>OU426881.1:47522614-48207527 GCA_911387805.1 Cantharis rustica | reverse complement strand
GGAGGTTAATTTGAAGAATTTTTAACCCCATTTACGACTGGTATTGTGCGTCCTCCCGCACTTTGTTTTGCCCCTTTTTTCTGTTGTAGCATGCATACGTACGTTCCCATACGGTGTCCCGAAACATTGCAAATTGGACAATATTTTTCTCCAGTGCAATTTTTGGCTAAGTGTCCATCTTTGCCGCATTTTTCGCATGCTGACCTGCGGTCTTCGTTTTGGCACTCTTTAGCCCAGTGGCCTGCTCCCTTACATCGGAAGCACTTCACCACGTTTACAAATTCTCGCAATCTGCAAGAGTTTACCCAGCCCACACGTATTTTTTGCACCTGCAGCAGTTTCATCGCATCGTCTTTGTGCATCACAACCAGAGCCACTTTGGTGTTATTTATGGATGGCTTGATGTCCTTCACCTCTATTTTCCCTTCAAATCCACCGCTTTTCCTGACTCCCGCTATGATCTCATCCTCTGTAACCGTGTCCTCCAAGTCTCGGATCATCACCGTTACAGAGTCCACTAACATCCTCGCTTGAAGCTCACTTGCATTTTTTTCTATGCTGGTCATTATTTTTTCCGCACTTTCGCCTTTGTCTGCCAACTCGATAAGGATATCCCCTCCCCTGGTCTTTCGGATTGCCCGGAAACCGTCTGCCGGGACGTCTGCTGCTACTGCCAATTTGAGTTTTGATAGCGTCTTTGCATAGCTGTCCGCCTTCTCTTTGTCTATTTTGACCACTATGGCGTCCGGTTTAGTTGTGACTAACTTCTTCCTCTGCGGTCTCACGATTTTATTTTCTTCTTGTTTTCTCTTTTCTTTCCGTTCTTCTTTTTTTTGGACCGCTGTTTTTACAATAGTATATGGTTCCCCTTCCACTTTTTCTCCCAATCCGTCGTCCATCACCCTCTTTATTATTTCCATCTGCGCACTTTCTTCCCTTTGTAGGTTTGTGTGCTCTTCACGGTTTGTTACTGTAACGGTCTTGTTTGTACTGGCTCTTTGATCCGCCATTACAACCTCTGTCCACCTTTTTCTTTCGTGCGGCTCTGCGGTCTTTCCGCTCTTTATCATCTCCTTAATTTCTTCTACCGGTTTTGCCGTGTGGTCTTTAAAGATCACGGTGAGCTCCTCAATACCGTTCATTAGTTTCTGCAGTTTGCATTCCTGGAGGGGGTGAAACGAAGTCTCTAGCTCCCTTTCATGAATGTTCTCTACCTCCTTTTCAACCCGTTTCACCGTCTCGGTGAGTTCCACCACTCTATCGTTTGTCTCCTTGACCTTTTTCATGATTTCTCCGAATTTTTGGTCCGTCTCGGAAGATATATCTTTCTTCGTTTCTACTGTTAGGGTTTTACTCTTCTCTATTTCTTCTAATTTTTTCTTTAGAAGTTCGGTTTCTTGCCGGTCGTTTTGCATCTGTAACCTAAACTCGGCCAAAGACTCACGCAGATTTACATTTTCATCGGAAAGTCGCTTAAATTCCCCTTCCTTTTTAGCGCTATCACTCTTGATCTGTTTGGCAGCTATCTGCAGCTCTTTGAATACGCCTTTTAGTTCTCTTCCGGTGTTTTTGTATCTCGGCTCCTTTAACAATTCATTTGCTCTCCCCACAGCTGAGACCATTTGGGAGATTGGATCAAACTGGAATTCCTCCATCTTATTTTTCCCCGTCGTACCTTGCAACGGAGAGACACCTTCAGGCGAGCTCCCCGCCGAGAGCGACGGCTTTGGTAAGGTAATCTTGAACGCCGCTTTTTCCTTCTTTGGAGCTTCCTCTCCCAGTGTTTCGCCAGTAACCATAATAGACGTTCCAGCCTGGTCACCCACTGGATCCGCCGAGTAGTCGCTGGTTGACGATCGGGTGGAGCCTACTCTCGAACTACCATCACCGACCGGTACTGGGGATCCGAACCCCTGCACCGTAATCTGAATTTGTTTTTTCTTGTCGTCCATTGTCTTAATTGATTTTGGAGATTTTTAAAATGGCCTCCTACCATCTGTTGTCGCTAGGAACGCCCGTACTCTCCCGAGCGCCATTCAGCCTTTGACGCGACTTCCATCATCGTGGCTTTGGAGGGGGACAGTTGTTTGTCCCCTTAGAGATACCTCTCACGTTAGCCTCCCGGAATTCCCTCGTCCACCGGGGTTGGTTACCCGATCTCAGAGAGTCCTCCGCGAGTTTCCAGGGACCACCAGCGAGGAGGTGTGAGTAGGGTTTTGGTCCCCAACCTAACCTAACCTAACCTAACCTAACCTAACCTAACCTAACCTAACCTAACCTTTTTTTTTTTTTTTTTTAACTTTTTTTTTTTTTTTTTTTTAAGACGTATATTGAAAAAATTTAAAATACATGTCAAAACAGGTAATATACAAAAACAAAATTTGAATGAAATAATTTACAATAAATGAATGTGAACGTGCCTAAAAGTTTGAGTGATGGTGAAGCGCTTTTCCATCTGGGCCACGGTTCCGCCTTTCGGCATTTCTATTTGGTCCGGTATGGGCTGCTCCGTAAACTATGGATTTCTTTTTCTGCAGGTCTTCTTGGTCGCGTACTTGTTGTCCTCTGTTGTTACTTCTGGGAATGATGCCTATGGTTGTTCGGCGGCGGCCTGTAGTTCGCGTTCGGCCGCTTCCTTGCTTTTCATGATCTCTACGATCATGTTGCTCACCGTGCTCCAGTTTTCGCGGCAGGATAACATGGTGTCCACTATCGTGTCCGGACTGAGTCTTGTTGGCAGTCCCAATTCTGCTCTGAGTCTTACCGGCTCCCATCTCTTGCAGTGGAAGATGGTGTGTTCTGCGGTGTCCTCTTCTTGACAGTGGTCACATGCGTGGTCTTCCCGCCTTTTGACACGGTGATGGAGGTACGAGTTGAAACATCCGTGTCCGGTGAGCACTTGGGTGACGTGGAAGTTGACTTCGCCGTGCTCTCTGGAGACCCATTTTTTGATGTTGGGAATGAGTCTGTGTGTCCATCTTCCTGTGTCGGCGTTGTCCCATCTCTCCTGCCATGCGATGAGGGTCTCTTCGCGGGCCTGCGCTTTGTTCGTTCCGGAGTGGGTTCTCGCCCGCTCTCCGGCCTGCAGATCTACCGGCACCATAGATGCCAGCAGAAGCGCCGCCTCTCTTGAGACCGTTCTGTAGGCGCACGCCACGCGGATGGCGGTGCGCCTCTGGGCGATGAGCATCCTCTCTCTGTTTCGCTGGATGGCCGTGGTTTCGTGCCACACTGGAGCCGCGTATAACATGATGGCTTCCGCGACCAATGCTAGCACCCGCCTCTTCGACGACACTGGGCCACCCATGTTGGGCATGAGCCGGGCTATTTGAGTTGTTGACGCCTCTGCTCTCGCCGTTGCCTCCTGGACGTGCTGACTGAACGAAAGGTACTTGTCCAGCTTGACGCCCAGGATTGTCACGGAGTCCCCGATGGATATGGGTACTCCGTTCATCGTGATGTTGACGGGTGGTACCCTCCGCCTTCCCGACACCATCACGGCTTCGGATTTTTCGGGCACCATTGCCAACCCTTTCGTTTCCACCCACCGAAGGATCTCCTCTATGGCTTCGTTTGCCTTGGCATCGACCTGTTGTGCTTCTTTGGCCGCTATCACTAGGGTGAGATCGTCTGCGAACCCTACGAGGGAGACTCCTTCGGGCAACGGGATCCTCAGTACGTCGTCGTACATGATGTTCCAGAGCGCCGGTCCTAGAACCGAGCCCTGGGGGACCCCGCTGGTGGCCTTTTTTTCCTCTCCGCCGGCCCCCCTCTCCAGTCGGATTTTTCGGTCTTCCAGGTAGCCCGACAGAATGTTGTAAATGTGAGGGTCGATGTTCCTCTGTCTTGGAGAATGTGTTTCCATCCTGCACAGTTGAAGGCGTTTCGCACGTCCAGGGTAATCACCATACAGAACTTCCTGGTGCGATGGGTGCCCGCCTTCGCCACCTGGGCAATTTTTTTGATTTCCAGAAGGGCGTCGATGGTGGATTTGCCCTTTCTGAATCCGAACTGTCTCGGCGATAGTCCGCCGGTTCTCTCTATTTCCCCATTAAGCCTCGCGAGGATCACCTTTTCGAAAAGTTTTCCCGCATGGTCTAGGAGGCATATGGGTCTGTAAGAGGAGGGCTCGTCGAGTGGTTTCTGCCCCTTCCTTAGCAGCACCAAGTCGGCCTTTTTCCACCTCGAGGGGTAATCGCCCTTCACGAGGCAGTTGTTGAATACCGACAGGAACGCTTGTGGGTGCTCGGCTGCCAAGGTCTTGATCACCAGGCCGGGTACTCCGTCCGGTCCGGGGGCTTTGTCCGCTGGGATCGTAGCTGCCGCTTCCTTCAGCTCGGCCTCCGTGAATGGTTTCCACGGCTGGACGACGGGAGCTGTGGTCTTTGGTTCCACGGGGTGGTCAGGGAAGAGGACGTTTGCAACTGTCCTTATCCGGTCTGGCGTAAGTCCCGGTATAGGAGATCTTCCTTTCAGCTTTCCCCTGACGATCTTGTAAGCCTTGCCCCAGGGATCTTCGTTTAGAAGCTCCAGCAGCTCCTCCCAGCATTTCTTTTTGCTGTTCTTGATTTCCCACTTGAGTTTCCTCTTTTCTTGCGAGTACTCCTCGTGGGTGGCTTCCTCCAGAGGGGTTCCTCTCCTGGACCTGGCCAATCTTCTGAGACGATTGGTCTTCCTCCTCTGGGCTGCTATCTGCGGAGTCCACCAGTGAACCGGTCTGCGCCCTGCCCCCGCTCTTCTGGGCATGGACGCGTCGCAGGCTTCGGTGATGGCGTCCGACAGTCTGTCCGCGTCTTGGGGTCTCCCACCTTCCAGGAGTGCTTTGAAGGTTTCGTGCAGCTTCTCTTTGTCCAGTTTGTTGGATATCCAACCTTGGATGTGGGGTTGGTCTGGATCTGTTTCTGCGTTCTGGTCACTTCCCACGGTGAAGGAGATGTACTTGTGGTCACTTAGAGTCTCCTCTTCTAGCACTCTCCATTCGGTGATGTTACGGAGAGTTCGCGGTGGTGCCAGGGTGAGATCCAGTATGGACGCTGCTCCCCTTCTTTGGAATGTGGGGGTGTCACCCTCGTTCGCTACCTCGACGTTGGAACCTATCAAGGCTTCGACCAGGGCTCCTCCCCTTTGGTCTTCTTGCGGAGATCCCCATCTGGGCGACTTGGCGTTGAAATCGCCGCCCACTATCACGTGTCCCGTCCGACTCTCCACGTGGGCCATTAGTTGTTCTATTTGGAGCTGGAAGTCGCGAATCGCGTCGTTTGGAGAGTAGTAACAGCTGTACACCGTTACATCTCTCAGCTCTGCCCACACGAATCCCTCTCCGTCGCCGCTGTCCCGGACCAGCATCGGCGCGGGCAGGTATATTGCCGCTCTGCCCGTTCTGTCTTGCATCAGTCCTACCGATTTGTTGATGTTTGGCTCGGACAGGATTGCGATATCGATCTTCATCGCGGATGCTGTGGCCTCTAGAAGATCTTGGGCCTGCCTGGACGTGTTGAGATTCGCCTGCAGGAATCGGACGGGGTTTCTCCTTGGGGGGGCTGCTTGTCCTCCCCGACGCGTCTTTTTTCTGTCTCACCAGTTGTTCTGCCTGCAGCAGGGCGTGGAGGACACGGACCTTCTTGCAGTCAGCTCGCGAATTGCCTGGCAGCGCAGCGCCGCATCCGACTCGCATCTGGCTCCGAACGATTTGAGTTCTCGTTCTACCTCTTCTCTCTTTGGGGAGTCTTTCGCGACTCCGTGGTACTCCATGTAGAGCTCTTTTAGGAGAGCCGGGTCCTTGATTGGCAGACCCTCTCGTCTGATGGCCTCCTCCAAGTTGATTCTGGAGAGGGACTCGTAATGGTAGTCGGCCCCTTTGTCCATCATGTGGGCCAGGTAGAGTTTCACGTTTCCCAATATTTTTGGGTCCGTGAACCTGCTGACCATGATTTTGCGGGAGTATGGATTCTCCGGTGTTATGGCCGCTTTCGCTGTGCTGGCGGCCACCGGTTTCTCTGTGATGTCCATTCCCGGTGTTGGCACTTCAGATCGATGGATTGAGTGCTGCACTGACGAGTCGCAAATACTCCCCTTTTTTGCCTCGGCGATGGCCTCCCTGTCGGTTGAGATGTCGACCTGTCGCCGCGGTTGGTTTTGCCCGCCCATCTGAACGCCCCCAGGCTGAAAAGAGATTCGCGGCCCCGCTGTTCTTCTCGCAATGTCTCGACCCCGGTTCGGTGGTCGGAAGGACGCGTCTCTCTCCTCCGAGGGAGTTCTTCTCTGGCACTTGCTTCCGATTTCTCGGTGCCCATCTCTCCCGCATCTTTTGCAGTGCGGGGCTCTTCTTGGGCATGCGGTCTTGAAGTGGCCCGTCTCTCCGCAGTTTAGGCAGTCGCCGGTCCTATCTGGAGCTCCGCATCTGCCCGGATGGCTCTCTCTCCAGCACCTGTAGCAGGCGTTGGGCCTGGTTTCGAGAGTCCTTACTGCGCACCTCGTCCATCCGATTTGGATTTTTCCAGCTTCCGTTAGACTTCGGGCCGAGTTTTGGCTGAGCTGAATTATCGCCCTCTGCGTTCCGCCCTCGGTCTTTTGCAAGCTCCTGACCAGGAACTGTTCTTCTTCTTGCCCAGTTTCCTTCCTCAGGCGGTCTAGGAGGTCTTCCTGGGATGTTGCGGCGTCCATTTTGGTGATGACTATTGTCGCCGCATCAGTGACCACTCTGGCATCGAAGCCGCCCGCCTCCCGGATTTTCTTCAGAAGGGGTTCCGACTTTCCTGGTCCTGGGGTGAGGGATATTTTGACGTCCCCCGTTCTGGTCCTGGTCAGGCTCTCTATCGTGGCGAGGATTTCTGTCTGCAGTCGGACTCTTTCTTTTAGGTCTCTCACCGTTTTTTCGTAGTCTGAACCCCCTTTTACCCTAACGATGACCGCGTCGCCTTTCTGCTCTTTCCTCGTCGCCGCCTGTCTCGCTATTTGGGGGGGGTTCTCTTCTCTGTCCCTGTTGGATGGGATGTTTTGATGCGCGCTTTCCCCAGCCTGTCTCCTGGCTTCGCGTTTTCTTGCCTTTGCCCTCTCTTTTTTGTTTTTCCTCCAGGCTTTTCTTGCCTCTGATCTTTTGGAGGTTCCCGCTGGGATATCCGCGGGGGGGGCAGTGCTGGTGGAAGGCAAAGGAGATGGTGGTTTACCCTAAGGTTGGCTGAGTCGGGGCGGCATGGTTTTGTTTGTCCGAGCTGGGGGTCGCGTCTGTGGCGGTGGGAGATTCTGGATCCTGACGGACATCAGGTTTTGAATTCCTTCGTTCTCCCTCCCTGCCGGTGTCTGTTCGGAGCTCACTTTCGCGCACTTCGTGTCTATGGCACTCGCGCTAATAGTGTTGCTCGCGGCAGGAGCCTTCGCTTCCGGGTTCGAGTTCGACTCCGAGCACTTTGTGTCTTTCGCACTCGCGTCGGTAGTGTCGCTCGCGGCAGCGGCTTCTGCTTCCGGTTCGGGTTTTAATTCCGCGCACTGTGTGTCTTTGTCACTTGCGCTAGGGACTGTCCTCCCGCCGGTGGTGACGGCTTCGCTTCTCAGGGACTCCACATTTTTTAGGATCCGCGACTCAAGGTTTTCGATGATTTTTACCAGCCCCGAAGGCCATTCTTCTTGGTGGTGCGTTTCTCGAGGTTGTTGTTGTTCTCTTGCGTCCTCTACTCTGTTTAGGAGTTGCGACTCGAGATTTTCGATGGCCTTTTGGAGCTCGGTTGCCCATTGTGGGGTCTCTTGATGTCGGTTTTGCTCGGCTGTTTCTATACGCGCCTCTAGGCTTTGAACTGCTTCTTTGAGCTTTGCGCTTTCCTTGTTTTTCTGAGCCAGTACGTCCTTTAGGTGTCCTACTTCCTCGGCAAGGCTCCTGACGGCCTGATCGTAACTCGCCGGTATGCTTGTTCTCATGGCGGCTTCGACCGATCTTTCCATTTGGTCGAAGAGGTCCTTGCTGGTCTTTTCGTACCAGCTTTGCAGGCCCTTGGTGTCCGGTTTTGCCGCTTTTTCTTGTCCCTGGCTCTGCTTTTTGACAGCCTCGCTGATGGCCCGTTGCAGGTTTTCTTGTATGGAGTCCTCGAGTTTGTGCAGCGCGGTTACATGACATTTCGCGATTTGGTCCTGCGTCTTTGCCACCGCCCTTTTCACTTGTTCCGCCCCCACTTCTTCCCCGGTGCCGAAACCATGTTGCGTGAGGAGTACACGGAGACCGTCTATCTCCTTTCTCATGCCCTCCATCTGCTCTCTTACTGGCTCCTCGTTTTTTCTGATCTTCTCCCGATCGTCGGCTTTTTGTAACAGCTCTGCGCATTTTAGTGCAGAGCTTTTTATGCCCTTCTCGACGTTTGTGTGTTTTTTGAGACCCTCTTTAAGGGTTCTGATCGCTGTTGCAGCGTCCATTTGTGTTGACGGGGAATGTAATGATGTTGAGGTGGAGCTCCTATCGATCCTTGAGCTCGTGGCCATGATGGAGGGGGGTCGAAAAATTTTTCCACCGGTTTTGGAAAAATATAAAAAAGGGGGAGGGGGGGATGGGTGAGGGGTGAGGGGGAGGGGGGAGGTGGGAAGGGGGGAGGGGGGGAGGGGGAGGGGGGTTAAGGACCTTTCGACGTTGGGGTAGGTCTTAGTTGTTTAGCGGCACCCTGTATGTTCCGACTTTTGGACGCACCTCGTATGTGAAGTTCGTCTATTTCTTGAACGCTACTCGTATATGCGTTGGTGTTATATTCTGAGGGCGCCTCGTACTATTGTTCGGTTGTTTTTTTCGAACGGACCCGTAATTGTTTTTGTCGAATTTTTGATCGCACCCCGTATTCACTTCCGACCGTTTTTCTGTAGGGACCTCGTATAGAGTGACTGGCCCCTCTGTTTGTTTCTTGTAGGACCCCGTATATCAGTTTTCGAAACCTTTTGACCGCACCTCGTATTCGCACGTGTCGTTATTTTATTGCAGAATTGCGGAAGTGCAACAATTATATGCAAAAGTGCAAGATTTGTGTCACGCGTGTATTGATGGAAAGTTTATCGAGTGTTACGATTGTAATGAGGTCACGCGTGTGTATATTGGAATGTGTGGTATTTCCTGTTTCAATGACCAGTCCACCTTCCCAGCTCACTAGCATCCCATCTCGTCTGCCAGGTGTTAAGGGAGCTGCATCTCAACTCTTCTCGATTCAGAGACCTGTCTTGGTGTTTGCGTTTCCTCTCGCCGGTCTGCAGATCTATTGGGACCGACGACGAGACGACTAGTAGGGCGTCCGTTGACACTGTTCTGTACGCTCTGGCTATGGGCAAGGCTAATCTTCTTTGAACCCTCGCAAATTTAAGGGCATAGCTCGTCTTCTTTTGCAGGTCGTCGGCCCAGATCGGTGCGCCGTATAACATGATCGATATAGCCACTGAGGCAAGTACTCTTCTTTTGGACTCCGCCGGGCCTCCTACGTTGGGCAGCAGTCTCGAAATGCCTGCAGCTGCACTTAAAGCTCTCTCAGCTGCACCCCATATGTGCGTCTTGAAACTGAGGCTTTTGTCTATCTAGACACCCAATATGCTGATCGCTTCTGATGGAGTCACCGTGACTCCCTCTATAGCAATGTTGATCGGTGAGTGGGATCTTCTCCCGCTGACTAACACCGCCTCGGTCTTTGCGGGGGCGATGGCTAGGCTCCTGCTCTTCATCCACACGCAGATGTCCCCGATGGTTTTCTCCGCTTTTCTGGTGAGCTCTGCTTCCGTCTTGGCGACCACCACTACCGTCAGGTCGTCTGCAAATGCCACCAACTCGACCCCCTCCTCCACCGGCAGTCGGAGCACTCCATCATAGCTCATATTCCAGAGAGTGGGGCTCCAAACTGAGCCCTGCGGAGCCCCTGCTGTCATCGGGAATCTCTTGACTATCCCCGCTTCTCGGACCGTAATCCATCTCTCTTTAAAATAGCTGGCCAAAATTCTTGTGATGTACGGGCTGATACCTCTACGTACGAGTTCCCCGACAATGACGCTCCACTTCACCGTATTGAAGGCGTTCTTGACGTCTAAAGCTACGATGAGTGGATATCTCCTGGTGTGTCTAGAGCCTGTCTTTGCGAGTCTGGCTCTGTTGGTAATCGTTTCTATGGCGTCAACGGTCGACCTGCCCTTCCTGAACCCGTATTGCTTCTCCGATAGACCCTCTCCCACTTCGTTCTCCTCTTGAGTTCTGCAGAGGAGCATTCTCTCAAAGATTTTGCTGACGTGGTTCAGGAGGCATAGCGGTCTGTATGAACTAGGAAGACCTACGGGTTTGTCCCCTTTTCTAATCAATACCAGATTGGCTTCTTTCCATAGCTGGGGGAACTCGCCGCTTTCTAGGATGTAATTGAACGTGTTAAGTAGCAACGTTGGCTGTAGTTCGCCTACTTTTTTAATCAGCCGCGCTGGGATGCCGTCCGGGCCCGGGGCTCTGTTGGTCGTCGTGCTTTTTAGGGCTGCCACCAGCTCATCCTCAATGAAGAGGGGAACAGTCGGCAGCTCGGGTGGCTCGTATTGTACTTCCTCACTGCTTTTTGGGAAGAGGCCCTCAATGATCGAGTCAAGATGGTGCTCTTCTATCCCCGATTCCACGCGTGCGCCAAACCTTTTAGTGACAATCTTGTACGTCTTGCCCCAAACGTCGTTATCTAGATCCTTCAGGAGGTCGTTCCAGTTGCTTCGTTTGCTAGCATTTATGGCCTTAGTCAGGCTCTTCCTGGCTTCGCTAAGATTTTCTTGCAGTGCTGTTCTGGCTTCCGAGTGATTAGCCGTCACTCTGAAGAGTTGTCTTCTGGCCTTGGTGCAGGTCTTCCGTAGTGCCGAGATCTCTTCCGTCCACCAGTACACCGGCGGTCTTTTATTCGTGGATTTCGGCATGCAGCTGCTGCATGCTGCTTGGAGAAGCTTGTCCAGGGCATTGCCTGAATTGTCAACCGGTGTGTTGTTGGACAGGAATAGCTTAAGTTTGTCCTCGTCCAACTTCTTCCAGGCCCACCTGGGCTGAACAACTTTGTTGGTGACCGGACTGTCCACTTGAAATCGGATATACCGGTGGTCACTGGACGTCTCTACATCCAGTACTCTCCATCTGCCGATTCGCCTTGCCAGTGCCTGGGTGGCCAGCGTTATGTCCAGCACGGACCTCGATTCTCGCCTCACGAAGGTGGGCTCGAATCCCTCGTTTAATACCACCATGTCATGCTCTGCTACGAGGTCAGCAAGGTAAAATACCTCTCTCGTTTTCCGCTGTTAGTCCTCCCCATTCGGGGGACTTGGCGTTAAAGTCTCCGCCGACAATCGCCTGCTTGCCTCTGTTTTTAACGTGGTCGAATAGCCGCTGCAGCTCTTCCTCCACAACCTCGCTGTCCTCGTTGGGAGAGAAATAGCAGGAGTAGACATCAAAGTCTCCCAGGTCCGCCAGGCAAACCTGCTGTCCACCCCTCGGCCCCTGATAACCACTTCTGGTGCAAAGAGTAGTGTTGCCGTCTGTGCTCTCTACGTAGTTGGTTGCCCAGCTACGGTTCGGTTCGCTGATGATTGCGAACGTGATGTTCATACTTCTCATCGTTTCGCACAGAAGATCCTGTGCAGCCCTCGCGCAATTTAAATTAGCTTGTAGGACTTCAACCGGTGCTTGGGGTTGCTTCCCGCTGGGAGCCACTTTCTTTACTCCGTTGTTCAAATCCTCGTCGTCAGGGGTGGTGGCTCCCAGTGAGCCGGCCAGAGGGTTCTGGAGCCGTTGGGATAGGGGAGCCCTTCCCCTTTTGGTATTTGGGGCAGTTGCTGCTGATCTCCCTGTTGTTTTCCCCCCCGCAGTAGGCGCAGGTGGGGGTAGCTTACTCGACGTCTGAACCACAGCGCTGCTGTGCAGGTTTCTCCGCAGCGCCTTTGCCCCTTGCTTCCATTCTTGATTGTTCTTTTTGGCCTTTCAATTGGGGACATCTTGGACCGTGCTGGTGGGGTCCGTCGCAGGTTGTGCACTTGGGCTTGTTATTGCATTCGAAGGCCTTGTGGCCCTCGGCATCGCACCTAAGGCACATATTGGTGTAGTTTCGGGAGTCGGTGCATGCATCTTGCGTATGCCCCTCCTGCCAGCATCTTCCACAAAACCTCCGAAAACTTTTTTCTCCCCCTTCCATCTTGGGGGAGTTACTTCGCTGCCGATCACTTTCGCGGTGCTCGATTTCACTTGGACGCTGTTCCTTCTCCGTTGAGCGGGTGCATTTCTGGCTGTTTGTCCGGTGTGCTCCACCGCAGTCATAGCACTTTGCACTTGTTTTACATTCTGCAATCTTATGCCCGGTGGAGCCACAGTTTATGCATATGTCGCCCCTTCTTCCTATGCAGCTTTGGGCGGGATGTCCACTCCCCCAGCATCTTGGACAGAATCCAAGGATAAACTGCCTCACTCTGCATCCTGACACCATTCCAATTGTGATTTTGCCGAGTTTAACTTAACCTAACCTAACCTAACCTAACCTAACCTAACCTAACTTAACCTAACCTAAAATGTTGACGTTTTAAGAGGTCGCTGTCGAAATTGGAATTTTCAAACCGGCGAGAAACCATTCGAACAAGAAGATTTGTTAGATTTTAATTGCACCGTTTTCACCGATTCGAAATCCCCCGTACCGGCCTCAAATCGTGATTTACTCGTGAAGGCACATCTGGAAAATAACGAGACACATTGACATGGTTTAATAATAATACGTTTAAAATCTTGGAAATTTAATAAAATTTCGACATAAGCGCGTTCGATTGGCGTGTGTGAACGTGGTTTAATTTTTGTCGATTCGCGAGTGAATGTTAGTTGGCAGTGCCGTAGCGACCTGTCATTACCTAACACTTTTTAGAATTGAATCTCGAGTTGTATCGAACGTTCTTGCAATCGTAATTTTCTTATTTAATTTGGGTTGTTTTTAGTTATGGAAAGATCGTTTCCAGCTCACCGTTGAAGTTTGTCGTTTAATTTTCAAATCATTCTATCGATTCGTGTTCCTTTAACTTTTTGAATCGGGTTTGAAATTCCGTACATCGTTGACGGCAATGGACCAATCACGTATAAAAGCAAGTCCATGAGAAAGAAGCACGAGACATCGAAACCGGAGATTATGTAGTTGCTTTAAAAATTGGTGTGTCGGACAACGAAAGATCAAATCCACATCGACGTCCGATTTGCTGTGTAACTTAATTACCTACCTACCGTACGGTGTGACCTTTGTTTAATAATAAGTTTCAAAATTGCATTGGCCAACGATAATTCAAAATGTTGACGTTTGCAGAGGTCCCTGTCGAAATTGGTATTTTCCAATTATAATTGAATCTCGAGTTGTATCGAACGTTCTTGCAATCGTAATTTTCTTATTTAATTTGGGTTGTTTTTAGTTATGGAAAGATCGTTTCCAGCTCACCGTTGAAGTTTGTCGTTTAATTTTCAAACCATCTATCGATTCGTGTTCCTTTAACTTTTTGAATCGGGTTTGAAATTCCGTACATCGTTGACGGCAATGGACCAATCACGTATAAAAGCAAGTCCATGAGAAAGAAGCACGAGACATCGAAACCGGAGATTATGTAGTTGCTTTAAAAATTGGTGTGTCGGACAACGAACGATCAAATCCACATCGACGTCCGATTTGCTGTGTAACTTAATTACCTACCTACCGTACGGTGTGACCTTTGTTTAATAATAAGTTTCAAAATTGCATTGGCCAACGATAATTCAAAATGTTGACGTTTGCAGAGGTCGCTGTCGAAATTTGTTATTTTCACACCGGCGAGAAACCATTCGAACAAGAAGATTTGTTAGATTTTAATTGCACCGTTTTCACCGATTCGAAATCCCCCGTACCGGCTTCAAATCGTGATTTACTCGTGAAGGCACATCTGGAAAATAACGAGACACATTGACATGGTTTAATAATAATACGTTTAAAATCTTGGAAATTTAATAAAATTTCGACATAAGCGCGTTCGATTGGCGTGTGTGAACGTGGTTTAATTTTTGTCGATTCGCGAGTGAATGTTAGTTGGCAATGCCGTAGCGACCTGTCATTACCTAACACTTTTTAGAATTGAATCTCGAGTTGTATCGAACGTTCTTGCAATCGTAATTTTCTTATTTAATTTGGGTTGTTTTTAGTTATGGAAAGATCGTTTCCAGCTCACCGTTGAAGTTTGTCGTTTAATTTTCAAACCATCTATCGATTCGTGTTCCTTTAACTTTTTGAATCGGGTTTGAAATTCCGTACATCGTTGACGGCAATGGACCAATCACGTATAAAAGCAAGTCCATGAGAAAGAAGCACGAGACATCGAAACCGGAGATTATGTAGTTGCTTTAAAAATTGGTGTGTCGGACAACGAACGATCAAATCCACATCGACGTCCGATTTGCTGTGTAACTTAATTACCTACCTACCGTACGGTGTGACCTTTGTTTAATAATAAGTTTCAAAATTGCATTGGCCAACGATAATTCAAAATGTTGACGTTTGCAGAGGTCCCTGTCGAAATTGGTATTTTCCAATTACAATTGAATCTCGAGTTGTATCGAACGTTCTTGCAATCGTAATTTTCTTATTTAATTTGGGTTGTTTTTAGTTATGGAAAGATCGTTTCCAGCTCACCGCTGAAGTTTGTCGTTTAATTTTCAAACCATGTATCGATTCGTGTTCCTTTAACTTTTTGAATCGGGTTTGAAATTCCGTACATCGTTGACGGCAATGGACCAATCACGTATAAAAGCAAGTCCATGAGAAAGAAGCACGAGACATCGAAACCGGAGATTATGTAGTTGCTTTAAAAATTGGTGTGTCGGACAACGAACGATCAAATCCACATCGACGTCCGATTTGCTGTGTAACTTAATTACCTACCTACCGTACGGTGTGACCTTTGTTTAATAATAAGTTTCAAAATTGCATTGGCCAACGATAATTCAAAATGTTGACGTTTGCAGAGGTCGCTGTCGAAATTGGTATTTTCCAATTACAATTGAATCTCGAGTTGTATCGAACGTTCTTGCAATCGTAATTTTCTTATTTAATTTGGGTTGTTTTTAGTTATGGAAAGATCGTTTCCAGCTCACCGTTGAAGTTTGTCGTTTAATTTTCAAACCATCTATCGATTCGTGTTCCTTTAACTTTTTGAATCGGGTTTGAAATTCCGTACATCGTTGACGGCAATGGACCAATCACGTATAAAAGCAAGTCCATGAGAAAGAAGCACGAGACATCGAAACCGGAGATTATGTAGTTGCTTTAAAAATTGGTGTGTCGGACAACGAACGATCAAATCCACATCGACGTCCGATTTGCTGTGTAACTTAATTACCTACCTACCGTACGGTGTGACCTTTGTTTAATAATAAGTTTCAAAATTGCATTGGCCAACGATAATTCAAAATGTTGACGTTTGCAGAGGTCGCTGTCGAAATTTGTTATTTTCACACCGGCGAGAAACCATTCGAACAAGAAGATTTGTTAGATTTTAATTGCACCGTTTTCACCGATTCGAAATCCCCCGTACCGGCCTCAAATCGTGATTTACTCGTGAAGGCACATCTGGAAAATAACGAGACACATTGACATGGTTTAATAATAATACGTTTAAAATCTTGGAAATTTAATAAAATTTCGACATAAGCGCGTTCGATTGGCGTGTGTGAACGTGGTTTAATTTTTGTCGATTCGCGAGTGAATGTTAGTTGGCAGTGCCGTAGCGACCTGTCATTACCTAACACTTTTTAGAATTGAATCTCGAGTTGTATCGAACGTTCTTGCAATCGTAATTTTCTTATTTAATTTGGGTTGTTTTTAGTTATGGAAAGATCGTTTCCAGCTCACCGTTGAAGTTTGTCGTTTAATTTTCAAATCATTCTATCGATTCGTGTTCCTTTAACTTTTTGAATCGGGTTTGAAATTCCGTACATCGTTGACGGCAATGGACCAATCACGTATAAAAGCAAGTCCATGAGAAAGAAGCACGAGACATCGAAACCGGAGATTATGTAGTTGCTTTAAAAATTGGTGTGTCGGACAACGAAAGATCAAATCCACATCGACGTCCGATTTGCTGTGTAACTTAATTACCTACCTACCGTACGGTGTGACCTTTGTTTAATAATAAGTTTCAAAATTGCATTGGCCAACGATAATTCAAAATGTTGACGTTTGCAGAGGTCGCTGTCGAAATTGGTATTTTCCAATTACAATTGAATCTCGAGTTGTATCGAACATTCTTGCAATCGTAATTTTCTTATTTAATTTGGGTTGTTTTTAGTTATGGAAAGATCGTTTCCAGCTCACCGTTGAAGTTTGTCGTTTAATTTTCAAACCATCTATCGATTCGTGTTCCTTTAACTTTTTGAATCGGGTTTGAAATTCCGTACATCGTTGACGGCAATGGACCAATCACGTATAAAAGCAAGTCCATGAGAAAGAAGCACGAGACATCGAAACCGGAGATTATGTAGTTGCTTTAAAAATTGGTGTGTCGGACAACGAAC
The DNA here is from genome assembly GCA_911387805.1 of Cantharis rustica. Classification (NCBI taxonomy): domain Eukaryota; kingdom Metazoa; phylum Arthropoda; class Insecta; order Coleoptera; family Cantharidae; genus Cantharis; species Cantharis rustica. Next base: position 48,191,008 of record OU426881.1, on the reverse strand, counting down.
GATCAAATCCACATCGACGTCCGATTTGCTGTGTAACTTAATTACCTACCTACCGTACGGTGTGACCTTTGTTTAATAATAAGTTTCAAAATTGCATTGGCCAACGATAATTCAAAATGTTGACGTTTGCAGAGGTCGCTGTCGAAATTTGTTATTTTCACACCGGCGAGAAACCATTCGAACAGGAAGATTTGTTAGATTTTAATTGCACCGTTTTCACCGATTCGAAATCCCTCGTACCGGCCTCAAATCGTGATTTACTCGTGAAGGCACATCTGGAAAATAACGAGACACATTGACATGGTTTAATAATAATACGTTTAAAATCTTGGAAATTTAATAAAATTTCGACATAAGCGCGTTCGATTGGCGTGTGTGAACGTGGTTTAATTTTTGTCGATTCGCGGGTGAATGTTAGTTGGCAATGCCGTAGCGACCTGTCATTACCTAACACTTTTTAGAATTGAATCTCGAGTTGTATCGAACGTTCTTGCAATCGTAATTTTCTTATTTAATTTGGGTTGTTTTTAGTTATGGAAAGATCGTTTCCAGCTCACCGTTGAAGTTTGTCGTTTAATTTTCAAACCATCTATCGATTCGTGTTCCTTTAACTTTTTGAATCGGGTTTGAAATTCCGTACATCGTTGACGGCAATGGACCAATCACGTATAAAAGCAAGTCCATGAGAAAGAAGCACGAGACATCGAAACCGGAGATTATGTAGTTGCTTTAAAAATTGGTGTGTCGGACAACGAACGATCAAATCCACATCGACGTCCGATTTGCTGTGTAACTTAATTACCTACCTACCGTACGGTGTGACCTTTGTTTAATAATAAGTTTCAAAATTGCATTGGCCAACGATAATTCAAAATGTTGACGTTTGCAGAGGTCGCTGTCGAAATTTGTTATTTTCACACCGGCGAGAAACCATTCGAACAAGAAGATTTGTTAGATTTTAATTGCACCGTTTTCACCGATTCGAAATCCCCCGTACCGGCCTCAAATCGTGATTTACTCGTGAAGGCACATCTGGAAAATAACGAGACACATTGACATGGTTTAATAATAATACGTTTAAAATCTTGGAAATTTAATAAAATTTCGACATAAGCGCGTTCGATTGGCGTGTGTGAACGTGGTTTAATTTTTGTCGATTCGCGAGTGAATGTTAGTTGGCAGTGCCGTAGCGACCTGTCATTACCTAACACTTTTTAGAATTGAATCTCGAGTTGTATCGAACGTTCTTGCAATCGTAATTTTCTTATTTAATTTGGGTTGTTTTTAGTTATGGAAAGATCGTTTCCAGCTCACCGTTGAAGTTTGTCGTTTAATTTTCAAACCATCTATCGATTCGTGTTCCTTTAACTTTTTGAATCGGGTTTGAAATTCCGTACATCGTTGACGGCAATGGACCAATCACGTATAAAAGCAAGTCCATGAGAAAGAAGCACGAGACATCGAAACCGGAGATTATGTAGTTGCTTTAAAAATTGGTGTGTCGGACAACGAACGATCAAATCCACATCGACGTCCGATTTGCTGTGTAACTTAATTACCTACCTACCGTACGGTGTGACCTTTGTTTAATAATAAGTTTCAAAATTGCATTGGCCAACGATAATTCAAAATGTTGACGTTTGCAGAGGTCGCTGTCGAAATTGGTATTTTCCAATTACAATTGAATCTCGAGTTGTATCGAACATTCTTGCAATCGTAATTTTCTTATTTAATTTGGGTTGTTTTTAGTTATGGAAAGATCGTTTCCAGCTCACCGTTGAAGTTTGTCGTTTAATTTTCAAACCATCTATCGATTCGTGTTCCTTTAACTTTTTGAATCGGGTTTGAAATTCCGTACATCGTTGACGGCAATGGACCAATCACGTATAAAAGCAAGTCCATGAGAAAGAAGCACGAGACATCGAAACCGGAGATTATGTAGTTGCTTTAAAAATTGGTGTGTCGGACAACGAACGATCAAATCCACATCGACGTCCGATTTGCTGTGTAACTTAATTACCTACCTACCGTACGGTGTGACCTTTGTTTAATAATAAGTTTCAAAATTGCATTGGCCAACGATAATTCAAAATGTTGACGTTTGCAGAGGTCGCTGTCGAAATTTGTTACTTTCACACCGGCGAGAAACCATTCGAACAGGAAGATTTGTTAGATTTTAATTGCACCGTTTTCACCGATTCGAAATCCCTCGTACCGGCGTCAAATCGTGATTTACTCGTGAAGGCACATCTGGAAAATAACGAGACACATTGACATGGTTTAATAATAATACGTTTAAAATCTTGGAAATTTAATAAAATTTCGACATAAGCGCGTTCGATTGGCGTGTGTGAACGTGGTTTAATTTTTGTCGATTCGCGGGTGAATGTTAGTTGGCAATGCCGTAGCGACCTGTCATTACCTAACACTTTTTAGAATTGAATCTCGAGTTGTATCGAACGTTCTTGCAATCGTAATTTTCTTATTTAATTTTGGTTGTTTTTAGTTATGGAAAGATCGTTTCCAGCTCACCGTTGAAGTTTGTCGTTTAATTTTCAAACCATCTATCGATTCGTGTTCCTTTAACTTTTTGAATCGGGTTTGAAATTCCGTACATCGTTGACGGCAATGGATCAATCACGTATAAAAGCAAGTCCATGAGAAAGAAGCACGAGACATCGAAACCGGAGATTATGTAGTTGCTTTAAAAATTGGTGTGTCGGACAACGAACGATCAAATCCACATCGACGTCCGATTTGCTGTGTAACTTAATTACCTACCTACCGTACGGTGTGACCTTTGTTTAATAATAAGTTTCAAAATTGCATTGGCCAACGATAATTCAAAATGTTGACGTTTGCAGAGGTCCCTGTCGAAATTGGTATTTTCCAATTACAATTGAATCTCGAGTTGTATCGAACGTTCTTGCAATCGTAATTTTCTTATTTAATTTGGGTTGTTTTTAGTTATGGAAAGATCGTTTCCAGCTCACCGTTGAAGTTTGTCGTTTAATTTTCAAACCATCTATCGATTCGTGTTCCTTTAACTTTTTGAATCGGGTTTGAAATTCCGTACATCGTTGACGGCAATGGACCAATCACGTATAAAAGCAAGTCCATGAGAAAGAAGCACGAGACATCGAAACCGGAGATTATGTAGTTGCTTTAAAAATTGGTGTGTCGGACAACGAACGATCAAATCCACATCGACGTCCGATTTGCTGTGTAACTTAATTACCTACCTACCGTACGGTGTGACCTTTGTTTAATAATAAGTTTCAAAATTGCATTGGCCAACGATAATTCAAAATGTTGACGTTTGCAGAGGTCGCTGTCGAAATTTGTTATTTTCACACCGGCGAGAAACCATTCGAACAGGAAGATTTGTTAGATTTTAATTGCACCGTTTTCACCGATTCGAAATCCCTCGTACCGGCCTCAAATCGTGATTTACTCGTGAAGGCACATCTGGAAAATAACGAGACACATTGACATGGTTTAATAATAATACGTTTAAAATCTTGGAAATTTAATAAAATTTCGACAAGCGCGTTCGATTGGCGTGTGTGAACGTGGTTTAATTTTTGTCGATTCGCGAGTGAATGTTAGTTGGCAATGCCGTAGCGACCTGTCATTACCTAACACTTTTTAGAATTGAATCTCGAGTTGTATCGAACGTTCTTGCAATCGTAATTTTCTTATTTAATTTGGGTTGTTTTTAGTTATGGAAAGATCGTTTCCAGCTCACCGTTGAAGTTTGTCGTTTAATTTTCAAACCATCTATCGATTCGTGTTCCTTTAACTTTTTGAATCGGGTTTGAAATTCCATACATCGTTGACGGCAATGGACCAATCACGTATAAAAGCAAGTCCATGAGAAAGAAGCACGAGACATCGAAACCGGAGATTATGTAGTTGCTTTAAAAATTGGTGTGTCGGACAACGAACGATCAAATCCACATCGACGTCCGATTTGCTGTGTAACTTAATTACCTACCTACCGTACGGTGTGACCTTTGTTTAATAATAAGTTTCAAAATTGCATTGGCCAACGATAATTCAAAATGTTGACGTTTGCAGAGGTCGCTGTCGAAATTTGTTATTTTCACACCGGCGAGAAACCATTCGAACAAGAAGATTTGTTAGATTTTAATTGCACCGTTTTCACCGATTCGAAATCCCCCGTACCGGCCTCAAATCGTGATTTACTCGTGAAGGCACATCTGGAAAATAACGAGACACATTGACATGGTTTAATAATAATACGTTTAAAATCTTGGAAATTTAATAAAATTTCGACATAAGCGCGTTCGATTGGCGTGTGTGAACGTGGTTTAATTTTTGTCGATTCGCGAGTGAATGTTAGTTGGCAGTGCCGTAGCGACCTGTCATTACCTAACACTTTTTAGAATTGAATCTCGAGTTGTATCGAACGTTCTTGCAATCGTAATTTTCTTATTTAATTTGGGTTGTTTTTAGTTATGGAAAGATCGTTTCCAGCTCACCGTTGAAGTTTGTCGTTTAATTTTCAAACCATCTATCGATTCGTGTTCCTTTAACTTTTTGAATCGGGTTTGAAATTCCGTACATCGTTGACGGCAATGGACCAATCACGTATAAAAGCAAGTCCATGAGAAAGAAGCACGAGACATCGAAACCGGAGATTATGTAGTTGCTTTAAAAATTGGTGTGTCGGACAACGAACGATCAAATCCACATCGACGTCCGATTTGCTGTGTAACTTAATTACCTACCTACCGTACGGTGTGACCTTTGTTTAATAATAAGTTTCAAAATTGCATTGGCCAACGATAATTCAAAATGTTGACGTTTGCAGAGGTCGCTGTCGAAATTGGTATTTTCCAATTACAATTGAATCTCGAGTTGTATCGAACATTCTTGCAATCGTAATTTTCTTATTTAATTTGGGTTGTTTTTAGTTATGGAAAGATCGTTTCCAGCTCACCGTTGAAGTTTGTCGTTTAATTTTCAAACCATCTATCGATTCGTGTTCCTTTAACTTTTTGAATCGGGTTTGAAATTCCGTACATCGTTGACGGCAATGGACCAATCACGTATAAAAGCAAGTCCATGAGAAAGAAGCACGAGACATCGAAACCGGAGATTATGTAGTTGCTTTAAAAATTGGTGTGTCGGACAACGAACGATCAAATCCACATCGACGTCCGATTTGCTGTGTAACTTAATTACCTACCTACCGTACGGTGTGACCTTTGTTTAATAATAAGTTTCAAAATTGCATTGGCCAACGATAATTCAAAATGTTGACGTTTGCAGAGGTCGCTGTCGAAATTTGTTACTTTCACACCGGCGAGAAACCATTCGAACAGGAAGATTTGTTAGATTTTAATTGCACCGTTTTCACCGATTCGAAATCCCTCGTACCGGCGTCAAATCGTGATTTACTCGTGAAGGCACATCTGGAAAATAACGAGACACATTGACATGGTTTAATAATAATACGTTTAAAATCTTGGAAATTTAATAAAATTTCGACATAAGCGCGTTCGATTGGCGTGTGTGAACGTGGTTTAATTTTTGTCGATTCGCGGGTGAATGTTAGTTGGCAATGCCGTAGCGACCTGTCATTACCTAACACTTTTTAGAATTGAATCTCGAGTTGTATCGAACGTTCTTGCAATCGTAATTTTCTTATTTAATTTTGGTTGTTTTTAGTTATGGAAAGATCGTTTCCAGCTCACCGTTGAAGTTTGTCGTTTAATTTTCAAACCATCTATCGATTCGTGTTCCTTTAACTTTTTGAATCGGGTTTGAAATTCCGTACATCGTTGACGGCAATGGATCAATCACGTATAAAAGCAAGTCCATGAGAAAGAAGCACGAGACATCGAAACCGGAGATTATGTAGTTGCTTTAAAAATTGGTGTGTCGGACAACGAACGATCAAATCCACATCGACGTCCGATTTGCTGTGTAACTTAATTACCTACCTACCGTACGGTGTGACCTTTGTTTAATAATAAGTTTCAAAATTGCATTGGCCAACGATAATTCAAAATGTTGACGTTTGCAGAGGTCCCTGTCGAAATTGGTATTTTCCAATTACAATTGAATCTCGAGTTGTATCGAACGTTCTTGCAATCGTAATTTTCTTATTTAATTTGGGTTGTTTTTAGTTATGGAAAGATCGTTTCCAGCTCACCGTTGAAGTTTGTCGTTTAATTTTCAAACCATCTATCGATTCGTGTTCCTTTAACTTTTTGAATCGGGTTTGAAATTCCGTACATCGTTGACGGCAATGGACCAATCACGTATAAAAGCAAGTCCATGAGAAAGAAGCACGAGACATCGAAACCGGAGATTATGTAGTTGCTTTAAAAATTGGTGTGTCGGACAACGAACGATCAAATCCACATCGACGTCCGATTTGCTGTGTAACTTAATTACCTACCTACCGTACGGTGTGACCTTTGTTTAATAATAAGTTTCAAAATTGCATTGGCCAACGATAATTCAAAATGTTGACGTTTGCAGAGGTCGCTGTCGAAATTTGTTATTTTCACACCGGCGAGAAACCATTCGAACAAGAAGATTTGTTAGATTTTAATTGCACCGTTTTCACCGATTCGAAATCCCCCGTACCGGCCTCAAATCGTGATTTACTCGTGAAGGCACATCTGGAAAATAACGAGACACATTGACATGGTTTAATAATAATACGTTTAAAATCTTGGAAATTTAATAAAATTTCGACATAAGCGCGTTCGATTGGCGTGTGTGAACGTGGTTTAATTTTTGTCGATTCGCGAGTGAATGTTAGTTGGCAGTGCCGTAGCGACCTGTCATTACCTAACACTTTTTAGAATTGAATCTCGAGTTGTATCGAACGTTCTTGCAATCGTAATTTTCTTATTTAATTTGGGTTGTTTTTAGTTATGGAAAGATCGTTTCCAGCTCACCGTTGAAGTTTGTCGTTTAATTTTCAAATCATTCTATCGATTCGTGTTCCTTTAACTTTTTGAATCGGGTTTGAAATTCCGTACATCGTTGACGGCAATGGACCAATCACGTATAAAAGCAAGTCCATGAGAAAGAAGCACGAGACATCGAAACCGGAGATTATGTAGTTGCTTTAAAAATTGGTGTGTCGGACAACGAAAGATCAAATCCACATCGACGTCCGATTTGCTGTGTAACTTAATTACCTACCTACCGTACGGTGTGACCTTTGTTTAATAATAAGTTTCAAAATTGCATTGGCCAACGATAATTCAAAATGTTGACGTTTGCAGAGGTCGCTGTCGAAATTGGTATTTTCCAATTACAATTGAATCTCGAGTTGTATCGAACATTCTTGCAATCGTAATTTTCTTATTTAATTTGGGTTGTTTTTAGTTATGGAAAGATCGTTTCCAGCTCACCGTTGAAGTTTGTCGTTTAATTTTCAAACCATCTATCGATTCGTGTTCCTTTAACTTTTTGAATCGGGTTTGAAATTCCGTACATCGTTGACGGCAATGGACCAATCACGTATAAAAGCAAGTCCATGAGAAAGAAGCACGAGACATCGAAACCGGAGATTATGTAGTTGCTTTAAAAATTGGTGTGTCGGACAACGAACGATCAAATCCACATCGACGTCCGATTTGCTGTGTAACTTAATTACCTACCTACCGTACGGTGTGACCTTTGTTTAATAATAAGTTTCAAAATTGCATTGGCCAACGATAATTCAAAATGTTGACGTTTGCAGAGGTCGCTGTCGAAATTTGTTATTTTCACACCGGCGAGAAACCATTCGAACAGGAAGATTTGTTAGATTTTAATTGCACCGTTTTCACCGATTCGAAATCCCTCGTACCGGCCTCAAATCGTGATTTACTCGTGAAGGCACATCTGGAAAATAACGAGACACATTGACATGGTTTAATAATAATACGTTTAAAATCTTGGAAATTTAATAAAATTTCGACATAAGCGCGTTCGATTGGCGTGTGTGAACGTGGTTTAATTTTTGTCGATTCGCGGGTGAATGTTAGTTGGCAATGCCGTAGCGACCTGTCATTACCTAACACTTTTTAGAATTGAATCTCGAGTTGTATCGAACGTTCTTGCAATCGTAATTTTCTTATTTAATTTGGGTTGTTTTTAGTTATGGAAAGATCGTTTCCAGCTCACCGTTGAAGTTTGTCGTTTAATTTTCAAACCATCTATCGATTCGTGTTCCTTTAACTTTTTGAATCGGGTTTGAAATTCCGTACATCGTTGACGGCAATGGACCAATCACGTATAAAAGCAAGTCCATGAGAAAGAAGCACGAGACATCGAAACCGGAGATTATGTAGTTGCTTTAAAAATTGGTGTGTCGGACAACGAACGATCAAATCCACATCGACGTCCGATTTGCTGTGTAACTTAATTACCTACCTACCGTACGGTGTGACCTTTGTTTAATAATAAGTTTCAAAATTGCATTGGCCAACGATAATTCAAAATGTTGACGTTTGCAGAGGTCCCTGTCGAAATTGGTATTTTCCAATTACAATTGAATCTCGAGTTGTATCGAACGTTCTTGCAATCGTAATTTTCTTATTTAATTTGGGTTGTTTTTAGTTATGGAAAGATCGTTTCCAGCTCACCGTTGAAGTTTGTCGTTTAATTTTCAAACCATCTATCGATTCGTGTTCCTTTAACTTTTTGAATCGGGTTTGAAATTCCGTACATCGTTGACGGCAATGGACCAATCACGTATAAAAGCAAGTCCATGAGAAAGAAGCACGAGACATCGAAACCGGAGATTATGTAGTTGCTTTAAAAATTGGTGTGTCGGACAACGAACGATCAAATCCACATCGACGTCCGATTTGCTGTGTAACTTAATTACCTACCTACCGTACGGTGTGACCTTTGTTTAATAATAAGTTTCAAAATTGCATTGGCCAACGATAATTCAAAATGTTGACGTTTGCAGAGGTCGCTGTCGAAATTTGTTATTTTCACACCGGCGAGAAACCATTCGAACAAGAAGATTTGTTAGATTTTAATTGCACCGTTTTCACCGATTCGAAATCCCCCGTACCGGCCTCAAATCGTGATTTACTCGTGAAGGCACATCTGGAAAATAACGAGACACATTGACATGGTTTAATAATAATACGTTTAAAATCTTGGAAATTTAATAAAATTTCGACATAAGCGCGTTCGATTGGCGTGTGTGAACGTGGTTTAATTTTTGTCGATTCGCGAGTGAATGTTAGTTGGCAGTGCCGTAGCGACCTGTCATTACCTAACACTTTTTAGAATTGAATCTCGAGTTGTATCGAACGTTCTTGCAATCGTAATTTTCTTATTTAATTTGGGTTGTTTTTAGTTATGGAAAGATCGTTTCCAGCTCACCGTTGAAGTTTGTCGTTTAATTTTCAAACCATCTATCGATTCGTGTTCCTTTAACTTTTTGAATCGGGTTTGAAATTCCGTACATCGTTGACGGCAATGGACCAATCACGTATAAAAGCAAGTCCATGAGAAAGAAGCACGAGACATCGAAACCGGAGATTATGTAGTTGCTTTAAAAATTGGTGTGTCGGACAACGAACGATCAAATCCACATCGACGTCCGATTTGCTGTGTAACTTAATTACCTACCTACCGTACGGTGTGACCTTTGTTTAATAATAAGTTTCAAAATTGCATTGGCCAACGATAATTCAAAATGTTGACGTTTGCAGAGGTCGCTGTCGAAATTTGTTATTTTCACACCGGCGAGAAACCATTCGAACAGGAAGATTTGTTAGATTTTAATTGCACCGTTTTCACCGATTCGAAATCCCTCGTACCGGCCTCAAATCGTGATTTACTCGTGAAGGCACATCTGGAAAATAACGAGACACATTGACATGGTTTAATAATAATACGTTTAAAATCTTGGAAATTTAATAAAATTTCGACAAGCGCGTTCGATTGGCGTGTGTGAACGTGGTTTAATTTTTGTCGATTCGCGAGTGAATGTTAGTTGGCAATGCCGTAGCGACCTGTCATTACCTAACACTTTTTAGAATTGAATCTCGAGTTGTATCGAACGTTCTTGCAATCGTAATTTTCTTATTTAATTTGGGTTGTTTTTAGTTATGGAAAGATCGTTTCCAGCTCACCGTTGAAGTTTGTCGTTTAATTTTCAAACCATCTATCGATTCGTGTTCCTTTAACTTTTTGAATCGGGTTTGAAATTCCATACATCGTTGACGGCAATGGACCAATCACGTATAAAAGCAAGTCCATGAGAAAGAAGCACGAGACATCGAAACCGGAGATTATGTAGTTGCTTTAAAAATTGGTGTGTCGGACAACGAACGATCAAATCCACATCGACGTCCGATTTGCTGTGTAACTTAATTACCTACCTACCGTACGGTGTGACCTTTGTTTAATAATAAGTTTCAAAATTGCATTGGCCAACGATAATTCAAAATGTTGACGTTTGCAGAGGTCGCTGTCGAAATTTGTTATTTTCACACCGGCGAGAAACCATTCGAACAAGAAGATTTGTTAGATTTTAATTGCACCGTTTTCACCGATTCGAAATCCCCCGTACCGGCCTCAAATCGTGATTTACTCGTGAAGGCACATCTGGAAAATAACGAGACACATTGACATGGTTTAATAATAATACGTTTAAAATCTTGGAAATTTAATAAAATTTCGACATAAGCGCGTTCGATTGGCGTGTGTGAACGTGGTTTAATTTTTGTCGATTCGCGAGTGAATGTTAGTTGGCAGTGCCGTAGCGACCTGTCATTACCTAACACTTTTTAGAATTGAATCTCGAGTTGTATCGAACGTTCTTGCAATCGTAATTTTCTTATTTAATTTGGGTTGTTTTTAGTTATGGAAAGATCGTTTCCAGCTCACCGTTGAAGTTTGTCGTTTAATTTTCAAACCATCTATCGATTCGTGTTCCTTTAACTTTTTGAATCGGGTTTGAAATTCCGTACATCGTTGACGGCAATGGACCAATCACGTATAAAAGCAAGTCCATGAGAAAGAAGCACGAGACATCGAAACCGGAGATTATGTAGTTGCTTTAAAAATTGGTGTGTCGGACAACGAACGATCAAATCCACATCGACGTCCGATTTGCTGTGTAACTTAATTACCTACCTACCGTACGGTGTGACCTTTGTTTAATAATAAGTTTCAAAATTGCATTGGCCAACGATAATTCAAAATGTTGACGTTTGCAGAGGTCGCTGTCGAAATTGGTATTTTCCAATTACAATTGAATCTCGAGTTGTATCGAACATTCTTGCAATCGTAATTTTCTTATTTAATTTGGGTTGTTTTTAGTTATGGAAAGATCGTTTCCAGCTCACCGTTGAAGTTTGTCGTTTAATTTTCAAACCATCTATCGATTCGTGTTCCTTTAACTTTTTGAATCGGGTTTGAAATTCCGTACATCGTTGACGGCAATGGACCAATCACGTATAAAAGCAAGTCCATGAGAAAGAAGCACGAGACATCGAAACCGGAGATTATGTAGTTGCTTTAAAAATTGGTGTGTCGGACAACGAACGATCAAATCCACATCGACGTCCGATTTGCTGTGTAACTTAATTACCTACCTACCGTACGGTGTGACCTTTGTTTAATAATAAGTTTCAAAATTGCATTGGCCAACGATAATTCAAAATGTTGACGTTTGCAGAGGTCGCTGTCGAAATTTGTTACTTTCACACCGGCGAGAAACCATTCGAACAGGAAGATTTGTTAGATTTTAATTGCACCGTTTTCACCGATTCGAAATCCCTCGTACCGGCGTCAAATCGTGATTTACTCGTGAAGGCACATCTGGAAAATAACGAGACACATTGACATGGTTTAATAATAATACGTTTAAAATCTTGGAAATTTAATAAAATTTCGACATAAGCGCGTTCGATTGGCGTGTGTGAACGTGGTTTAATTTTTGTCGATTCGCGGGTGAATGTTAGTTGGCAATGCCGTAGCGACCTGTCATTACCTAACACTTTTTAGAATTGAATCTCGAGTTGTATCGAACGTTCTTGCAATCGTAATTTTCTTATTTAATTTTGGTTGTTTTTAGTTATGGAAAGATCGTTTCCAGCTCACCGTTGAAGTTTGTCGTTTAATTTTCAAACCATCTATCGATTCGTGTTCCTTTAACTTTTTGAATCGGGTTTGAAATTCCGTACATCGTTGACGGCAATGGATCAATCACGTATAAAAGCAAGTCCATGAGAAAGAAGCACGAGACATCGAAACCGGAGATTATGTAGTTGCTTTAAAAATTGGTGTGTCGGACAACGAACGATCAAATCCACATCGACGTCCGATTTGCTGTGTAACTTAATTACCTACCTACCGTACGGTGTGACCTTTGTTTAATAATAAGTTTCAAAATTGCATTGGCCAACGATAATTCAAAATGTTGACGTTTGCAGAGGTCCCTGTCGAAATTGGTATTTTCCAATTACAATTGAATCTCGAGTTGTATCGAACGTTCTTGCAATCGTAATTTTCTTATTTAATTTGGGTTGTTTTTAGTTATGGAAAGATCGTTTCCAGCTCACCGTTGAAGTTTGTCGTTTAATTTTCAAACCATCTATCGATTCGTGTTCCTTTAACTTTTTGAATCGGGTTTGAAATTCCGTACATCGTTGACGGCAATGGACCAATCACGTATAAAAGCAAGTCCATGAGAAAGAAGCACGAGACATCGAAACCGGAGATTATGTAGTTGCTTTAAAAATTGGTGTGTCGGACAACGAACGATCAAATCCACATCGACGTCCGATTTGCTGTGTAACTTAATTACCTACCTACCGTACGGTGTGACCTTTGTTTAATAATAAGTTTCAAAATTGCATTGGCCAACGATAATTCAAAATGTTGACGTTTGCAGAGGTCGCTGTCGAAATTTGTTATTTTCACACCGGCGAGAAACCATTCGAACAGGAAGATTTGTTAGATTTTAATTGCACCGTTTTCACCGATTCGAAATCCCTCGTACCGGCCTCAAATCGTGATTTACTCGTGAAGGCACATCTGGAAAATAACGAGACACATTGACATGGTTTAATAATAATACGTTTAAAATCTTGGAAATTTAATAAAATTTCGACAAGCGCGTTCGATTGGCGTGTGTGAACGTGGTTTAATTTTTGTCGATTCGCGAGTGAATGTTAGTTGGCAATGCCGTAGCGACCTGTCATTACCTAACACTTTTTAGAATTGAATCTCGAGTTGTATCGAACGTTCTTGCAATCGTAATTTTCTTATTTAATTTGGGTTGTTTTTAGTTATGGAAAGATCGTTTCCAGCTCACCGTTGAAGTTTGTCGTTTAATTTTCAAACCATCTATCGATTCGTGTTCCTTTAACTTTTTGAATCGGGTTTGAAATTCCATACATCGTTGACGGCAATGGACCAATCACGTATAAAAGCAAGTCCATGAGAAAGAAGCACGAGACATCGAAACCGGAGATTATGTAGTTGCTTTAAAAATTGGTGTGTCGGACAACGAACGATCAAATCCACATCGACGTCCGATTTGCTGTGTAACTTAATTACCTACCTACCGTACGGTGTGACCTTTGTTTAATAATAAGTTTCAAAATTGCATTGGCCAACGATAATTCAAAATGTTGACGTTTGCAGAGGTCGCTGTCGAAATTTGTTATTTTCACACCGGCGAGAAACCATTCGAACAAGAAGATTTGTTAGATTTTAATTGCACCGTTTTCACCGATTCGAAATCCCCCGTACCGGCCTCAAATCGTGATTTACTCGTGAAGGCACATCTGGAAAATAACGAGACACATTGACATGGTTTAATAATAATACGTTTAAAATCTTGGAAATTTAATAAAATTTCGACATAAGCGCGTTCGATTGGCGTGTGTGAACGTGGTTTAATTTTTGTCGATTCGCGAGTGAATGTTAGTTGGCAGTGCCGTAGCGACCTGTCATTACCTAACACTTTTTAGAATTGAATCTCGAGTTGTATCGAACGTTCTTGCAATCGTAATTTTCTTATTTAATTTGGGTTGTTTTTAGTTATGGAAAGATCGTTTCCAGCTCACCGTTGAAGTTTGTCGTTTAATTTTCAAACCATCTATCGATTCGTGTTCCTTTAACTTTTTGAATCGGGTTTGAAATTCCGTACATCGTTGACGGCAATGGACCAATCACGTATAAAAGCAAGTCCATGAGAAAGAAGCACGAGACATCGAAACCGGAGATTATGTAGTTGCTTTAAAAATTGGTGTGTCGGACAACGAACGATCAAATCCACATCGACGTCCGATTTGCTGTGTAACTTAATTACCTACCTACCGTACGGTGTGACCTTTGTTTAATAATAAGTTTCAAAATTGCATTGGCCAACGATAATTCAAAATGTTGACGTTTGCAGAGGTCGCTGTCGAAATTGGTATTTTCCAATTACAATTGAATCTCGAGTTGTATCGAACATTCTTGCAATCGTAATTTTCTTATTTAATTTGGGTTGTTTTTAGTTATGGAAAGATCGTTTCCAGCTCACCGTTGAAGTTTGTCGTTTAATTTTCAAACCATCTATCGATTCGTGTTCCTTTAACTTTTTGAATCGGGTTTGAAATTCCGTACATCGTTGACGGCAATGGACCAATCACGTATAAAAGCAAGTCCATGAGAAAGAAGCACGAGACATCGAAACCGGAGATTATGTAGTTGCTTTAAAAATTGGTGTGTCGGACAACGAACGATCAAATCCACATCGACGTCCGATTTGCTGTGTAACTTAATTACCTACCTACCGTACGGTGTGACCTTTGTTTAATAATAAGTTTCAAAATTGCATTGGCCAACGATAATTCAAAATGTTGACGTTTGCAGAGGTCGCTGTCGAAATTTGTTACTTTCACACCGGCGAGAAACCATTCGAACAGGAAGATTTGTTAGATTTTAATTGCACCGTTTTCACCGATTCGAAATCCCTCGTACCGGCGTCAAATCGTGATTTACTCGTGAAGGCACATCTGGAAAATAACGAGACACATTGACATGGTTTAATAATAATACGTTTAAAATCTTGGAAATTTAATAAAATTTCGACATAAGCGCGTTCGATTGGCGTGTGTGAACGTGGTTTAATTTTTGTCGATTCGCGGGTGAATGTTAGTTGGCAATGCCGTAGCGACCTGTCATTACCTAACACTTTTTAGAATTGAATCTCGAGTTGTATCGAACGTTCTTGCAATCGTAATTTTCTTATTTAATTTTGGTTGTTTTTAGTTATGGAAAGATCGTTTCCAGCTCACCGTTGAAGTTTGTCGTTTAATTTTCAAACCATCTATCGATTCGTGTTCCTTTAACTTTTTGAATCGGGTTTGAAATTCCGTACATCGTTGACGGCAATGGATCAATCACGTATAAAAGCAAGTCCATGAGAAAGAAGCACGAGACATCGAAACCGGAGATTATGTAGTTGCTTTAAAAATTGGTGTGTCGGACAACGAACGATCAAATCCACATCGACGTCCGATTTGCTGTGTAACTTAATTACCTACCTACCGTACGGTGTGACCTTTGTTTAATAATAAGTTTCAAAATTGCATTGGCCAACGATAATTCAAAATGTTGACGTTTGCAGAGGTCCCTGTCGAAATTGGTATTTTCCAATTACAATTGAATCTCGAGTTGTATCGAACGTTCTTGCAATCGTAATTTTCTTATTTAATTTGGGTTGTTTTTAGTTATGGAAAGATCGTTTCCAGCTCACCGTTGAAGTTTGTCGTTTAATTTTCAAACCATCTATCGATTCGTGTTCCTTTAACTTTTTGAATCGGGTTTGAAATTCCGTACATCGTTGACGGCAATGGACCAATCACGTATAAAAGCAAGTCCATGAGAAAGAAGCACGAGACATCGAAACCGGAGATTATGTAGTTGCTTTAAAAATTGGTGTGTCGGACAACGAACGATCAAATCCACATCGACGTCCGATTTGCTGTGTAACTTAATTACCTACCTACCGTACGGTGTGACCTTTGTTTAATAATAAGTTTCAAAATTGCATTGGCCAACGATAATTCAAAATGTTGACGTTTGCAGAGGTCGCTGTCGAAATTTGTTATTTTCACACCGGCGAGAAACCATTCGAACAAGAA
This sequence comes from Cantharis rustica, assembly GCA_911387805.1. Lineage (NCBI taxonomy): Eukaryota > Metazoa > Arthropoda > Insecta > Coleoptera > Cantharidae > Cantharis > Cantharis rustica. The sequence goes on along the minus strand of OU426881.1, from coordinate 48,174,860 downwards.
GATTTGTTAGATTTTAATTGCACCGTTTTCACCGATTCGAAATCCCCCGTACCGGCCTCAAATCGTGATTTACTCGTGAAGGCACATCTGGAAAATAACGAGACACATTGACATGGTTTAATAATAATACGTTTAAAATCTTGGAAATTTAATAAAATTTCGACATAAGCGCGTTCGATTGGCGTGTGTGAACGTGGTTTAATTTTTGTCGATTCGCGAGTGAATGTTAGTTGGCAGTGCCGTAGCGACCTGTCATTACCTAACACTTTTTAGAATTGAATCTCGAGTTGTATCGAACGTTCTTGCAATCGTAATTTTCTTATTTAATTTGGGTTGTTTTTAGTTATGGAAAGATCGTTTCCAGCTCACCGTTGAAGTTTGTCGTTTAATTTTCAAACCATCTATCGATTCGTGTTCCTTTAACTTTTTGAATCGGGTTTGAAATTCCGTACATCGTTGACGGCAATGGACCAATCACGTATAAAAGCAAGTCCATGAGAAAGAAGCACGAGACATCGAAACCGGAGATTATGTAGTTGCTTTAAAAATTGGTGTGTCGGACAACGAACGATCAAATCCACATCGACGTCCGATTTGCTGTGTAACTTAATTACCTACCTACCGTACGGTGTGACCTTTGTTTAATAATAAGTTTCAAAATTGCATTGGCCAACGATAATTCAAAATGTTGACGTTTGCAGAGGTCCCTGTCGAAATTGGTATTTTCCAATTACAATTGAATCTCGAGTTGTATCGAACGTTCTTGCAATCGTAATTTTCTTATTTAATTTGGGTTGTTTTTAGTTATGGAAAGATCGTTTCCAGCTCACCGTTGAAGTTTGTCGTTTAATTTTCAAACCATCTATCGATTCGTGTTCCTTTAACTTTTTGAATCGGGTTTGAAATTCCGTACATCGTTGACGGCAATGGACCAATCACGTATAAAAGCAAGTCCATGAGAAAGAAGCACGAGACATCGAAACCGGAGATTATGTAGTTGCTTTAAAAATTGGTGTGTCGGACAACGAACGATCAAATCCACATCGACGTCCGATTTGCTGTGTAACTTAATTACCTACCTACCGTACGGTGTGACCTTTGTTTAATAATAAGTTTCAAAATTGCATTGGCCAACGATAATTCAAAATGTTGACGTTTGCAGAGGTCCCTGTCGAAATTGGTATTTTCCAATTACAATTGAATCTCGAGTTGTATCGAACGTTCTTGCAATCGTAATTTTCTTATTTAATTTGGGTTGTTTTTAGTTATGGAAAGATCGTTTCCAGCTCACCGTTGAAGTTTGTCGTTTAATTTTCAAACCATCTATCGATTCGTGTTCCTTTAACTTTTTGAATCGGGTTTGAAATTCCATACATCGTTGACGGCAATGGACCAATCACGTATAAAAGCAAGTCCATGAGAAAGAAGCACGAGACATCGAAACCGGAGATTATGTAGTTGCTTTAAAAATTGGTGTGTCGGACAACGAACGATCAAATCCACATCGACGTCCGATTTGCTGTGTAACTTAATTACCTACCTACCGTACGGTGTGACCTTTGTTTAATAATAAGTTTCAAAATTGCATTGGCCAACGATAATTCAAAATGTTGACGTTTGCAGAGGTCCCTGTCGAAATTGGTATTTTCCAATTACAATTGAATCTCGAGTTGTATCGAACGTTCTTGCAATCGTAATTTTCTTATTTAATTTGGGTTGTTTTTAGTTATGGAAAGATCGTTTCCAGCTCACCGTTGAAGTTTGTCGTTTAATTTTCAAACCATCTATCGATTCGTGTTCCTTTAACTTTTTGAATCGGGTTTGAAATTCCGTACATCGTTGACGGCAATGGACCAATCACGTATAAAAGCAAGTCCATGAGAAAGAAGCACGAGACATCGAAACCGGAGATTATGTAGTTGCTTTAAAAATTGGTGTGTCGGACAACGAACGATCAAATCCACATCGACGTCCGATTTGCTGTGTAACTTAATTACCTACCTACCGTACGGTGTGACCTTTGTTTAATAATAAGTTTCAAAATTGCATTGGCCAACGATAATTCAAAATGTTGACGTTTGCAGAGGTCGCTGTCGAAATTTGTTATTTTCACACCGGCGAGAAACCATTCGAACAAGAAGATTTGTTAGATTTTAATTGCACCGTTTTCACCGATTCGAAATCCCCCGTACCGGCCTCAAATCGTGATTTACTCGTGAAGGCACATCTGGAAAATAACGAGACACATTGACATGGTTTAATAATAATACGTTTAAAATCTTGGAAATTTAATAAAATTTCGACATAAGCGCGTTCGATTGGCGTGTGTGAACGTGGTTTAATTTTTGTCGATTCGCGAGTGAATGTTAGTTGGCAGTGCCGTAGCGACCTGTCATTACCTAACACTTTTTAGAATTGAATCTCGAGTTGTATCGAACGTTCTTGCAATCGTAATTTTCTTATTTAATTTGGGTTGTTTTTAGTTATGGAAAGATCGTTTCCAGCTCACCGTTGAAGTTTGTCGTTTAATTTTCAAACCATCTATCGATTCGTGTTCCTTTAACTTTTTGAATCGGGTTTGAAATTCCGTACATCGTTGACGGCAATGGACCAATCACGTATAAAAGCAAGTCCATGAGAAAGAAGCACGAGACATCGAAACCGGAGATTATGTAGTTGCTTTAAAAATTGGTGTGTCGGACAACGAACGATCAAATCCACATCGACGTCCGATTTGCTGTGTAACTTAATTACCTACCTACCGTACGGTGTGACCTTTGTTTAATAATAAGTTTCAAAATTGCATTGGCCAACGATAATTCAAAATGTTGACGTTTGCAGAGGTCGCTGTCGAAATTTGTTATTTTCACACCGGCGAGAAACCATTCGAACAGGAAGATTTGTTAGATTTTAATTGCACCGTTTTCACCGATTCGAAATCCCTCGTACCGGCGTCAAATCGTGATTTACTCGTGAAGGCACATCTGGAAAATAACGAGACACATTGACATGGTTTAATAATAATACGTTTAAAATCTTGGAAATTTAATAAAATTTCGACATAAGCGCGTTCGATTGGCGTGTGTGAACGTGGTTTAATTTTTGTCGATTCGCGGGTGAATGTTAGTTGGCAATGCCGTAGCGACCTGTCATTACCTAACACTTTTTAGAATTGAATCTCGAGTTGTATCGAACGTTCTTGCAATCGTAATTTTCTTATTTAATTTTGGTTGTTTTTAGTTATGGAAAGATCGTTTCCAGCTCACCGTTGAAGTTTGTCGTTTAATTTTCAAACCATCTATCGATTCGTGTTCCTTTAACTTTTTGAATCGGGTTTGAAATTCCGTACATCGTTGACGGCAATGGATCAATCACGTATAAAAGCAAGTCCATGAGAAAGAAGCACGAGACATCGAAACCGGAGATTATGTAGTTGCTTTAAAAATTGGTGTGTCGGACAACGAACGATCAAATCCACATCGACGTCCGATTTGCTGTGTAACTTAATTACCTACCTACCGTACGGTGTGACCTTTGTTTAATAATAAGTTTCAAAATTGCATTGGCCAACGATAATTCAAAATGTTGACGTTTGCAGAGGTCCCTGTCGAAATTGGTATTTTCCAATTACAATTGAATCTCGAGTTGTATCGAACGTTCTTGCAATCGTAATTTTCTTATTTAATTTGGGTTGTTTTTAGTTATGGAAAGATCGTTTCCAGCTCACCGTTGAAGTTTGTCGTTTAATTTTCAAACCATCTATCGATTCGTGTTCCTTTAACTTTTTGAATCGGGTTTGAAATTCCGTACATCGTTGACGGCAATGGACCAATCACGTATAAAAGCAAGTCCATGAGAAAGAAGCACGAAACATCGAAACCGGAGATTATGTAGTTGCTTTAAAAATTGGTGTGTCGGACAACGAACGATCAAATCCACATCGACGTCCGATTTGCTGTGTAACTTAATTACCTACCTACCGTACGGTGTGACCTTTGTTTAATAATAAGTTTCAAAATTGCATTGGCCAACGATAATTCAAAATGTTGACGTTTGCAGAGGTCGCTGTCGAAATTTGTTATTTTCACACCGGCGAGAAACCATTCGAACAAGAAGATTTGTTAGATTTTAATTGCACCGTTTTCACCGATTCGAAATCCCCCGTACCGGCCTCAAATCGTGATTTACTCGTGAAGGCACATCTGGAAAATAACGAGACACATTGACATGGTTTAATAATAATACGTTTAAAATCTTGGAAATTTAATAAAATTTCGACATAAGCGCGTTCGATTGGCGTGTGTGAACGTGGTTTAATTTTTGTCGATTCGCGAGTGAATGTTAGTTGGCAGTGCCGTAGCGACCTGTCATTACCTAACACTTTTTAGAATTGAATCTCGAGTTGTATCGAACGTTCTTGCAATCGTAATTTTCTTATTTAATTTGGGTTGTTTTTAGTTATGGAAAGATCGTTTCCAGCTCACCGTTGAAGTTTGTCGTTTAATTTTCAAACCATCTATCGATTCGTGTTCCTTTAACTTTTTGAATCGGGTTTGAAATTCCGTACATCGTTGACGGCAATGGACCAATCACGTATAAAAGCAAGTCCATGAGAAAGAAGCACGAGACATCGAAACCGGAGATTATGTAGTTGCTTTAAAAATTGGTGTGTCGGACAACGAACGATCAAATCCACATCGACGTCCGATTTGCTGTGTAACTTAATTACCTACCTACCGTACGGTGTGACCTTTGTTTAATAATAAGTTTCAAAATTGCATTGGCCAACGATAATTCAAAATGTTGACGTTTGCAGAGGTCCCTGTCGAAATTGGTATTTTCCAATTACAATTGAATCTCGAGTTGTATCGAACGTTCTTGCAATCGTAATTTTCTTATTTAATTTGGGTTGTTTTTAGTTATGGAAAGATCGTTTCCAGCTCACCGTTGAAGTTTGTCGTTTAATTTTCAAACCATCTATCGATTCGTGTTCCTTTAACTTTTTGAATCGGGTTTGAAATTCCGTACATCGTTGACGGCAATGGACCAATCACGTATAAAAGCAAGTCCATGAGAAAGAAGCACGAGACATCGAAACCGGAGATTATGTAGTTGCTTTAAAAATTGGTGTGTCGGACAACGAACGATCAAATCCACATCGACGTCCGATTTGCTGTGTAACTTAATTACCTACCTACCGTACGGTGTGACCTTTGTTTAATAATAAGTTTCAAAATTGCATTGGCCAACGATAATTCAAAATGTTGACGTTTGCAGAGGTCCCTGTCGAAATTGGTATTTTCCAATTACAATTGAATCTCGAGTTGTATCGAACGTTCTTGCAATCGTAATTTTCTTATTTAATTTGGGTTGTTTTTAGTTATGGAAAGATCGTTTCCAGCTCACCGTTGAAGTTTGTCGTTTAATTTTCAAACCATCTATCGATTCGTGTTCCTTTAACTTTTTGAATCGGGTTTGAAATTCCATACATCGTTGACGGCAATGGACCAATCACGTATAAAAGCAAGTCCATGAGAAAGAAGCACGAGACATCGAAACCGGAGATTATGTAGTTGCTTTAAAAATTGGTGTGTCGGACAACGAACGATCAAATCCACATCGACGTCCGATTTGCTGTGTAACTTAATTACCTACCTACCGTACGGTGTGACCTTTGTTTAATAATAAGTTTCAAAATTGCATTGGCCAACGATAATTCAAAATGTTGACGTTTGCAGAGGTCCCTGTCGAAATTGGTATTTTCCAATTACAATTGAATCTCGAGTTGTATCGAACGTTCTTGCAATCGTAATTTTCTTATTTAATTTGGGTTGTTTTTAGTTATGGAAAGATCGTTTCCAGCTCACCGTTGAAGTTTGTCGTTTAATTTTCAAACCATCTATCGATTCGTGTTCCTTTAACTTTTTGAATCGGGTTTGAAATTCCGTACATCGTTGACGGCAATGGACCAATCACGTATAAAAGCAAGTCCATGAGAAAGAAGCACGAGACATCGAAACCGGAGATTATGTAGTTGCTTTAAAAATTGGTGTGTCGGACAACGAACGATCAAATCCACATCGACGTCCGATTTGCTGTGTAACTTAATTACCTACCTACCGTACGGTGTGACCTTTGTTTAATAATAAGTTTCAAAATTGCATTGGCCAACGATAATTCAAAATGTTGACGTTTGCAGAGGTCCCTGTCGAAATTGGTATTTTCCAATTACAATTGAATCTCGAGTTGTATCGAACGTTCTTGCAATCGTAATTTTCTTATTTAATTTGGGTTGTTTTTAGTTATGGAAAGATCGTTTCCAGCTCACCGTTGAAGTTTGTCGTTTAATTTTCAAACCATCTATCGATTCGTGTTCCTTTAACTTTTTGAATCGGGTTTGAAATTCCATACATCGTTGACGGCAATGGACCAATCACGTATAAAAGCAAGTCCATGAGAAAGAAGCACGAGACATCGAAACCGGAGATTATGTAGTTGCTTTAAAAATTGGTGTGTCGGACAACGAACGATCAAATCCACATCGACGTCCGATTTGCTGTGTAACTTAATTACCTACCTACCGTACGGTGTGACCTTTGTTTAATAATAAGTTTCAAAATTGCATTGGCCAACGATAATTCAAAATGTTGACGTTTGCAGAGGTCCCTGTCGAAATTGGTATTTTCCAATTACAATTGAATCTCGAGTTGTATCGAACGTTCTTGCAATCGTAATTTTCTTATTTAATTTGGGTTGTTTTTAGTTATGGAAAGATCGTTTCCAGCTCACCGTTGAAGTTTGTCGTTTAATTTTCAAACCATCTATCGATTCGTGTTCCTTTAACTTTTTGAATCGGGTTTGAAATTCCGTACATCGTTGACGGCAATGGACCAATCACGTATAAAAGCAAGTCCATGAGAAAGAAGCACGAGACATCGAAACCGGAGATTATGTAGTTGCTTTAAAAATTGGTGTGTCGGACAACGAACGATCAAATCCACATCGACGTCCGATTTGCTGTGTAACTTAATTACCTACCTACCGTACGGTGTGACCTTTGTTTAATAATAAGTTTCAAAATTGCATTGGCCAACGATAATTCAAAATGTTGACGTTTGCAGAGGTCGCTGTCGAAATTTGTTATTTTCACACCGGCGAGAAACCATTCGAACAAGAAGATTTGTTAGATTTTAATTGCACCGTTTTCACCGATTCGAAATCCCCCGTACCGGCCTCAAATCGTGATTTACTCGTGAAGGCACATCTGGAAAATAACGAGACACATTGACATGGTTTAATAATAATACGTTTAAAATCTTGGAAATTTAATAAAATTTCGACATAAGCGCGTTCGATTGGCGTGTGTGAACGTGGTTTAATTTTTGTCGATTCGCGAGTGAATGTTAGTTGGCAGTGCCGTAGCGACCTGTCATTACCTAACACTTTTTAGAATTGAATCTCGAGTTGTATCGAACGTTCTTGCAAACGTAATTTTCTTATTTAATTTGGGTTGTTTTTAGTTATGGAAAGATCGTTTCCAGCTCACCGTTGAAGTTTGTCGTTTAATTTTCAAACCATCTATCGATTCGTGTTCCTTTAACTTTTTGAATCGGGTTTGAAATTCCGTACATCGTTTGCGGCAATGGACCAATCACGTATAAAAGCAAGTCCATGAGAAAGAAGCACGAGACATCGAAACCGGAGATTATGTAGTTGCTTTAAAAATTGGTGTGTCGGACAACGAACGATCAAATCCACATCGACGTCCGATTTGCTGTGTAACTTAATTACCTACCTACCGTACGGTGTGACCTTTGTTTAATAATAAGTTTCAAAATTGCATTGGCCAACGATAATTCAAAATGTTGACGTTTGCAGAGGTCCCTGTCGAAATTGGTATTTTCCAATTACAATTGAATCTCGAGTTGTATCGAACGTTCTTGCAATCGTAATTTTCTTATTTAATTTGGGTTGTTTTTAGTTATGGAAAGATCGTTTCCAGCTCACCGTTGAAGTTTGTCGTTTAATTTTCAAACCATCTATCGATTCGTGTTCCTTTAACTTTTTGAATCGGGTTTGAAATTCCGTACATCGTTGACGGCAATGGACCAATCACGTATAAAAGCAAGTCCATGAGAAAGAAGCACGAGACATCGAAACCGGAGATTATGTAGTTGCTTTAAAAATTGGTGTGTCGGACAACGAACGATCAAATCCACATCGACGTCCGATTTGCTGTGTAACTTAATTACCTACCTACCGTACGGTGTGACCTTTGTTTAATAATAAGTTTCAAAATTGCATTGGCCAACGATAATTCAAAATGTTGACGTTTGCAGAGGTCGCTGTCGAAATTTGTTATTTTCACACCGGCGAGAAACCATTCGAACAAGAAGATTTGTTAGATTTTAATTGCACCGTTTTCACCGATTCGAAATCCCCCGTACCGGCCTCAAATCGTGATTTACTCGTGAAGGCACATCTGGAAAATAACGAGACACATTGACATGGTTTAATAATAATACGTTTAAAATCTTGGAAATTTAATAAAATTTCGACATAAGCGCGTTCGATTGGCGTGTGTGAACGTGGTTTAATTTTTGTCGATTCGCGAGTGAATGTTAGTTGGCAGTGCCGTAGCGACCTGTCATTACCTAACACTTTTTAGAATTGAATCTCGAGTTGTATCGAACGTTCTTGCAATCGTAATTTTCTTATTTAATTTGGGTTGTTTTTAGTTATGGAAAGATCGTTTCCAGCTCACCGTTGAAGTTTGTCGTTTAATTTTCAAACCATCTATCGATTCGTGTTCCTTTAACTTTTTGAATCGGGTTTGAAATTCCGTACATCGTTGACGGCAATGGACCAATCACGTATAAAAGCAAGTCCATGAGAAAGAAGCACGAGACATCGAAACCGGAGATTATGTAGTTGCTTTAAAAATTGGTGTGTCGGACAACGAACGATCAAATCCACATCGACGTCCGATTTGCTGTGTAACTTAATTACCTACCTACCGTACGGTGTGACCTTTGTTTAATAATAAGTTTCAAAATTGCATTGGCCAACGATAATTCAAAATGTTGACGTTTGCAGAGGTCGCTGTCGAAATTGGTATTTTCCAATTACAATTGAATCTCGAGTTGTATCGAACGTTCTTGCAATCGTAATTTTCTTATTTAATTTGGGTTGTTTTTAGTTATGGAAAGATCGTTTCCAGCTCACCGTTGAAGTTTGTCGTTTAATTTTCAAACCATCTATCGATTCGTGTTCCTTTAACTTTTTGAATCGGGTTTGAAATTCCGTACATCGTTGACGGCAATGGACCAATCACGTATAAAAGCAAGTCCATGAGAAAGAAGCACGAGACATCGAAACCGGAGATTATGTAGTTGCTTTAAAAATTGGTGTGTCGGACAACGAACGATCAAATCCACATCGACGTCCGATTTGCTGTGTAACTTAATTACCTACCTACCGTACGGTGTGACCTTTGTTTAATAATAAGTTTCAAAATTGCATTGGCCAACGATAATTCAAAATGTTGACGTTTGCAGAGGTCGCTGTCGAAATTTGTTATTTTCACACCGGCGAGAAACCATTCGAACAAGAAGATTTGTTAGATTTTAATTGCACCGTTTTCACCGATTCGAAATCCCCCGTACCGGCCTCAAATCGTGATTTACTCGTGAAGGCACATCTGGAAAATAACGAGACACATTGACATGGTTTAATAATAATACGTTTAAAATCTTGGAAATTTAATAAAATTTCGACATAAGCGCGTTCGATTGGCGTGTGTGAACGTGGTTTAATTTTTGTCGATTCGCGAGTGAATGTTAGTTGGCAGTGCCGTAGCGACCTGTCATTACCTAACACTTTTTAGAATTGAATCTCGAGTTGTATCGAACGTTCTTGCAATCGTAATTTTCTTATTTAATTTGGGTTGTTTTTAGTTATGGAAAGATCGTTTCCAGCTCACCGTTGAAGTTTGTCGTTTAATTTTCAAACCATCTATCGATTCGTGTTCCTTTAACTTTTTGAAATCGGGTTTGAAATTCCGTACATCGTTTGCGGCAATGGACCAATCACGTATAAAAGCAAGTCCATGAGAAAGAAGCACGAGACATCGAAACCGGAGATTATGTAGTTGCTTTAAAAATTGGTGTGTCGGACAACGAACGATCAAATCCACATCGACGTCCGATTTGCTGTGTAACTTAATTACCTACCTACCGTACGGTGTGACCTTTGTTTAATAATAAGTTTCAAAATTGCATTGGCCAACGATAATTCAAAATGTTGACGTTTGCAGAGGTCGCTGTCGAAATTGGTATTTTCCAATTACAATTGAATCTCGAGTTGTATCGAACGTTCTTGCAATCGTAATTTTCTTATTTAATTTGGGTTGTTTTTAGTTATGGAAAGATCGTTTCCAGCTCACCGTTGAAGTTTGTCGTTTAATTTTCAAACCATCTATCGATTCGTGTTCCTTTAACTTTTTGAATCGGGTTTGAAATTCCGTACATCGTTGACGGCAATGGACCAATCACGTATAAAAGCAAGTCCATGAGAAAGAAGCACGAGACATCGAAACCGGAGTTTATGTAGTTGCTTTAAAAATTGGTGTGTCGGACAACGAACGATCAAATCCACATCGACGTCCGATTTGCTGTGTAACTTAATTACCTACCTACCGTACGGTGTGACCTTTGTTTAATAATAAGTTTCAAAATTGCATTGGCCAACGATAATTCAAAATGTTGACGTTTGCAGAGGTCGCTGTCGAAATTTGTTATTTTCACACCGGCGAGAAACCATTCGAACAAGAAGATTTGTTAGATTTTAATTGCACCGTTTTCACCGATTCGAAATCCCCCGTACCGGCCTCAAATCGTGATTTACTCGTGAAGGCACATCTGGAAAATAACGAGACACATTGACATGGTTTAATAATAATACGTTTAAAATCTTGGAAATTTAATAAAATTTCGACATAAGCGCGTTCGATTGGCGTGTGTGAACGTGGTTTAAATTTTGTCGATTCGCGAGTGAATGTTAGTTGGCAATGCCGTAGCGACCTGTCATTACCTAACACTTTTTAGAATTGAATCTCGAGTTGTATCGAACGTTCTTGCAATCGTAATTTTCTTATTTAATTTGGGTTGTTTTTAGTTATGGAAAGATCGTTTCCAGCTCACCGTTGAAGTTTGTCGTTTAATTTTCAAACCATCTATCGATTCGTGTTCCTTTAACTTTTTGAATCGGGTTTGAAATTCCGTACATCGTTGACGGCAATGGACCAATCACGTATAAAAGCAAGTCCATGAGAAAGAAGCACGAGACATCGAAACCGGAGATTATGTAGTTGCTTTAAAAATTGGTGTGTCGGACAACGAACGATCAAATCCACATCGACGTCCGATTTGCTGTGTAACTTAATTACCTACCTACCGTACGGTGTGACCTTTGTTTAATAATAAGTTTCAAAATTGCATTGGCCAACGATAATTCAAAATGTTGACGTTTGCAGAGGTCGCTGTCGAAATTTGTTATTTTCACACCGGCGAGAAACCATTCGAACAAGAAGATTTGTTAGATTTTAATTGCACCGTTTTCACCGATTCGAAATCCCCCGTACCGGCCTCAAATCGTGATTTACTCGTGAAGGCACATCTGGAAAATAACGAGACACATTGACATGGTTTAATAATAATACGTTTAAAATCTTGGAAATTTAATAAAATTTCGACATAAGCGCGTTCGATTGGCGTGTGTGAACGTGGTTTAATTTTTGTCGATTCGCGAGTGAATGTTAGTTGGCAGTGCCGTAGCGACCTGTCATTACCTAACACTTTTTAGAATTGAATCTCGAGTTGTATCGAACGTTCTTGCAATCGTAATTTTCTTATTTAATTTGGGTTGTTTTTAGTTATGGAAAGATCGTTTCCAGCTCACCGTTGAAGTTTGTCGTTTAATTTTCAAATCATTCTATCGATTCGTGTTCCTTTAACTTTTTGAATCGGGTTTGAAATTCCGTACATCGTTGACGGCAATGGACCAATCACGTATAAAAGCAAGTCCATGAGAAAGAAGCACGAGACATCGAAACCGGAGATTATGTAGTTGCTTTAAAAATTGGTGTGTCGGACAACGAAAGATCAAATCCACATCGACGTCCGATTTGCTGTGTAACTTAATTACCTACCTACCGTACGGTGTGACCTTTGTTTAATAATAAGTTTCAAAATTGCATTGGCCAACGATAATTCAAAATGTTGACGTTTGCAGAGGTCCCTGTCGAAATTGGTATTTTCCAATTATAATTGAATCTCGAGTTGTATCGAACGTTCTTGCAATCGTAATTTTCTTATTTAATTTGGGTTGTTTTTAGTTATGGAAAGATCGTTTCCAGCTCACCGTTGAAGTTTGTCGTTTAATTTTCAAACCATCTATCGATTCGTGTTCCTTTAACTTTTTGAATCGGGTTTGAAATTCCGTACATCGTTGACGGCAATGGACCAATCACGTATAAAAGCAAGTCCATGAGAAAGAAGCACGAGACATCGAAACCGGAGATTATGTAGTTGCTTTAAAAATTGGTGTGTCGGACAACGAACGATCAAATCCACATCGACGTCCGATTTGCTGTGTAACTTAATTACCTACCTACCGTACGGTGTGACCTTTGTTTAATAATAAGTTTCAAAATTGCATTGGCCAACGATAATTCAAAATGTTGACGTTTGCAGAGGTCGCTGTCGAAATTTGTTATTTTCACACCGGCGAGAAACCATTCGAACAAGAAGATTTGTTAGATTTTAATTGCACCGTTTTCACCGATTCGAAATCCCCCGTACCGGCTTCAAATCGTGATTTACTCGTGAAGGCACATCTGGAAAATAACGAGACACATTGACATGGTTTAATAATAATACGTTTAAAATCTTGGAAATTTAATAAAATTTCGACATAAGCGCGTTCGATTGGCGTGTGTGAACGTGGTTTAATTTTTGTCGATTCGCGAGTGAATGTTAGTTGGCAATGCCGTAGCGACCTGTCATTACCTAACACTTTTTAGAATTGAATCTCGAGTTGTATCGAACGTTCTTGCAATCGTAATTTTCTTATTTAATTTGGGTTGTTTTTAGTTATGGAAAGATCGTTTCCAGCTCACCGTTGAAGTTTGTCGTTTAATTTTCAAACCATCTATCGATTCGTGTTCCTTTAACTTTTTGAATCGGGTTTGAAATTCCGTACATCGTTGACGGCAATGGACCAATCACGTATAAAAGCAAGTCCATGAGAAAGAAGCACGAGACATCGAAACCGGAGATTATGTAGTTGCTTTAAAAATTGGTGTGTCGGACAACGAACGATCAAATCCACATCGACGTCCGATTTGCTGTGTAACTTAATTACCTACCTACCGTACGGTGTGACCTTTGTTTAATAATAAGTTTCAAAATTGCATTGGCCAACGATAATTCAAAATGTTGACGTTTGCAGAGGTCGCTGTCGAAATTTGTTATTTTCACACCGGCGAGAAACCATTCGAACAAGAAGATTTGTTAGATTTTAATTGCACCGTTTTCACCGATTCGAAATCCCCCGTACCGGCCTCAAATCGTGATTTACTCGTGAAGGCACATCTGGAAAATAACGAGACACATTGACATGGTTTAATAATAATACGTTTAAAATCTTGGAAATTTAATAAAATTTCGACATAAGCGCGTTCGATTGGCGTGTGTGAACGTGGTTTAATTTTTGTCGATTCGCGAGTGAATGTTAGTTGGCAGTGCCGTAGCGACCTGTCATTACCTAACACTTTTTAGAATTGAATCTCGAGTTGTATCGAACGTTCTTGCAATCGTAATTTTCTTATTTAATTTGGGTTGTTTTTAGTTATGGAAAGATCGTTTCCAGCTCACCGTTGAAGTTTGTCGTTTAATTTTCAAATCATTCTATCGATTCGTGTTCCTTTAACTTTTTGAATCGGGTTTGAAATTCCGTACATCGTTGACGGCAATGGACCAATCACGTATAAAAGCAAGTCCATGAGAAAGAAGCACGAGACATCGAAACCGGAGATTATGTAGTTGCTTTAAAAATTGGTGTGTCGGACAACGAAAGATCAAATCCACATCGACGTCCGATTTGCTGTGTAACTTAATTACCTACCTACCGTACGGTGTGACCTTTGTTTAATAATAAGTTTCAAAATTGCATTGGCCAACGATAATTCAAAATGTTGACGTTTGCAGAGGTCCCTGTCGAAATTGGTATTTTCCAATTATAATTGAATCTCGAGTTGTATCGAACGTTCTTGCAATCGTAATTTTCTTATTTAATTTGGGTTGTTTTTAGTTATGGAAAGATCGTTTCCAGCTCACCGTTGAAGTTTGTCGTTTAATTTTCAAACCATCTATCGATTCGTGTTCCTTTAACTTTTTGAATCGGGTTTGAAATTCCGTACATCGTTGACGGCAATGGACCAATCACGTATAAAAGCAAGTCCATGAGAAAGAAGCACGAGACATCGAAACCGGAGATTATGTAGTTGCTTTAAAAATTGGTGTGTCGGACAACGAACGATCAAATCCACATCGACGTCCGATTTGCTGTGTAACTTAATTACCTACCTACCGTACGGTGTGACCTTTGTTTAATAATAAGTTTCAAAATTGCATTGGCCAACGATAATTCAAAATGTTGACGTTTGCAGAGGTCGCTGTCGAAATTTGTTATTTTCACACCGGCGAGAAACCATTCGAACAAGAAGATTTGTTAGATTTTAATTGCACCGTTTTCACCGATTCGAAATCCCCCGTACCGGCTTCAAATCGTGATTTACTCGTGAAGGCACATCTGGAAAATAACGAGACACATTGACATGGTTTAATAATAATACGTTTAAAATCTTGGAAATTTAATAAAATTTCGACATAAGCGCGTTCGATTGGCGTGTGTGAACGTGGTTTAATTTTTGTCGATTCGCGAGTGAATGTTAGTTGGCAATGCCGTAGCGACCTGTCATTACCTAACACTTTTTAGAATTGAATCTCGAGTTGTATCGAACGTTCTTGCAATCGTAATTTTCTTATTTAATTTGGGTTGTTTTTAGTTATGGAAAGATCGTTTCCAACTCACCGTTGAAGTTTGTCGTTTAATTTTCAAACCATCTATCGATTCGTGTTCCTTTAACTTTTTGAATCGGGTTTGAAATTCCGTACATCGTTGACGGCAATGGACCAATCACGTATAAAAGCAAGTCCATGAGAAAGAAGCACGAGACATCGAAACCGGAGATTATGTAGTTGCTTTAAAAATTGGTGTGTCGGACAACGAACGATCAAATCCACATCGACGTCCGATTTGCTGTGTAACTTAATTACCTACCTACCGTACGGTGTGACCTTTGTTTAATAATAAGTTTCAAAATTGCATTGGCCAACGATAATTCAAAATGTTGACGTTTGCAGAGGTCCCTGTCGAAATTGGTATTTTCCAATTACAATTGAATCTCGAGTTGTATCGAACGTTCTTGCAATCGTAATTTTCTTATTTAATTTGGGTTGTTTTTAGTTATGGAAAGATCGTTTCCAGCTCACCGTTGAAGTTTGTCGTTTAATTTTCAAACCATGTATCGATTCGTGTTCCTTTAACTTTTTGAATCGGGTTTGAAATTCCGTACATCGTTGACGGCAATGGACCAATCACGTATAAAAGCAAGTCCATGAGAAAGAAGCACGAGACATCGAAACCGGAGATTATGTAGTTGCTTTAAAAATTGGTGTGTCGGACAACGAACGATCAAATCCACATCGACGTCCGATTTGCTGTGTAACTTAATTACCTACCTACCGTACGGTGTGACCTTTGTTTAATAATAAGTTTCAAAATTGCATTGGCCAACGATAATTCAAAATGTTGACGTTTGCAGAGGTCGCTGTCGAAATTGGTATTTTCCAATTACAATTGAATCTCGAGTTGTATCGAACGTTCTTGCAATCGTAATTTTCTTATTTAATTTGGGTTGTTTTTAGTTATGGAAAGATCGTTTCCAGCTCACCGTTGAAGTTTGTCGTTTAATTTTCAAACCATCTATCGATTCGTGTTCCTTTAACTTTTTGAATCGGGTTTGAAATTCCGTACATCGTTGACGGCAATGGACCAATCACGTATAAAAGCAAGTCCATGAGAAAGAAGCACGAGACATCGAAACCGGAGATTATGTAGTTGCTTTAAAAATTGGTGTGTCGGACAACGAACGATCAAATCCACATCGACGTCCGATTTGCTGTGTAACTTAATTACCTACCTACCGTACGGTGTGACCTTTGTTTAATAATAAGTTTCAAAATTGCATTGGCCAACGATAATTCAAAATGTTGACGTTTGCAGAGGTCGCTGTCGAAATTTGTTATTTTCACACCGGCGAGAAACCATTCGAACAAGAAGATTTGTTAGATTTTAATTGCACCGTTTTCACCGATTCGAAATCCCCCGTACCGGCCTCAAATCGTGATTTACTCGTGAAGGCACATCTGGAAAATAACGAGACACATTGACATGGTTTAATAATAATACGTTTAAAATCTTGGAAATTTAATAAAATTTCGACATAAGCGCGTTCGATTGGCGTGTGTGAACGTGGTTTAATTTTTGTCGATTCGCGAGTGAATGTTAGTTGGCAGTGCCGTAGCGACCTGTCATTACCTAACACTTTTTAGAATTGAATCTCGAGTTGTATCGAACGTTCTTGCAATCGTAATTTTCTTATTTAATTTGGGTTGTTTTTAGTTATGGAAAGATCGTTTCCAGCTCACCGTTGAAGTTTGTCGTTTAATTTTCAAATCATTCTATCGATTCGTGTTCCTTTAACTTTTTGAATCGGGTTTGAAATTCCGTACATCGTTGACGGCAATGGACCAATCACGTATAAAAGCAAGTCCATGAGAAAGAAGCACGAGACATCGAAACCGGAGATTATGTAGTTGCTTTAAAAATTGGTGTGTCGGACAACGAAAGATCAAATCCACATCGACGTCCGATTTGCTGTGTAACTTAATTACCTACCTACCGTACGGTGTGACCTTTGTTTAATAATAAGTTTCAAAATTGCATTGGCCAACGATAATTCAAAATGTTGACGTTTGCAGAGGTCCCTGTCGAAATTGGTATTTTCCAATTATAATTGAATCTCGAGTTGTATCGAACGTTCTTGCAATCGTAATTTTCTTATTTAATTTGGGTTGTTTTTAGTTATGGAAAGATCGTTTCCAGCTCACCGTTGAAGTTTGTCGTTTAATTTTCAAACCATCTATCGATTCGTGTTCCTTTAACTTTTTGAATCGGGTTTGAAATTCCGTACATCGTTGACGGCAATGGACCAATCACGTATAAAAGCAAGTCCATGAGAAAGAAGCACGAGACATCGAAACCGGAGATTATGTAGTTGCTTTAAAAATTGGTGTGTCGGACAACGAACGATCAAATCCACATCGACGTCCGATTTGCTGTGTAACTTAATTACCTACCTACCGTACGGTGTGACCTTTGTTTAATAATAAGTTTCAAAATTGCATTGGCCAACGATAATTCAAAATGTTGACGTTTGCAGAGGTCGCTGTCGAAATTTGTTATTTTCACACCGGCGAGAAACCATTCGAACAAGAAGATTTGTTAGATTTTAATTGCACCGTTTTCACCGATTCGAAATCCCCCGTACCGGCTTCAAATCGTGATTTACTCGTGAAGGCACATCTGGAAAATAACGAGACACATTGACATGGTTTAATAATAATACGTTTAAAATCTTGGAAATTTAATAAAATTTCGACATAAGCGCGTTCGATTGGCGTGTGTGAACGTGGTTTAATTTTTGTCGATTCGCGAGTGAATGTTAGTTGGCAATGCCGTAGCGACCTGTCATTACCTAACACTTTTTAGAATTGAATCTCGAGTTGTATCGAACGTTCTTGCAATCGTAATTTTCTTATTTAATTTGGGTTGTTTTTAGTTATGGAAAGATCGTTTCCAGCTCACCGTTGAAGTTTGTCGTTTAATTTTCAAACCATCTATCGATTCGTGTTCCTTTAACTTTTTGAATCGGGTTTGAAATTCCGTACATCGTTGACGGCAATGGACCAATCACGTATAAAAGCAAGTCCATGAGAAAGAAGCACGAGACATCGAAACCGGAGATTATGTAGTTGCTTTAAAAATTGGTGTGTCGGACAACGAACGATCAAATCCACATCGACGTCCGATTTGCTGTGTAACTTAATTACCTACCTACCGTACGGTGTGACCTTTGTTTAATAATAAGTTTCAAAATTGCATTGGCCAACGATAATTCAAAATGTTGACGTTTGCAGAGGTCGCTGTCGAAATTTGTTATTTTCACACCGGCGAGAAACCATTCGAACAAGAAGATTTGTTAGATTTTAATTGCACCGTTTTCACCGATTCGAAATCCCCCGTACCGGCCTCAAATCGTGATTTACTCGTGAAGGCACATCTGGAAAATAACGAGACACATTGACATGGTTTAATAATAATACGTTTAAAATCTTGGAAATTTAATAAAATTTCGACATAAGCGCGTTCGATTGGCGTGTGTGAACGTGGTTTAATTTTTGTCGATTCGCGAGTGAATGTTAGTTGGCAGTGCCGTAGCGACCTGTCATTACCTAACACTTTTTAGAATTGAATCTCGAGTTGTATCGAACGTTCTTGCAATCGTAATTTTCTTATTTAATTTGGGTTGTTTTTAGTTATGGAAAGATCGTTTCCAGCTCACCGTTGAAGTTTGTCGTTTAATTTTCAAATCATTCTATCGATTCGTGTTCCTTTAACTTTTTGAATCGGGTTTGAAATTCCGTACATCGTTGACGGCAATGGACCAATCACGTATAAAAGCAAGTCCATGAGAAAGAAGCACGAGACATCGAAACCGGAGATTATGTAGTTGCTTTAAAAATTGGTGTGTCGGACAACGAAAGATCAAATCCACATCGACGTCCGATTTGCTGTGTAACTTAATTACCTACCTACCGTACGGTGTGACCTTTGTTTAATAATAAGTTTCAAAATTGCATTGGCCAACGATAATTCAAAATGTTGACGTTTGCAGAGGTCCCTGTCGAAATTGGTATTTTCCAATTATAATTGAATCTCGAGTTGTATCGAACGTTCTTGCAATCGTAATTTTCTTATTTAATTTGGGTTGTTTTTAGTTATGGAAAGATCGTTTCCAGCTCACCGTTGAAGTTTGTCGTTTAATTTTCAAACCATCTATCGATTCGTGTTCCTTTAACTTTTTGAATCGGGTTTGAAATTCCGTACATCGTTGACGGCAATGGACCAATCACGTATAAAAGCAAGTCCATGAGAAAGAAGCACGAGACATCGAAACCGGAGATTATGTAGTTGCTTTAAAAATTGGTGTGTCGGACAACGAACGATCAAATCCACATCGACGTCCGATTTGCTGTGTAACTTAATTACCTACCTACCGTACGGTGTGACCTTTGTTTAATAATAAGTTTCAAAATTGCATTGGCCAACGATAATTCAAAATGTTGACGTTTGCAGAGGTCGCTGTCGAAATTTGTTATTTTCACACCGGCGAGAAACCATTCGAACAAGAAGATTTGTTAGATTTTAATTGCACCGTTTTCACCGATTCGAAATCCCCCGTACCGGCTTCAAATCGTGATTTACTCGTGAAGGCACATCTGGAAAATAACGAGACACATTGACATGGTTTAATAATAATACGTTTAAAATCTTGGAAATTTAATAAAATTTCGACATAAGCGCGTTCGATTGGCGTGTGTGAACGTGGTTTAATTTTTGTCGATTCGCGAGTGAATGTTAGTTGGCAATGCCGTAGCGACCTGTCATTACCTAACACTTTTTAGAATTGAATCTCGAGTTGTATCGAACGTTCTTGCAATCGTAATTTTCTTATTTAATTTGGGTTGTTTTTAGTTATGGAAAGATCGTTTCCAGCTCACCGTTGAAGTTTGTCGTTTAATTTTCAAACCATCTATCGATTCGTGTTCCTTTAACTTTTTGAATCGGGTTTGAAATTCCGTACATCGTTGACGGCAATGGACCAATCACGTATAAAAGCAAGTCCATGAGAAAGAAGCACGAGACATCGAAACCGGAGATTATGTAGTTGCTTTAAAAATTGGTGTGTCGGACAACGAACGATCAAATCCACATCGACGTCCGATTTGCTGTGTAACTTAATTACCTACCTACCGTACGGTGTGACCTTTGTTTAATAATAAGTTTCAAAATTGCATTGGCCAACGATAATTCAAAATGTTGACGTTTGCAGAGGTCGCTGTCGAAATTTGTTATTTTCACACCGGCGAGAAACCATTCGAACAAGAAGATTTGTTAGATTTTAATTGCACCGTTTTCACCGATTCGAAATCCCCCGTACCGGCCTCAAATCGTGATTTACTCGTGAAGGCACATCTGGAAAATAACGAGACACATTGACATGGTTTAATAATAATACGTTTAAAATCTTGGAAATTTAATAAAATTTCGACATAAGCGCGTTCGATTGGCGTGTGTGAACGTGGTTTAATTTTTGTCGATTCGCGAGTGAATGTTAGTTGGCAGTGCCGTAGCGACCTGTCATTACCTAACACTTTTTAGAATTGAATCTCGAGTTGTATCGAACGTTCTTGCAATCGTAATTTTCTTATTTAATTTGGGTTGTTTTTAGTTATGGAAAGATCGTTTCCAGCTCACCGTTGAAGTTTGTCGTTTAATTTTCAAATCATTCTATCGATTCGTGTTCCTTTAACTTTTTGAATCGGGTTTGAAATTCCGTACATCGTTGACGGCAATGGACCAATCACGTATAAAAGCAAGTCCATGAGAAAGAAGCACGAGACATCGAAACCGGAGATTATGTAGTTGCTTTAAAAATTGGTGTGTCGGACAACGAAAGATCAAATCCACATCGACGTCCGATTTGCTGTGTAACTTAATTACCTACCTACCGTACGGTGTGACCTTTGTTTAATAATAAGTTTCAAAATTGCATTGGCCAACGATAATTCAAAATGTTGACGTTTGCAGAGGTCCCTGTCGAAATTGGTATTTTCCAATTATAATTGAATCTCGAGTTGTATCGAACGTTCTTGCAATCGTAATTTTCTTATTTAATTTGGGTTGTTTTTAGTTATGGAAAGATCGTTTCCAGCTCACCGTTGAAGTTTGTCGTTTAATTTTCAAACCATCTATCGATTCGTGTTCCTTTAACTTTTTGAATCGGGTTTGAAATTCCGTACATCGTTGACGGCAATGGACCAATCACGTATAAAAGCAAGTCCATGAGAAAGAAGCACGAGACATCGAAACCGGAGATTATGTAGTTGCTTTAAAAATTGGTGTGTCGGACAACGAACGATCAAATCCACATCGACGTCCGATTTGCTGTGTAACTTAATTACCTACCTACCGTACGGTGTGACCTTTGTTTAATAATAAGTTTCAAAATTGCATTGGCCAACGATAATTCAAAATGTTGACGTTTGCAGAGGTCGCTGTCGAAATTTGTTATTTTCACACCGGCGAGAAACCATTCGAACAAGAAGATTTGTTAGATTTTAATTGCACCGTTTTCACCGATTCGAAATCCCCCGTACCGGCCTCAAATCGTGATTTACTCGTGAAGGCACATCTGGAAAATAACGAGACACATTGACATGGTTTAATAATAATACGTTTAAAATCTTGGAAATTTAATAAAATTTCGACATAAGCGCGTTCGATTGGCGTGTGTGAACGTGGTTTAATTTTTGTCGATTCGCGAGTGAATGTTAGTTGGCAGTGCCGTAGCGACCTGTCATTACCTAACACTTTTTAGAATTGAATCTCGAGTTGTATCGAACGTTCTTGCAATCGTAATTTTCTTATTTAATTTGGGTTGTTTTTAGTTATGGAAAGATCGTTTCCAGCTCACCGTTGAAGTTTGTCGTTTAATTTTCAAATCATTCTATCGATTCGTGTTCCTTTAACTTTTTGAATCGGGTTTGAAATTCCGTACATCGTTGACGGCAATGGACCAATCACGTATAAAAGCAAGTCCATGAGAAAGAAGCACGAGACATCGAAACCGGAGATTATGTAGTTGCTTTAAAAATTGGTGTGTCGGACAACGAAAGATCAAATCCACATCGACGTCCGATTTGCTGTGTAACTTAATTACCTACCTACCGTACGGTGTGACCTTTGTTTAATAATAAGTTTCAAAATTGCATTGGCCAACGATAATTCAAAATGTTGACGTTTGCAGAGGTCCCTGTCGAAATTGGTATTTTCCAATTATAATTGAATCTCGAGTTGTATCGAACGTTCTTGCAATCGTAATTTTCTTATTTAATTTGGGTTGTTTTTAGTTATGGAAAGATCGTTTCCAGCTCACCGTTGAAGTTTGTCGTTTAATTTTCAAACCATCTATCGATTCGTGTTCCTTTAACTTTTTGAATCGGGTTTGAAATTCCGTACATCGTTGACGGCAATGGACCAATCACGTATAAAAGCAAGTCCATGAGAAAGAAGCACGAGACATCGAAACCGGAGATTATGTAGTTGCTTTAAAAATTGGTGTGTCGGACAACGAACGATCAAATCCACATCGACGTCCGATTTGCTGTGTAACTTAATTACCTACCTACCGTACGGTGTGACCTTTGTTTAATAATAAGTTTCAAAATTGCATTGGCCAACGATAATTCAAAATGTTGACGTTTGCAGAGGTCGCTGTCGAAATTTGTTATTTTCACACCGGCGAGAAACCATTCGAACAAGAAGATTTGTTAGATTTTAATTGCACCGTTTTCACCGATTCGAAATCCCCCGTACCGGCTTCAAATCGTGATTTACTCGTGAAGGCACATCTGGAAAATAACGAGACACATTGACATGGTTTAATAATAATACGTTTAAAATCTTGGAAATTTAATAAAATTTCGACATAAGCGCGTTCGATTGGCGTGTGTGAACGTGGTTTAATTTTTGTCGATTCGCGAGTGAATGTTAGTTGGCAATGCCGTAGCGACCTGTCATTACCTAACACTTTTTAGAATTGAATCTCGAGTTGTATCGAACGTTCTTGCAATCGTAATTTTCTTATTTAATTTGGGTTGTTTTTAGTTATGGAAAGATCGTTTCCAGCTCACCGTTGAAGTTTGTCGTTTAATTTTCAAACCATCTATCGATTCGTGTTCCTTTAACTTTTTGAATCGGGTTTGAAATTCCGTACATCGTTGACGGCAATGGACCAATCACGTATAAAAGCAAGTCCATGAGAAAGAAGCACGAGACATCGAAACCGGAGATTATGTAGTTGCTTTAAAAATTGGTGTGTCGGACAACGAACGATCAAATCCACATCGACGTCCGATTTGCTGTGTAACTTAATTACCTACCTACCGTACGGTGTGACCTTTGTTTAATAATAAGTTTCAAAATTGCATTGGCCAACGATAATTCAAAATGTTGACGTTTGCAGAGGTCCCTGTCGAAATTGGTATTTTCCAATTACAATTGAATCTCGAGTTGTATCGAACGTTCTTGCAATCGTAATTTTCTTATTTAATTTGGGTTGTTTTTAGTTATGGAAAGATCGTTTCCAGCTCACCGTTGAAGTTTGTCGTTTAATTTTCAAACCATGTATCGATTCGTGTTCCTTTAACTTTTTGAATCGGGTTTGAAATTCCGTACATCGTTGACGGCAATGGACCAATCACGTATAAAAGCAAGTCCATGAGAAAGAAGCACGAGACATCGAAACCGGAGATTATGTAGTTGCTTTAAAAATTGGTGTGTCGGACAACGAACGATCAAATCCACATCGACGTCCGATTTGCTGTGTAACTTAATTACCTACCTACCGTACGGTGTGACCTTTGTTTAATAATAAGTTTCAAAATTGCATTGGCCAACGATAATTCAAAATGTTGACGTTTGCAGAGGTCCCTGTCGAAATTGGTATTTTCCAATTACAATTGAATCTCGAGTTGTATCGAACGTTCTTGCAATCGTAATTTTCTTATTTAATTTGGGTTGTTTTTAGTTATGGAAAGATCGTTTCCAGCTCACCGTTGAAGTTTGTCGTTTAATTTTCAAACCATCTATCGATTCGTGTTCCTTTAACTTTTTGAATCGGGTTTGAAATTCCGTACATCGTTGACGGCAATGGACCAATCACGTATAAAAGCAAGTCCATGAGAAAGAAGCACGAGACATCGAAACCGGAGATTATGTAGTTGCTTTAAAAATTGGTGTGTCGGACAACGAACGATCAAATCCACATCGACGTCCGATTTGCTGTGTAACTTAATTACCTACCTACCGTACGGTGTGACCTTTGTTTAATAATAAGTTTCAAAATTGCATTGGCCAACGATAATTCAAAATGTTGACGTTTGCAGAGGTCGCTGTCGAAATTTGTTATTTTCACACCGGCGAGAAACCATTCGAACAAGAAGATTTGTTAGATTTTAATTGCACCGTTTTCACCGATTCGAAATCCCCCGTACCGGCCTCAAATCGTGATTTACTCGTGAAGGCACATCTGGAAAATAACGAGACACATTGACATGGTTTAATAATAATACGTTTAAAATCTTGGAAATTTAATAAAATTTCGACATAAGCGCGTTCGATTGGCGTGTGTGAACGTGGTTTAATTTTTGTCGATTCGCGAGTGAATGTTAGTTGGCAGTGCCGTAGCGACCTGTCATTACCTAACACTTTTTAGAATTGAATCTCGAGTTGTATCGAACGTTCTTGCAATCGTAATTTTCTTATTTAATTTGGGTTGTTTTTAGTTATGGAAAGATCGTTTCCAGCTCACCGTTGAAGTTTGTCGTTTAATTTTCAAACCATGTATCGATTCGTGTTCCTTTAACTTTTTGAATCGGGTTTGAAATTCCGTACATCGTTGACGGCAATGGACCAATCACGTATAAAAGCAAGTCCATGAGAAAGAAGCACGAGACATCGAAACCGGAGATTATGTAGTTGCTTTAAAAATTGGTGTGTCGGACAACGAACGATCAAATCCACATCGACGTCCGATTTGCTGTGTAACTTAATTACCTACCTACCGTACGGTGTGACCTTTGTTTAATAATAAGTTTCAAAATTGCATTGGCCAACGATAATTCAAAATGTTGACGTTTGCAGAGGTCCCTGTCGAAATTGGTATTTTCCAATTACAATTGAATCTCGAGTTGTATCGAACTTTCTTGCAATCGTAATTTTCTTATTTAATTTGGGTTGTTTTTAGTTATGGAAAGATCGTTTCCAGCTCACCGTTGAAGTTTGTCGTTTAATTTTCAAACCATCTATCGATTCGTGTTCCTTTAACTTTTTGAATCGGGTTTGAAATTCCGTACATCGTTGACGGCAATGGACCAATCACGTATAAAAGCAAGTCCATGAGAAAGAAGCACGAGACATCGAAACCGGAGATTATGTAGTTGCTTTAAAAATTGGTGTGTCGGACAACGAACGATCAAATCCACATCGACGTCCGATTTGCTGTGTAACTTAATTACCTACCTACCGTACGGTGTGACCTTTGTTTAATAATAAGTTTCAAAATTGCATTGGCCAACGATAATTCAAAATGTTGACGTTTGCAGAGGTCGCTGTCGAAATTTGTTATTTTCACACCGGCGAGAAACCATTCGAACAAGAAGATTTGTTAGATTTTAATTGCACCGTTTTCACCGATTCGAAATCCCCCGTACCGGCCTCAAATCGTGATTTACTCGTGAAGGCACATCTGGAAAATAACGAGACACATTGACATGGTTTAATAATAATACGTTTAAAATCTTGGAAATTTAATAAAATTTCGACATAAGCGCGTTCGATTGGCGTGTGTGAACGTGGTTTAATTTTTGTCGATTCGCGAGTGAATGTTAGTTGGCAGTGCCGTAGCGACCTGTCATTACCTAACACTTTTTAGAATTGAATCTCGAGTTGTATCGAACGTTCTTGCAATCGTAATTTTCTTATTTAATTTGGGTTGTTTTTAGTTATGGAAAGATCGTTTCCAGCTCACCGTTGAAGTTTGTCGTTTAATTTTCAAACCATCTATCGATTCGTGTTCCTTTAACTTTTTGAATCGGGTTTGAAATTCCGTACATCGTTGACGGCAATGGACCAATCACGTATAAAAGCAAGTCCATGAGAAAGAAGCACGAGACATCGAAACCGGAGATTATGTAGTTGCTTTAAAAATTGGTGTGTCGGACAACGAACGATCAAATCCACATCGACGTCCGATTTGCTGTGTAACTTAATTACCTACCTACCGTACGGTGTGACCTTTGTTTAATAATAAGTTTCAAAATTGCATTGGCCAACGATAATTCAAAATGTTGACGTTTGCAGAGGTCGCTGTCGAAATTGGTATTTTCCAATTACAATTGAATCTCGAGTTGTATCGAACGTTCTTGCAATCGTAATTTTCTTATTTAATTTGGGTTGTTTTTAGTTATGGAAAGATCGTTTCCAGCTCACCGTTGAAGTTTGTCGTTTAATTTTCAAACCATCTATCGATTCGTGTTCCTTTAACTTTTTGAATCGGGTTTGAAATTCCGTACATCGTTGACGGCAATGGACCAATCACGTATAAAAGCAAGTCCATGAGAAAGAAGCACGAGACATCGAAACCGGAGATTATGTAGTTGCTTTAAAAATTGGTGTGTCGGACAACGAACGATCAAATCCACATCGACGTCCGATTTGCTGTGTAACTTAATTACCTACCTACCGTACGGTGTGACCTTTGTTTAATAATAAGTTTCAAAATTGCATTGGCCAACGATAATTCAAAATGTTGACGTTTGCAGAGGTCGCTGTCGAAATTTGTTATTTTCACACCGGCGAGAAACCATTCGAACAAGAAGATTTGTTAGATTTTAATTGCACCGTTTTCACCGATTCGAAATCCCCCGTACCGGCCTCAAATCGTGATTTACTCGTGAAGGCACATCTGGAAAATAACGAGACACATTGACATGGTTTAATAATAATACGTTTAAAATCTTGGAAATTTAATAAAATTTCGACATAAGCGCGTTCGATTGGCGTGTGTGAACGTGGTTTAATTTTTGTCGATTCGCGAGTGAATGTTAGTTGGCAGTGCCGTAGCGACCTGTCATTACCTAACACTTTTTAGAATTGAATCTCGAGTTGTATCGAACGTTCTTGCAATCGTAATTTTCTTATTTAATTTGGGTTGTTTTTAGTTATGGAAAGATCGTTTCCAGCTCACCGTTGAAGTTTGTCGTTTAATTTTCAAATCATTCTATCGATTCGTGTTCCTTTAACTTTTTGAATCGGGTTTGAAATTCCGTACATCGTTGACGGCAATGGACCAATCACGTATAAAAGCAAGTCCATGAGAAAGAAGCACGAGACATCGAAACCGGAGATTATGTAGTTGCTTTAAAAATTGGTGTGTCGGACAACGAAAGATCAAATCCACATCGACGTCCGATTTGCTGTGTAACTTAATTACCTACCTACCGTACGGTGTGACCTTTGTTTAATAATAAGTTTCAAAATTGCATTGGCCAACGATAATTCAAAATGTTGACGTTTGCAGAGGTCCCTGTCGAAATTGGTATTTTCCAATTATAATTGAATCTCGAGTTGTATCGAACGTTCTTGCAATCGTAATTTTCTTATTTAATTTGGGTTGTTTTTAGTTATGGAAAGATCGTTTCCAGCTCACCGTTGAAGTTTGTCGTTTAATTTTCAAACCATCTATCGATTCGTGTTCCTTTAACTTTTTGAATCGGGTTTGAAATTCCGTACATCGTTGACGGCAATGGACCAATCACGTATAAAAGCAAGTCCATGAGAAAGAAGCACGAGACATCGAAACCGGAGATTATGTAGTTGCTTTAAAAATTGGTGTGTCGGACAACGAACGATCAAATCCACATCGACGTCCGATTTGCTGTGTAACTTAATTACCTACCTACCGTACGGTGTGACCTTTGTTTAATAATAAGTTTCAAAATTGCATTGGCCAACGATAATTCAAAATGTTGACGTTTGCAGAGGTCGCTGTCGAAATTTGTTATTTTCACACCGGCGAGAAACCATTCGAACAAGAAGATTTGTTAGATTTTAATTGCACCGTTTTCACCGATTCGAAATCCCCCGTACCGGCTTCAAATCGTGATTTACTCGTGAAGGCACATCTGGAAAATAACGAGACACATTGACATGGTTTAATAATAATACGTTTAAAATCTTGGAAATTTAATAAAATTTCGACATAAGCGCGTTCGATTGGCGTGTGTGAACGTGGTTTAATTTTTGTCGATTCGCGAGTGAATGTTAGTTGGCAATGCCGTAGCGACCTGTCATTACCTAACACTTTTTAGAATTGAATCTCGAGTTGTATCGAACGTTCTTGCAATCGTAATTTTCTTATTTAATTTGGGTTGTTTTTAGTTATGGAAAGATCGTTTCCAGCTCACCGTTGAAGTTTGTCGTTTAATTTTCAAACCATCTATCGATTCGTGTTCCTTTAACTTTTTGAATCGGGTTTGAAATTCCGTACATCGTTGACGGCAATGGACCAATCACGTATAAAAGCAAGTCCATGAGAAAGAAGCACGAGACATCGAAACCGGAGATTATGTAGTTGCTTTAAAAATTGGTGTGTCGGACAACGAACGATCAAATCCACATCGACGTCCGATTTGCTGTGTAACTTAATTACCTACCTACCGTACGGTGTGACCTTTGTTTAATAATAAGTTTCAAAATTGCATTGGCCAACGATAATTCAAAATGTTGACGTTTGCAGAGGTCCCTGTCGAAATTGGTATTTTCCAATTACAATTGAATCTCGAGTTGTATCGAACGTTCTTGCAATCGTAATTTTCTTATTTAATTTGGGTTGTTTTTAGTTATGGAAAGATCGTTTCCAGCTCACCGTTGAAGTTTGTCGTTTAATTTTCAAACCATGTATCGATTCGTGTTCCTTTAACTTTTTGAATCGGGTTTGAAATTCCGTACATCGTTGACGGCAATGGACCAATCACGTATAAAAGCAAGTCCATGAGAAAGAAGCACGAGACATCGAAACCGGAGATTATGTAGTTGCTTTAAAAATTGGTGTGTCGGACAACGAACGATCAAATCCACATCGACGTCCGATTTGCTGTGTAACTTAATTACCTACCTACCGTACGGTGTGACCTTTGTTTAATAATAAGTTTCAAAATTGCATTGGCCAACGATAATTCAAAATGTTGACGTTTGCAGAGGTCCCTGTCGAAATTGGTATTTTCCAATTACAATTGAATCTCGAGTTGTATCGAACGTTCTTGCAATCGTAATTTTCTTATTTAATTTGGGTTGTTTTTAGTTATGGAAAGATCGTTTCCAGCTCACCGTTGAAGTTTGTCGTTTAATTTTCAAACCATCTATCGATTCGTGTTCCTTTAACTTTTTGAATCGGGTTTGAAATTCCGTACATCGTTGACGGCAATGGACCAATCACGTATAAAAGCAAGTCCATGAGAAAGAAGCACGAGACATCGAAACCGGAGATTATGTAGTTGCTTTAAAAATTGGTGTGTCGGACAACGAACGATCAAATCCACATCGACGTCCGATTTGCTGTGTAACTTAATTACCTACCTACCGTACGGTGTGACCTTTGTTTAATAATAAGTTTCAAAATTGCATTGGCCAACGATAATTCAAAATGTTGACGTTTGCAGAGGTCGCTGTCGAAATTTGTTATTTTCACACCGGCGAGAAACCATTCGAACAAGAAGATTTGTTAGATTTTAATTGCACCGTTTTCACCGATTCGAAATCCCCCGTACCGGCCTCAAATCGTGATTTACTCGTGAAGGCACATCTGGAAAATAACGAGACACATTGACATGGTTTAATAATAATACGTTTAAAATCTTGGAAATTTAATAAAATTTCGACATAAGCGCGTTCGATTGGCGTGTGTGAACGTGGTTTAATTTTTGTCGATTCGCGAGTGAATGTTAGTTGGCAGTGCCGTAGCGACCTGTCATTACCTAACACTTTTTAGAATTGAATCTCGAGTTGTATCGAACGTTCTTGCAATCGTAATTTTCTTATTTAATTTGGGTTGTTTTTAGTTATGGAAAGATCGTTTCCAGCTCACCGTTGAAGTTTGTCGTTTAATTTTCAAACCATGTATCGATTCGTGTTCCTTTAACTTTTTGAATCGGGTTTGAAATTCCGTACATCGTTGACGGCAATGGACCAATCACGTATAAAAGCAAGTCCATGAGAAAGAAGCACGAGACATCGAAACCGGAGATTATGTAGTTGCTTTAAAAATTGGTGTGTCGGACAACGAACGATCAAATCCACATCGACGTCCGATTTGCTGTGTAACTTAATTACCTACCTACCGTACGGTGTGACCTTTGTTTAATAATAAGTTTCAAAATTGCATTGGCCAACGATAATTCAAAATGTTGACGTTTGCAGAGGTCCCTGTCGAAATTGGTATTTTCCAATTACAATTGAATCTCGAGTTGTATCGAACGTTCTTGCAATCGTAATTTTCTTATTTAATTTGGGTTGTTTTTAGTTATGGAAAGATCGTTTCCAGCTCACCGTTGAAGTTTGTCGTTTAATTTTCAAACCATCTATCGATTCGTGTTCCTTTAACTTTTTGAATCGGGTTTGAAATTCCGTACATCGTTGACGGCAATGGACCAATCACGTATAAAAGCAAGTCCATGAGAAAGAAGCACGAGACATCGAAACCGGAGATTATGTAGTTGCTTTAAAAATTGGTGTGTCGGACAACGAACGATCAAATCCACATCGACGTCCGATTTGCTGTGTAACTTAATTACCTACCTACCGTACGGTGTGACCTTTGTTTAATAATAAGTTTCAAAATTGCATTGGCCAACGATAATTCAAAATGTTGACGTTTGCAGAGGTCGCTGTCGAAATTTGTTATTTTCACACCGGCGAGAAACCATTCGAACAAGAAGATTTGTTAGATTTTAATTGCACCGTTTTCACCGATTCGAAATCCCCCGTACCGGCCTCAAATCGTGATTTACTCGTGAAGGCACATCTGGAAAATAACGAGACACATTGACATGGTTTAATAATAATACGTTTAAAATCTTGGAAATTTAATAAAATTTCGACATAAGCGCGTTCGATTGGCGTGTGTGAACGTGGTTTAATTTTTGTCGATTCGCGAGTGAATGTTAGTTGGCAGTGCCGTAGCGACCTGTCATTACCTAACACTTTTTAGAATTGAATCTCGAGTTGTATCGAACGTTCTTGCAATCGTAATTTTCTTATTTAATTTGGGTTGTTTTTAGTTATGGAAAGATCGTTTCCAGCTCACCGTTGAAGTTTGTCGTTTAATTTTCAAACCATCTATCGATTCGTGTTCCTTTAACTTTTTGAATCGGGTTTGAAATTCCGTACATCGTTGACGGCAATGGACCAATCACGTATAAAAGCAAGTCCATGAGAAAGAAGCACGAGACATCGAAACCGGAGATTATGTAGTTGCTTTAAAAATTGGTGTGTCGGACAACGAACGATCAAATCCACATCGACGTCCGATTTGCTGTGTAACTTAATTACCTACCTACCGTACGGTGTGACCTTTGTTTAATAATAAGTTTCAAAATTGCATTGGCCAACGATAATTCAAAATGTTGACGTTTGCAGAGGTCGCTGTCGAAATTGGTATTTTCCAATTACAATTGAATCTCGAGTTGTATCGAACGTTCTTGCAATCGTAATTTTCTTATTTAATTTGGGTTGTTTTTAGTTATGGAAAGATCGTTTCCAGCTCACCGTTGAAGTTTGTCGTTTAATTTTCAAACCATCTATCGATTCGTGTTCCTTTAACTTTTTGAATCGGGTTTGAAATTCCGTACATCGTTGACGGCAATGGACCAATCACGTATAAAAGCAAGTCCATGAGAAAGAAGCACGAGACATCGAAACCGGAGATTATGTAGTTGCTTTAAAAATTGGTGTGTCGGACAACGAACGATCAAATCCACATCGACGTCCGATTTGCTGTGTAACTTAATTACCTACCTACCGTACGGTGTGACCTTTGTTTAATAATAAGTTTCAAAATTGCATTGGCCAACGATAATTCAAAATGTTGACGTTTGCAGAGGTCGCTGTCGAAATTTGTTATTTTCACACCGGCGAGAAACCATTCGAACAAGAAGATTTGTTAGATTTTAATTGCACCGTTTTCACCGATTCGAAATCCCCCGTACCGGCCTCAAATCGTGATTTACTCGTGAAGGCACATCTGGAAAATAACGAGACACATTGACATGGTTTAATAATAATACGTTTAAAATCTTGGAAATTTAATAAAATTTCGACATAAGCGCGTTCGATTGGCGTGTGTGAACGTGGTTTAATTTTTGTCGATTCGCGAGTGAATGTTAGTTGGCAGTGCCGTAGCGACCTGTCATTACCTAACACTTTTTAGAATTGAATCTCGAGTTGTATCGAACGTTCTTGCAATCGTAATTTTCTTATTTAATTTGGGTTGTTTTTAGTTATGGAAAGATCGTTTCCAGCTCACCGTTGAAGTTTGTCGTTTAATTTTCAAACCATCTATCGATTCGTGTTCCTTTAACTTTTTGAATCGGGTTTGAAATGCCGTACATCGTTGACGGCAATGGACCAATCACGTATAAAAGCAAGTCCATGAGAAAGAAGCACGAGACATCGAAACCGGAGATTATGTAGTTGCTTTAAAAATTGGTGTGTCGGACAACGAACGATCAAATCCACATCGACGTCCGATTTGCTGTGTAACTTAATTACCTACCTACCGTACGGTGTGACCTTTATTTAATAATAAGTTTCAAAATTGCATTGGCCAACGATAATTCAAAATGTTGACGTTTGCAGAGGTCGCTGTCGAAATTGGTATTTTCCAATTACAATTGAATCTCGAGTTGTATCGAACGTTCTTGCAATCGTAATTTTCTTATTTAATTTGGGTTGTTTTTAGTTATGGAAAGATCGTTTCCAGCTCACCGTTGAAGTTTGTCGTTTAATTTTCAAACCATGTATCGATTCGTGTTCCTTTAACTTTTTGAATCGGGTTTAAAATTCCGTACATCGTTGACGGCAATGGACCAATCACGTATAAAAGCAAGTCCATGAGAAAGAAGCACGAGACATCGAAACCGGAGATTATGTAGTTGCTTTAAAAATTGGTGTGTCGGACAACGAACGATCAAATCCACATCGACGTCCGATTTGCTGTGTAACTTAATTACCTACCTACCGTACGGTGTGACCTTTGTTTAATAATAAGTTTCAAAATTGCATTGGCCAACGATAATTCAAAATGTTGACGTTTGCAGAGGTCGCTGTCGAAATTTGTTATTTTCACACCGGCGAGAAACCATTCGAACAAGAAGATTTGTTAGATTTTAATTGCACCGTTTTCACCGATTCGAAATCCCCCGTACCGGCCTCAAATCGTGATTTACTCGTGAAGGCACATCTGGAAAATAACGAGACACATTGACATGGTTTAATAATAATACGTTTAAAATCTTGGAAATTTAATAAAATTTCGACATAAGCGCGTTCGATTGGCGTGTGTGAACGTGGTTTAAATTTTGTCGATTCGCGAGTGAATGTTAGTTGGCAATGCCGTAGCGACCTGTCATTACCTAACACTTTTTAGAATTGAATCTCGAGTTGTATCGAACGTTCTTGCAATCGTAATTTTCTTATTTAATTTGGGTTGTTTTTAGTTATGGAAAGATCGTTTCCAGCTCACCGTTGAAGTTTGTCGTTTAATTTTCAAACCATCTATCGATTCGTGTTCCTTTAACTTTTTGAATCGGGTTTGAAATTCCGTACATCGTTGACGGCAATGGACCAATCACGTATAAAAGCAAGTCCATGAGAAAGAAGCACGAGACATCGAAACCGGAGATTATGTAGTTGCTTTAAAAATTGGTGTGTCGGACAACGAACGATCAAATCCACATCGACGTCCGATTTGCTGTGTAACTTAATTACCTACCTACCGTACGGTGTGACCTTTGTTTAATAATAAGTTTCAAAATTGCATTGGCCAACGATAATTCAAAATGTTGACGTTTGCAGAGGTCCCTGTCGAAATTGGTATTTTCCAATTACAATTGAATCTCGAGTTGTATCGAACGTTCTTGCAATCGTAATTTTCTTATTTAATTTGGGTTGTTTTTAGTTATGGAAAGATCGTTTCCAGCTCACCGTTGAAGTTTGTCGTTTAATTTTCAAACCATGTATCGATTCGTGTTCCTTTAACTTTTTGAATCGGGTTTGAAATTCCGTACATCGTTGACGGCAATGGACCAATCACGTATAAAAGCAAGTCCATGAGAAAGAAGCACGAGACATCGAAACCGGAGATTATGTAGTTGCTTTAAAAATTGGTGTGTCGGACAACGAACGATCAAATCCACATCGACGTCCGATTTGCTGTGTAACTTAATTACCTACCTACCGTACGGTGTGACCTTTGTTTAATAATAAGTTTCAAAATTGCATTGGCCAACGATAATTCAAAATGTTGACGTTTGCAGAGGTCCCTGTCGAAATTGGTATTTTCCAATTACAATTGAATCTCGAGTTGTATCGAACGTTCTTGCAATCGTAATTTTCTTATTTAATTTGGGTTGTTTTTAGTTATGGAAAGATCGTTTCCAGCTCACCGTTGAAGTTTGTCGTTTAATTTTCAAACCATCTATCGATTCGTGTTCCTTTAACTTTTTGAATCGGGTTTGAAATTCCGTACATCGTTGACGGCAATGGACCAATCACGTATAAAAGCAAGTCCATGAGAAAGAAGCACGAGACATCGAAACCGGAGATTATGTAGTTGCTTTAAAAATTGGTGTGTCGGACAACGAACGATCAAATCCACATCGACGTCCGATTTGCTGTGTAACTTAATTACCTACCTACCGTACGGTGTGACCTTTGTTTAATAATAAGTTTCAAAATTGCATTGGCCAACGATAATTCAAAATGTTGACGTTTGCAGAGGTCGCTGTCGAAATTTGTTATTTTCACACCGGCGAGAAACCATTCGAACAAGAAGATTTGTTAGATTTTAATTGCACCGTTTTCACCGATTCGAAATCCCCCGTACCGGCCTCAAATCGTGATTTACTCGTGAAGGCACATCTGGAAAATAACGAGACACATTGACATGGTTTAATAATAATACGTTTAAAATCTTGGAAATTTAATAAAATTTCGACATAAGCGCGTTCGATTGGCGTGTGTGAACGTGGTTTAATTTTTGTCGATTCGCGAGTGAATGTTAGTTGGCAGTGCCGTAGCGACCTGTCATTACCTAACACTTTTTAGAATTGAATCTCGAGTTGTATCGAACGTTCTTGCAATCGTAATTTTCTTATTTAATTTGGGTTGTTTTTAGTTATGGAAAGATCGTTTCCAGCTCACCGTTGAAGTTTGTCGTTTAATTTTCAAACCATGTATCGATTCGTGTTCCTTTAACTTTTTGAATCGGGTTTGAAATTCCGTACATCGTTGACGGCAATGGACCAATCACGTATAAAAGCAAGTCCATGAGAAAGAAGCACGAGACATCGAAACCGGAGATTATGTAGTTGCTTTAAAAATTGGTGTGTCGGACAACGAACGATCAAATCCACATCGACGTCCGATTTGCTGTGTAACTTAATTACCTACCTACCGTACGGTGTGACCTTTGTTTAATAATAAGTTTCAAAATTGCATTGGCCAACGATAATTCAAAATGTTGACGTTTGCAGAGGTCCCTGTCGAAATTGGTATTTTCCAATTACAATTGAATCTCGAGTTGTATCGAACGTTCTTGCAATCGTAATTTTCTTATTTAATTTGGGTTGTTTTTAGTTATGGAAAGATCGTTTCCAGCTCACCGTTGAAGTTTGTCGTTTAATTTTCAAACCATCTATCGATTCGTGTTCCTTTAACTTTTTGAATCGGGTTTGAAATTCCGTACATCGTTGACGGCAATGGACCAATCACGTATAAAAGCAAGTCCATGAGAAAGAAGCACGAGACATCGAAACCGGAGATTATGTAGTTGCTTTAAAAATTGGTGTGTCGGACAACGAACGATCAAATCCACATCGACGTCCGATTTGCTGTGTAACTTAATTACCTACCTACCGTACGGTGTGACCTTTGTTTAATAATAAGTTTCAAAATTGCATTGGCCAACGATAATTCAAAATGTTGACGTTTGCAGAGGTCGCTGTCGAAATTTGTTATTTTCACACCGGCGAGAAACCATTCGAACAAGAAGATTTGTTAGATTTTAATTGCACCGTTTTCACCGATTCGAAATCCCCCGTACCGGCCTCAAATCGTGATTTACTCGTGAAGGCACATCTGGAAAATAACGAGACACATTGACATGGTTTAATAATAATACGTTTAAAATCTTGGAAATTTAATAAAATTTCGACATAAGCGCGTTCGATTGGCGTGTGTGAACGTGGTTTAATTTTTGTCGATTCGCGAGTGAATGTTAGTTGGCAGTGCCGTAGCGACCTGTCATTACCTAACACTTTTTAGAATTGAATCTCGAGTTGTATCGAACGTTCTTGCAATCGTAATTTTCTTATTTAATTTGGGTTGTTTTTAGTTATGGAAAGATCGTTTCCAGCTCACCGTTGAAGTTTGTCGTTTAATTTTCAAACCATCTATCGATTCGTGTTCCTTTAACTTTTTGAATCGGGTTTGAAATTCCGTACATCGTTGACGGCAATGGACCAATCACGTATAAAAGCAAGTCCATGAGAAAGAAGCACGAGACATCGAAACCGGAGATTATGTAGTTGCTTTAAAAATTGGTGTGTCGGACAACGAACGATCAAATCCACATCGACGTCCGATTTGCTGTGTAACTTAATTACCTACCTACCGTACGGTGTGACCTTTGTTTAATAATAAGTTTCAAAATTGCATTGGCCAACGATAATTCAAAATGTTGACGTTTGCAGAGGTCGCTGTCGAAATTGGTATTTTCCAATTACAATTGAATCTCGAGTTGTATCGAACGTTCTTGCAATCGTAATTTTCTTATTTAATTTGGGTTGTTTTTAGTTATGGAAAGATCGTTTCCAGCTCACCGTTGAAGTTTGTCGTTTAATTTTCAAACCATCTATCGATTCGTGTTCCTTTAACTTTTTGAATCGGGTTTGAAATTCCGTACATCGTTGACGGCAATGGACCAATCACGTATAAAAGCAAGTCCATGAGAAAGAAGCACGAGACATCGAAACCGGAGATTATGTAGTTGCTTTAAAAATTGGTGTGTCGGACAACGAACGATCAAATCCACATCGACGTCCGATTTGCTGTGTAACTTAATTACCTACCTACCGTACGGTGTGACCTTTGTTTAATAATAAGTTTCAAAATTGCATTGGCCAACGATAATTCAAAATGTTGACGTTTGCAGAGGTCGCTGTCGAAATTTGTTATTTTCACACCGGCGAGAAACCATTCGAACAAGAAGATTTGTTAGATTTTAATTGCACCGTTTTCACCGATTCGAAATCCCCCGTACCGGCCTCAAATCGTGATTTACTCGTGAAGGCACATCTGGAAAATAACGAGACACATTGACATGGTTTAATAATAATACGTTTAAAATCTTGGAAATTTAATAAAATTTCGACATAAGCGCGTTCGATTGGCGTGTGTGAACGTGGTTTAATTTTTGTCGATTCGCGAGTGAATGTTAGTTGGCAGTGCCGTAGCGACCTGTCATTACCTAACACTTTTTAGAATTGAATCTCGAGTTGTATCGAACGTTCTTGCAATCGTAATTTTCTTATTTAATTTGGGTTGTTTTTAGTTATGGAAAGATCGTTTCCAGCTCACCGTTGAAGTTTGTCGTTTAATTTTCAAACCATCTATCGATTCGTGTTCCTTTAACTTTTTGAATCGGGTTTGAAATGCCGTACATCGTTGACGGCAATGGACCAATCACGTATAAAAGCAAGTCCATGAGAAAGAAGCACGAGACATCGAAACCGGAGATTATGTAGTTGCTTTAAAAATTGGTGTGTCGGACAACGAACGATCAAATCCACATCGACGTCCGATTTGCTGTGTAACTTAATTACCTACCTACCGTACGGTGTGACCTTTATTTAATAATAAGTTTCAAAATTGCATTGGCCAACGATAATTCAAAATGTTGACGTTTGCAGAGGTCGCTGTCGAAATTGGTATTTTCCAATTACAATTGAATCTCGAGTTGTATCGAACGTTCTTGCAATCGTAATTTTCTTATTTAATTTGGGTTGTTTTTAGTTATGGAAAGATCGTTTCCAGCTCACCGTTGAAGTTTGTCGTTTAATTTTCAAACCATGTATCGATTCGTGTTCCTTTAACTTTTTGAATCGGGTTTGAAATTCCGTACATCGTTGACGGCAATGGACCAATCACGTATAAAAGCAAGTCCATGAGAAAGAAGCACGAGACATCGAAACCGGAGATTATGTAGTTGCTTTAAAAATTGGTGTGTCGGACAACGAACGATCAAATCCACATCGACGTCCGATTTGCTGTGTAACTTAATTACCTACCTACCGTACGGTGTGACCTTTGTTTAATAATAAGTTTCAAAATTGCATTGGCCAACGATAATTCAAAATGTTGACGTTTGCAGAGGTCGCTGTCGAAATTTGTTATTTTCACACCGGCGAGAAACCATTCGAACAAGAAGATTTGTTAGATTTTAATTGCACCGTTTTCACCGATTCGAAATCCCCCGTACCGGCCTCAAATCGTGATTTACTCGTGAAGGCACATCTGGAAAATAACGAGACACATTGACATGGTTTAATAATAATACGTTTAAAATCTTGGAAATTTAATAAAATTTCGACATAAGCGCGTTCGATTGGCGTGTGTGAACGTGGTTTAAATTTTGTCGATTCGCGAGTGAATGTTAGTTGGCAATGCCGTAGCGACCTGTCATTACCTAACACTTTTTAGAATTGAATCTCGAGTTGTATCGAACGTTCTTGCAATCGTAATTTTCTTATTTAATTTGGGTTGTTTTTAGTTATGGAAAGATCGTTTCCAGCTCACCGTTGAAGTTTGTCGTTTAATTTTCAAACCATCTATCGATTCGTGTTCCTTTAACTTTTTGAATCGGGTTTGAAATTCCGTACATCGTTGACGGCAATGGACCAATCACGTATAAAAGCAAGTCCATGAGAAAGAAGCACGAGACATCGAAACCGGAGATTATGTAGTTGCTTTAAAAATTGGTGTGTCGGACAACGAACGATCAAATCCACATCGACGTCCGATTTGCTGTGTAACTTAATTACCTACCTACCGTACGGTGTGACCTTTGTTTAATAATAAGTTTCAAAATTGCATTGGCCAACGATAATTCAAAATGTTGACGTTTGCAGAGGTCGCTGTCGAAATTTGTTATTTTCACACCGGCGAGAAACCATTCGAACAAGAAGATTTGTTAGATTTTAATTGCACCGTTTTCACCGATTCGAAATCCCCCGTACCGGCCTCAAATCGTGATTTACTCGTGAAGGCACATCTGGAAAATAACGAGACACATTGACATGGTTTAATAATAATACGTTTAAAATCTTGGAAATTTAATAAAATTTCGACATAAGCGCGTTCGATTGGCGTGTGTGAACGTGGTTTAATTTTTGTCGATTCGCGAGTGAATGTTAGTTGGCAGTGCCGTAGCGACCTGTCATTACCTAACACTTTTTAGAATTGAATCTCGAGTTGTATCGAACGTTCTTGCAATCGTAATTTTCTTATTTAATTTGGGTTGTTTTTAGTTATGGAAAGATCGTTTCCAGCTCACCGTTGAAGTTTGTCGTTTAATTTTCAAACCATCTATCGATTCGTGTTCCTTTAACTTTTTGAATCGGGTTTGAAATTCCGTACATCGTTGACGGCAATGGACCAATCACGTATAAAAGCAAGTCCATGAGAAAGAAGCACGAGACATCGAAACCGGAGATTATGTAGTTGCTTTAAAAATTGGTGTGTCGGACAACGAACGATCAAATCCACATCGACGTCCGATTTGCTGTGTAACTTAATTACCTACCTACCGTACGGTGTGACCTTTGTTTAATAATAAGTTTCAAAATTGCATTGGCCAACGATAATTCAAAATGTTGACGTTTGCAGAGGTCGCTGTCGAAATTGGTATTTTCCAATTACAATTGAATCTCGAGTTGTATCGAACGTTCTTGCAATCGTAATTTTCTTATTTAATTTGGGTTGTTTTTAGTTATGGAAAGATCGTTTCCAGCTCACCGTTGAAGTTTGTCGTTTAATTTTCAAACCATCTATCGATTCGTGTTCCTTTAACTTTTTGAATCGGGTTTGAAATTCCGTACATCGTTGACGGCAATGGACCAATCACGTATAAAAGCAAGTCCATGAGAAAGAAGCACGAGACATCGAAACCGGAGATTATGTAGTTGCTTTAAAAATTGGTGTGTCGGACAACGAACGATCAAATCCACATCGACGTCCGATTTGCTGTGTAACTTAATTACCTACCTACCGTACGGTGTGACCTTTGTTTAATAATAAGTTTCAAAATTGCATTGGCCAACGATAATTCAAAATGTTGACGTTTGCAGAGGTCGCTGTCGAAATTGGTATTTTCCAATTACAATTGAATCTCGAGTTGTATCGAACGTTCTTGCAATCGTAATTTTCTTATTTAATTTGGGTTGTTTTTAGTTATGGAAAGATCGTTTCCAGCTCACCGTTGAAGTTTGTCGTTTAATTTTCAAACCATCTATCGATTCGTGTTCCTTTAACTTTTTGAATCGGGTTTGAAATTCCGTACATCGTTGACGGCAATGGACCAATCACGTATAAAAGCAAGTCCATGAGAAAGAAGCACGAGACATCGAAACCGGAGATTATGTAGTTGCTTTAAAAATTGGTGTGTCGGACAACGAACGATCAAATCCACATCGACGTCCGATTTGCTGTGTAACTTAATTACCTACCTACCGTACGGTGTGACCTTTGTTTAATAATAAGTTTCAAAATTGCATTGGCCAACGATAATTCAAAATGTTGACGTTTGCAGAGGTCGCTGTCGAAATTTGTTATTTTCACACCGGCGAGAAACCATTCGAACAAGAAGATTTGTTAGATTTTAATTGCACCGTTTTCACCGATTCGAAATCCCCCGTACCGGCCTCAAATCGTGATTTACTCGTGAAGGCACATCTGGAAAATAACGAGACACATTGACATGGTTTAATAATAATACGTTTAAAATCTTGGAAATTTAATAAAATTTCGACATAAGCGCGTTCGATTGGCGTGTGTGAACGTGGTTTAATTTTTGTCGATTCGCGAGTGAATGTTAGTTGGCAGTGCCGTAGCGACCTGTCATTACCTAACACTTTTTAGAATTGAATCTCGAGTTGTATCGAACGTTCTTGCAATCGTAATTTTCTTATTTAATTTGGGTTGTTTTTAGTTATGGAAAGATCGTTTCCAGCTCACCGTTGAAGTTTGTCGTTTAATTTTCAAATCATTCTATCGATTCGTGTTCCTTTAACTTTTTGAATCGGGTTTGAAATTCCGTACATCGTTGACGGCAATGGACCAATCACGTATAAAAGCAAGTCCATGAGAAAGAAGCACGAGACATCGAAACCGGAGATTATGTAGTTGCTTTAAAAATTGGTGTGTCGGACAACGAAAGATCAAATCCACATCGACGTCCGATTTGCTGTGTAACTTAATTACCTACCTACCGTACGGTGTGATCTTTGTTTAATAATAAGTTTCAAAATTGCATTGGCCAACGATAATTCAAAATGTTGACGTTTGCAGAGGTCCCTGTCGAAATTGGTATTTTCCAATTATAATTGAATCTTGAGTTGTATCGAACGTTCTTGCAATCGTAATTTTCTTATTTAATTTGGGTTGTTTTTAGTTATGGAAAGATCGTTTCCAGCTCACCGTTGAAGTTTGTCGTTTAATTTTCAAACCATCTATCGATTCGTGTTCCTTTAACTTTTTGAATCGGGTTTGAAATTCCGTACATCGTTGACGGCAATGGACCAATCACGTATAAAAGCAAGTCCATGAGAAAGAAGCACGAGACATCGAAACCGGAGATTATGTAGTTGCTTTAAAAATTGGTGTGTCGGACAACGAACGATCAAATCCACATCGACGTCCGATTTGCTGTGTAACTTAATTACCTACCTACCGTACGGTGTGACCTTTGTTTAATAATAAGTTTCAAAATTGCATTGGCCAACGATAATTCAAAATGTTGACGTTTGCAGAGGTCGCTGTCGAAATTTGTTATTTTCACACCGGCGAGAAACCATTCGAACAAGAAGATTTGTTAGATTTTAATTGCACCGTTTTCACCGATTCGAAATCCCCCGTACCGGCTTCAAATCGTGATTTACTCGTGAAGGCACATCTGGAAAATAACGAGACACATTGACATGGTTTAATAATAATACGTTTAAAATCTTGGAAATTTAATTTTTTTTTTTTTTTTTATTAACATCCTAGAATTTAATACAATCTGTTAAATAAATAACAATAAGCATTATTACTTGACTAAGAAAATAACATGGATGAAGCTGACCCATCGGTAAGCCTCATAATGATTGCTAAAACATTTACATTTTTATTGTTTTATTGTGGTCATAAATAAAGTTATTTAGGTCACTAATTACTAATTAGGTTCGCTGGGCCAAGTCTAGAGGGTCAAGCCTCTTTAGTCTTCTAATATTGGGGGCGATAAGAAGATTTGAAGCCAAGATGTTAGGATGAGCGCTGAGTCTGTGTTGATACTTTTCGCTTTTAGATGCAATTTCCTCCTTGACCGTAGCCATGCACATATCACGATGGATGACTT
Organism: Cantharis rustica; assembly: GCA_911387805.1. Classification (NCBI taxonomy): domain Eukaryota; kingdom Metazoa; phylum Arthropoda; class Insecta; order Coleoptera; family Cantharidae; genus Cantharis; species Cantharis rustica. The sequence continues at coordinate 48,131,821 of OU426881.1, read as the reverse complement.
CGTTTGGGACGTACCAGGGTGCATTGCAAATCGCCCGCAGTGTTTTAGATTGGAAGCGCTGTAATCTTAAGATATTTGATGCACTAGCAGAACCCCATAACTGGATTCCATATATCCACACAGGTTTGATGATGGCTTTATAAATTAGGAGTTTATTTTCCATGCTGAGATTGGAGTTCCTACTCATTAACCACAACACCCTGCGGTAGATAAGGCCCAGCTGCAACCGCTTTTTCCAGATGTGTTTCGTCCATGTCAGGCGTCTGTCTAGATGAATACCGAGATATTTGACTTCATCACTTTGCGGGAGAGGAATGTTGTTTAATGAGACCACCGGACATGTCCCCCTCCTCAAGGTAAACGTAATATGGGTAGATTTTGTGCTGTTGGCTTTGATCCGCCACATCTTAAGCCACCTATCCACTTCACCAAGGTGTTTTTGTAGGTATCTAGATGCCGTGCCTGGGTCCTGATGTGAGGCCATTATTGCAGTGTCATCCGCAAAGGTGGCTATTTCGGTGTTTGTGCTAGTTGGCAGATCAGAAGTATACAGTATGTACAAAAACGGGCCAAGCACACTGCCCTGAGGTACACCAGATGATATGGGAACCAGAGTGGAATATGCGTCCCCACATTTCACGAGGAAGTGTCTGTTAGTTAAGTAAGACCGCAATAGTTGACAATATGGATGAGGTAAGTTGCTCTTGATCTTGTAGGCCAATCCCGCATGCCACACCTTATCAAAGGCCTGGGAGATATCCAAAAAAGCCGCCGAACAGTATCGCTTGTGTTCCAGATCTTCTCTTATCCTCCTAACAACTCTGTGTACTTGTTCGATGGTGGAATGATTTTGTCGAAATCCAAATTGATGGTTAGGTGTTAAATGGCTTTCTTCAAGGAGTGGTTTGAGCTTACCCACAAAATTTTTTTCAAACACCTTGGACAAAACAGGCAAGAGACTGATCGGACGATAAGACGCAGCCTCCGTTGGATCCTTTCCAGGTTTTGGTATCATGATTATTTGGGCCACCTTCCATTGTGAGGGGAAGTAACCCAATCTAAGTATGGCATTGAATATGATAGTTATCATTTTCGTTCCCACTGGTGGTAGCTCCTTCAGAACCCTCCCTGTTATCAGATCGTACCCCGGTGCTTTCTTTGGGTTAATGCTGTTCATTATGCACGATTTTACCTCTGCTACTTTCATGGGTTTAATGGGAACATCCATTTGATAAGGTGCTTCTAGGAATTCATGTATGAATTTTTCTTCCTCTGGTAGGGTTTCCATTGGGAATGGTGTGAAAACGTTGCGAAGATGTTCTGCAAAAGTATTGACTTTTTCTTCAGCCCTTCTTGCCCAGTTGCCTTCTCGTGTTCGAATTGGTGGTTGTTTGTTTTGGGGTTGTTTGATTTTTTTCGTAACTTTCCACAGGGAGTAGTCCGTCGATTCTGTGGGTGAGAGATTTTGTAAGAATTTTCTAATACCTTGATTTTTGTTATCGGTTAACATCTTTTTCAGTTCCTGATTAGAGCGATTTAATTTTGCCTTATCTCTCGGAGCATGAGTAGTATGCCAGCGTTTTCGTAGTCCTCTCTTTTCTTCAATTTTCTTCTTAATATGATTGGGACAATATTCTGGCTGAACGATTTTTTGCTTTGATGGAGTAGCAGACCATGCGGCTTGTTGAATAGTATGGTTCAATTTTTCAACTGCTTCATCTACGTCTTCTTCTGTTTTTAATCGGATATTCATATCTAGTTGTTCTGAAAATATCTTACGGAATGCCTCCCAGTCGGTATTTTTGCTTGTCAAACTTGGTGGTGGAGAATTTACAATTACTCGACTTTCATAGGTGACTAGTAGAGGAGAATGATCTGACGAGAGATCCAGACAAGATTCGATTTTTAAGTAATTTCTTGCAATGCCTTTAGTGATGCAAAAATCTATCACGTCAGGTATTTTATTTGCATCAGTTGGCCAGTAAGTTGGATGCCCTGAGGAGAGTTGATGCAGATTATTTCTCATCATTGCTTGGTATAATTGTCTGCCTCTAGGTGTAATCAATCTAGAGCCCCAGTGATCGTGTTTAGCATTAAAATCTCCTCCAGCTATAAATCTGTGTCCAAGAGTTTCAAAGAAAGTTTCGAAGTTTTCTCTTTTGATGGTTACATTAGGAGGGCAGTACACTGCTGCTAGGATCAGTTTACCATTCCAGTCTGCTATTTCCACAGCTGTAGCCTGAAGGTTATGTTCGCTGTAGTTGGTTATCTCATGGTGCTTGATGTTATTTTTGATAATCACTGCTGTTCCTCCTCGAGCTCTTCCTCCGGGATGATTGGTACAGTATATAGAATATTTTGGGATTTTTATATAACTTTTTTCAGTCATATGTGTTTCTGATATAAGCATGACATCCAAGTTGTGGTTTGTAATAAAATATTTGATTTCTTGGCCATGATGGACCAAGCCGTTGGCGTTCCAGATTGAAATTTTTAGTTTATGGTTACTTTCCATTACATCTTTCCAATCATGGCTATTAGGAGATCGAGCATCTTGTCCATCTTCTCCATCATTTTTGTGATCATTTGCTCGAGATTATTTTGTGATTGTTGTTGGATAACCGGTATCATTTGACTCTGCTGCGGATTTTTGAAAAGTTGGTGGGACTGGATGTTGTTTTCAGTTATTTGGGAATAGGAGATTCTAGGTTGGGTTTGATTTCTATTTGGAAGAGGTGGAAAATTTGCTGTCATGAGTGGTTCGTTGATTTGTTTCTTCCGTAGTGTAGGGTATCTTTGTTTTTGGAGCTCCTTATACACCGAGCAACCTCTGTAGTTGGCGGGGTGATTATTGTTACAGTTCGTACACTGTACTTGCCCGTCTCTTTCCTTTCGTGGGCAATCTTCGGTTGCATGATCGCCAGTGCACTTAACACACCGTGGTCTCTGGTGACAGTATTTTTTTGTGTGTCCAAAACGTTGGCATCGGATGCACTGAGGGACCTCCCGTTTAGGGTAAGGAGGCTCTACTGTAACTATAACATTTCCCAGATTTTTAATGTTGTAAATTTCTTTGTTGTTTGGTTTCGTTGTTAGCTCGACATTGAACATAGGTAGCAAATCTTTTGTACCTTTTCGTCTAATACCAGAAATGTTTCTTACTGTATGTCCTTTGGCTTCAATTTCCTCTTTGAGGATCTCTAGGTTTGTAGTAGGGTGTATATTACGTATTACTACCCGAAAGGTACGATCTTCTTTCAATTGGTAGGTATGGAAATGCGTTTTTTTCTCGGTGAGGGCTTTTACAATATCTGTATAGCTTTTAGAAGTATTTGGTTGTAATCTCACCTGGTTATTGTGTAAAGATTTGATAGTGTATCCATTTGGTGCGCACCTCTTTAGTAGTTCAGTTAGAGGTTCTATGCATTCAACGCCATCCACAAATATAGGTGGTGGCTTTTTTGCTTCCATTACTGAGGTTACTTCTTGTTCTTTTTCTCCGTCATCATCTTCATCCTTATTTTCACCGTCATCCTTACTCTCCAAAACCTGGAATGCATTGGAAGTCGATATAGGTTTACTAAGCCAATAATCACTTAGGGTGGTTTGTCTTTTCATTCTTCCTCTAAATTCTGGACTTTCGCTTTGACGTGGTCTTTTTTTGTATTTTGTGGTATTCCACTCATGTTCGCTATGTGGTGCTATTTGCGCTTTCTGAGTTGTAGCAGGTAACCCGTAATTATTAGGATTCATTAATTCCTGTTGGGGTAAATAATAGTTGGCGCTTGCTATTTCATGATGCTGGTAGGGCCCCGGTAGTGACTGATAGTTTTGGTTGTAATACATTAAAGGGGTTTGTTGCGTTTGTGGCAAGTACGGTCCTGGCTGTTGTTGATTTGACAATAAACTTGTACCGTTATCATAATAGGTAGAGGCGTTCGGTAATATTGCTTGATTTGTTCGTAATATTTCATTATGGATACCCACCACTTGGGGTGTATCATTCCTCTTGGGAGGTGGTGTTCGTTGCATCATTCCATTCTAACCTCAATTTAGCAAACCTATGGTAAATATGTTTTTCCACGATCCTGGAAGAAATTAAAACTCTCACCACTATTCCACTAGTTTTTCTAACCAATAAACACTGTATTAACGACTAATAACTCGAATTAGCGGCTATATTTACTAACTTTTTGTTTGCAATAAAATTTTTAGTTATAATAAATATTTATAACCTCACTTATATTGGAAATTTAATAAAATTTCGACATAAGCGCGTTCGATTGGCGTGTGTGAACGTGGTTTAATTTTTGTCGATTCGCGAGTGAATGTTAGTTGGCAATGCCGTAGCGACCTGTCATTACCTAACACTTTTTAGAATTGAATCTCGAGTTGTATCGAACGTTCTTGCAATCGTAATTTTCTTATTTAATTTGGGTTGTTTTTAGTTATGGAAAGATCGTTTCCAGCTCACCGTTGAAGTTTGTCGTTTAATTTTCAAACCATCTATCGATTCGTGTTCCTTTAACTTTTTGAATCGGGTTTGAAATTCCGTACATCGTTGACGGCAATGGACCAATCACGTATAAAAGCAAGTCCATGAGAAAGAAGCACGAGACATCGAAACCGGAGATTATGTAGTTGCTTTAAAAATTGGTGTGTCGGACAACGAACGATCAAATCCACATCGACGTCCGATTTGCTGTGTAACTTAATTACCTACCTACCGTACGGTGTGACCTTTGTTTAATAATAAGTTTCAAAATTGCATTGGCCAACGATAATTCAAAATGTTGACGTTTGCAGAGGTCGCTGTCGAAATTGGTATTTTCCAATTACAATTGAATCTCGAGTTGTATCGAACGTTCTTGCAATCGTAATTTTCTTATTTAATTTGGGTTGTTTTTAGTTATGGAAAGATCGTTTCCAGCTCACCGTTGAAGTTTGTCGTTTAATTTTCAAACCATGTATCGATTCGTGTTCCTTTAACTTTTTGAATCGGGTTTGAAATTCCGTACATCGTTGACGGCAATGGACCAATCACGTATAAAAGCAAGTCCATGAGAAAGAAGCACGAGACATCGAAACCGGAGATTATGTAGTTGCTTTAAAAATTGGTGTGTCGGACAACGAACGATCAAATCCACATCGACGTCCGATTTGCTGTGTAACTTAATTACCTACCTACCGTACGGTGTGACCTTTGTTTAATAATAAGTTTCAAAATTGCATTGGCCAACGATAATTCAAAATGTTGACGTTTGCAGAGGTCCCTGTCGAAATTGGTATTTTCCAATTACAATTGAATCTCGAGTTGTATCGAACGTTCTTGCAATCGTAATTTTCTTATTTAATTTGGGTTGTTTTTAGTTATGGAAAGATCGTTTCCAGCTCACCGTTGAAGTTTGTCGTTTAATTTTCAAACCATCTATCGATTCGTGTTCCTTTAACTTTTTGAATCGGGTTTGAAATTCCGTACATCGTTGACGGCAATGGACCAATCACGTATAAAAGCAAGTCCATGAGAAAGAAGCACGAGACATCGAAACCGGAGATTATGTAGTTGCTTTAAAAATTGGTGTGTCGGACAACGAACGATCAAATCCACATCGACGTCCGATTTGCTGTGTAACTTAATTACCTACCTACCGTACGGTGTGACCTTTGTTTAATAATAAGTTTCAAAATTGCATTGGCCAACGATAATTCAAAATGTTGACGTTTGCAGAGGTCCCTGTCGAAATTGGTATTTTCCAATTACAATTGAATCTCGAGTTGTATCGAACGTTCTTGCAATCGTAATTTTCTTATTTAATTTGGGTTGTTTTTAGTTATGGAAAGATCGTTTCCAGCTCACCGTTGAAGTTTGTCGTTTAATTTTCAAACCATCTATCGATTCGTGTTCCTTTAACTTTTTGAATCGGGTTTGAAATTCCGTACATCGTTGACGGCAATGGACCAATCACGTATAAAAGCAAGTCCATGAGAAAGAAGCACGAGACATCGAAACCGGAGATTATGTAGTTGCTTTAAAAATTGGTGTGTCGGACAACGAACGATCAAATCCACATCGACGTCCGATTTGCTGTGTAACTTAATTACCTACCTACCGTACGGTGTGACCTTTGTTTAATAATAAGTTTCAAAATTGCATTGGCCAACGATAATTCAAAATGTTGACGTTTGCAGAGGTCGCTGTCGAAATTGGTATTTTCCAATTACAATTGAATCTCGAGTTGTATCGAACGTTCTTGCAATCGTAATTTTCTTATTTAATTTGGGTTGTTTTTAGTTATGGAAAGATCGTTTCCAGCTCACCGTTGAAGTTTGTCGTTTAATTTTCAAACCATCTATCGATTCGTGTTCCTTTAACTTTTTGAATCGGGTTTGAAATTCCGTACATCGTTGACGGCAATGGACCAATCACGTATAAAAGCAAGTCCATGAGAAAGAAGCACGAGACATCGAAACCGGAGATTATGTAGTTGCTTTAAAAATTGGTGTGTCGGACAACGAACGATCAAATCCACATCGACGTCCGATTTGCTGTGTAACTTAATTACCTACCTACCGTACGGTGTGACCTTTGTTTAATAATAAGTTTCAAAATTGCATTGGCCAACGATAATTCAAAATGTTGACGTTTGCAGAGGTCGCTGTCGAAATTTGTTATTTTCACACCGGCGAGAAACCATTCGAACAAGAAGATTTGTTAGATTTTAATTGCACCGTTTTCACCGATTCGAAATCCCCCGTACCGGCCTCAAATCGTGATTTACTCGTGAAGGCACATCTGGAAAATAACGAGACACATTGACATGGTTTAATAATAATACGTTTAAAATCTTGGAAATTTAATAAAATTTCGACATAAGCGCGTTCGATTGGCGTGTGTGAACGTGGTTTAATTTTTGTCGATTCGCGAGTGAATGTTAGTTGGCAGTGCCGTAGCGACCTGTCATTACCTAACACTTTTTAGAATTGAATCTCGAGTTGTATCGAACGTTCTTGCAATCGTAATTTTCTTATTTAATTTGGGTTGTTTTTAGTTATGGAAAGATCGTTTCCAGCTCACCGTTGAAGTTTGTCGTTTAATTTTCAAATCATTCTATCGATTCGTGTTCCTTTAACTTTTTGAATCGGGTTTGAAATTCCGTACATCGTTGACGGCAATGGACCAATCACGTATAAAAGCAAGTCCATGAGAAAGAAGCACGAGACATCGAAACCGGAGATTATGTAGTTGCTTTAAAAATTGGTGTGTCGGACAACGAAAGATCAAATCCACATCGACGTCCGATTTGCTGTGTAACTTAATTACCTACCTACCGTACGGTGTGATCTTTGTTTAATAATAAGTTTCAAAATTGCATTGGCCAACGATAATTCAAAATGTTGACGTTTGCAGAGGTCCCTGTCGAAATTGGTATTTTCCAATTATAATTGAATCTTGAGTTGTATCGAACGTTCTTGCAATCGTAATTTTCTTATTTAATTTGGGTTGTTTTTAGTTATGGAAAGATCGTTTCCAGCTCACCGTTGAAGTTTGTCGTTTAATTTTCAAACCATCTATCGATTCGTGTTCCTTTAACTTTTTGAATCGGGTTTGAAATTCCGTACATCGTTGACGGCAATGGACCAATCACGTATAAAAGCAAGTCCATGAGAAAGAAGCACGAGACATCGAAACCGGAGATTATGTAGTTGCTTTAAAAATTGGTGTGTCGGACAACGAACGATCAAATCCACATCGACGTCCGATTTGCTGTGTAACTTAATTACCTACCTACCGTACGGTGTGACCTTTGTTTAATAATAAGTTTCAAAATTGCATTGGCCAACGATAATTCAAAATGTTGACGTTTGCAGAGGTCGCTGTCGAAATTTGTTATTTTCACACCGGCGAGAAACCATTCGAACAAGAAGATTTGTTAGATTTTAATTGCACCGTTTTCACCGATTCGAAATCCCCCGTACCGGCTTCAAATCGTGATTTACTCGTGAAGGCACATCTGGAAAATAACGAGACACATTGACATGGTTTAATAATAATACGTTTAAAATCTTGGAAATTTAATTTTTTTTTTTTTTTTTATTAACATCCTAGAATTTAATACAATCTGTTAAATAAATAACAATAAGCATTATTACTTGACTAAGAAAATAACATGGATGAAGCTGACCCATCGGTAAGCCTCATAATGATTGCTAAAACATTTACATTTTTATTGTTTTATTGTGGTCATAAATAAAGTTATTTAGGTCACTAATTACTAATTAGGTTCGCTGGGCCAAGTCTAGAGGGTCAAGCCTCTTTAGTCTTCTAATATTGGGGGCGATAAGAAGATTTGAAGCCAAGATGTTAGGATGAGCGCTGAGTCTGTGTTGATACTTTTCGCTTTTAGATGCAATTTCCTCCTTGACCGTAGCCATGCACATATCACGATGGATGACTTCGTTTGGGACGTACCAGGGTGCATTGCAAATCGCCCGCAGTGTTTTAGATTGGAAGCGCTGTAATCTTAAGATATTTGATGCACTAGCAGAACCCCATAACTGGATTCCATATATCCACACAGGTTTGATGATGGCTTTATAAATTAGGAGTTTATTTTCCATGCTGAGATTGGAGTTCCTACTCATTAACCACAACACCCTGCGGTAGATAAGGCCCAGCTGCAACCGCTTTTTCCAGATGTGTTTCGTCCATGTCAGGCGTCTGTCTAGATGAATACCGAGATATTTGACTTCATCACTTTGCGGGAGAGGAATGTTGTTTAATGAGACCACCGGACATGTCCCCCTCCTCAAGGTAAACGTAATATGGGTAGATTTTGTGCTGTTGGCTTTGATCCGCCACATCTTAAGCCACCTATCCACTTCACCAAGGTGTTTTTGTAGGTATCTAGATGCCGTGCCTGGGTCCTGATGTGAGGCCATTATTGCAGTGTCATCCGCAAAGGTGGCTATTTCGGTGTTTGTGCTAGTTGGCAGATCAGAAGTATACAGTATGTACAAAAACGGGCCAAGCACACTGCCCTGAGGTACACCAGATGATATGGGAACCAGAGTGGAATATGCGTCCCCACATTTCACGAGGAAGTGTCTGTTAGTTAAGTAAGACCGCAATAGTTGACAATATGGATGAGGTAAGTTGCTCTTGATCTTGTAGGCCAATCCCGCATGCCACACCTTATCAAAGGCCTGGGAGATATCCAAAAAAGCCGCCGAACAGTATCGCTTGTGTTCCAGATCTTCTCTTATCCTCCTAACAACTCTGTGTACTTGTTCGATGGTGGAATGATTTTGTCGAAATCCAAATTGATGGTTAGGTGTTAAATGGCTTTCTTCAAGGAGTGGTTTGAGCTTACCCACAAAATTTTTTTCAAACACCTTGGACAAAACAGGCAAGAGACTGATCGGACGATAAGACGCAGCCTCCGTTGGATCCTTTCCAGGTTTTGGTATCATGATTATTTGGGCCACCTTCCATTGTGAGGGGAAGTAACCCAATCTAAGTATGGCATTGAATATGATAGTTATCATTTTCGTTCCCACTGGTGGTAGCTCCTTCAGAACCCTCCCTGTTATCAGATCGTACCCCGGTGCTTTCTTTGGGTTAATGCTGTTCATTATGCACGATTTTACCTCTGCTACTTTCATGGGTTTAATGGGAACATCCATTTGATAAGGTGCTTCTAGGAATTCATGTATGAATTTTTCTTCCTCTGGTAGGGTTTCCATTGGGAATGGTGTGAAAACGTTGCGAAGATGTTCTGCAAAAGTATTGACTTTTTCTTCAGCCCTTCTTGCCCAGTTGCCTTCTCGTGTTCGAATTGGTGGTTGTTTGTTTTGGGGTTGTTTGATTTTTTTCGTAACTTTCCACAGGGAGTAGTCCGTCGATTCTGTGGGTGAGAGATTTTGTAAGAATTTTCTAATACCTTGATTTTTGTTATCGGTTAACATCTTTTTCAGTTCCTGATTAGAGCGATTTAATTTTGCCTTATCTCTCGGAGCATGAGTAGTATGCCAGCGTTTTCGTAGTCCTCTCTTTTCTTCAATTTTCTTCTTAATATGATTGGGACAATATTCTGGCTGAACGATTTTTTGCTTTGATGGAGTAGCAGACCATGCGGCTTGTTGAATAGTATGGTTCAATTTTTCAACTGCTTCATCTACGTCTTCTTCTGTTTTTAATCGGATATTCATATCTAGTTGTTCTGAAAATATCTTACGGAATGCCTCCCAGTCGGTATTTTTGCTTGTCAAACTTGGTGGTGGAGAATTTACAATTACTCGACTTTCATAGGTGACTAGTAGAGGAGAATGATCTGACGAGAGATCCAGACAAGATTCGATTTTTAAGTAATTTCTTGCAATGCCTTTAGTGATGCAAAAATCTATCACGTCAGGTATTTTATTTGCATCAGTTGGCCAGTAAGTTGGATGCCCTGAGGAGAGTTGATGCAGATTATTTCTCATCATTGCTTGGTATAATTGTCTGCCTCTAGGTGTAATCAATCTAGAGCCCCAGTGATCGTGTTTAGCATTAAAATCTCCTCCAGCTATAAATCTGTGTCCAAGAGTTTCAAAGAAAGTTTCGAAGTTTTCTCTTTTGATGGTTACATTAGGAGGGCAGTACACTGCTGCTAGGATCAGTTTACCATTCCAGTCTGCTATTTCCACAGCTGTAGCCTGAAGGTTATGTTCGCTGTAGTTGGTTATCTCATGGTGCTTGATGTTATTTTTGATAATCACTGCTGTTCCTCCTCGAGCTCTTCCTCCGGGATGATTGGTACAGTATATAGAATATTTTGGGATTTTTATATAACTTTTTTCAGTCATATGTGTTTCTGATATAAGCATGACATCCAAGTTGTGGTTTGTAATAAAATATTTGATTTCTTGGCCATGATGGACCAAGCCGTTGGCGTTCCAGATTGAAATTTTTAGTTTATGGTTACTTTCCATTACATCTTTCCAATCATGGCTATTAGGAGATCGAGCATCTTGTCCATCTTCTCCATCATTTTTGTGATCATTTGCTCGAGATTATTTTGTGATTGTTGTTGGATAACCGGTATCATTTGACTCTGCTGCGGATTTTTGAAAAGTTGGTGGGACTGGATGTTGTTTTCAGTTATTTGGGAATAGGAGATTCTAGGTTGGGTTTGATTTCTATTTGGAAGAGGTGGAAAATTTGCTGTCATGAGTGGTTCGTTGATTTGTTTCTTCCGTAGTGTAGGGTATCTTTGTTTTTGGAGCTCCTTATACACCGAGCAACCTCTGTAGTTGGCGGGGTGATTATTGTTACAGTTCGTACACTGTACTTGCCCGTCTCTTTCCTTTCGTGGGCAATCTTCGGTTGCATGATCGCCAGTGCACTTAACACACCGTGGTCTCTGGTGACAGTATTTTTTTGTGTGTCCAAAACGTTGGCATCGGATGCACTGAGGGACCTCCCGTTTAGGGTAAGGAGGCTCTACTGTAACTATAACATTTCCCAGATTTTTAATGTTGTAAATTTCTTTGTTGTTTGGTTTCGTTGTTAGCTCGACATTGAACATAGGTAGCAAATCTTTTGTACCTTTTCGTCTAATACCAGAAATGTTTCTTACTGTATGTCCTTTGGCTTCAATTTCCTCTTTGAGGATCTCTAGGTTTGTAGTAGGGTGTATATTACGTATTACTACCCGAAAGGTACGATCTTCTTTCAATTGGTAGGTATGGAAATGCGTTTTTTTCTCGGTGAGGGCTTTTACAATATCTGTATAGCTTTTAGAAGTATTTGGTTGTAATCTCACCTGGTTATTGTGTAAAGATTTGATAGTGTATCCATTTGGTGCGCACCTCTTTAGTAGTTCAGTTAGAGGTTCTATGCATTCAACGCCATCCACAAATATAGGTGGTGGCTTTTTTGCTTCCATTACTGAGGTTACTTCTTGTTCTTTTTCTCCGTCATCATCTTCATCCTTATTTTCACCGTCATCCTTACTCTCCAAAACCTGGAATGCATTGGAAGTCGATATAGGTTTACTAAGCCAATAATCACTTAGGGTGGTTTGTCTTTTCATTCTTCCTCTAAATTCTGGACTTTCGCTTTGACGTGGTCTTTTTTTGTATTTTGTGGTATTCCACTCATGTTCGCTATGTGGTGCTATTTGCGCTTTCTGAGTTGTAGCAGGTAACCCGTAATTATTAGGATTCATTAATTCCTGTTGGGGTAAATAATAGTTGGCGCTTGCTATTTCATGATGCTGGTAGGGCCCCGGTAGTGACTGATAGTTTTGGTTGTAATACATTAAAGGGGTTTGTTGCGTTTGTGGCAAGTACGGTCCTGGCTGTTGTTGATTTGACAATAAACTTGTACCGTTATCATAATAGGTAGAGGCGTTCGGTAATATTGCTTGATTTGTTCGTAATATTTCATTATGGATACCCACCACTTGGGGTGTATCATTCCTCTTGGGAGGTGGTGTTCGTTGCATCATTCCATTCTAACCTCAATTTAGCAAACCTATGGTAAATATGTTTTTCCACGATCCTGGAAGAAATTAAAACTCTCACCACTATTCCACTAGTTTTTCTAACCAATAAACACTGTATTAACGACTAATAACTCGAATTAGCGGCTATATTTACTAACTTTTTGTTTGCAATAAAATTTTTAGTTATAATAAATATTTATAACCTCACTTATATTGGAAATTTAATAAAATTTCGACATAAGCGCGTTCGATTGGCGTGTGTAAACGTGGTTTAATTTTTGTCGATTCGCGAGTGAATGTTAGTTGGCAATGCCGTAGCGACCTGTCATTACCTAACACTTTTTAGAATTGAATCTCGAGTTGTATCGAACGTTCTTGCAATCGTAATTTTCTTATTTAATTTGGGTTGTTTTTAGTTATGGAAAGATCGTTTCCAGCTCACCGTTGAAGTTTGTCGTTTAATTTTCAAACCATCTATCGATTCGTGTTCCTTTAACTTTTTGAATCGGGTTTGAAATTCCGTACATCGTTGACGGCAATGGACCAATCACGTATAAAAGCAAGTCCATGAGAAAGAAGCACGAGACATCGAAACCGGAGATTATGTAGTTGCTTTAAAAATTGGTGTGTCGGACAACGAACGATCAAATCCACATCGACGTCCGATTTGCTGTGTAACTTAATTACCTACCTACCGTACGGTGTGACCTTTGTTTAATAATAAGTTTCAAAATTGCATTGGCCAACGATAATTCAAAATGTTGACGTTTGCAGAGGTCCCTGTCGAAATTGGTATTTTCCAATTACAATTGAATCTCGAGTTGTATCGAACGTTCTTGCAATCGTAATTTTCTTATTTAATTTGGGTTGTTTTTAGTTATGGAAAGATCGTTTCCAGCTCACCGTTGAAGTTTGTCGTTTAATTTTCAAACCATGTATCGATTCGTGTTCCTTTAACTTTTTGAATCGGGTTTGAAATTCCGTACATCGTTGACGGCAATGGACCAATCACGTATAAAAGCAAGTCCATGAGAAAGAAGCACGAGACATCGAAACCGGAGATTATGTAGTTGCTTTAAAAATTGGTGTGTCGGACAACGAACGATCAAATCCACATCGACGTCCGATTTGCTGTGTAACTTAATTACCTACCTACCGTACGGTGTGACCTTTGTTTAATAATAAGTTTCAAAATTGCATTGGCCAACGATAATTCAAAATGTTGACGTTTGCAGAGGTCCCTGTCGAAATTGGTATTTTCCAATTACAATTGAATCTCGAGTTGTATCGAACGTTCTTGCAATCGTAATTTTCTTATTTAATTTGGGTTGTTTTTAGTTATGGAAAGATCGTTTCCAGCTCACCGTTGAAGTTTGTCGTTTAATTTTCAAACCATCTATCGATTCGTGTTCCTTTAACTTTTTGAATCGGGTTTGAAATTCCGTACATCGTTGACGGCAATGGACCAATCACGTATAAAAGCAAGTCCATGAGAAAGAAGCACGAGACATCGAAACCGGAGATTATGTAGTTGCTTTAAAAATTGGTGTGTCGGACAACGAACGATCAAATCCACATCGACGTCCGATTTGCTGTGTAACTTAATTACCTACCTACCGTACGGTGTGACCTTTGTTTAATAATAAGTTTCAAAATTGCATTGGCCAACGATAATTCAAAATGTTGACGTTTGCAGAGGTCCCTGTCGAAATTGGTATTTTCCAATTACAATTGAATCTCGAGTTGTATCGAACGTTCTTGCAATCGTAATTTTCTTATTTAATTTGGGTTGTTTTTAGTTATGGAAAGATCGTTTCCAGCTCACCGTTGAAGTTTGTCGTTTAATTTTCAAACCATCTATCGATTCGTGTTCCTTTAACTTTTTGAATCGGGTTTGAAATTCCGTACATCGTTGACGGCAATGGACCAATCACGTATAAAAGCAAGTCCATGAGAAAGAAGCACGAGACATCGAAACCGGAGATTATGTAGTTGCTTTAAAAATTGGTGTGTCGGACAACGAACGATCAAATCCACATCGACGTCCGATTTGCTGTGTAACTTAATTACCTACCTACCGTACGGTGTGACCTTTGTTTAATAATAAGTTTCAAAATTGCATTGGCCAACGATAATTCAAAATGTTGACGTTTGCAGAGGTCGCTGTCGAAATTTGTTATTTTCACACCGGCGAGAAACCATTCGAACAAGAAGATTTGTTAGATTTTAATTGCACCGTTTTCACCGATTCGAAATCCCCCGTACCGGCCTCAAATCGTGATTTACTCGTGAAGGCACATCTGGAAAATAACGAGACACATTGACATGGTTTAATAATAATACGTTTAAAATCTTGGAAATTTAATAAAATTTCGACATAAGCGCGTTCGATTGGCGTGTGTGAACGTGGTTTAAATTTTGTCGATTCGCGAGTGAATGTTAGTTGGCAATGCCGTAGCGACCTGTCATTACCTAACACTTTTTAGAATTGAATCTCGAGTTGTATCGAACGTTCTTGCAATCGTAATTTTCTTATTTAATTTGGGTTGTTTTTAGTTATGGAAAGATCGTTTCCAGCTCACCGTTGAAGTTTGTCGTTTAATTTTCAAACCATCTATCGATTCGTGTTCCTTTAACTTTTTGAATCGGGTTTGAAATTCCGTACATCGTTGACGGCAATGGACCAATCACGTATAAAAGCAAGTCCATGAGAAAGAAGCACGAGACATCGAAACCGGAGATTATGTAGTTGCTTTAAAAATTGGTGTGTCGGACAACGAACGATCAAATCCACATCGACGTCCGATTTGCTGTGTAACTTAATTACCTACCTACCGTACGGTGTGACCTTTGTTTAATAATAAGTTTCAAAATTGCATTGGCCAACGATAATTCAAAATGTTGACGTTTGCAGAGGTCGCTGTCGAAATTTGTTATTTTCACACCGGCGAGAAACCATTCGAACAAGAAGATTTGTTAGATTTTAATTGCACCGTTTTCACCGATTCGAAATCCCCCGTACCGGCCTCAAATCGTGATTTACTCGTGAAGGCACATCTGGAAAATAACGAGACACATTGACATGGTTTAATAATAATAAGTTTAAAATCTTGGAAATTTAATAAAATTTCGACATAAGCGCGTTCGATTGGCGTGTGTGAACGTGGTTTAATTTTTGTCGATTCGCGAGTGAATGTTAGTTGGCAGTGCCGTAGCCACCTGTCATTACCTAACACTTTTTAGAATTGAATCTCGAGTTGTATCGAACGTTCTTGCAATCGTAATTTTCTTATTTAATTTGGGTTGTTTTTAGTTATGGAAAGATCGTTTCCAGCTCACCGTTGAAGTTTGTCGTTTAATTTTCAAACCATCTATCGATTCGTGTTCCTTTAACTTTTTGAATCGGGTTTGAAATTCCGTACATCGTTGACGGCAATGGACCAATCACGTATAAAAGCAAGTCCATGAGAAAGAAGCACGAGACATCGAAACCGGAGATTATGTAGTTGCTTTAAAAATTGGTGTGTCGGACAACGAACGATCAAATCCACATCGACGTCCGATTTGCTGTGTAACTTAATTACCTACCTACCGTACGGTGTGACCTTTGTTTAATAATAAGTTTCAAAATTGCATTGGCCAACGATAATTCAAAATGTTGACGTTTGCAGAGGTCGCTGTCGAAATTTGTTATTTTCACACCGGCGAGAAACCATTCGAACAAGAAGATTTGTTAGATTTTAATTGCACCGTTTTCACCGATTCGAAATCCCCCGTACCGGCCTCAAATCGTGATTTACTCGTGAAGGCACATCTGGAAAATAACGAGACACATTGACATGGTTTAATAATAATACGTTTAAAATCTTGGAAATTTAATAAAATTTCGACATAAGCGCGTTCGATTGGCGTGTGTGAACGTGGTTTAAATTTTGTCGATTCGCGAGTGAATGTTAGTTGGCAATGCCGTAGCGACCTGTCATTACCTAACACTTTTTAGAATTGAATCTCGAGTTGTATCGAACGTTCTTGCAATCGTAATTTTCTTATTTAATTTGGGTTGTTTTTAGTTATGGAAAGATCGTTTCCAGCTCACCGTTGAAGTTTGTCGTTTAATTTTCAAACCATCTATCGATTCGTGTTCCTTTAACTTTTTGAATCGGGTTTGAAATTCCGTACATCGTTGACGGCAATGGACCAATCACGTATAAAAGCAAGTCCATGAGAAAGAAGCACGAGACATCGAAACCGGAGATTATGTAGTTGCTTTAAAAATTGGTGTGTCGGACAACGAACGATCAAATCCACATCGACGTCCGATTTGCTGTGTAACTTAATTACCTACCTACCGTACGGTGTGACCTTTGTTTAATAATAAGTTTCAAAATTGCATTGGCCAACGATAATTCAAAATGTTGACGTTTGCAGAGGTCGCTGTCGAAATTTGTTATTTTCACACCGGCGAGAAACCATTCGAACAAGAAGATTTGTTAGATTTTAATTGCACCGTTTTCACCGATTCGAAATCCCCCGTACCGGCCTCAAATCGTGATTTACTCGTGAAGGCACATCTGGAAAATAACGAGACACATTGACATGGTTTAATAATAATAAGTTTAAAATCTTGGAAATTTAATAAAATTTCGACATAAGCGCGTTCGATTGGCGTGTGTGAACGTGGTTTAATTTTTGTCGATTCGCGAGTGAATGTTAGTTGGCAGTGCCGTAGCGACCTGTCATTACCTAACACTTTTTAGAATTGAATCTCGAGTTGTATCGAACGTTCTTGCAATCGTAATTTTCTTATTTAATTTGGGTTGTTTTTAGTTATGGAAAGATCGTTTCCAGCTCACCGTTGAAGTTTGTCGTTTAATTTTCAAACCATCTATCGATTCGTGTTCCTTTAACTTTTTGAATCGGGTTTGAAATTCCGTACATCGTTGACGGCAATGGACCAATCACGTATAAAAGCAAGTCCATGAGAAAGAAGCACGAGACATCGAAACCGGAGATTATGTAGTTGCTTTAAAAATTGGTGTGTCGGACAACGAACGATCAAATCCACATCGACGTCCGATTTGCTGTGTAACTTAATTACCTACCTACCGTACGGTGTGACCTTTGTTTAATAATAAGTTTCAAAATTGCATTGGCCAACGATAATTCAAAATGTTGACGTTTGCAGAGGTCCCTGTCGAAATTGGTATTTTCCAATTACAATTGAATCTCGAGTTGTATCGAACGTTCTTGCAATCGTAATTTTCTTATTTAATTTGGGTTGTTTTTAGTTATGGAAAGATCGTTTCCAGCTCACCGTTGAAGTTTGTCGTTTAATTTTCAAACCATCTATCGATTCGTGTTCCTTTAACTTTTTGAATCGGGTTTGAAATTCCGTACATCGTTGACGGCAATGGACCAATCACGTATAAAAGCAAGTCCATGAGAAAGAAGCACGAGACATCGAAACCGGAGATTATGTAGTTGCTTTAAAAATTGGTGTGTCGGACAACGAACGATCAAATCCACATCGACGTCCGATTTGCTGTGTAACTTAATTACCTACCTACCGTACGGTGTGACCTTTATTTAATAATAAGTTTCAAAATTGCATTGGCCAACGATAATTCAAAATGTTGACGTTTGCAGAGGTCGCTGTCGAAATTGGTATTTTCCAATTACAATTGAATCTCGAGTTGTATCGAACGTTCTTGCAATCGTAATTTTCTTATTTAATTTGGGTTGTTTTTAGTTATGGAAAGATCGTTTCCAGCTCACCGTTGAAGTTTGTCGTTTAATTTTCAAACCATCTATCGATTCGTGTTCCTTTAACTTTTTGAATCGGGTTTGAAATTCCGTACATCGTTGACGGCAATGGACCAATCACGTATAAAAGCAAGTCCATGAGAAAGAAGCACGAGACATCGAAACCGGAGATTATGTAGTTGCTTTAAAAATTGGTGTGTCGGACAACGAACGATCAAATCCACATCGACGTCCGATTTGCTGTGTAACTTAATTACCTACCTACCGTACGGTGTGACCTTTGTTTAATAATAAGTTTCAAAATTGCATTGGCCAACGATAATTCAAAATGTTGACGTTTGCAGAGGTCGCTGTCGAAATTTGTTATTTTCACACCGGCGAGAAACCATTCGAACAAGAAGATTTGTTAGATTTTAATTGCACCGTTTTCACCGATTCGAAATCCCCCGTACCGGCCTCAAATCGTGATTTACTCGTGAAGGCACATCTGGAAAATAACGAGACACATTGACATGGTTTAATAATAATACGTTTAAAATCTTGGAAATTTAATAAAATTTCGACATAAGCGCGTTCGATTGGCGTGTGTGAACGTGGTTTAAATTTTGTCGATTCGCGAGTGAATGTTAGTTGGCAATGCCGTAGCGACCTGTCATTACCTAACACTTTTTAGAATTGAATCTCGAGTTGTATCGAACGTTCTTGCAATCGTAATTTTCTTATTTAATTTGGGTTGTTTTTAGTTATGGAAAGATCGTTTCCAGCTCACCGTTGAAGTTTGTCGTTTAATTTTCAAACCATCTATCGATTCGTGTTCCTTTAACTTTTTGAATCGGGTTTGAAATTCCGTACATCGTTGACGGCAATGGACCAATCACGTATAAAAGCAAGTCCATGAGAAAGAAGCACGAGACATCGAAACCGGAGATTATGTAGTTGCTTTAAAAATTGGTGTGTCGGACAACGAACGATCAAATCCACATCGACGTCCGATTTGCTGTGTAACTTAATTACCTACCTACCGTACGGTGTGACCTTTGTTTAATAATAAGTTTCAAAATTGCATTGGCCAACGATAATTCAAAATGTTGACGTTTGCAGAGGTCGCTGTCGAAATTTGTTATTTTCACACCGGCGAGAAACCATTCGAACAAGAAGATTTGTTAGATTTTAATTGCACCGTTTTCACCGATTCGAAATCCCCCGTACCGGCCTCAAATCGTGATTTACTCGTGAAGGCACATCTGGAAAATAACGAGACACATTGACATGGTTTAATAATAATAAGTTTAAAATCTTGGAAATTTAATAAAATTTCGACATAAGCGCGTTCGATTGGCGTGTGTGAACGTGGTTTAATTTTTGTCGATTCGCGAGTGAATGTTAGTTGGCAGTGCCGTAGCGACCTGTCATTACCTAACACTTTTTAGAATTGAATCTCGAGTTGTATCGAACGTTCTTGCAATCGTAATTTTCTTATTTAATTTGGGTTGTTTTTAGTTATGGAAAGATCGTTTCCAGCTCACCGTTGAAGTTTGTCGTTTAATTTTCAAACCATCTATCGATTCGTGTTCCTTTAACTTTTTGAATCGGGTTTGAAATTCCGTACATCGTTGACGGCAATGGACCAATCACGTATAAAAGCAAGTCCATGAGAAAGAAGCACGAGACATCGAAACCGGAGATTATGTAGTTGCTTTAAAAATTGGTGTGTCGGACAACGAACGATCAAATCCACATCGACGTCCGATTTGCTGTGTAACTTAATTACCTACCTACCGTACGGTGTGACCTTTGTTTAATAATAAGTTTCAAAATTGCATTGGCCAACGATAATTCAAAATGTTGACGTTTGCAGAGGTCGCTGTCGAAATTGGTATTTTCCAATTACAATTGAATCTCGAGTTGTATAGAACGTTCTTGCAATCGTAATTTTCTTATTTAATTTGGGTTGTTTTTAGTTATGGAAAGATCGTTTCCAGCTCACCGTTGAAGTTTGTCGTTTAATTTTCAAACCATCTATCGATTCGTGTTCCTTTAACTTTTTGAATCGGGTTTGAAATTCCGTACATCGTTGACGGCAATGGACCAATCACGTATAAAAGCAAGTCCATGAGAAAGAAGCACGAGACATCGAAACCGGAGATTATGTAGTTGCTTTAAAAATTGGTGTGTCGGACAACGAACGATCAAATCCACATCGACGTCCGATTTGCTGTGTAACTTAATTACCTACCTACCGTACGGTGTGACCTTTGTTTAATAATAAGTTTCAAAATTGCATTGGCCAACGATAATTCAAAATGTTGACGTTTGCAGAGGTCGCTGTCGAAATTGGTATTTTCCAATTACAATTGAATCTCGAGTTGTATCGAACGTTCTTGCAATCGTAATTTTCTTATTTAATTTGGGTTGTTTTTAGTTATGGAAAGATCGTTTCCAGCTCACCGTTGAAGTTTGTCGTTTAATTTTCAAACCATCTATCGATTCGTGTTCCTTTAACTTTTTGAATCGGGTTTGAAATTCCGTACATCGTTGACGGCAATGGACCAATCACGTATAAAAGCAAGTCCATGAGAAAGAAGCACGAGACATCGAAACCGGAGATTATGTAGTTGCTTTAAAAATTGGTGTGTCGGACAACGAACGATCAAATCCACATCGACGTCCGTTTTGCTGTGTAACTTAATTACCTACCTACCGTACGGTGTGACCTTTATTTAATAATAAGTTTCAAAATTGCATTGGCCAACGATAATTCAAAATGTTGACGTTTGCAGAGGTCGCTGTCGAAATTGGTATTTTCCAATTACAATTGAATCTCGAGTTGTATCGAACGTTCTTGCAATCGTAATTTTCTTATTTAATTTGGGTTGTTTTTAGTTATGGAAAGATCGTTTCCAGCTCACCGTTGAAGTTTGTCGTTTAATTTTCAAACCATCTATCGATTCGTGTTCCTTTAACTTTTTGAATCGGGTTTGAAATTCCGTACATCGTTGACGGCAATGGACCAATCACGTATAAAAGCAAGTCCATGAGAAAGAAGCACGAGACATCGAAACCGGAGATTATGTAGTTGCTTTAAAAATTGGTGTGTCGGACAACGAACGATCAAATCCACATCGACGTCCGATTTGCTGTGTAACTTAATTACCTACCTACCGTACGGTGTGACCTTTGTTTAATAATAAGTTTCAAAATTGCATTGGCCAACGATAATTCAAAATGTTGACGTTTGCAGAGGTCGCTGTCGAAATTGGTATTTTCCAATTACAATTGAATCTCGAGTTGTATCGAACGTTCTTGCAATCGTAATTTTCTTATTTAATTTGGGTTGTTTTTAGTTATGGAAAGATCGTTTCCAGCTCACCGTTGAAGTTTGTCGTTTAATTTTCAAACCATCTATCGATTCGTGTTCCTTTAACTTTTTGAATCGGGTTTGAAATTCCGTACATCGTTGACGGCAATGGACCAATCACGTATAAAAGCAAGTCCATGAGAAAGAAGCACGAGACATCGAAACCGGAGATTATGTAGTTGCTTTAAAAATTGGTGTGTCGGACAACGAACGATCAAATCCACATCGACGTCCGTTTTGCTGTGTAACTTAATTACCTACCTACCGTACGGTGTGACCTTTATTTAATAATAAGTTTCAAAATTGCATTGGCCAACGATAATTCAAAATGTTGACGTTTGCAGAGGTCGCTGTCGAAATTGGTATTTTCCAATTACAATTGAATCTCGAGTTGTATCGAACGTTCTTGCAATCGTAATTTTCTTATTTAATTTGGGTTGTTTTTAGTTATGGAAAGATCGTTTCCAGCTCACCGTTGAAGTTTGTCGTTTAATTTTCAAACCATCTATCGATTCGTGTTCCTTTAACTTTTTGAATCGGGTTTGAAATTCCGTACATCGTTGACGGCAATGGACCAATCACGTATAAAAGCAAGTCCATGAGAAAGAAGCACGAGACATCGAAACCGGAGATTATGTAGTTGCTTTAAAAATTGGTGTGTCGGACAACGAACGATCAAATCCACATCGACGTCCGATTTGCTGTGTAACTTAATTACCTACCTACCGTACGGTGTGACCTTTGTTTAATAATAAGTTTCAAAATTGCATTGGCCAACGATAATTCAAAATGTTGACGTTTGCAGAGGTCGCTGTCGAAATTGGTATTTTCCAATTACAATTGAATCTCGAGTTGTATCGAACGTTCTTGCAATCGTAATTTTCTTATTTAATTTGGGTTGTTTTTAGTTATGGAAAGATCGTTTCCAGCTCACCGTTGAAGTTTGTCGTTTAATTTTCAAACCATCTATCGATTCGTGTTCCTTTAACTTTTTGAATCGGGTTTGAAATTCCGTACATCGTTGACGGCAATGGACCAATCACGTATAAAAGCAAGTCCATGAGAAAGAAGCACGAGACATCGAAACCGGAGATTATGTAGTTGCTTTAAAAATTGGTGTGTCGGACAACGAACGATCAAATCCACAT
This sequence comes from Cantharis rustica, assembly GCA_911387805.1. NCBI lineage: Eukaryota > Metazoa > Arthropoda > Insecta > Coleoptera > Cantharidae > Cantharis > Cantharis rustica. The sequence continues at coordinate 48,109,064 of OU426881.1, read as the reverse complement.
CGACGTCCGTTTTGCTGTGTAACTTAATTACCTACCTACCGTACGGTGTGACCTTTATTTAATAATAAGTTTCAAAATTGCATTGGCCAACGATAATTCAAAATGTTGACGTTTGCAGAGGTCGCTGTCGAAATTGGTATTTTCCAATTACAATTGAATCTCGAGTTGTATCGAACGTTCTTGCAATCGTAATTTTCTTATTTAATTTGGGTTGTTTTTAGTTATGGAAAGATCGTTTCCAGCTCACCGTTGAAGTTTGTCGTTTAATTTTCAAACCATCTATCGATTCGTGTTCCTTTAACTTTTTGAATCGGGTTTGAAATTCCGTACATCGTTGACGGCAATGGACCAATCACGTATAAAAGCAAGTCCATGAGAAAGAAGCACGAGACATCGAAACCGGAGATTATGTAGTTGCTTTAAAAATTGGTGTGTCGGACAACGAACGATCAAATCCACATCGACGTCCGATTTGCTGTGTAACTTAATTACCTACCTACCGTACGGTGTGACCTTTGTTTAATAATAAGTTTCAAAATTGCATTGGCCAACGATAATTCAAAATGTTGACGTTTGCAGAGGTCGCTGTCGAAATTTGTTATTTTCACACCGGCGAGAAACCATTCGAACAAGAAGATTTGTTAGATTTTAATTGCACCGTTTTCACCGATTCGAAATCCCCCGTACCGGCCTCAAATCGTGATTTACTCGTGAAGGCACATCTGGAAAATAACGAGACACATTGACATGGTTTAATAATAATACGTTTAAAATCTTGGAAATTTAATAAAATTTCGACATAAGCGCGTTCGATTGGCGTGTGTGAACGTGGTTTAAATTTTGTCGATTCGCGAGTGAATGTTAGTTGGCAATGCCGTAGCGACCTGTCATTACCTAACACTTTTTAGAATTGAATCTCGAGTTGTATCGAACGTTCTTGCAATCGTAATTTTCTTATTTAATTTGGGTTGTTTTTAGTTATGGAAAGATCGTTTCCAGCTCACCGTTGAAGTTTGTCGTTTAATTTTCAAACCATCTATCGATTCGTGTTCCTTTAACTTTTTGAATCGGGTTTGAAATTCCGTACATCGTTGACGGCAATGGACCAATCACGTATAAAAGCAAGTCCATGAGAAAGAAGCACGAGACATCGAAACCGGAGATTATGTAGTTGCTTTAAAAATTGGTGTGTCGGACAACGAACGATCAAATCCACATCGACGTCCGATTTGCTGTGTAACTTAATTACCTACCTACCGTACGGTGTGACCTTTGTTTAATAATAAGTTTCAAAATTGCATTGGCCAACGATAATTCAAAATGTTGACGTTTGCAGAGGTCGCTGTCGAAATTGGTATTTTCCAATTACAATTGAATCTCGAGTTGTATCGAACGTTCTTGCAATCGTAATTTTCTTATTTAATTTGGGTTGTTTTTAGTTATGGAAAGATCGTTTCCAGCTCAACGTTGAAGTTTGTCGTTTAATTTTCAAACCATCTATCGATTCGTGTTCCTTTAACTTTTTGAATCGGGTTTGAAATTCCGTACATCGTTGACGGCAATGGACCAATCACGTATAAAAGCAAGTCCATGAGAAAGAAGCACGAGACATCGAAACCGGAGATTATGTAGTTGCTTTAAAAATTGGTGTGTCGGACAACGAACGATCAAATCCACATCGACGTCCGATTTGCTGTGTAACTTAATTACCTACCTACCGTACGGTGTGACCTTTGTTTAATAATAAGTTTCAAAATTGCATTGGCCAACGATAATTCAAAATGTTGACGTTTGCAGAGGTCGCTGTCGAAATTTGTTATTTTCACACCGGCGAGAAACCATTCGAACAAGAAGATTTGTTAGATTTTAATTGCACCGTTTTCACCGATTCGAAATCCCCCGTACCGGCCTCAAATCGTGATTTACTCGTGAAGGCACATCTGGAAAATAACGAGACACATTGACATGGTTTAATAATAATACGTTTAAAATCTTGGAAATTTAATAAAATTTCGACATAAGCGCGTTCGATTGGCGTGTGTGAACGTGGTTTAAATTTTGTCGATTCGCGAGTGAATGTTAGTTGGCAATGCCGTAGCGACCTGTCATTACCTAACACTTTTTAGAATTGAATCTCGAGTTGTATCGAACGTTCTTGCAATCGTAATTTTCTTATTTAATTTGGGTTGTTTTTAGTTATGGAAAGATCGTTTCCAGCTCACCGTTGAAGTTTGTCGTTTAATTTTCAAACCATCTATCGATTCGTGTTCCTTTAACTTTTTGAATCGGGTTTGAAATTCCGTACATCGTTGACGGCAATGGACCAATCACGTATAAAAGCAAGTCCATGAGAAAGAAGCACGAGACATCGAAACCGGAGATTATGTAGTTGCTTTAAAAATTGGTGTGTCGGACAACGAACGATCAAATCCACATCGACGTCCGATTTGCTGTGTAACTTAATTACCTACCTACCGTACGGTGTGACCTTTGTTTAATAATAAGTTTCAAAATTGCATTGGCCAACGATAATTCAAAATGTTGACGTTTGCAGAGGTCCCTGTCGAAATTGGTATTTTCCAATTACAATTGAATCTCGAGTTGTATCGAACGTTCTTGCAATCGTAATTTTCTTATTTAATTTGGGTTGTTTTTAGTTATGGAAAGATCGTTTCCAGCTCACCGTTGAAGTTTGTCGTTTAATTTTCAAACCATGTATCGATTCGTGTTCCTTTAACTTTTTGAATCGGGTTTGAAATTCCGTACATCGTTGACGGCAATGGACCAATCACGTATAAAAGCAAGTCCATGAGAAAGAAGCACGAGACATCGAAACCGGAGATTATGTAGTTGCTTTAAAAATTGGTGTGTCGGACAACGAACGATCAAATCCACATCGACGTCCGATTTGCTGTGTAACTTAATTACCTACCTACCGTACGGTGTGACCTTTGTTTAATAATAAGTTTCAAAATTGCATTGGCCAACGATAATTCAAAATGTTGACGTTTGCAGAGGTCGCTGTCGAAATTTGTTATTTTCACACCGGCGAGAAACCATTCGAACAAGAAGATTTGTTAGATTTTAATTGCACCGTTTTCACCGATTCGAAATCCCCCGTACCGGCTTCAAATCGTGATTTACTCGTGAAGGCACATCTGGAAAATAACGAGACACATTGACATGGTTTAATAATAATACGTTTAAAATCTTGGAAATTTAATAAAATTTCGACATAAGCGCGTTCGATTGGCGTGTGTGAACGTGGTTTAATTTTTGTCGATTCGCGAGTGAATGTTAGTTGGCAATGCCGTAGCGACCTGTCATTACCTAACACTTTTTAGAATTGAATCTCGAGTTGTATCGAACGTTCTTGCAATCGTAATTTTCTTATTTAATTTGGGTTGTTTTTAGTTATGGAAAGATCGTTTCCAACTCACCGTTGAAGTTTGTCGTTTAATTTTCAAACCATCTATCGATTCGTGTTCCTTTAACTTTTTGAATCGGGTTTGAAATTCCGTACATCGTTGACGGCAATGGACCAATCACGTATAAAAGCAAGTCCATGAGAAAGAAGCACGAGACATCGAAACCGGAGATTATGTAGTTGCTTTAAAAATTGGTGTGTCGGACAACGAACGATCAAATCCACATCGACGTCCGATTTGCTGTGTAACTTAATTACCTACCTACCGTACGGTGTGACCTTTGTTTAATAATAAGTTTCAAAATTGCATTGGCCAACGATAATTCAAAATGTTGACGTTTGCAGAGGTCCCTGTCGAAATTGGTATTTTCCAATTACAATTGAATCTCGAGTTGTATCGAACGTTCTTGCAATCGTAATTTTCTTATTTAATTTGGGTTGTTTTTAGTTATGGAAAGATCGTTTCCAGCTCACCGTTGAAGTTTGTCGTTTAATTTTCAAACCATGTATCGATTCGTGTTCCTTTAACTTTTTGAATCGGGTTTGAAATTCCGTACATCGTTGACGGCAATGGACCAATCACGTATAAAAGCAAGTCCATGAGAAAGAAGCACGAGACATCGAAACCGGAGATTATGTAGTTGCTTTAAAAATTGGTGTGTCGGACAACGAACGATCAAATCCACATCGACGTCCGATTTGCTGTGTAACTTAATTACCTACCTACCGTACGGTGTGACCTTTGTTTAATAATAAGTTTCAAAATTGCATTGGCCAACGATAATTCAAAATGTTGACGTTTGCAGAGGTCGCTGTCGAAATTGGTATTTTCCAATTACAATTGAATCTCGAGTTGTATCGAACGTTCTTGCAATCGTAATTTTCTTATTTAATTTGGGTTGTTTTTAGTTATGGAAAGATCGTTTCCAGCTCACCGTTGAAGTTTGTCGTTTAATTTTCAAACCATCTATCGATTCGTGTTCCTTTAACTTTTTGAATCGGGTTTGAAATTCCGTACATCGTTGACGGCAATGGACCAATCACGTATAAAAGCAAGTCCATGAGAAAGAAGCACGAGACATCGAAACCGGAGATTATGTAGTTGCTTTAAAAATTGGTGTGTCGGACAACGAACGATCAAATCCACATCGACGTCCGATTTGCTGTGTAACTTAATTACCTACCTACCGTACGGTGTGACCTTTGTTTAATAATAAGTTTCAAAATTGCATTGGCCAACGATAATTCAAAATGTTGACGTTTGCAGAGGTCGCTGTCGAAATTTGTTATTTTCACACCGGCGAGAAACCATTCGAACAAGAAGATTTGTTAGATTTTAATTGCACCGTTTTCACCGATTCGAAATCCCCCGTACCGGCCTCAAATCGTGATTTACTCGTGAAGGCACATCTGGAAAATAACGAGACACATTGACATGGTTTAATAATAATACGTTTAAAATCTTGGAAATTTAATAAAATTTCGACATAAGCGCGTTCGATTGGCGTGTGTGAACGTGGTTTAATTTTTGTCGATTCGCGAGTGAATGTTAGTTGGCAGTGCCGTAGCGACCTGTCATTACCTAACACTTTTTAGAATTGAATCTCGAGTTGTATCGAACGTTCTTGCAATCGTAATTTTCTTATTTAATTTGGGTTGTTTTTAGTTATGGAAAGATCGTTTCCAGCTCACCGTTGAAGTTTGTCGTTTAATTTTCAAATCATTCTATCGATTCGTGTTCCTTTAACTTTTTGAATCGGGTTTGAAATTCCGTACATCGTTGACGGCAATGGACCAATCACGTATAAAAGCAAGTCCATGAGAAAGAAGCACGAGACATCGAAACCGGAGATTATGTAGTTGCTTTAAAAATTGGTGTGTCGGACAACGAAAGATCAAATCCACATCGACGTCCGATTTGCTGTGTAACTTAATTACCTACCTACCGTACGGTGTGACCTTTGTTTAATAATAAGTTTCAAAATTGCATTGGCCAACGATAATTCAAAATGTTGACGTTTGCAGAGGTCCCTGTCGAAATTGGTATTTTCCAATTATAATTGAATCTCGAGTTGTATCGAACGTTCTTGCAATCGTAATTTTCTTATTTAATTTGGGTTGTTTTTAGTTATGGAAAGATCGTTTCCAGCTCACCGTTGAAGTTTGTCGTTTAATTTTCAAACCATCTATCGATTCGTGTTCCTTTAACTTTTTGAATCGGGTTTGAAATTCCGTACATCGTTGACGGCAATGGACCAATCACGTATAAAAGCAAGTCCATGAGAAAGAAGCACGAGACATCGAAACCGGAGATTATGTAGTTGCTTTAAAAATTGGTGTGTCGGACAACGAACGATCAAATCCACATCGACGTCCGATTTGCTGTGTAACTTAATTACCTACCTACCGTACGGTGTGACCTTTGTTTAATAATAAGTTTCAAAATTGCATTGGCCAACGATAATTCAAAATGTTGACGTTTGCAGAGGTCGCTGTCGAAATTTGTTATTTTCACACCGGCGAGAAACCATTCGAACAAGAAGATTTGTTAGATTTTAATTGCACCGTTTTCACCGATTCGAAATCCCCCGTACCGGCTTCAAATCGTGATTTACTCGTGAAGGCACATCTGGAAAATAACGAGACACATTGACATGGTTTAATAATAATACGTTTAAAATCTTGGAAATTTAATAAAATTTCGACATAAGCGCGTTCGATTGGCGTGTGTGAACGTGGTTTAATTTTTGTCGATTCGCGAGTGAATGTTAGTTGGCAATGCCGTAGCGACCTGTCATTACCTAACACTTTTTAGAATTGAATCTCGAGTTGTATCGAACGTTCTTGCAATCGTAATTTTCTTATTTAATTTGGGTTGTTTTTAGTTATGGAAAGATCGTTTCCAGCTCACCGTTGAAGTTTGTCGTTTAATTTTCAAACCATCTATCGATTCGTGTTCCTTTAACTTTTTGAATCGGGTTTGAAATTCCGTACATCGTTGACGGCAATGGACCAATCACGTATAAAAGCAAGTCCATGAGAAAGAAGCACGAGACATCGAAACCGGAGATTATGTAGTTGCTTTAAAAATTGGTGTGTCGGACAACGAACGATCAAATCCACATCGACGTCCGATTTGCTGTGTAACTTAATTACCTACCTACCGTACGGTGTGACCTTTGTTTAATAATAAGTTTCAAAATTGCATTGGCCAACGATAATTCAAAATGTTGACGTTTGCAGAGGTCGCTGTCGAAATTTGTTATTTTCACACCGGCGAGAAACCATTCGAACAAGAAGATTTGTTAGATTTTAATTGCACCGTTTTCACCGATTCGAAATCCCCCGTACCGGCCTCAAATCGTGATTTACTCGTGAAGGCACATCTGGAAAATAACGAGACACATTGACATGGTTTAATAATAATACGTTTAAAATCTTGGAAATTTAATAAAATTTCGACATAAGCGCGTTCGATTGGCGTGTGTGAACGTGGTTTAATTTTTGTCGATTCGCGAGTGAATGTTAGTTGGCAGTGCCGTAGCGACCTGTCATTACCTAACACTTTTTAGAATTGAATCTCGAGTTGTATCGAACGTTCTTGCAATCGTAATTTTCTTATTTAATTTGGGTTGTTTTTAGTTATGGAAAGATCGTTTCCAGCTCACCGTTGAAGTTTGTCGTTTAATTTTCAAATCATTCTATCGATTCGTGTTCCTTTAACTTTTTGAATCGGGTTTGAAATTCCGTACATCGTTGACGGCAATGGACCAATCACGTATAAAAGCAAGTCCATGAGAAAGAAGCACGAGACATCGAAACCGGAGATTATGTAGTTGCTTTAAAAATTGGTGTGTCGGACAACGAAAGATCAAATCCACATCGACGTCCGATTTGCTGTGTAACTTAATTACCTACCTACCGTACGGTGTGACCTTTGTTTAATAATAAGTTTCAAAATTGCATTGGCCAACGATAATTCAAAATGTTGACGTTTGCAGAGGTCCCTGTCGAAATTGGTATTTTCCAATTATAATTGAATCTCGAGTTGTATCGAACGTTCTTGCAATCGTAATTTTCTTATTTAATTTGGGTTGTTTTTAGTTATGGAAAGATCGTTTCCAGCTCACCGTTGAAGTTTGTCGTTTAATTTTCAAACCATCTATCGATTCGTGTTCCTTTAACTTTTTGAATCGGGTTTGAAATTCCGTACATCGTTGACGGCAATGGACCAATCACGTATAAAAGCAAGTCCATGAGAAAGAAGCACGAGACATCGAAACCGGAGATTATGTAGTTGCTTTAAAAATTGGTGTGTCGGACAACGAACGATCAAATCCACATCGACGTCCGATTTGCTGTGTAACTTAATTACCTACCTACCGTACGGTGTGACCTTTGTTTAATAATAAGTTTCAAAATTGCATTGGCCAACGATAATTCAAAATGTTGACGTTTGCAGAGGTCGCTGTCGAAATTTGTTATTTTCACACCGGCGAGAAACCATTCGAACAAGAAGATTTGTTAGATTTTAATTGCACCGTTTTCACCGATTCGAAATCCCCCGTACCGGCTTCAAATCGTGATTTACTCGTGAAGGCACATCTGGAAAATAACGAGACACATTGACATGGTTTAATAATAATACGTTTAAAATCTTGGAAATTTAATAAAATTTCGACATAAGCGCGTTCGATTGGCGTGTGTGAACGTGGTTTAATTTTTGTCGATTCGCGAGTGAATGTTAGTTGGCAATGCCGTAGCGACCTGTCATTACCTAACACTTTTTAGAATTGAATCTCGAGTTGTATCGAACGTTCTTGCAATCGTAATTTTCTTATTTAATTTGGGTTGTTTTTAGTTATGGAAAGATCGTTTCCAGCTCACCGTTGAAGTTTGTCGTTTAATTTTCAAATCATTCTATCGATTCGTGTTCCTTTAACTTTTTGAATCGGGTTTGAAATTCCGTACATCGTTGACGGCAATGGACCAATCACGTATAAAAGCAAGTCCATGAGAAAGAAGCACGAGACATCGAAACCGGAGATTATGTAGTTGCTTTAAAAATTGGTGTGTCGGACAACGAAAGATCAAATCCACATCGACGTCCGATTTGCTGTGTAACTTAATTACCTACCTACCGTACGGTGTGACCTTTGTTTAATAATAAGTTTCAAAATTGCATTGGCCAACGATAATTCAAAATGTTGACGTTTGCAGAGGTCCCTGTCGAAATTGGTATTTTCCAATTATAATTGAATCTCGAGTTGTATCGAACGTTCTTGCAATCGTAATTTTCTTATTTAATTTGGGTTGTTTTTAGTTATGGAAAGATCGTTTCCAGCTCACCGTTGAAGTTTGTCGTTTAATTTTCAAACCATCTATCGATTCGTGTTCCTTTAACTTTTTGAATCGGGTTTGAAATTCCGTACATCGTTGACGGCAATGGACCAATCACGTATAAAAGCAAGTCCATGAGAAAGAAGCACGAGACATCGAAACCGGAGATTATGTAGTTGCTTTAAAAATTGGTGTGTCGGACAACGAACGATCAAATCCACATCGACGTCCGATTTGCTGTGTAACTTAATTACCTACCTACCGTACGGTGTGACCTTTGTTTAATAATAAGTTTCAAAATTGCATTGGCCAACGATAATTCAAAATGTTGACGTTTGCAGAGGTCGCTGTCGAAATTTGTTATTTTCACACCGGCGAGAAACCATTCGAACAAGAAGATTTGTTAGATTTTAATTGCACCGTTTTCACCGATTCGAAATCCCCCGTACCGGCTTCAAATCGTGATTTACTCGTGAAGGCACATCTGGAAAATAACGAGACACATTGACATGGTTTAATAATAATACGTTTAAAATCTTGGAAATTTAATAAAATTTCGACATAAGCGCGTTCGATTGGCGTGTGTGAACGTGGTTTAATTTTTGTCGATTCGCGAGTGAATGTTAGTTGGCAATGCCGTAGCGACCTGTCATTACCTAACACTTTTTAGAATTGAATCTCGAGTTGTATCGAACGTTCTTGCAATCGTAATTTTCTTATTTAATTTGGGTTGTTTTTAGTTATGGAAAGATCGTTTCCAGCTCACCGTTGAAGTTTGTCGTTTAATTTTCAAACCATCTATCGATTCGTGTTCCTTTAACTTTTTGAATCGGGTTTGAAATTCCGTACATCGTTGACGGCAATGGACCAATCACGTATAAAAGCAAGTCCATGAGAAAGAAGCACGAGACATCGAAACCGGAGATTATGTAGTTGCTTTAAAAATTGGTGTGTCGGACAACGAACGATCAAATCCACATCGACGTCCGATTTGCTGTGTAACTTAATTACCTACCTACCGTACGGTGTGACCTTTGTTTAATAATAAGTTTCAAAATTGCATTGGCCAACGATAATTCAAAATGTTGACGTTTGCAGAGGTCCCTGTCGAAATTGGTATTTTCCAATTACAATTGAATCTCGAGTTGTATCGAACGTTCTTGCAATCGTAATTTTCTTATTTAATTTGGGTTGTTTTTAGTTATGGAAAGATCGTTTCCAGCTCACCGTTGAAGTTTGTCGTTTAATTTTCAAACCATGTATCGATTCGTGTTCCTTTAACTTTTTGAATCGGGTTTGAAATTCCGTACATCGTTGACGGCAATGGACCAATCACGTATAAAAGCAAGTCCATGAGAAAGAAGCACGAGACATCGAAACCGGAGATTATGTAGTTGCTTTAAAAATTGGTGTGTCGGACAACGAACGATCAAATCCACATCGACGTCCGATTTGCTGTGTAACTTAATTACCTACCTACCGTACGGTGTGACCTTTGTTTAATAATAAGTTTCAAAATTGCATTGGCCAACGATAATTCAAAATGTTGACGTTTGCAGAGGTCCCTGTCGAAATTGGTATTTTCCAATTACAATTGAATCTCGAGTTGTATCGAACGTTCTTGCAATCGTAATTTTCTTATTTAATTTGGGTTGTTTTTAGTTATGGAAAGATCGTTTCCAGCTCACCGTTGAAGTTTGTCGTTTAATTTTCAAACCATCTATCGATTCGTGTTCCTTTAACTTTTTGAATCGGGTTTGAAATTCCGTACATCGTTGACGGCAATGGACCAATCACGTATAAAAGCAAGTCCATGAGAAAGAAGCACGAGACATCGAAACCGGAGATTATGTAGTTGCTTTAAAAATTGGTGTGTCGGACAACGAACGATCAAATCCACATCGACGTCCGATTTGCTGTGTAACTTAATTACCTACCTACCGTACGGTGTGACCTTTGTTTAATAATAAGTTTCAAAATTGCATTGGCCAACGATAATTCAAAATGTTGACGTTTGCAGAGGTCGCTGTCGAAATTTGTTATTTTCACACCGGCGAGAAACCATTCGAACAAGAAGATTTGTTAGATTTTAATTGCACCGTTTTCACCGATTCGAAATCCCCCGTACCGGCCTCAAATCGTGATTTACTCGTGAAGGCACATCTGGAAAATAACGAGACACATTGACATGGTTTAATAATAATACGTTTAAAATCTTGGAAATTTAATAAAATTTCGACATAAGCGCGTTCGATTGGCGTGTGTGAACGTGGTTTAATTTTTGTCGATTCGCGAGTGAATGTTAGTTGGCAGTGCCGTAGCGACCTGTCATTACCTAACACTTTTTAGAATTGAATCTCGAGTTGTATCGAACGTTCTTGCAATCGTAATTTTCTTATTTAATTTGGGTTGTTTTTAGTTATGGAAAGATCGTTTCCAGCTCACCGTTGAAGTTTGTCGTTTAATTTTCAAACCATGTATCGATTCGTGTTCCTTTAACTTTTTGAATCGGGTTTGAAATTCCGTACATCGTTGACGGCAATGGACCAATCACGTATAAAAGCAAGTCCATGAGAAAGAAGCACGAGACATCGAAACCGGAGATTATGTAGTTGCTTTAAAAATTGGTGTGTCGGACAACGAACGATCAAATCCACATCGACGTCCGATTTGCTGTGTAACTTAATTACCTACCTACCGTACGGTGTGACCTTTGTTTAATAATAAGTTTCAAAATTGCATTGGCCAACGATAATTCAAAATGTTGACGTTTGCAGAGGTCCCTGTCGAAATTGGTATTTTCCAATTACAATTGAATCTCGAGTTGTATCGAACGTTCTTGCAATCGTAATTTTCTTATTTAATTTGGGTTGTTTTTAGTTATGGAAAGATCGTTTCCAGCTCACCGTTGAAGTTTGTCGTTTAATTTTCAAACCATCTATCGATTCGTGTTCCTTTAACTTTTTGAATCGGGTTTGAAATTCCGTACATCGTTGACGGCAATGGACCAATCACGTATAAAAGCAAGTCCATGAGAAAGAAGCACGAGACATCGAAACCGGAGATTATGTAGTTGCTTTAAAAATTGGTGTGTCGGACAACGAACGATCAAATCCACATCGACGTCCGATTTGCTGTGTAACTTAATTACCTACCTACCGTACGGTGTGACCTTTGTTTAATAATAAGTTTCAAAATTGCATTGGCCAACGATAATTCAAAATGTTGACGTTTGCAGAGGTCGCTGTCGAAATTTGTTATTTTCACACCGGCGAGAAACCATTCGAACAAGAAGATTTGTTAGATTTTAATTGCACCGTTTTCACCGATTCGAAATCCCCCGTACCGGCCTCAAATCGTGATTTACTCGTGAAGGCACATCTGGAAAATAACGAGACACATTGACATGGTTTAATAATAATACGTTTAAAATCTTGGAAATTTAATAAAATTTCGACATAAGCGCGTTCGATTGGCGTGTGTGAACGTGGTTTAATTTTTGTCGATTCGCGAGTGAATGTTAGTTGGCAGTGCCGTAGCGACCTGTCATTACCTAACACTTTTTAGAATTGAATCTCGAGTTGTATCGAACGTTCTTGCAATCGTAATTTTCTTATTTAATTTGGGTTGTTTTTAGTTATGGAAAGATCGTTTCCAGCTCACCGTTGAAGTTTGTCGTTTAATTTTCAAACCATCTATCGATTCGTGTTCCTTTAACTTTTTGAATCGGGTTTGAAATTCCGTACATCGTTGACGGCAATGGACCAATCACGTATAAAAGCAAGTCCATGAGAAAGAAGCACGAGACATCGAAACCGGAGATTATGTAGTTGCTTTAAAAATTGGTGTGTCGGACAACGAACGATCAAATCCACATCGACGTCCGATTTGCTGTGTAACTTAATTACCTACCTACCGTACGGTGTGACCTTTGTTTAATAATAAGTTTCAAAATTGCATTGGCCAACGATAATTCAAAATGTTGACGTTTGCAGAGGTCGCTGTCGAAATTGGTATTTTCCAATTACAATTGAATCTCGAGTTGTATCGAACGTTCTTGCAATCGTAATTTTCTTATTTAATTTGGGTTGTTTTTAGTTATGGAAAGATCGTTTCCAGCTCACCGTTGAAGTTTGTCGTTTAATTTTCAAACCATCTATCGATTCGTGTTCCTTTAACTTTTTGAATCGGGTTTGAAATTCCGTACATCGTTGACGGCAATGGACCAATCACGTATAAAAGCAAGTCCATGAGAAAGAAGCACGAGACATCGAAACCGGAGATTATGTAGTTGCTTTAAAAATTGGTGTGTCGGACAACGAACGATCAAATCCACATCGACGTCCGATTTGCTGTGTAACTTAATTACCTACCTACCGTACGGTGTGACCTTTGTTTAATAATAAGTTTCAAAATTGCATTGGCCAACGATAATTCAAAATGTTGACGTTTGCAGAGGTCGCTGTCGAAATTTGTTATTTTCACACCGGCGAGAAACCATTCGAACAAGAAGATTTGTTAGATTTTAATTGCACCGTTTTCACCGATTCGAAATCCCCCGTACCGGCCTCAAATCGTGATTTACTCGTGAAGGCACATCTGGAAAATAACGAGACACATTGACATGGTTTAATAATAATACGTTTAAAATCTTGGAAATTTAATAAAATTTCGACATAAGCGCGTTCGATTGGCGTGTGTGAACGTGGTTTAATTTTTGTCGATTCGCGAGTGAATGTTAGTTGGCAGTGCCGTAGCGACCTGTCATTACCTAACACTTTTTAGAATTGAATCTCGAGTTGTATCGAACGTTCTTGCAATCGTAATTTTCTTATTTAATTTGGGTTGTTTTTAGTTATGGAAAGATCGTTTCCAGCTCACCGTTGAAGTTTGTCGTTTAATTTTCAAACCATCTATCGATTCGTGTTCCTTTAACTTTTTGAATCGGGTTTGAAATTCCGTACATCGTTGACGGCAATGGACCAATCACGTATAAAAGCAAGTCCATGAGAAAGAAGCACGAGACATCGAAACCGGAGATTATGTAGTTGCTTTAAAAATTGGTGTGTCGGACAACGAACGATCAAATCCACATCGACGTCCGATTTGCTGTGTAACTTAATTACCTACCTACCGTACGGTGTGACCTTTGTTTAATAATAAGTTTCAAAATTGCATTGGCCAACGATAATTCAAAATGTTGACGTTTGCAGAGGTCGCTGTCGAAATTGGTATTTTCCAATTACAATTGAATCTCGAGTTGTATCGAACGTTCTTGCAATCGTAATTTTCTTATTTAATTTGGGTTGTTTTTAGTTATGGAAAGATCGTTTCCAGCTCACCGTTGAAGTTTGTCGTTTAATTTTCAAACCATCTATCGATTCGTGTTCCTTTAACTTTTTGAATCGGGTTTGAAATTCCGTACATCGTTGACGGCAATGGACCAATCACGTATAAAAGCAAGTCCATGAGAAAGAAGCACGAGACATCGAAACCGGAGATTATGTAGTTGCTTTAAAAATTGGTGTGTCGGACAACGAACGATCAAATCCACATCGACGTCCGATTTGCTGTGTAACTTAATTACCTACCTACCGTACGGTGTGACCTTTGTTTAATAATAAGTTTCAAAATTGCATTGGCCAACGATAATTCAAAATGTTGACGTTTGCAGAGGTCGCTGTCGAAATTGGTATTTTCCAATTACAATTGAATCTCGAGTTGTATCGAACGTTCTTGCAATCGTAATTTTCTTATTTAATTTGGGTTGTTTTTAGTTATGGAAAGATCGTTTCCAGCTCACCGTTGAAGTTTGTCGTTTAATTTTCAAACCATCTATCGATTCGTGTTCCTTTAACTTTTTGAATCGGGTTTGAAATTCCGTACATCGTTGACGGCAATGGACCAATCACGTATAAAAGCAAGTCCATGAGAAAGAAGCACGAGACATCGAAACCGGAGATTATGTAGTTGCTTTAAAAATTGGTGTGTCGGACAACGAACGATCAAATCCACATCGACGTCCGATTTGCTGTGTAACTTAATTACCTACCTACCGTACGGTGTGACCTTTATTTAATAATAAGTTTCAAAATTGCATTGGCCAACGATAATTCAAAATGTTGACGTTTGCAGAGGTCCCTGTCGAAATTGGTATTTTCCAATTACAATTGAATCTCGAGTTGTATCGAACGTTCTTGCAATCGTAATTTTCTTATTTAATTTGGGTTGTTTTTAGTTATGGAAAGATCGTTTCCAGCTCACCGTTGAAGTTTGTCGTTTAATTTTCAAACCATCTATCGATTCGTGTTCCTTTAACTTTTTGAATCGGGTTTGAAATTCCGTACATCGTTGACGGCAATGGACCAATCACGTATAAAAGCAAGTCCATGAGAAAGAAGCACGAGACATCGAAACCGGAGATTATGTAGTTGCTTTAAAAATTGGTGTGTCGGACAACGAACGATCAAATCCACATCGACGTCCGATTTGCTGTGTAACTTAATTACCTACCTACCGTACGGTGTGACCTTTGTTTAATAATAAGTTTCAAAATTGCATTGGCCAACGATAATTCAAAATGTTGACGTTTGCAGAGGTCGCTGTCGAAATTTGTTATTTTCACACCGGCGAGAAACCATTCGAACAAGAAGATTTGTTAGATTTTAATTGCACCGTTTTCACCGATTCGAAATCCCCCGTACCGGCCTCAAATCGTGATTTACTCGTGAAGGCACATCTGGAAAATAACGAGACACATTGACATGGTTTAATAATAATACGTTTAAAATCTTGGAAATTTAATAAAATTTCGACATAAGCGCGTTCGATTGGCGTGTGTGAACGTGGTTTAATTTTTGTCGATTCGCGAGTGAATGTTAGTTGGCAGTGCCGTAGCGACCTGTCATTACCTAACACTTTTTAGAATTGAATCTCGAGTTGTATCGAACGTTCTTGCAATCGTAATTTTCTTATTTAATTTGGGTTGTTTTTAGTTATGGAAAGATCGTTTCCAGCTCACCGTTGAAGTTTGTCGTTTAATTTTCAAATCATTCTATCGATTCGTGTTCCTTTAACTTTTTGAATCGGGTTTGAAATTCCGTACATCGTTGACGGCAATGGACCAATCACGTATAAAAGCAAGTCCATGAGAAAGAAGCACGAGACATCGAAACCGGAGATTATGTAGTTGCTTTAAAAATTGGTGTGTCGGACAACGAAAGATCAAATCCACATCGACGTCCGATTTGCTGTGTAACTTAATTACCTACCTACCGTACGGTGTGATCTTTGTTTAATAATAAGTTTCAAAATTGCATTGGCCAACGATAATTCAAAATGTTGACGTTTGCAGAGGTCCCTGTCGAAATTGGTATTTTCCAATTATAATTGAATCTTGAGTTGTATCGAACGTTCTTGCAATCGTAATTTTCTTATTTAATTTGGGTTGTTTTTAGTTATGGAAAGATCGTTTCCAGCTCACCGTTGAAGTTTGTCGTTTAATTTTCAAACCATCTATCGATTCGTGTTCCTTTAACTTTTTGAATCGGGTTTGAAATTCCGTACATCGTTGACGGCAATGGACCAATCACGTATAAAAGCAAGTCCATGAGAAAGAAGCACGAGACATCGAAACCGGAGATTATGTAGTTGCTTTAAAAATTGGTGTGTCGGACAACGAACGATCAAATCCACATCGACGTCCGATTTGCTGTGTAACTTAATTACCTACCTACCGTACGGTGTGACCTTTGTTTAATAATAAGTTTCAAAATTGCATTGGCCAACGATAATTCAAAATGTTGACGTTTGCAGAGGTCGCTGTCGAAATTTGTTATTTTCACACCGGCGAGAAACCATTCGAACAAGAAGATTTGTTAGATTTTAATTGCACCGTTTTCACCGATTCGAAATCCCCCGTACCGGCTTCAAATCGTGATTTACTCGTGAAGGCACATCTGGAAAATAACGAGACACATTGACATGGTTTAATAATAATACGTTTAAAATCTTGGAAATTTAATTTTTTTTTTTTTTTTTATTAACATCCTAGAATTTAATACAATCTGTTAAATAAATAACAATAAGCATTATTACTTGACTAAGAAAATAACATGGATGAAGCTGACCCATCGGTAAGCCTCATAATGATTGCTAAAACATTTACATTTTTATTGTTTTATTGTGGTCATAAATAAAGTTATTTAGGTCACTAATTACTAATTAGGTTCGCTGGGCCAAGTCTAGAGGGTCAAGCCTCTTTAGTCTTCTAATATTGGGGGCGATAAGAAGATTTGAAGCCAAGATGTTAGGATGAGCGCTGAGTCTGTGTTGATACTTTTCGCTTTTAGATGCAATTTCCTCCTTGACCGTAGCCATGCACATATCACGATGGATGACTTCGTTTGGGACGTACCAGGGTGCATTGCAAATCGCCCGCAGTGTTTTAGATTGGAAGCGCTGTAATCTTAAGATATTTGATGCACTAGCAGAACCCCATAACTGGATTCCATATATCCACACAGGTTTGATGATGGCTTTATAAATTAGGAGTTTATTTTCCATGCTGAGATTGGAGTTCCTACTCATTAACCACAACACCCTGCGGTAGATAAGGCCCAGCTGCAACCGCTTTTTCCAGATGTGTTTCGTCCATGTCAGGCGTCTGTCTAGATGAATACCGAGATATTTGACTTCATCACTTTGCGGGAGAGGAATGTTGTTTAATGAGACCACCGGACATGTCCCCCTCCTCAAGGTAAACGTAATATGGGTAGATTTTGTGCTGTTGGCTTTGATCCGCCACATCTTAAGCCACCTATCCACTTCACCAAGGTGTTTTTGTAGGTATCTAGATGCCGTGCCTGGGTCCTGATGTGAGGCCATTATTGCAGTGTCATCCGCAAAGGTGGCTATTTCGGTGTTTGTGCTAGTTGGCAGATCAGAAGTATACAGTATGTACAAAAACGGGCCAAGCACACTGCCCTGAGGTACACCAGATGATATGGGAACCAGAGTGGAATATGCGTCCCCACATTTCACGAGGAAGTGTCTGTTAGTTAAGTAAGACCGCAATAGTTGACAATATGGATGAGGTAAGTTGCTCTTGATCTTGTAGGCCAATCCCGCATGCCACACCTTATCAAAGGCCTGGGAGATATCCAAAAAAGCCGCCGAACAGTATCGCTTGTGTTCCAGATCTTCTCTTATCCTCCTAACAACTCTGTGTACTTGTTCGATGGTGGAATGATTTTGTCGAAATCCAAATTGATGGTTAGGTGTTAAATGGCTTTCTTCAAGGAGTGGTTTGAGCTTACCCACAAAATTTTTTTCAAACACCTTGGACAAAACAGGCAAGAGACTGATCGGACGATAAGACGCAGCCTCCGTTGGATCCTTTCCAGGTTTTGGTATCATGATTATTTGGGCCACCTTCCATTGTGAGGGGAAGTAACCCAATCTAAGTATGGCATTGAATATGATAGTTATCATTTTCGTTCCCACTGGTGGTAGCTCCTTCAGAACCCTCCCTGTTATCAGATCGTACCCCGGTGCTTTCTTTGGGTTAATGCTGTTCATTATGCACGATTTTACCTCTGCTACTTTCATGGGTTTAATGGGAACATCCATTTGATAAGGTGCTTCTAGGAATTCATGTATGAATTTTTCTTCCTCTGGTAGGGTTTCCATTGGGAATGGTGTGAAAACGTTGCGAAGATGTTCTGCAAAAGTATTGACTTTTTCTTCAGCCCTTCTTGCCCAGTTGCCTTCTCGTGTTCGAATTGGTGGTTGTTTGTTTTGGGGTTGTTTGATTTTTTTCGTAACTTTCCACAGGGAGTAGTCCGTCGATTCTGTGGGTGAGAGATTTTGTAAGAATTTTCTAATACCTTGATTTTTGTTATCGGTTAACATCTTTTTCAGTTCCTGATTAGAGCGATTTAATTTTGCCTTATCTCTCGGAGCATGAGTAGTATGCCAGCGTTTTCGTAGTCCTCTCTTTTCTTCAATTTTCTTCTTAATATGATTGGGACAATATTCTGGCTGAACGATTTTTTGCTTTGATGGAGTAGCAGACCATGCGGCTTGTTGAATAGTATGGTTCAATTTTTCAACTGCTTCATCTACGTCTTCTTCTGTTTTTAATCGGATATTCATATCTAGTTGTTCTGAAAATATCTTACGGAATGCCTCCCAGTCGGTATTTTTGCTTGTCAAACTTGGTGGTGGAGAATTTACAATTACTCGACTTTCATAGGTGACTAGTAGAGGAGAATGATCTGACGAGAGATCCAGACAAGATTCGATTTTTAAGTAATTTCTTGCAATGCCTTTAGTGATGCAAAAATCTATCACGTCAGGTATTTTATTTGCATCAGTTGGCCAGTAAGTTGGATGCCCTGAGGAGAGTTGATGCAGATTATTTCTCATCATTGCTTGGTATAATTGTCTGCCTCTAGGTGTAATCAATCTAGAGCCCCAGTGATCGTGTTTAGCATTAAAATCTCCTCCAGCTATAAATCTGTGTCCAAGAGTTTCAAAGAAAGTTTCGAAGTTTTCTCTTTTGATGGTTACATTAGGAGGGCAGTACACTGCTGCTAGGATCAGTTTACCATTCCAGTCTGCTATTTCCACAGCTGTAGCCTGAAGGTTATGTTCGCTGTAGTTGGTTATCTCATGGTGCTTGATGTTATTTTTGATAATCACTGCTGTTCCTCCTCGAGCTCTTCCTCCGGGATGATTGGTACAGTATATAGAATATTTTGGGATTTTTATATAACTTTTTTCAGTCATATGTGTTTCTGATATAAGCATGACATCCAAGTTGTGGTTTGTAATAAAATATTTGATTTCTTGGCCATGATGGACCAAGCCGTTGGCGTTCCAGATTGAAATTTTTAGTTTATGGTTACTTTCCATTACATCTTTCCAATCATGGCTATTAGGAGATCGAGCATCTTGTCCATCTTCTCCATCATTTTTGTGATCATTTGCTCGAGATTATTTTGTGATTGTTGTTGGATAACCGGTATCATTTGACTCTGCTGCGGATTTTTGAAAAGTTGGTGGGACTGGATGTTGTTTTCAGTTATTTGGGAATAGGAGATTCTAGGTTGGGTTTGATTTCTATTTGGAAGAGGTGGAAAATTTGCTGTCATGAGTGGTTCGTTGATTTGTTTCTTCCGTAGTGTAGGGTATCTTTGTTTTTGGAGCTCCTTATACACCGAGCAACCTCTGTAGTTGGCGGGGTGATTATTGTTACAGTTCGTACACTGTACTTGCCCGTCTCTTTCCTTTCGTGGGCAATCTTCGGTTGCATGATCGCCAGTGCACTTAACACACCGTGGTCTCTGGTGACAGTATTTTTTTGTGTGTCCAAAACGTTGGCATCGGATGCACTGAGGGACCTCCCGTTTAGGGTAAGGAGGCTCTACTGTAACTATAACATTTCCCAGATTTTTAATGTTGTAAATTTCTTTGTTGTTTGGTTTCGTTGTTAGCTCGACATTGAACATAGGTAGCAAATCTTTTGTACCTTTTCGTCTAATACCAGAAATGTTTCTTACTGTATGTCCTTTGGCTTCAATTTCCTCTTTGAGGATCTCTAGGTTTGTAGTAGGGTGTATATTACGTATTACTACCCGAAAGGTACGATCTTCTTTCAATTGGTAGGTATGGAAATGCGTTTTTTTCTCGGTGAGGGCTTTTACAATATCTGTATAGCTTTTAGAAGTATTTGGTTGTAATCTCACCTGGTTATTGTGTAAAGATTTGATAGTGTATCCATTTGGTGCGCACCTCTTTAGTAGTTCAGTTAGAGGTTCTATGCATTCAACGCCATCCACAAATATAGGTGGTGGCTTTTTTGCTTCCATTACTGAGGTTACTTCTTGTTCTTTTTCTCCGTCATCATCTTCATCCTTATTTTCACCGTCATCCTTACTCTCCAAAACCTGGAATGCATTGGAAGTCGATATAGGTTTACTAAGCCAATAATCACTTAGGGTGGTTTGTCTTTTCATTCTTCCTCTAAATTCTGGACTTTCGCTTTGACGTGGTCTTTTTTTGTATTTTGTGGTATTCCACTCATGTTCGCTATGTGGTGCTATTTGCGCTTTCTGAGTTGTAGCAGGTAACCCGTAATTATTAGGATTCATTAATTCCTGTTGGGGTAAATAATAGTTGGCGCTTGCTATTTCATGATGCTGGTAGGGCCCCGGTAGTGACTGATAGTTTTGGTTGTAATACATTAAAGGGGTTTGTTGCGTTTGTGGCAAGTACGGTCCTGGCTGTTGTTGATTTGACAATAAACTTGTACCGTTATCATAATAGGTAGAGGCGTTCGGTAATATTGCTTGATTTGTTCGTAATATTTCATTATGGATACCCACCACTTGGGGTGTATCATTCCTCTTGGGAGGTGGTGTTCGTTGCATCATTCCATTCTAACCTCAATTTAGCAAACCTATGGTAAATATGTTTTTCCACGATCCTGGAAGAAATTAAAACTCTCACCACTATTCCACTAGTTTTTCTAACCAATAAACACTGTATTAACGACTAATAACTCGAATTAGCGGCTATATTTACTAACTTTTTGTTTGCAATAAAATTTTTAGTTATAATAAATATTTATAACCTCACTTATATTGGAAATTTAATAAAATTTCGACATAAGCGCGTTCGATTGGCGTGTGTGAACGTGGTTTAATTTTTGTCGATTCGCGAGTGAATGTTAGTTGGCAATGCCGTAGCGACCTGTCATTACCTAACACTTTTTAGAATTGAATCTCGAGTTGTATCGAACGTTCTTGCAATCGTAATTTTCTTATTTAATTTGGGTTGTTTTTAGTTATGGAAAGATCGTTTCCAGCTCACCGTTGAAGTTTGTCGTTTAATTTTCAAACCATCTATCGATTCGTGTTCCTTTAACTTTTTGAATCGGGTTTGAAATTCCGTACATCGTTGACGGCAATGGACCAATCACGTATAAAAGCAAGTCCATGAGAAAGAAGCACGAGACATCGAAACCGGAGATTATGTAGTTGCTTTAAAAATTGGTGTGTCGGACAACGAACGATCAAATCCACATCGACGTCCGATTTGCTGTGTAACTTAATTACCTACCTACCGTACGGTGTGACCTTTGTTTAATAATAAGTTTCAAAATTGCATTGGCCAACGATAATTCAAAATGTTGACGTTTGCAGAGGTCGCTGTCGAAATTGGTATTTTCCAATTACAATTGAATCTCGAGTTGTATCGAACGTTCTTGCAATCGTAATTTTCTTATTTAATTTGGGTTGTTTTTAGTTATGGAAAGATCGTTTCCAGCTCACCGTTGAAGTTTGTCGTTTAATTTTCAAACCATGTATCGATTCGTGTTCCTTTAACTTTTTGAATCGGGTTTGAAATTCCGTACATCGTTGACGGCAATGGACCAATCACGTATAAAAGCAAGTCCATGAGAAAGAAGCACGAGACATCGAAACCGGAGATTATGTAGTTGCTTTAAAAATTGGTGTGTCGGACAACGAACGATCAAATCCACATCGACGTCCGATTTGCTGTGTAACTTAATTACCTACCTACCGTACGGTGTGACCTTTGTTTAATAATAAGTTTCAAAATTGCATTGGCCAACGATAATTCAAAATGTTGACGTTTGCAGAGGTCCCTGTCGAAATTGGTATTTTCCAATTACAATTGAATCTCGAGTTGTATCGAACGTTCTTGCAATCGTAATTTTCTTATTTAATTTGGGTTGTTTTTAGTTATGGAAAGATCGTTTCCAGCTCACCGTTGAAGTTTGTCGTTTAATTTTCAAACCATCTATCGATTCGTGTTCCTTTAACTTTTTGAATCGGGTTTGAAATTCCGTACATCGTTGACGGCAATGGACCAATCACGTATAAAAGCAAGTCCATGAGAAAGAAGCACGAGACATCGAAACCGGAGATTATGTAGTTGCTTTAAAAATTGGTGTGTCGGACAACGAACGATCAAATCCACATCGACGTCCGATTTGCTGTGTAACTTAATTACCTACCTACCGTACGGTGTGACCTTTGTTTAATAATAAGTTTCAAAATTGCATTGGCCAACGATAATTCAAAATGTTGACGTTTGCAGAGGTCCCTGTCGAAATTGGTATTTTCCAATTACAATTGAATCTCGAGTTGTATCGAACGTTCTTGCAATCGTAATTTTCTTATTTAATTTGGGTTGTTTTTAGTTATGGAAAGATCGTTTCCAGCTCACCGTTGAAGTTTGTCGTTTAATTTTCAAACCATCTATCGATTCGTGTTCCTTTAACTTTTTGAATCGGGTTTGAAATTCCGTACATCGTTGACGGCAATGGACCAATCACGTATAAAAGCAAGTCCATGAGAAAGAAGCACGAGACATCGAAACCGGAGATTATGTAGTTGCTTTAAAAATTGGTGTGTCGGACAACGAACGATCAAATCCACATCGACGTCCGATTTGCTGTGTAACTTAATTACCTACCTACCGTACGGTGTGACCTTTGTTTAATAATAAGTTTCAAAATTGCATTGGCCAACGATAATTCAAAATGTTGACGTTTGCAGAGGTCGCTGTCGAAATTGGTATTTTCCAATTACAATTGAATCTCGAGTTGTATCGAACGTTCTTGCAATCGTAATTTTCTTATTTAATTTGGGTTGTTTTTAGTTATGGAAAGATCGTTTCCAGCTCACCGTTGAAGTTTGTCGTTTAATTTTCAAACCATCTATCGATTCGTGTTCCTTTAACTTTTTGAATCGGGTTTGAAATTCCGTACATCGTTGACGGCAATGGACCAATCACGTATAAAAGCAAGTCCATGAGAAAGAAGCACGAGACATCGAAACCGGAGATTATGTAGTTGCTTTAAAAATTGGTGTGTCGGACAACGAACGATCAAATCCACATCGACGTCCGATTTGCTGTGTAACTTAATTACCTACCTACCGTACGGTGTGACCTTTGTTTAATAATAAGTTTCAAAATTGCATTGGCCAACGATAATTCAAAATGTTGACGTTTGCAGAGGTCGCTGTCGAAATTTGTTATTTTCACACCGGCGAGAAACCATTCGAACAAGAAGATTTGTTAGATTTTAATTGCACCGTTTTCACCGATTCGAAATCCCCCGTACCGGCCTCAAATCGTGATTTACTCGTGAAGGCACATCTGGAAAATAACGAGACACATTGACATGGTTTAATAATAATACGTTTAAAATCTTGGAAATTTAATAAAATTTCGACATAAGCGCGTTCGATTGGCGTGTGTGAACGTGGTTTAATTTTTGTCGATTCGCGAGTGAATGTTAGTTGGCAGTGCCGTAGCGACCTGTCATTACCTAACACTTTTTAGAATTGAATCTCGAGTTGTATCGAACGTTCTTGCAATCGTAATTTTCTTATTTAATTTGGGTTGTTTTTAGTTATGGAAAGATCGTTTCCAGCTCACCGTTGAAGTTTGTCGTTTAATTTTCAAATCATTCTATCGATTCGTGTTCCTTTAACTTTTTGAATCGGGTTTGAAATTCCGTACATCGTTGACGGCAATGGACCAATCACGTATAAAAGCAAGTCCATGAGAAAGAAGCACGAGACATCGAAACCGGAGATTATGTAGTTGCTTTAAAAATTGGTGTGTCGGACAACGAAAGATCAAATCCACATCGACGTCCGATTTGCTGTGTAACTTAATTACCTACCTACCGTACGGTGTGATCTTTGTTTAATAATAAGTTTCAAAATTGCATTGGCCAACGATAATTCAAAATGTTGACGTTTGCAGAGGTCCCTGTCGAAATTGGTATTTTCCAATTATAATTGAATCTTGAGTTGTATCGAACGTTCTTGCAATCGTAATTTTCTTATTTAATTTGGGTTGTTTTTAGTTATGGAAAGATCGTTTCCAGCTCACCGTTGAAGTTTGTCGTTTAATTTTCAAACCATCTATCGATTCGTGTTCCTTTAACTTTTTGAATCGGGTTTGAAATTCCGTACATCGTTGACGGCAATGGACCAATCACGTATAAAAGCAAGTCCATGAGAAAGAAGCACGAGACATCGAAACCGGAGATTATGTAGTTGCTTTAAAAATTGGTGTGTCGGACAACGAACGATCAAATCCACATCGACGTCCGATTTGCTGTGTAACTTAATTACCTACCTACCGTACGGTGTGACCTTTGTTTAATAATAAGTTTCAAAATTGCATTGGCCAACGATAATTCAAAATGTTGACGTTTGCAGAGGTCGCTGTCGAAATTTGTTATTTTCACACCGGCGAGAAACCATTCGAACAAGAAGATTTGTTAGATTTTAATTGCACCGTTTTCACCGATTCGAAATCCCCCGTACCGGCTTCAAATCGTGATTTACTCGTGAAGGCACATCTGGAAAATAACGAGACACATTGACATGGTTTAATAATAATACGTTTAAAATCTTGGAAATTTAATTTTTTTTTTTTTTTTTATTAACATCCTAGAATTTAATACAATCTGTTAAATAAATAACAATAAGCATTATTACTTGACTAAGAAAATAACATGGATGAAGCTGACCCATCGGTAAGCCTCATAATGATTGCTAAAACATTTACATTTTTATTGTTTTATTGTGGTCATAAATAAAGTTATTTAGGTCACTAATTACTAATTAGGTTCGCTGGGCCAAGTCTAGAGGGTCAAGCCTCTTTAGTCTTCTAATATTGGGGGCGATAAGAAGATTTGAAGCCAAGATGTTAGGATGAGCGCTGAGTCTGTGTTGATACTTTTCGCTTTTAGATGCAATTTCCTCCTTGACCGTAGCCATGCACATATCACGATGGATGACTTCGTTTGGGACGTACCAGGGTGCATTGCAAATCGCCCGCAGTGTTTTAGATTGGAAGCGCTGTAATCTTAAGATATTTGATGCACTAGCAGAACCCCATAACTGGATTCCATATATCCACACAGGTTTGATGATGGCTTTATAAATTAGGAGTTTATTTTCCATGCTGA
This sequence comes from Cantharis rustica, assembly GCA_911387805.1. NCBI lineage: Eukaryota > Metazoa > Arthropoda > Insecta > Coleoptera > Cantharidae > Cantharis > Cantharis rustica. Next base: position 48,083,271 of record OU426881.1, on the reverse strand, counting down.
GATTGGAGTTCCTACTCATTAACCACAACACCCTGCGGTAGATAAGGCCCAGCTGCAACCGCTTTTTCCAGATGTGTTTCGTCCATGTCAGGCGTCTGTCTAGATGAATACCGAGATATTTGACTTCATCACTTTGCGGGAGAGGAATGTTGTTTAATGAGACCACCGGACATGTCCCCCTCCTCAAGGTAAACGTAATATGGGTAGATTTTGTGCTGTTGGCTTTGATCCGCCACATCTTAAGCCACCTATCCACTTCACCAAGGTGTTTTTGTAGGTATCTAGATGCCGTGCCTGGGTCCTGATGTGAGGCCATTATTGCAGTGTCATCCGCAAAGGTGGCTATTTCGGTGTTTGTGCTAGTTGGCAGATCAGAAGTATACAGTATGTACAAAAACGGGCCAAGCACACTGCCCTGAGGTACACCAGATGATATGGGAACCAGAGTGGAATATGCGTCCCCACATTTCACGAGGAAGTGTCTGTTAGTTAAGTAAGACCGCAATAGTTGACAATATGGATGAGGTAAGTTGCTCTTGATCTTGTAGGCCAATCCCGCATGCCACACCTTATCAAAGGCCTGGGAGATATCCAAAAAAGCCGCCGAACAGTATCGCTTGTGTTCCAGATCTTCTCTTATCCTCCTAACAACTCTGTGTACTTGTTCGATGGTGGAATGATTTTGTCGAAATCCAAATTGATGGTTAGGTGTTAAATGGCTTTCTTCAAGGAGTGGTTTGAGCTTACCCACAAAATTTTTTTCAAACACCTTGGACAAAACAGGCAAGAGACTGATCGGACGATAAGACGCAGCCTCCGTTGGATCCTTTCCAGGTTTTGGTATCATGATTATTTGGGCCACCTTCCATTGTGAGGGGAAGTAACCCAATCTAAGTATGGCATTGAATATGATAGTTATCATTTTCGTTCCCACTGGTGGTAGCTCCTTCAGAACCCTCCCTGTTATCAGATCGTACCCCGGTGCTTTCTTTGGGTTAATGCTGTTCATTATGCACGATTTTACCTCTGCTACTTTCATGGGTTTAATGGGAACATCCATTTGATAAGGTGCTTCTAGGAATTCATGTATGAATTTTTCTTCCTCTGGTAGGGTTTCCATTGGGAATGGTGTGAAAACGTTGCGAAGATGTTCTGCAAAAGTATTGACTTTTTCTTCAGCCCTTCTTGCCCAGTTGCCTTCTCGTGTTCGAATTGGTGGTTGTTTGTTTTGGGGTTGTTTGATTTTTTTCGTAACTTTCCACAGGGAGTAGTCCGTCGATTCTGTGGGTGAGAGATTTTGTAAGAATTTTCTAATACCTTGATTTTTGTTATCGGTTAACATCTTTTTCAGTTCCTGATTAGAGCGATTTAATTTTGCCTTATCTCTCGGAGCATGAGTAGTATGCCAGCGTTTTCGTAGTCCTCTCTTTTCTTCAATTTTCTTCTTAATATGATTGGGACAATATTCTGGCTGAACGATTTTTTGCTTTGATGGAGTAGCAGACCATGCGGCTTGTTGAATAGTATGGTTCAATTTTTCAACTGCTTCATCTACGTCTTCTTCTGTTTTTAATCGGATATTCATATCTAGTTGTTCTGAAAATATCTTACGGAATGCCTCCCAGTCGGTATTTTTGCTTGTCAAACTTGGTGGTGGAGAATTTACAATTACTCGACTTTCATAGGTGACTAGTAGAGGAGAATGATCTGACGAGAGATCCAGACAAGATTCGATTTTTAAGTAATTTCTTGCAATGCCTTTAGTGATGCAAAAATCTATCACGTCAGGTATTTTATTTGCATCAGTTGGCCAGTAAGTTGGATGCCCTGAGGAGAGTTGATGCAGATTATTTCTCATCATTGCTTGGTATAATTGTCTGCCTCTAGGTGTAATCAATCTAGAGCCCCAGTGATCGTGTTTAGCATTAAAATCTCCTCCAGCTATAAATCTGTGTCCAAGAGTTTCAAAGAAAGTTTCGAAGTTTTCTCTTTTGATGGTTACATTAGGAGGGCAGTACACTGCTGCTAGGATCAGTTTACCATTCCAGTCTGCTATTTCCACAGCTGTAGCCTGAAGGTTATGTTCGCTGTAGTTGGTTATCTCATGGTGCTTGATGTTATTTTTGATAATCACTGCTGTTCCTCCTCGAGCTCTTCCTCCGGGATGATTGGTACAGTATATAGAATATTTTGGGATTTTTATATAACTTTTTTCAGTCATATGTGTTTCTGATATAAGCATGACATCCAAGTTGTGGTTTGTAATAAAATATTTGATTTCTTGGCCATGATGGACCAAGCCGTTGGCGTTCCAGATTGAAATTTTTAGTTTATGGTTACTTTCCATTACATCTTTCCAATCATGGCTATTAGGAGATCGAGCATCTTGTCCATCTTCTCCATCATTTTTGTGATCATTTGCTCGAGATTATTTTGTGATTGTTGTTGGATAACCGGTATCATTTGACTCTGCTGCGGATTTTTGAAAAGTTGGTGGGACTGGATGTTGTTTTCAGTTATTTGGGAATAGGAGATTCTAGGTTGGGTTTGATTTCTATTTGGAAGAGGTGGAAAATTTGCTGTCATGAGTGGTTCGTTGATTTGTTTCTTCCGTAGTGTAGGGTATCTTTGTTTTTGGAGCTCCTTATACACCGAGCAACCTCTGTAGTTGGCGGGGTGATTATTGTTACAGTTCGTACACTGTACTTGCCCGTCTCTTTCCTTTCGTGGGCAATCTTCGGTTGCATGATCGCCAGTGCACTTAACACACCGTGGTCTCTGGTGACAGTATTTTTTTGTGTGTCCAAAACGTTGGCATCGGATGCACTGAGGGACCTCCCGTTTAGGGTAAGGAGGCTCTACTGTAACTATAACATTTCCCAGATTTTTAATGTTGTAAATTTCTTTGTTGTTTGGTTTCGTTGTTAGCTCGACATTGAACATAGGTAGCAAATCTTTTGTACCTTTTCGTCTAATACCAGAAATGTTTCTTACTGTATGTCCTTTGGCTTCAATTTCCTCTTTGAGGATCTCTAGGTTTGTAGTAGGGTGTATATTACGTATTACTACCCGAAAGGTACGATCTTCTTTCAATTGGTAGGTATGGAAATGCGTTTTTTTCTCGGTGAGGGCTTTTACAATATCTGTATAGCTTTTAGAAGTATTTGGTTGTAATCTCACCTGGTTATTGTGTAAAGATTTGATAGTGTATCCATTTGGTGCGCACCTCTTTAGTAGTTCAGTTAGAGGTTCTATGCATTCAACGCCATCCACAAATATAGGTGGTGGCTTTTTTGCTTCCATTACTGAGGTTACTTCTTGTTCTTTTTCTCCGTCATCATCTTCATCCTTATTTTCACCGTCATCCTTACTCTCCAAAACCTGGAATGCATTGGAAGTCGATATAGGTTTACTAAGCCAATAGTCACTTAGGGTGGTTTGTCTTTTCATTCTTCCTCTAAATTCTGGACTTTCGCTTTGACGTGGTCTTTTTTTGTATTTTGTGGTATTCCACTCATGTTCGCTATGTGGTGCTATTTGCGCTTTCTGAGTTGTAGCAGGTAACCCGTAATTATTAGGATTCATTAATTCCTGTTGGGGTAAATAATAGTTGGCGCTTGCTATTTCATGATGCTGGTAGGGCCCCGGTAGTGACTGATAGTTTTGGTTGTAATACATTAAAGGGGTTTGTTGCGTTTGTGGCAAGTACGGTCCTGGCTGTTGTTGATTTGACAATAAACTTGTACCGTTATCATAATAGGTAGAGGCGTTCGGTAATATTGCTTGATTTGTTCGTAATATTTCATTATGGATACCCACCACTTGGGGTGTATCATTCCTCTTGGGAGGTGGTGTTCGTTGCATCATTCCATTCTAACCTCAATTTAGCAAACCTATGGTAAATATGTTTTTCCACGATCCTGGAAGAAATTAAAACTCTCACCACTATTCCACTAGTTTTTCTAACCAATAAACACTGTATTAACGACTAATAACTCGAATTAGCGGCTATATTTACTAACTTTTTGTTTGCAATAAAATTTTTAGTTATAATAAATATTTATAACCTCACTTATATTGGAAATTTAATAAAATTTCGACATAAGCGCGTTCGATTGGCGTGTGTGAACGTGGTTTAATTTTTGTCGATTCGCGAGTGAATGTTAGTTGGCAATGCCGTAGCGACCTGTCATTACCTAACACTTTTTAGAATTGAATCTCGAGTTGTATCGAACGTTCTTGCAATCGTAATTTTCTTATTTAATTTGGGTTGTTTTTAGTTATGGAAAGATCGTTTCCAGCTCACCGTTGAAGTTTGTCGTTTAATTTTCAAACCATCTATCGATTCGTGTTCCTTTAACTTTTTGAATCGGGTTTGAAATTCCGTACATCGTTGACGGCAATGGACCAATCACGTATAAAAGCAAGTCCATGAGAAAGAAGCACGAGACATCGAAACCGGAGATTATGTAGTTGCTTTAAAAATTGGTGTGTCGGACAACGAACGATCAAATCCACATCGACGTCCGATTTGCTGTGTAACTTAATTACCTACCTACCGTACGGTGTGACCTTTGTTTAATAATAAGTTTCAAAATTGCATTGGCCAACGATAATTCAAAATGTTGACGTTTGCAGAGGTCCCTGTCGAAATTGGTATTTTCCAATTACAATTGAATCTCGAGTTGTATCGAACGTTCTTGCAATCGTAATTTTCTTATTTAATTTGGGTTGTTTTTAGTTATGGAAAGATCGTTTCCAGCTCACCGTTGAAGTTTGTCGTTTAATTTTCAAACCATGTATCGATTCGTGTTCCTTTAACTTTTTGAATCGGGTTTGAAATTCCGTACATCGTTGACGGCAATGGACCAATCACGTATAAAAGCAAGTCCATGAGAAAGAAGCACGAGACATCGAAACCGGAGATTATGTAGTTGCTTTAAAAATTGGTGTGTCGGACAACGAACGATCAAATCCACATCGACGTCCGATTTGCTGTGTAACTTAATTACCTACCTACCGTACGGTGTGACCTTTGTTTAATAATAAGTTTCAAAATTGCATTGGCCAACGATAATTCAAAATGTTGACGTTTGCAGAGGTCGCTGTCGAAATTGGTATTTTCCAATTACAATTGAATCTCGAGTTGTATCGAACGTTCTTGCAATCGTAATTTTCTTATTTAATTTGGGTTGTTTTTAGTTATGGAAAGATCGTTTCCAGCTCACCGTTGAAGTTTGTCGTTTAATTTTCAAACCATCTATCGATTCGTGTTCCTTTAACTTTTTGAATCGGGTTTGAAATTCCGTACATCGTTGACGGCAATGGACCAATCACGTATAAAAGCAAGTCCATGAGAAAGAAGCACGAGACATCGAAACCGGAGATTATGTAGTTGCTTTAAAAATTGGTGTGTCGGACAACGAACGATCAAATCCACATCGACGTCCGATTTGCTGTGTAACTTAATTACCTACCTACCGTACGGTGTGACCTTTGTTTAATAATAAGTTTCAAAATTGCATTGGCCAACGATAATTCAAAATGTTGACGTTTGCAGAGGTCGCTGTCGAAATTTGTTATTTTCACACCGGCGAGAAACCATTCGAACAAGAAGATTTGTTAGATTTTAATTGCACCGTTTTCACCGATTCGAAATCCCCCGTACCGGCCTCAAATCGTGATTTACTCGTGAAGGCACATCTGGAAAATAACGAGACACATTGACATGGTTTAATAATAATACGTTTAAAATCTTGGAAATTTAATAAAATTTCGACATAAGCGCGTTCGATTGGCGTGTGTGAACGTGGTTTAAATTTTGTCGATTCGCGAGTGAATGTTAGTTGGCAATGCCGTAGCGACCTGTCATTACCTAACACTTTTTAGAATTGAATCTCGAGTTGTATCGAACGTTCTTGCAATCGTAATTTTCTTATTTAATTTGGGTTGTTTTTAGTTATGGAAAGATCGTTTCCAGCTCACCGTTGAAGTTTGTCGTTTAATTTTCAAACCATCTATCGATTCGTGTTCCTTTAACTTTTTGAATCGGGTTTGAAATTCCGTACATCGTTGACGGCAATGGACCAATCACGTATAAAAGCAAGTCCATGAGAAAGAAGCACGAGACATCGAAACCGGAGATTATGTAGTTGCTTTAAAAATTGGTGTGTCGGACAACGAACGATCAAATCCACATCGACGTCCGATTTGCTGTGTAACTTAATTACCTACCTACCGTACGGTGTGACCTTTGTTTAATAATAAGTTTCAAAATTGCATTGGCCAACGATAATTCAAAATGTTGACGTTTGCAGAGGTCGCTGTCGAAATTTGTTATTTTCACACCGGCGAGAAACCATTCGAACAAGAAGATTTGTTAGATTTTAATTGCACCGTTTTCACCGATTCGAAATCCCCCGTACCGGCCTCAAATCGTGATTTACTCGTGAAGGCACATCTGGAAAATAACGAGACACATTGACATGGTTTAATAATAATACGTTTAAAATCTTGGAAATTTAATAAAATTTCGACATAAGCGCGTTCGATTGGCGTGTGTGAACGTGGTTTAAATTTTGTCGATTCGCGAGTGAATGTTAGTTGGCAATGCCGTAGCGACCTGTCATTACCTAACACTTTTTAGAATTGAATCTCGAGTTGTATCGAACGTTCTTGCAATCGTAATTTTCTTATTTAATTTGGGTTGTTTTTAGTTATGGAAAGATCGTTTCCAGCTCACCGTTGAAGTTTGTCGTTTAATTTTCAAACCATCTATCGATTCGTGTTCCTTTAACTTTTTGAATCGGGTTTGAAATTCCGTACATCGTTGACGGCAATGGACCAATCACGTATAAAAGCAAGTCCATGAGAAAGAAGCACGAGACATCGAAACCGGAGATTATGTAGTTGCTTTAAAAATTGGTGTGTCGGACAACGAACGATCAAATCCACATCGACGTCCGATTTGCTGTGTAACTTAATTACCTACCTACCGTACGGTGTGACCTTTGTTTAATAATAAGTTTCAAAATTGCATTGGCCAACGATAATTCAAAATGTTGACGTTTGCAGAGGTCGCTGTCGAAATTTGTTATTTTCACACCGGCGAGAAACCATTCGAACAAGAAGATTTGTTAGATTTTAATTGCACCGTTTTCACCGATTCGAAATCCCCCGTACCGGCCTCAAATCGTGATTTACTCGTGAAGGCACATCTGGAAAATAACGAGACACATTGACATGGTTTAATAATAATAAGTTTAAAATCTTGGAAATTTAATAAAATTTCGACATAAGCGCGTTCGATTGGCGTGTGTGAACGTGGTTTAATTTTTGTCGATTCGCGAGTGAATGTTAGTTGGCAGTGCCGTAGCCACCTGTCATTACCTAACACTTTTTAGAATTGAATCTCGAGTTGTATCGAACGTTCTTGCAATCGTAATTTTCTTATTTAATTTGGGTTGTTTTTAGTTATGGAAAGATCGTTTCCAGCTCACCGTTGAAGTTTGTCGTTTAATTTTCAAACCATCTATCGATTCGTGTTCCTTTAACTTTTTGAATCGGGTTTGAAATTCCGTACATCGTTGACGGCAATGGACCAATCACGTATAAAAGCAAGTCCATGAGAAAGAAGCACGAGACATCGAAACCGGAGATTATGTAGTTGCTTTAAAAATTGGTGTGTCGGACAACGAACGATCAAATCCACATCGACGTCCGATTTGCTGTGTAACTTAATTACCTACCTACCGTACGGTGTGACCTTTGTTTAATAATAAGTTTCAAAATTGCATTGGCCAACGATAATTCAAAATGTTGACGTTTGCAGAGGTCGCTGTCGAAATTTGTTATTTTCACACCGGCGAGAAACCATTCGAACAAGAAGATTTGTTAGATTTTAATTGCACCGTTTTCACCGATTCGAAATCCCCCGTACCGGCCTCAAATCGTGATTTACTCGTGAAGGCACATCTGGAAAATAACGAGACACATTGACATGGTTTAATAATAATACGTTTAAAATCTTGGAAATTTAATAAAATTTCGACATAAGCGCGTTCGATTGGCGTGTGTGAACGTGGTTTAAATTTTGTCGATTCGCGAGTGAATGTTAGTTGGCAATGCCGTAGCGACCTGTCATTACCTAACACTTTTTAGAATTGAATCTCGAGTTGTATCGAACGTTCTTGCAATCGTAATTTTCTTATTTAATTTGGGTTGTTTTTAGTTATGGAAAGATCGTTTCCAGCTCACCGTTGAAGTTTGTCGTTTAATTTTCAAACCATCTATCGATTCGTGTTCCTTTAACTTTTTGAATCGGGTTTGAAATTCCGTACATCGTTGACGGCAATGGACCAATCACGTATAAAAGCAAGTCCATGAGAAAGAAGCACGAGACATCGAAACCGGAGATTATGTAGTTGCTTTAAAAATTGGTGTGTCGGACAACGAACGATCAAATCCACATCGACGTCCGATTTGCTGTGTAACTTAATTACCTACCTACCGTACGGTGTGACCTTTGTTTAATAATAAGTTTCAAAATTGCATTGGCCAACGATAATTCAAAATGTTGACGTTTGCAGAGGTCGCTGTCGAAATTTGTTATTTTCACACCGGCGAGAAACCATTCGAACAAGAAGATTTGTTAGATTTTAATTGCACCGTTTTCACCGATTCGAAATCCCCCGTACCGGCCTCAAATCGTGATTTACTCGTGAAGGCACATCTGGAAAATAACGAGACACATTGACATGGTTTAATAATAATACGTTTAAAATCTTGGAAATTTAATAAAATTTCGACATAAGCGCGTTCGATTGGCGTGTGTGAACGTGGTTTAAATTTTGTCGATTCGCGAGTGAATGTTAGTTGGCAATGCCGTAGCGACCTGTCATTACCTAACACTTTTTAGAATTGAATCTCGAGTTGTATCGAACGTTCTTGCAATCGTAATTTTCTTATTTAATTTGGGTTGTTTTTAGTTATGGAAAGATCGTTTCCAGCTCACCGTTGAAGTTTGTCGTTTAATTTTCAAACCATCTATCGATTCGTGTTCCTTTAACTTTTTGAATCGGGTTTGAAATTCCGTACATCGTTGACGGCAATGGACCAATCACGTATAAAAGCAAGTCCATGAGAAAGAAGCACGAGACATCGAAACCGGAGATTATGTAGTTGCTTTAAAAATTGGTGTGTCGGACAACGAACGATCAAATCCACATCGACGTCCGATTTGCTGTGTAACTTAATTACCTACCTACCGTACGGTGTGACCTTTGTTTAATAATAAGTTTCAAAATTGCATTGGCCAACGATAATTCAAAATGTTGACGTTTGCAGAGGTCGCTGTCGAAATTTGTTATTTTCACACCGGCGAGAAACCATTCGAACAAGAAGATTTGTTAGATTTTAATTGCACCGTTTTCACCGATTCGAAATCCCCCGTACCGGCCTCAAATCGTGATTTACTCGTGAAGGCACATCTGGAAAATAACGAGACACATTGACATGGTTTAATAATAATAAGTTTAAAATCTTGGAAATTTAATAAAATTTCGACATAAGCGCGTTCGATTGGCGTGTGTGAACGTGGTTTAATTTTTGTCGATTCGCGAGTGAATGTTAGTTGGCAGTGCCGTAGCGACCTGTCATTACCTAACACTTTTTAGAATTGAATCTCGAGTTGTATCGAACGTTCTTGCAATCGTAATTTTCTTATTTAATTTGGGTTGTTTTTAGTTATGGAAAGATCGTTTCCAGCTCACCGTTGAAGTTTGTCGTTTAATTTTCAAACCATCTATCGATTCGTGTTCCTTTAACTTTTTGAATCGGGTTTGAAATTCCGTACATCGTTGACGGCAATGGACCAATCACGTATAAAAGCAAGTCCATGAGAAAGAAGCACGAGACATCGAAACCGGAGATTATGTAGTTGCTTTAAAAATTGGTGTGTCGGACAACGAACGATCAAATCCACATCGACGTCCGATTTGCTGTGTAACTTAATTACCTACCTACCGTACGGTGTGACCTTTGTTTAATAATAAGTTTCAAAATTGCATTGGCCAACGATAATTCAAAATGTTGACGTTTGCAGAGGTCGCTGTCGAAATTGGTATTTTCCAATTACAATTGAATCTCGAGTTGTATCGAACGTTCTTGCAATCGTAATTTTCTTATTTAATTTGGGTTGTTTTTAGTTATGGAAAGATCGTTTCCAGCTCACCGTTGAAGTTTGTCGTTTAATTTTCAAACCATCTATCGATTCGTGTTCCTTTAACTTTTTGAATCGGGTTTGAAATTCCGTACATCGTTGACGGCAATGGACCAATCACGTATAAAAGCAAGTCCATGAGAAAGAAGCACGAGACATCGAAACCGGAGATTATGTAGTTGCTTTAAAAATTGGTGTGTCGGACAACGAACGATCAAATCCACATCGACGTCCGATTTGCTGTGTAACTTAATTACCTACCTACCGTACGGTGTGACCTTTATTTAATAATAAGTTTCAAAATTGCATTGGCCAACGATAATTCAAAATGTTGACGTTTGCAGAGGTCGCTGTCGAAATTGGTATTTTCCAATTACAATTGAATCTCGAGTTGTATCGAACGTTCTTGCAATCGTAATTTTCTTATTTAATTTGGGTTGTTTTTAGTTATGGAAAGATCGTTTCCAGCTCACCGTTGAAGTTTGTCGTTTAATTTTCAAACCATCTATCGATTCGTGTTCCTTTAACTTTTTGAATCGGGTTTGAAATTCCGTACATCGTTGACGGCAATGGACCAATCACGTATAAAAGCAAGTCCATGAGAAAGAAGCACGAGACATCGAAACCGGAGATTATGTAGTTGCTTTAAAAATTGGTGTGTCGGACAACGAACGATCAAATCCACATCGACGTCCGATTTGCTGTGTAACTTAATTACCTACCTACCGTACGGTGTGACCTTTGTTTAATAATAAGTTTCAAAATTGCATTGGCCAACGATAATTCAAAATGTTGACGTTTGCAGAGGTCGCTGTCGAAATTGGTATTTTCCAATTACAATTGAATCTCGAGTTGTATCGAACGTTCTTGCAATCGTAATTTTCTTATTTAATTTGGGTTGTTTTTAGTTATGGAAAGATCGTTTCCAGCTCACCGTTGAAGTTTGTCGTTTAATTTTCAAACCATCTATCGATTCGTGTTCCTTTAACTTTTTGAATCGGGTTTGAAATTCCGTACATCGTTGACGGCAATGGACCAATCACGTATAAAAGCAAGTCCATGAGAAAGAAGCACGAGACATCGAAACCGGAGATTATGTAGTTGCTTTAAAAATTGGTGTGTCGGACAACGAACGATCAAATCCACATCGACGTCCGATTTGCTGTGTAACTTAATTACCTACCTACCGTACGGTGTGACCTTTATTTAATAATAAGTTTCAAAATTGCATTGGCCAACGATAATTCAAAATGTTGACGTTTGCAGAGGTCGCTGTCGAAATTGGTATTTTCCAATTACAATTGAATCTCGAGTTGTATCGAACGTTCTTGCAATCGTAATTTTCTTATTTAATTTGGGTTGTTTTTAGTTATGGAAAGATCGTTTCCAGCTCACCGTTGAAGTTTGTCGTTTAATTTTCAAACCATCTATCGATTCGTGTTCCTTTAACTTTTTGAATCGGGTTTGAAATTCCGTACATCGTTGACGGCAATGGACCAATCACGTATAAAAGCAAGTCCATGAGAAAGAAGCACGAGACATCGAAACCGGAGATTATGTAGTTGCTTTAAAAATTGGTGTGTCGGACAACGAACGATCAAATCCACATCGACGTCCGATTTGCTGTGTAACTTAATTACCTACCTACCGTACGGTGTGACCTTTGTTTAATAATAAGTTTCAAAATTGCATTGGCCAACGATAATTCAAAATGTTGACGTTTGCAGAGGTCGCTGTCGAAATTTGTTATTTTCACACCGGCGAGAAACCATTCGAACAAGAAGATTTGTTAGATTTTAATTGCACCGTTTTCACCGATTCGAAATCCCCCGTACCGGCCTCAAATCGTGATTTACTCGTGAAGGCACATCTGGAAAATAACGAGACACATTGACATGGTTTAATAATAATACGTTTAAAATCTTGGAAATTTAATAAAATTTCGACATAAGCGCGTTCGATTGGCGTGTGTGAACGTGGTTTAAATTTTGTCGATTCGCGAGTGAATGTTAGTTGGCAATGCCGTAGCGACCTGTCATTACCTAACACTTTTTAGAATTGAATCTCGAGTTGTATCGAACGTTCTTGCAATCGTAATTTTCTTATTTAATTTGGGTTGTTTTTAGTTATGGAAAGATCGTTTCCAGCTCACCGTTGAAGTTTGTCGTTTAATTTTCAAACCATCTATCGATTCGTGTTCCTTTAACTTTTTGAATCGGGTTTGAAATTCCGTACATCGTTGACGGCAATGGACCAATCACGTATAAAAGCAAGTCCATGAGAAAGAAGCACGAGACATCGAAACCGGAGATTATGTAGTTGCTTTAAAAATTGGTGTGTCGGACAACGAACGATCAAATCCACATCGACGTCCGATTTGCTGTGTAACTTAATTACCTACCTACCGTACGGTGTGACCTTTGTTTAATAATAAGTTTCAAAATTGCATTGGCCAACGATAATTCAAAATGTTGACGTTTGCAGAGGTCGCTGTCGAAATTTGTTATTTTCACACCGGCGAGAAACCATTCGAACAAGAAGATTTGTTAGATTTTAATTGCACCGTTTTCACCGATTCGAAATCCCCCGTACCGGCCTCAAATCGTGATTTACTCGTGAAGGCACATCTGGAAAATAACGAGACACATTGACATGGTTTAATAATAATAAGTTTAAAATCTTGGAAATTTAATAAAATTTCGACATAAGCGCGTTCGATTGGCGTGTGTGAACGTGGTTTAATTTTTGTCGATTCGCGAGTGAATGTTAGTTGGCAGTGCCGTAGCGACCTGTCATTACCTAACACTTTTTAGAATTGAATCTCGAGTTGTATCGAACGTTCTTGCAATCGTAATTTTCTTATTTAATTTGGGTTGTTTTTAGTTATGGAAAGATCGTTTCCAGCTCACCGTTGAAGTTTGTCGTTTAATTTTCAAACCATCTATCGATTCGTGTTCCTTTAACTTTTTGAATCGGGTTTGAAATTCCGTACATCGTTGACGGCAATGGACCAATCACGTATAAAAGCAAGTCCATGAGAAAGAAGCACGAGACATCGAAACCGGAGATTATGTAGTTGCTTTAAAAATTGGTGTGTCGGACAACGAACGATCAAATCCACATCGACGTCCGATTTGCTGTGTAACTTAATTACCTACCTACCGTACGGTGTGACCTTTGTTTAATAATAAGTTTCAAAATTGCATTGGCCAACGATAATTCAAAATGTTGACGTTTGCAGAGGTCGCTGTCGAAATTGGTATTTTCCAATTACAATTGAATCTCGAGTTGTATCGAACGTTCTTGCAATCGTAATTTTCTTATTTAATTTGGGTTGTTTTTAGTTATGGAAAGATCGTTTCCAGCTCACCGTTGAAGTTTGTCGTTTAATTTTCAAACCATCTATCGATTCGTGTTCCTTTAACTTTTTGAATCGGGTTTGAAATTCCGTACATCGTTGACGGCAATGGACCAATCACGTATAAAAGCAAGTCCATGAGAAAGAAGCACGAGACATCGAAACCGGAGATTATGTAGTTGCTTTAAAAATTGGTGTGTCGGACAACGAACGATCAAATCCACATCGACGTCCGATTTGCTGTGTAACTTAATTACCTACCTACCGTACGGTGTGACCTTTATTTAATAATAAGTTTCAAAATTGCATTGGCCAACGATAATTCAAAATGTTGACGTTTGCAGAGGTCGCTGTCGAAATTGGTATTTTCCAATTACAATTGAATCTCGAGTTGTATCGAACGTTCTTGCAATCGTAATTTTCTTATTTAATTTGGGTTGTTTTTAGTTATGGAAAGATCGTTTCCAGCTCACCGTTGAAGTTTGTCGTTTAATTTTCAAACCATCTATCGATTCGTGTTCCTTTAACTTTTTGAATCGGGTTTGAAATTCCGTACATCGTTGACGGCAATGGACCAATCACGTATAAAAGCAAGTCCATGAGAAAGAAGCACGAGACATCGAAACCGGAGATTATGTAGTTGCTTTAAAAATTGGTGTGTCGGACAACGAACGATCAAATCCACATCGACGTCCGATTTGCTGTGTAACTTAATTACCTACCTACCGTACGGTGTGACCTTTGTTTAATAATAAGTTTCAAAATTGCATTGGCCAACGATAATTCAAAATGTTGACGTTTGCAGAGGTCGCTGTCGAAATTGGTATTTTCCAATTACAATTGAATCTCGAGTTGTATCGAACGTTCTTGCAATCGTAATTTTCTTATTTAATTTGGGTTGTTTTTAGTTATGGAAAGATCGTTTCCAGCTCACCGTTGAAGTTTGTCGTTTAATTTTCAAACCATCTATCGATTCGTGTTCCTTTAACTTTTTGAATCGGGTTTGAAATTCCGTACATCGTTGACGGCAATGGACCAATCACGTATAAAAGCAAGTCCATGAGAAAGAAGCACGAGACATCGAAACCGGAGATTATGTAGTTGCTTTAAAAATTGGTGTGTCGGACAACGAACGATCAAATCCACATCGACGTCCGTTTTGCTGTGTAACTTAATTACCTACCTACCGTACGGTGTGACCTTTATTTAATAATAAGTTTCAAAATTGCATTGGCCAACGATAATTCAAAATGTTGACGTTTGCAGAGGTCGCTGTCGAAATTGGTATTTTCCAATTACAATTGAATCTCGAGTTGTATCGAACGTTCTTGCAATCGTAATTTTCTTATTTAATTTGGGTTGTTTTTAGTTATGGAAAGATCGTTTCCAGCTCACCGTTGAAGTTTGTCGTTTAATTTTCAAACCATCTATCGATTCGTGTTCCTTTAACTTTTTGAATCGGGTTTGAAATTCCGTACATCGTTGACGGCAATGGACCAATCACGTATAAAAGCAAGTCCATGAGAAAGAAGCACGAGACATCGAAACCGGAGATTATGTAGTTGCTTTAAAAATTGGTGTGTCGGACAACGAACGATCAAATCCACATCGACGTCCGATTTGCTGTGTAACTTAATTACCTACCTACCGTACGGTGTGACCTTTGTTTAATAATAAGTTTCAAAATTGCATTGGCCAACGATAATTCAAAATGTTGACGTTTGCAGAGGTCGCTGTCGAAATTTGTTATTTTCACACCGGCGAGAAACCATTCGAACAAGAAGATTTGTTAGATTTTAATTGCACCGTTTTCACCGATTCGAAATCCCCCGTACCGGCCTCAAATCGTGATTTACTCGTGAAGGCACATCTGGAAAATAACGAGACACATTGACATGGTTTAATAATAATACGTTTAAAATCTTGGAAATTTAATAAAATTTCGACATAAGCGCGTTCGATTGGCGTGTGTGAACGTGGTTTAAATTTTGTCGATTCGCGAGTGAATGTTAGTTGGCAATGCCGTAGCGACCTGTCATTACCTAACACTTTTTAGAATTGAATCTCGAGTTGTATCGAACGTTCTTGCAATCGTAATTTTCTTATTTAATTTGGGTTGTTTTTAGTTATGGAAAGATCGTTTCCAGCTCACCGTTGAAGTTTGTCGTTTAATTTTCAAACCATCTATCGATTCGTGTTCCTTTAACTTTTTGAATCGGGTTTGAAATTCCGTACATCGTTGACGGCAATGGACCAATCACGTATAAAAGCAAGTCCATGAGAAAGAAGCACGAGACATCGAAACCGGAGATTATGTAGTTGCTTTAAAAATTGGTGTGTCGGACAACGAACGATCAAATCCACATCGACGTCCGATTTGCTGTGTAACTTAATTACCTACCTACCGTACGGTGTGACCTTTGTTTAATAATAAGTTTCAAAATTGCATTGGCCAACGATAATTCAAAATGTTGACGTTTGCAGAGGTCGCTGTCGAAATTGGTATTTTCCAATTACAATTGAATCTCGAGTTGTATCGAACGTTCTTGCAATCGTAATTTTCTTATTTAATTTGGGTTGTTTTTAGTTATGGAAAGATCGTTTCCAGCTCAACGTTGAAGTTTGTCGTTTAATTTTCAAACCATCTATCGATTCGTGTTCCTTTAACTTTTTGAATCGGGTTTGAAATTCCGTACATCGTTGACGGCAATGGACCAATCACGTATAAAAGCAAGTCCATGAGAAAGAAGCACGAGACATCGAAACCGGAGATTATGTAGTTGCTTTAAAAATTGGTGTGTCGGACAACGAACGATCAAATCCACATCGACGTCCGATTTGCTGTGTAACTTAATTACCTACCTACCGTACGGTGTGACCTTTGTTTAATAATAAGTTTCAAAATTGCATTGGCCAACGATAATTCAAAATGTTGACGTTTGCAGAGGTCGCTGTCGAAATTTGTTATTTTCACACCGGCGAGAAACCATTCGAACAAGAAGATTTGTTAGATTTTAATTGCACCGTTTTCACCGATTCGAAATCCCCCGTACCGGCCTCAAATCGTGATTTACTCGTGAAGGCACATCTGGAAAATAACGAGACACATTGACATGGTTTAATAATAATACGTTTAAAATCTTGGAAATTTAATAAAATTTCGACATAAGCGCGTTCGATTGGCGTGTGTGAACGTGGTTTAAATTTTGTCGATTCGCGAGTGAATGTTAGTTGGCAATGCCGTAGCGACCTGTCATTACCTAACACTTTTTAGAATTGAATCTCGAGTTGTATCGAACGTTCTTGCAATCGTAATTTTCTTATTTAATTTGGGTTGTTTTTAGTTATGGAAAGATCGTTTCCAGCTCACCGTTGAAGTTTGTCGTTTAATTTTCAAACCATCTATCGATTCGTGTTCCTTTAACTTTTTGAATCGGGTTTGAAATTCCGTACATCGTTGACGGCAATGGACCAATCACGTATAAAAGCAAGTCCATGAGAAAGAAGCACGAGACATCGAAACCGGAGATTATGTAGTTGCTTTAAAAATTGGTGTGTCGGACAACGAACGATCAAATCCACATCGACGTCCGATTTGCTGTGTAACTTAATTACCTACCTACCGTACGGTGTGACCTTTGTTTAATAATAAGTTTCAAAATTGCATTGGCCAACGATAATTCAAAATGTTGACGTTTGCAGAGGTCGCTGTCGAAATTGGTATTTTCCAATTACAATTGAATCTCGAGTTGTATCGAACGTTCTTGCAATCGTAATTTTCTTATTTAATTTGGGTTGTTTTTAGTTATGGAAAGATCGTTTCCAGCTCAACGTTGAAGTTTGTCGTTTAATTTTCAAACCATCTATCGATTCGTGTTCCTTTAACTTTTTGAATCGGGTTTGAAATTCCGTACATCGTTGACGGCAATGGACCAATCACGTATAAAAGCAAGTCCATGAGAAAGAAGCACGAGACATCGAAACCGGAGATTATGTAGTTGCTTTAAAAATTGGTGTGTCGGACAACGAACGATCAAATCCACATCGACGTCCGATTTGCTGTGTAACTTAATTACCTACCTACCGTACGGTGTGACCTTTGTTTAATAATAAGTTTCAAAATTGCATTGGCCAACGATAATTCAAAATGTTGACGTTTGCAGAGGTCGCTGTCGAAATTTGTTATTTTCACACCGGCGAGAAACCATTCGAAC
The DNA here is from genome assembly GCA_911387805.1 of Cantharis rustica. Taxonomy (NCBI): domain Eukaryota; kingdom Metazoa; phylum Arthropoda; class Insecta; order Coleoptera; family Cantharidae; genus Cantharis; species Cantharis rustica. Next base: position 48,065,480 of record OU426881.1, on the reverse strand, counting down.
AAGAAGATTTGTTAGATTTTAATTGCACCGTTTTCACCGATTCGAAATCCCCCGTACCGGCCTCAAATCGTGATTTACTCGTGAAGGCACATCTGGAAAATAACGAGACACATTGACATGGTTTAATAATAATACGTTTAAAATCTTGGAAATTTAATAAAATTTCGACATAAGCGCGTTCGATTGGCGTGTGTGAACGTGGTTTAAATTTTGTCGATTCGCGAGTGAATGTTAGTTGGCAATGCCGTAGCGACCTGTCATTACCTAACACTTTTTAGAATTGAATCTCGAGTTGTATCGAACGTTCTTGCAATCGTAATTTTCTTATTTAATTTGGGTTGTTTTTAGTTATGGAAAGATCGTTTCCAGCTCACCGTTGAAGTTTGTCGTTTAATTTTCAAACCATCTATCGATTCGTGTTCCTTTAACTTTTTGAATCGGGTTTGAAATTCCGTACATCGTTGACGGCAATGGACCAATCACGTATAAAAGCAAGTCCATGAGAAAGAAGCACGAGACATCGAAACCGGAGATTATGTAGTTGCTTTAAAAATTGGTGTGTCGGACAACGAACGATCAAATCCACATCGACGTCCGATTTGCTGTGTAACTTAATTACCTACCTACCGTACGGTGTGACCTTTGTTTAATAATAAGTTTCAAAATTGCATTGGCCAACGATAATTCAAAATGTTGACGTTTGCAGAGGTCGCTGTCGAAATTTGTTATTTTCACACCGGCGAGAAACCATTCGAACAAGAAGATTTGTTAGATTTTAATTGCACCGTTTTCACCGATTCGAAATCCCCCGTACCGGCTTCAAATCGTGATTTACTCGTGAAGGCACATCTGGAAAATAACGAGACACATTGACATGGTTTAATAATAATACGTTTAAAATCTTGGAAATTTAATAAAATTTCGACATAAGCGCGTTCGATTGGCGTGTGTGAACGTGGTTTAATTTTTGTCGATTCGCGAGTGAATGTTAGTTGGCAATGCCGTAGCGACCTGTCATTACCTAACACTTTTTAGAATTGAATCTCGAGTTGTATCGAACGTTCTTGCAATCGTAATTTTCTTATTTAATTTGGGTTGTTTTTAGTTATGGAAAGATCGTTTCCAGCTCACCGTTGAAGTTTGTCGTTTAATTTTCAAACCATCTATCGATTCGTGTTCCTTTAACTTTTTGAATCGGGTTTGAAATTCCGTACATCGTTGACGGCAATGGACCAATCACGTATAAAAGCAAGTCCATGAGAAAGAAGCACGAGACATCGAAACCGGAGATTATGTAGTTGCTTTAAAAATTGGTGTGTCGGACAACGAACGATCAAATCCACATCGACGTCCGATTTGCTGTGTAACTTAATTACCTACCTACCGTACGGTGTGACCTTTGTTTAATAATAAGTTTCAAAATTGCATTGGCCAACGATAATTCAAAATGTTGACGTTTGCAGAGGTCCCTGTCGAAATTGGTATTTTCCAATTACAATTGAATCTCGAGTTGTATCGAACGTTCTTGCAATCGTAATTTTCTTATTTAATTTGGGTTGTTTTTAGTTATGGAAAGATCGTTTCCAGCTCACCGTTGAAGTTTGTCGTTTAATTTTCAAACCATGTATCGATTCGTGTTCCTTTAACTTTTTGAATCGGGTTTGAAATTCCGTACATCGTTGACGGCAATGGACCAATCACGTATAAAAGCAAGTCCATGAGAAAGAAGCACGAGACATCGAAACCGGAGATTATGTAGTTGCTTTAAAAATTGGTGTGTCGGACAACGAACGATCAAATCCACATCGACGTCCGATTTGCTGTGTAACTTAATTACCTACCTACCGTACGGTGTGCCCTTTGTTTAATAATAAGTTTCAAAATTGCATTGGCCAACGATAATTCAAAATGTTGACGTTTGCAGAGGTCCCTGTCGAAATTGGTATTTTCCAATTACAATTGAATCTCGAGTTGTATCGAACGTTCTTGCAATCGTAATTTTCTTATTTAATTTGGGTTGTTTTTAGTTATGGAAAGATCGTTTCCAGCTCACCGTTGAAGTTTGTCGTTTAATTTTCAAACCATCTATCGATTCGTGTTCCTTTAACTTTTTGAATCGGGTTTGAAATTCCGTACATCTTTGACGGCAATGGACCAATCACGTATAAAAGCAAGTCCATGAGAAAGAAGCACGAGACATCGAAACCGGAGATTATGTAGTTGCTTTAAAAATTGGTGTGTCGGACAACGAACGATCAAATCCACATCGACGTCCGATTTGCTGTGTAACTTAATTACCTACCTACCGTACGGTGTGACCTTTGTTTAATAATAAGTTTCAAAATTGCATTGGCCAACGATAATTCAAAATGTTGACGTTTGCAGAGGTCGCTGTCGAAATTGGTATTTTCCAATTACAATTGAATCTCGAGTTGTATCGAACGTTCTTGCAATCGTAATTTTCTTATTTAATTTGGGTTGTTTTTAGTTATGGAAAGATCGTTTCCAGCTCACCGTTGAAGTTTGTCGTTTAATTTTCAAACCATCTATCGATTCGTGTTCCTTTAACTTTTTGAATCGGGTTTGAAATTCCGTACATCGTTGACGGCAATGGACCAATCACGTATAAAAGCAAGTCCATGAGAAAGAAGCACGAGACATCGAAACCGGAGATTATGTAGTTGCTTTAAAAATTGGTGTGTCGGACAACGAACGATCAAATCCACATCGACGTCCGATTTGCTGTGTAACTTAATTACCTACCTACCGTACGGTGTGACCTTTGTTTAATAATAAGTTTCAAAATTGCATTGGCCAACGATAATTCAAAATGTTGACGTTTGCAGAGGTCGCTGTCGAAATTTGTTATTTTCACAACGGCGAGATACCATTCGAACAGGAAGATTTGTTAGATTTTAATTGCACCGTTTTCACCGATTCGAAATCCCTCGTACCGGCCTCAAATCGTGATTTACTCGTGAAGGCACATCTGGAAAATAACGAGACACATTGACATGGTTTAATAATAATACGTTTAAAATCTTGGAAATTTAATAAAATTTCGACAAGCGCGTTCGATTGGCGTGTGTGAACGTGGTTTAATTTTTGTCGATTCGCGAGTGAATGTTAGTTGGCAATGCCGTAGCGACCTGTCATTACCTAACACTTTTTAGAATTGAATCTCGAGTTGTATCGAACGTTCTTGCAATCGTAATTTTCTTATTTAATTTGGGTTGTTTTTAGTTATGGAAAGATCGTTTCCAGCTCACCGTTGAAGTTTGTCGTTTAATTTTCAAACCATCTATCGATTCGTGTTCCTTTAACTTTTTGAATCGGGTTTGAAATTCCGTACATCGTTGACGGCAATGGACCAATCACGTATAAAAGCAAGTCCATGAGAAAGAAGCACGAGACATCGAAACCGGAGATTATGTAGTTGCTTTAAAAATTGGTGTGTCGGACAACGAACGATCAAATCCACATCGACGTCCGATTTGCTGTGTAACTTAATTACCTACCTACCGTACGGTGTGACCTTTGTTTAATAATAAGTTTCAAAATTGCATTGGCCAACGATAATTCAAAATGTTGACGTTTGCAGAGGTCGCTGTCGAAATTTGTTATTTTCACACCGGCGAGAAACCATTCGAACAAGAAGATTTGTTAGATTTTAATTGCACCGTTTTCACCGATTCGAAATCCCCCGTACCGGCCTCAAATCGTGATTTACTCGTGAAGGCACATCTGGAAAATAACGAGACACATTGACATGGTTTAATAATAATACGTTTAAAATCTTGGAAATTTAATAAAATTTCGACATAAGCGCGTTCGATTGGCGTGTGTGAACGTGGTTTAATTTTTGTCGATTCGCGAGTGAATGTTAGTTGGCAATGCCGTAGCGACCTGTCATTACCTAACACTTTTTAGAATTGAATCTCGAGTTGTATCGAACGTTCTTGCAATCGTAATTTTCTTATTTAATTTGGGTTGTTTTTAGTTATGGAAAGATCGTTTCCAGCTCACCGTTGAAGTTTGTCGTTTAATTTTCAAACCATCTATCGATTCGTGTTCCTTTAACTTTTTGAATCGGGTTTGAAATTCCGTACATCGTTGACGGCAATGGACCAATCACGTATAAAAGCAAGTCCATGAGAAAGAAGCACGAGACATCGAAACCGGAGATTATGTAGTTGCTTTAAAAATTGGTGTGTCGGACAACGAACGATCAAATCCACATCGACGTCCGATTTGCTGTGTAACTTAATTACCTACCTACCGTACGGTGTGACCTTTGTTTAATAATAAGTTTCAAAATTGCATTGGCCAACGATAATTCAAAATGTTGACGTTTGCAGAGGTCGCTGTCGAAATTTGTTATTTTCACACCGGCGAGAAACCATTCGAACAAGAAGATTTGTTAGATTTTAATTGCACCGTTTTCACCGATTCGAAATCCCCCGTACCGGCCTCAAATCGTGATTTACTCGTGAAGGCACATCTGGAAAATAACGAGACACATTGACATGGTTTAATAATAATACGTTTAAAATCTTGGAAATTTAATAAAATTTCGACATAAGCGCGTTCGATTGGCGTGTGTGAACGTGGTTTAATTTTTGTCGATTCGCGAGTGAATGTTAGTTGGCAGTGCCGTAGCGACCTGTCATTACCTAACACTTTTTAGAATTGAATCTCGAGTTGTATCGAACGTTCTTGCAATCGTAATTTTCTTATTTAATTTGGGTTGTTTTTAGTTATGGAAAGATCGTTTCCAGCTCACCGTTGAAGTTTGTCGTTTAATTTTCAAACCATCTATCGATTCGTGTTCCTTTAACTTTTTGAATCGGGTTTGAAATTCCGTACATCGTTGACGGCAATGGACCAATCACGTATAAAAGCAAGTCCATGAGAAAGAAGCACGAGACATCGAAACCGGAGATTATGTAGTTGCTTTAAAAATTGGTGTGTCGGACAACGAACGATCAAATCCACATCGACGTCCGATTTGCTGTGTAACTTAATTACCTACCTACCGTACGGTGTGACCTTTGTTTAATAATAAGTTTCAAAATTGCATTGGCCAACGATAATTCAAAATGTTGACGTTTGCAGAGGTCGCTGTCGAAATTGGTATTTTCCAATTACAATTGAATCTCGAGTTGTATCGAACGTTCTTGCAATCGTAATTTTCTTATTTAATTTGGGTTGTTTTTAGTTATGGAAAGATCGTTTCCAGCTCACCGTTGAAGTTTGTCGTTTAATTTTCAAACCATCTATCGATTCGTGTTCCTTTAACTTTTTGAATCGGGTTTGAAATTCCGTACATCGTTGACGGCAATGGACCAATCACGTATAAAAGCAAGTCCATGAGAAAGAAGCACGAGACATCGAAACCGGAGATTATGTAGTTGCTTTAAAAATTGGTGTGTCGGACAACGAACGATCAAATCCACATCGACGTCCGATTTGCTGTGTAACTTAATTACCTACCTACCGTACGGTGTGACCTTTGTTTAATAATAAGTTTCAAAATTGCATTGGCCAATGATAATTCAAAATGTTGACGTTTGCAGAGGTCGCTGTCGAAATTTGTTATTTTCACACCGGCGAGAAACCATTCGAACAAGAAGATTTGTTAGATTTTAATTGCACCGTTTTCACCGATTCGAAATCCCCCGTACCGGCCTCAAATCGTGATTTACTCGTGAAGGCACATCTGGAAAATAACGAGACACATTGACATGGTTTAATAATAATACGTTTAAAATCTTGGAAATTTAATAAAATTTCGACATAAGCGCGTTCGATTGGCGTGTGTGAACGTGGTTTAATTTTTGTCGATTCGCGAGTGAATGTTAGTTGGCAATGCCGTAGCGACCTGTCATTACCTAACACTTTTTAGAATTGAATCTCGAGTTGTATCGAACGTTCTTGCAATCGTAATTTTCTTATTTAATTTGGGTTGTTTTTAGTTATGGAAAGATCGTTTCCAGCTCACCGTTGAAGTTTGTCGTTTAATTTTCAAACCATCTATCGATTCGTGTTCCTTTAACTTTTTGAATCGGGTTTGAAATTCCGTACATCGTTGACGGCAATGGACCAATCACGTATAAAAGCAAGTCCATGAGAAAGAAGCACGAGACATCGAAACCGGAGATTATGTAGTTGCTTTAAAAATTGGTGTGTCGGACAACGAACGATCAAATCCACATCGACGTCCGATTTGCTGTGTAACTTAATTACCTACCTACCGTACGGTGTGACCTTTGTTTAATAATAAGTTTCAAAATTGCATTGGCCAACGATAATTCAAAATGTTGACGTATGCAGAGGTCGCTGTCGAAATTGGTATTTTCCAATTACAATTGAATCTCGAGTTGTATCGAACGTTCTTGCAATCGTAATTTTCTTATTTAATTTGGGTTGTTTTTAGTTATGGAAAGATCGTTTCCAGCTCACCGTTGAAGTTTGTCGTTTAATTTTCAAACCATCTATCGATTCGTGTTCCTTTAACTTTTTGAATCGGGTTTGAAATTCCGTACATCGTTGACGGCAATGGACCAATCACGTATAAAAGCAAGTCCATGAGAAAGAAGCACGAGACATCGAAACCGGAGATTATGTAGTTGCTTTAAAAATTGGTGTGTCGGACAACGAAGGATCAAATCCACATCGACGTCCGATTTGCTGTGTAACTTAATTACCTACCTACCGTACGGTGTGACCTTTGTTTAATAATAAGTTTCAAAATTGCATTGGCCAACGATAATTCAAAATGTTGACGTTTGCAGAGGTCGCTGTCGAAATTTGTTATTTTCACAACGGCGAGAAACCATTCGAACAGGAAGATTTGTTAGATTTTAATTGCACCGTTTTCACCGATTCGAAATCCCTCGTACCGGCCTCAAATCGTGATTTACTCGTGAAGGCACATCTGGAAAATAACGAGACACATTGACATGGTTTAATAATAATACGTTTAAAATCTTGGAAATTTAATAAAATTTCGACAAGCGCGTTCGATTGGCGTGTGTGAACGTGGTTTAATTTTTGTCGATTCGCGAGTGAATGTTAGTTGGCAATGCCGTAGCGACCTGTCATTACCTAACACTTTTTAGAATTGAATCTCGAGTTGTATCGAACGTTCTTGCAATCGTAATTTTCTTATTTAATTTGGGTTGTTTTTAGTTATGGAAAGATCGTTTCCAGCTCACCGTTGAAGTTTGTCGTTTAATTTTCAAACCATCTATCGATTCGTGTTCCTTTAACTTTTTGAATCGGGTTTGAAATTCCGTACATCGTTGACGGCAATGGACCAATCACGTATAAAAGCAAGTCCATGAGAAAGAAGCACGAGACATCGAAACCGGAGATTATGTAGTTGCTTTAAAAATTGGTGTGTCGGACAACGAACGATCAAATCCACATCGACGTCCGATTTGCTGTGTAACTTAATTACCTACCTACCGTACGGTGTGACCTTTGTTTAATAATAAGTTTCAAAATTGCATTGGCCAACGATAATTCAAAATGTTGATGTTTGCAGAGGTCGCTGTCGAAATTTGTTATTTTCACACCGGCGAGAAACCATTCGAACAAGAAGATTTGTTAGATTTTAATTGCACCGTTTTCACCGATTCGAAATCCCCCGTACCGGCCTCAAATCGTGATTTACTCGTGAAGGCACATCTGGAAAATAACGAGACACATTGACATGGTTTAATAATAATACGTTTAAAATCTTGGAAATTTAATAAAATTTCGACATAAGCGCGTTCGATTGGCGTGTGTGAACGTGGTTTAATTTTTGTCGATTCGCGAGTGAATGTTAGTTGGCAATGCCGTAGCGACCTGTCATTACCTAACACTTTTTAGAATTGAATCTCGAGTTGTACGAACGTTCTTGCAATCGTAATTTTCTTATTTAATTTGGGTTGTTTTTAGTTATGGAAAGATCGTTTCCAGCTCACCGTTGAAGTTTGTCGTTTAATTTTCAAACCATCTATCGATTCGTGTTCCTTTAACTTTTTGAATCGGGTTTGAAATTCCGTACATCGTTGACGGCAATGGACCAATCACGTATAAAAGCAAGTCCATGAGAAAGAAGCACGAGACATCGAAACCGGAGATTATGTAGTTGCTTTAAAAATTGGTGTGTCGGACAACGAACGATCAAATCCACATCGACGTCCGATTTGCTGTGTAACTTAATTACCTACCTACCGTACGGTGTGACCTTTGTTTAATAATAAGTTTCAAAATTGCATTGGCCAATGATAATTCAAAATGTTGACGTTTGCAGAGGTCGCTGTCGAAATTTGTTATTTTCACACCGGCGAGAAACCATTCGAACAAGAAGATTTGTTAGATTTTAATTGCACCGTTTTCACCGATTCGAAATCCCCCGTACCGGCCTCAAATCGTGATTTACTCGTGAAGGCACATCTGGAAAATAACGAGACACATTGACATGGTTTAATAATAATACGTTTAAAATCTTGGAAATTTAATAAAATTTCGACATAAGCGCGTTCGATTGGCGTGTGTGAACGTGGTTTAATTTTTGTCGATTCGCGAGTGAATGTTAGTTGGCAATGCCGTAGCGACCTGTCATTACCTAACACTTTTTAGAATTGAATCTCGAGTTGTATCGAACGTTCTTGCAATCGTAATTTTCTTATTTAATTTGGGTTGTTTTTAGTTATGGAAAGATCGTTTCCAGCTCACCGTTGAAGTTTGTCGTTTAATTTTCAAACCATCTATCGATTCGTGTTCCTTTAACTTTTTGAATCGGGTTTGAAATTCCGTACATCGTTGACGGCAATGGACCAATCACGTATAAAAGCAAGTCCATGAGAAAGAAGCACGAGACATCGAAACCGGAGATTATGTAGTTGCTTTAAAAATTGGTGTGTCGGACAACGAACGATCAAATCCACATCGACGTCCGATTTGCTGTGTAACTTAATTACCTACCTACCGTACGGTGTGACCTTTGTTTAATAATAAGTTTCAAAATTGCATTGGCCAACGATAATTCAAAATGTTGACGTTTGCAGAGGTCGCTGTCGAAATTGGTATTTTCCAATTACAATTGAATCTCGAGTTGTATCGAACGTTCTTGCAATCGTAATTTTCTTATTTAATTTGGGTTGTTTTTAGTTATGGAAAGATCGTTTCCAGCTCACCGTTGAAGTTTGTCGTTTAATTTTCAAACCATCTATCGATTCGTGTTCCTTTAACTTTTTGAATCGGGTTTGAAATTCCGTACATCGTTGACGGCAATGGACCAATCACGTATAAAAGCAAGTCCATGAGAAAGAAGCACGAGACATCGAAACCGGAGATTATGTAGTTGCTTTAAAAATTGGTGTGTCGGACAACGAACGATCAAATCCACATCGACGTCCGATTTGCTGTGTAACTTAATTACCTACCTACCGTACGGTGTGACCTTTGTTTAATAATAAGTTTCAAAATTGCATTGGCCAACGATAATTCAAAATGTTGACGTTTGCAGAGGTCGCTGTCGAAATTGGTATTTTCCAATTACAATTGAATCTCGAGTTGTATCGAACGTTCTTGCAATCGTAATTTTCTTATTTAATTTGGGTTGTTTTTAGTTATGGAAAGATCGTTTCCAGCTCACCGTTGAAGTTTGTCGTTTAATTTTCAAACCATCTATCGATTCGTGTTCCTTTAACTTTTTGAATCGGGTTTGAAATTCCGTACATCGTTGACGGCAATGGACCAATCACGTATAAAAGCAAGTCCATGAGAAAGAAGCACGAGACATCGAAACCGGAGATTATGTAGTTGCTTTAAAAATTGGTGTGTCGGACAACGAACGATCAAATCCACATCGACGTCCGATTTGCTGTGTAACTTAATTACCTACCTACCGTACGGTGTGACCTTTGTTTAATAATAAGTTTCAAAATTGCATTGGCCAATGATAATTCAAAATGTTGACGTTTGCAGAGGTCGCTGTCGAAATTTGTTATTTTCACACCGGCGAGAAACCATTCGAACAAGAAGATTTGTTAGATTTTAATTGCACCGTTTTCACCGATTCGAAATCCCCCGTACCGGCCTCAAATCGTGATTTACTCGTGAAGGCACATCTGGAAAATAACGAGACACATTGACATGGTTTAATAATAATACGTTTAAAATCTTGGAAATTTAATAAAATTTCGACATAAGCGCGTTCGATTGGCGTGTGTGAACGTGGTTTAATTTTTGTCGATTCGCGAGTGAATGTTAGTTGGCAATGCCGTAGCGACCTGTCATTACCTAACACTTTTTAGAATTGAATCTCGAGTTGTATCGAACGTTCTTGCAATCGTAATTTTCTTATTTAATTTGGGTTGTTTTTAGTTATGGAAAGATCGTTTCCAGCTCACCGTTGAAGTTTGTCGTTTAATTTTCAAACCATCTATCGATTCGTGTTCCTTTAACTTTTTGAATCGGGTTTGAAATTCCGTACATCGTTGACGGCAATGGACCAATCACGTATAAAAGCAAGTCCATGAGAAAGAAGCACGAGACATCGAAACCGGAGATTATGTAGTTGCTTTAAAAATTGGTGTGTCGGACAACGAACGATCAAATCCACATCGACGTCCGATTTGCTGTGTAACTTAATTACCTACCTACCGTACGGTGTGACCTTTGTTTAATAATAAGTTTCAAAATTGCATTGGCCAACGATAATTCAAAATGTTGACGTTTGCAGAGGTCGCTGTCGAAATTGGTATTTTCCAATTACAATTGAATCTCGAGTTGTATCGAACGTTCTTGCAATCGTAATTTTCTTATTTAATTTGGGTTGTTTTTAGTTATGGAAAGATCGTTTCCAGCTCACCGTTGAAGTTTGTCGTTTAATTTTCAAACCATCTATCGATTCGTGTTCCTTTAACTTTTTGAATCGGGTTTGAAATTCCGTACATCGTTGACGGCAATGGACCAATCACGTATAAAAGCAAGTCCATGAGAAAGAAGCACGAGACATCGAAACCGGAGATTATGTAGTTGCTTTAAAAATTGGTGTGTCGGACAACGAACGATCAAATCCACATCGACGTCCGATTTGCTGTGTAACTTAATTACCTACCTACCGTACGGTGTGACCTTTGTTTAATAATAAGTTTCAAAATTGCATTGGCCAACGATAATTCAAAATGTTGACGTTTGCAGAGGTCGCTGTCGAAATTTGTTATTTTCACAACGGCGAGAAACCATTCGAACAGGAAGATTTGTTAGATTTTAATTGCACCGTTTTCACCGATTCGAAATCCCTCGTACCGGCCTCAAATCGTGATTTACTCGTGAAGGCACATCTGGAAAATAACGAGACACATTGACATGGTTTAATAATAATACGTTTAAAATCTTGGAAATTTAATAAAATTTCGACAAGCGCGTTCGATTGGCGTGTGTGAACGTGGTTTAATTTTTGTCGATTCGCGAGTGAATGTTAGTTGGCAATGCCGTAGCGACCTGTCATTACCTAACACTTTTTAGAATTGAATCTCGAGTTGTATCGAACGTTCTTGCAATCGTAATTTTCTTATTTAATTTGGGTTGTTTTTAGTTATGGAAAGATCGTTTCCAGCTCACCGTTGAAGTTTGTCGTTTAATTTTCAAACCATCTATCGATTCGTGTTCCTTTAACTTTTTGAATCGGGTTTGAAATTCCGTACATCGTTGACGGCAATGGACCAATCACGTATAAAAGCAAGTCCATGAGAAAGAAGCACGAGAGATCGAAACCGGAGATTATGTAGTTGCTTTAAAAATTGGTGTGTCGGACAACGAACGATCAAATCCACATCGACGTCCGATTTGCTGTGTAACTTAATTACCTACCTACCGTACGGTGTGACCTTTGTTTAATAATAAGTTTCAAAATTGCATTGGCCAACGATAATTCAAAATGTTGACGTTTGCAGAGGTCGCTGTCGAAATTTGTTATTTTCACACCGGCGAGAAACCATTCGAACAAGAAGATTTGTTAGATTTTAATTGCACCGTTTTCACCGATTCGAAATCCCCCGTACCGGCCTCAAATCGTGATTTACTCGTGAAGGCACATCTGGAAAATAACGAGACACATTGACATGGTTTAATAATAATACGTTTAAAATCTTGGAAATTTAATAAAATTTCGACATAAGCGCGTTCGATTGGCGTGTGTGAACGTGGTTTAAATTTTGTCGATTCGCGAGTGAATGTTAGTTGGCAATGCCGTAGCGACCTGTCATTACCTAACACTTTTTAGAATTGAATCTCGAGTTGTATCGAACGTTCTTGCAATCGTAATTTTCTTATTTAATTTGGGTTGTTTTTAGTTATGGAAAGATCGTTTCCAGCTTACCGTTGAAGTTTGTCGTTTAATTTTCAAACCATCTATCGATTCGTGTTCCTTTAACTTTTTGAATCGGGTTTGAAATTCCGTACATCGTTGACGGCAATGGACCAATCACGTATAAAAGCAAGTCCATGAGAAAGAAGCACGAGACATCGAAACCGGAGATTATGTAGTTGCTTTAAAAATTGGTGTGTCGGACAACGAACGATCAAATCCACATCGACGTCCGATTTGCTGTGTAACTTAATTACCTACCTACCGTACGGTGTGACCTTTGTTTAATAATAAGTTTCAAAATTGCATTGGCCAACGATAATTCAAAATGTTGACGTTTGCAGAGGTCGCTGTCGAAATTTGTTATTTTCACACCGGCGAGAAACCATTCGAACAAGAAGATTTGTTAGATTTTAATTGCACCGTTTTCACCGATTCGAAATCCCCCGTACCGGCCTCAAATCGTGATTTACTCGTGAAGGCACATCTGGAAAATAACAAGACACATTGACATGGTTTAATAATAATACGTTTAAAATCTTGGAAATTTAATAAAATTTCGACATAAGCGCGTTCGATTGGCGTGTGTGAACGTGGTTTAATTTTTGTCGATTCGCGAGTGAATGTTAGTTGGCAGTGCCGTAGCGACCTGTCATTACCTAACACTTTTTAGAATTGAATCTCGAGTTGTATCGAACGTTCTTGCAATCGTAATTTTCTTATTTAATTTGGGTTGTTTTTAGTTATGGAAAGATCGTTTCCAGCTCACCGTTGAAGTTTGTCGTTTAATTTTCAAACCATCTATCGATTCGTGTTCCTTTAACTTTTTGAATCGGGTTTGAAATTCCGTACATCGTTGACGGCAATGGACCAATCACGTATAAAAGCAAGTCCATGAGAAAGAAGCACGAGACATCGAAACCGGAGATTATGTAGTTGCTTTAAAAATTGGTGTGTCGGACAACGAACGATCAAATCCACATCGACGTCCGATTTGCTGTGTAACTTAATTACCTACCTACCGTACGGTGTGACCTTTGTTTAATAATAAGTTTCAAAATTGCATTGGCCAACGATAATTCAAAATGTTGACGTTTGCAGAGGTCGCTGTCGAAATTTGTTATTTTCACACCGGCGAGAAACCATTCGAACAGGAAGATTTGTTAGATTTTAATTGCACCGTTTTCACCGATTCGAAATCCCTCGTACCGGCCTCAAATCGTGATTTACTCGTGAAGGCACATCTGGAAAATAACGAGACACATTGACATGGTTTAATAATAGTACGTTTAAAATCTTGGAAATTTAATAAAATTTCGACATAAGCGCGTTCGATTGGCGTGTGTGAACGTGGTTTAATTTTTGTCGATTCGCGGGTGAATGTTAGTTGGCAATGCCGTAGCGACCTGTCATTACCTAACACTTTTTAGAATTGAATCTCGAGTTGTATCGAACGTTCTTGCAATCGTAATTTTCTTATTTAATTTGGGTTGTTTTTAGTTATGGAAAGATCGTTTCCAGCTCACCGTTGAAGTTTGTCGTTTAATTTTCAAACCATCTATCGATTCGTGTTCCTTTAACTTTTTGAATCGGGTTTGAAATTCCGTACATCGTTGACGGCAATGGACCAATCACGTATAAAAGCAAGTCCATGAGAAAGAAGCACGAGACATCGAAACCGGAGATTATGTAGTTGCTTTAAAAATTGGTGTGTCGGACAACGAACGATCAAATCCACATCGACGTCCGATTTGCTGTGTAACTTAATTACCTACCTACCGTACGGTGTGACCTTTGTTTAATAATAAGTTTCAAAATTGCATTGGCCAACGATAATTCAAAATGTTGACGTTTGCAGAGGTCCCTGTCGAAATTGGTATTTTCCAATTACAATTGAATCTCGAGTTGTATCGAACGTTCTTGCAATCGTAATTTTCTTATTTAATTTGGGTTGTTTTTAGTTATGGAAAGATCGTTTCCAGCTCACCGTTGAAGTTTGTCGTTTAATTTTCAAACCATGTATCGATTCGTGTTCCTTTAACTTTTTGAATCGGGTTTGAAATTCCGTACATCGTTGACGGCAATGGACCAATCACGTATAAAAGCAAGTCCATGAGAAAGAAGCACGAGACATCGAAACCGGAGATTATGTAGTTGCTTTAAAAATTGGTGTGTCGGACAACGAACGATCAAATCCACATCGACGTCCGATTTGCTGTGTAACTTAATTACCTACCTACCGTACGGTGTGACCTTTGTTTAATAATAAGTTTCAAAATTGCATTGGCCAACGATAATTCAAAATGTTGACGTTTGCAGAGGTCGCTGTCGAAATTTGTTATTTTCACACCGGCGAGAAACCATTCGAACAAGAAGATTTGTTAGATTTTAATTGCACCGTTTTCACCGATTCGAAATCCCCCGTACCGGCCTCAAATCGTGATTTACTCGTGAAGGCACATCTGAAAAATAACGAGACACATTGACATGGTTTAATAATACGTTTAAAATCTTGGAAATTTAATAAAATTTCGACATAAGCGCGTTCGATTGGCGTGTGTGAACGTGGTTTAATTTTTGTCGATTCGCGAGTGAATGTTAGTTGGCAGTGCCGTAGCGACCTGTCATTACCTAACACTTTTTAGAATTGAATCTCGAGTTGTATCGAACGTTCTTGCAATCGTAATTTTCTTATTTAATTTGGGTTGTTTTTAGTTATGGAAAGATCGTTTCCAGCTCACCGTTGAAGTTTGTCGTTTAATTTTCAAACCATCTATCGATTCGTGTTCCTTTAACTTTTTGAATCGGGTTTGAAATTCCGTACATCGTTGACGGCAATGGACCAATCACGTATAAAAGCAAGTCCATGAGAAAGAAGCACGAGACATCGAAACCGGAGATTATGTAGTTGCTTTAAAAATTGGTGTGTCGGACAACGAACGATCAAATCCACATCGACGTCCGATTTGCTGTGTAACTTAATTACCTACCTACCGTACGGTGTGACCTTTGTTTAATAATAAGTTTCAAAATTGCATTGGCCAACGATAATTCAAAATGTTGACGTTTGCAGAGGTCGCTGTCGAAATTGGTATTTTCCAATTACAATTGAATCTCGAGTTGTATCGAACGTTCTTGCAATCGTAATTTTCTTATTTAATTTGGGTTGTTTTTAGTTATGGAAAGATCGTTTCCAGCTCACCGTTGAAGTTTGTCGTTTAATTTTCAAACCATCTATCGATTCGTGTTCCTTTAACTTTTTGAATCGGGTTTGAAATTCCGTACATCGTTGACGGCAATGGACCAATCACGTATAAAAGCAAGTCCATGAGAAAGAAGCACGAGACATCGAAACCGGAGATTATGTAGTTGCTTTAAAAATTGGTGTGTCGGACAACGAACGATCAAATCCACATCGACGTCCGATTTGCTGTGTAACTTAATTACCTACCTACCGTACGGTGTGACCTTTGTTTAATAATAAGTTTCAAAATTGCATTGGCCAACGATAATTCAAAATGTTGACGTTTGCAGAGGTCGCTGTCGAAATTTGTTATTTTCACACCGGCGAGAAACCATTCGAACAGGAAGATTTGTTAGATTTTAATTGCACCGTTTTCACCGATTCGAAATCCCTCGTACCGGCCTCAAATCGTGATTTACTCGTGAAGGCACATCTGGAAAATAACGAGACACATTGACATGGTTTAATAATAATACGTTTAAAATCTTGGAAATTTAATAAAATTTCGACATAAGCGCGTTCGATTGGCGTGTGTGAACGTGGTTTAATTTTTGTCGATTCGCGGGTGAATGTTAGTTGGCAATGCCGTAGCGACCTGTCATTACCTAACACTTTTTAGAATTGAATCTCGAGTTGTATCGAACGTTCTTGCAATCGTAATTTTCTTATTTAATTTGGGTTGTTTTTAGTTATGGAAAGATCGTTTCCAGCTCACCGTTGAAGTTTGTCGTTTAATTTTCAAACCATCTATCGATTCGTGTTCCTTTAACTTTTTGAATCGGGTTTGAAATTCCGTACATCGTTGACGGCAATGGACCAATCACGTATAAAAGCAAGTCCATGAGAAAGAAGCACGAGACATCGAAACCGGAGATTATGTAGTTGCTTTAAAAATTGGTGTGTCGGACAACGAACGATCAAATCCACATCGACGTCCGATTTGCTGTGTAACTTAATTACCTACCTACCGTACGGTGTGACCTTTGTTTAATAATAAGTTTCAAAATTGCATTGGCCAACGATAATTCAAAATGTTGACGTTTGCAGAGGTCGCTGTCGAAATTTGTTATTTTCACTCCGGCGAGAAACCATTCGAACAGGAAGATTTGTTAGATTTTAATTGCACCGTTTTCACCGATTCGAAATCCCTCGTACCGGCCTCAAATCGTGATTTACTCGTGAAGGCACATCTGGAAAATAACGAGACACATTGACATGGTTTAATAATAATACGTTTAAAATCTTGGAAATTTAATAAAATTTCGACATAAGCGCGTTCGATTGGCGTGTGTGAACGTGGTTTAATTTTTGTCGATTCGCGGGTGAATGTTAGTTGGCAATGCCGTAGCGACCTGTCATTACCTAACACTTTTTAGAATTGAATCTCGAGTTGTATCGAACGTTCTTGCAATCGTAATTTTCTTATTTAATTTGGGTTGTTTTTAGTTATGGAAAGATCGTTTCCAGCTCACCGTTGAAGTTTGTCGTTTAATTTTCAAACCATCTATCGATTCGTGTTCCTTTAACTTTTTGAATCGGGTTTGAAATTCCGTACATCGTTGACGGCAATGGACCAATCACGTATAAAAGCAAGTCCATGAGAAAGAAGCACGAGACATCGAAACCGGAGATTATGTAGTTGCTTTAAAAATTGGTGTGTCGGACAACGAACGATCAAATCCACATCGACGTCCGATTTGCTGTGTAACTTAATTACCTACCTACCGTACGGTGTGACCTTTGTTTAATAATAAGTTTCAAAATTGCATTGGCCAACGATAATTCAAAATGTTGACGTTTGCAGAGGTCCCTGTCGAAATTGGTATTTTCCAATTACAATTGAATCTCGAGTTGTATCGAACGTTCTTGCAATCGTAATTTTCTTATTTAATTTGGGTTGTTTTTAGTTATGGAAAGATCGTTTCCAGCTCACCGTTGAAGTTTGTCGTTTAATTTTCAAACCATGTATCGATTCGTGTTCCTTTAACTTTTTGAATCGGGTTTGAAATTCCGTACATCGTTGACGGCAATGGACCAATCACCTATAAAAGCAAGTCCATGAGAAAGAAGCACGAGACATCGAAACCGGAGATTATGTAGTTGCTTTAAAAATTGGTGTGTCGGACAACGAACGATCAAATCCACATCGACGTCCGATTTGCTGTGTAACTTAATTACCTACCTACCGTACGGTGTGACCTTTGTTTAATAATAAGTTTCAAAATTGCATTGGCCAACGATAATTCAAAATGTTGACGTTTGCAGAGGTCGCTGTCGAAATTGGTATTTTCCAATTACAATTGAATCTCGAGTTGTATCGAACGTTCTTGCAATCGTAATTTTCTTATTTAATTTGGGTTGTTTTTAGTTATGGAAAGATCGTTTCCAGCTCACCGTTGAAGTTTGTCGTTTAATTTTCAAACCATCTATCGATTCGTGTTCCTTTAACTTTTTGAATCGGGTTTGAAATTCCGTACATCGTTGACGGCAATGGACCAATCACGTATAAAAGCAAGTCCATGAGAAAGAAGCACGAGACATCGAAACCGGAGATTATGTAGTTGCTTTAAAAATTGGTGTGTCGGACAACGAACGATCAAATCCACATCGACGTCCGATTTGCTGTGTAACTTAATTACCTACCTACCGTACGGTGTGACCTTTGTTTAATAATAAGTTTCAAAATTGCATTGGCCAACGATAATTCAAAATGTTGACGTTTGCAGAGGTCGCTGTCGAAATTTGTTATTTTCACACCGGCGAGAAACCATTCGAACAGGAAGATTTGTTAGATTTTAATTGCACCGTTTTCACCGATTCGAAATCCCTCGTACCGGCCTCAAATCGTGATTTACTCGTGAAGGCACATCTGGAAAATAACGAGACACATTGACATGGTTTAATAATAATACGTTTAAAATCTTGGAAATTTAATAAAATTTCGACATAAGCGCGTTCGATTGGCGTGTGTGAACGTGGTTTAATTTTTGTCGATTCGCGGGTGAATGTTAGTTGGCAATGCCGTAGCGACCTGTCATTACCTAACACTTTTTAGAATTGAATCTCGAGTTGTATCGAACGTTCTTGCAATCGTAATTTTCTTATTTAATTTGGGTTGTTTTTAGTTATGGAAAGATCGTTTCCAGCTCACCGTTGAAGTTTGTCGTTTAATTTTCAAACCATCTATCGATTCGTGTTCCTTTAACTTTTTGAATCGGGTTTGAAATTCCGTACATCGTTGACGGCAATGGACCAATCACGTATAAAAGCAAGTCCATGAGAAAGAAGCACGAGACATCGAAACCGGAGATTATGTAGTTGCTTTAAAAATTGGTGTGTCGGACAACGAACGATCAAATCCACATCGACGTCCGATTTGCTGTGTAACTTAATTACCTACCTACCGTACGGTGTGACCTTTGTTTAATAATAAGTTTCAAAATTGCATTGGCCAACGATAATTCAAAATGTTGACGTTTGCAGAGGTCCCTGTCGAAATTGGTATTTTCCAATTACAATTGAATCTCGAGTTGTATCGAACGTTCTTGCAATCGTAATTTTCTTATTTAATTTGGGTTGTTTTTAGTTATGGAAAGATCGTTTCCAGCTCACCGTTGAAGTTTGTCGTTTAATTTTCAAACCATCTATCGATTCGTGTTCCTTTAACTTTTTGAATCGGGTTTGAAATTCCGTACATCGTTGACGGCAATGGACCAATCACGTATAAAAGCAAGTCCATGAGAAAGAAGCACGAGACATCGAAACCGGAGATTATGTAGTTGCTTTAAAAATTGGTGTGTCGGACAACGAACGATCAAATCCACATCGACGTCCGATTTGCTGTGTAACTTAATTACCTACCTACCGTACGGTGTGACCTTTGTTTAATAATAAGTTTCAAAATTGCATTGGCCAACGATAATTCAAAATGTTGACGTTTGCAGAGGTCGCTGTCGAAATTTGTTATTTTCACACCGGCGAGAAACCATTCGAACAGGAAGATTTGTTAGATTTTAATTGCACCGTTTTCACCGATTCGAAATCCCTCGTACCGGCCTCAAATCGTGATTTACTCGTGAAGGCACATCTGGAAAATAACGAGACACATTGACATGGTTTAATAATAATACGTTTAAAATCTTGGAAATTTAATAAAATTTCGACATAAGCGCGTTCGATTGGCGTGTGTGAACGTGGTTTAATTTTTGTCGATTCGCGGGTGAATGTTAGTTGGCAATGCCGTAGCGACCTGTCATTACCTAACACTTTTTAGAATTGAATCTCGAGTTGTATCGAACGTTCTTGCAATCGTAATTTTCTTATTTAATTTGGGTTGTTTTTAGTTATGGAAAGATCGTTTCCAGCTCACCGTTGAAGTTTGTCGTTTAATTTTCAAACCATCTATCGATTCGTGTTCCTTTAACTTTTTGAATCGGGTTTGAAATTCCGTACATCGTTGACGGCAATGGACCAATCACGTATAAAAGCAAGTCCATGAGAAAGAAGCACGAGACATCGAAACCGGAGATTATGTAGTTGCTTTAAAAATTGGTGTGTCGGACAACGAACGATCAAATCCACATCGACGTCCGATTTGCTGTGTAACTTAATTACCTACCTACCGTACGGTGTGACCTTTGTTTAATAATAAGTTTCAAAATTGCATTGGCCAACGATAATTCAAAATGTTGACGTTTGCAGAGGTCGCTGTCGAAATTTGTTATTTTCACACCGGCGAGAAACCATTCGAACAGGAAGATTTGTTAGATTTTAATTGCACCGTTTTCACCGATTCGAAATCCCTCGTACCGGCCTCAAATCGTGATTTACTCGTGAAGGCACATCTGGAAAATAACGAGACACATTGACATGGTTTAATAATAATACGTTTAAAATCTTGGAAATTTAATAAAATTTCGACATAAGCGCGTTCGATTGGCGTGTGTGAACGTGGTTTAATTTTTGTCGATTCGCGGGTGAATGTTAGTTGGCAATGCCGTAGCGACCTGTCATTACCTAACACTTTTTAGAATTGAATCTCGAGTTGTATCGAACGTTCTTGCAATCGTAATTTTCTTATTTAATTTGGGTTGTTTTTAGTTATGGAAAGATCGTTTCCAGCTCACCGTTGAAGTTTGTCGTTTAATTTTCAAACCATCTATCGATTCGTGTTCCTTTAACTTTTTGAATCGGGTTTGAAATTCCGTACATCGTTGACGGCAATGGACCAATCACGTATAAAAGCAAGTCCATGAGAAAGAAGCACGAGACATCGAAACCGGAGATTATGTAGTTGCTTTAAAAATTGGTGTGTCGGACAACGAACGATCAAATCCACATCGACGTCCGATTTGCTGTGTAACTTAATTACCTACCTACCGTACGGTGTGACCTTTGTTTAATAATAAGTTTCAAAATTGCATTGGCCAACGATAATTCAAAATGTTGACGTTTGCAGAGGTCGCTGTCGAAATTGGTATTTTCCAATTACAATTGAATCTCGAGTTGTATCGAACGTTCTTGCAATCGTAATTTTCTTATTTAATTTGGGTTGTTTTTAGTTATGGAAAGATCGTTTCCAGCTCACCGTTGAAGTTTGTCGTTTAATTTTCAAACCATCTATCGATTCGTGTTCCTTTAACTTTTTGAATCGGGTTTGAAATTCCGTACATCGTTGACGGCAATGGACCAATCACGTATAAAAGCAAGTCCATGAGAAAGAAGCACGAGACATCGAAACCGGAGATTATGTAGTTGCTTTAAAAATTGGTGTGTCGGACAACGAACGATCAAATCCACATCGACGTCCGATTTGCTGTGTAACTTAATTACCTACCTACCGTACGGTGTGACCTTTGTTTAATAATAAGTTTCAAAATTGCATTGGCCAACGATAATTCAAAATGTTGACGTTTGCAGAGGTCGCTGTCGAAATTTGTTATTTTCACACCGGCGAGAAACCATTCGAACAGGAAGATTTGTTAGATTTTAATTGCACCGTTTTCACCGATTCGAAATCCCTCGTACCGGCCTCAAATCGTGATTTACTCGTGAAGGCACATCTGGAAAATAACGAGACACATTGACATGGTTTAATAATAATACGTTTAAAATCTTGGAAATTTAATAAAATTTCGACATAAGCGCGTTCGATTGGCGTGTGTGAACGTGGTTTAATTTTTGTCGATTCGCGGGTGAATGTTAGTTGGCAATGCCGTAGCGACCTGTCATTACCTAACACTTTTTAGAATTGAATCTCGAGTTGTATCGAACGTTCTTGCAATCGTAATTTTCTTATTTAATTTGGGTTGTTTTTAGTTATGGAAAGATCGTTTCCAGCTCACCGTTGAAGTTTGTCGTTTAATTTTCAAACCATCTATCGATTCGTGTTCCTTTAACTTTTTGAATCGGGTTTGAAATTCCGTACATCGTTGACGGCAATGGACCAATCACGTATAAAAGCAAGTCCATGAGAAAGAAGCACGAGACATCGAAACCGGAGATTATGTAGTTGCTTTAAAAATTGGTGTGTCGGACAACGAACGATCAAATCCACATCGACGTCCGATTTGCTGTGTAACTTAATTACCTACCTACCGTACGGTGTGACCTTTGTTTAATAATAAGTTTCAAAATTGCATTGGCCAACGATAATTCAAAATGTTGACGTTTGCAGAGGTCCCTGTCGAAATTGGTATTTTCCAATTACAATTGAATCTCGAGTTGTATCGAACGTTCTTGCAATCGTAATTTTCTTATTTAATTTGGGTTGTTTTTAGTTATGGAAAGATCGTTTCCAGCTCACGGTTGAAGTTTGTCGTTTAATTTTCAAACCATCTATCGATTCGTGTTCCTTTAACTTTTTGAATCGGGTTTGAAATTCCGTACATCGTTGACGGCAATGGACCAATCACGTATAAAAGCAAGTCCATGAGAAAGAAGCACGAGACATCGAAACCGGAGATTATGTAGTTGCTTTAAAAATTGGTGTGTCGGACAACGAACGATCAAATCCACATCGACGTCCGATTTGCTGTGTAACTTAATTACCTACCTACCGTACGGTGTGACCTTTGTTTAATAATAAGTTTCAAAATTGCATTGGCCAACGATAATTCAAAATGTTGACGTTTGCAGAGGTCGCTGTCGAAATTTGTTATTTTCACACCGGCGAGAAACCATTCGAACAGGAAGATTTGTTAGATTTTAATTGCACCGTTTTCACCGATTCGAAATCCCTCGTACCGGCCTCAAATCGTGATTTACTCGTGAAGGCACATCTGGAAAATAACGAGACACATTGACATGGTTTAATAATAATACGTTTAAAATCTTGGAAATTTAATAAAATTTCGACATAAGCGCGTTCGATTGGCGTGTGTGAACGTGGTTTAATTTTTGTCGATTCGCGAGTGAATGTTAGTTGGCAATGCCGTAGCGACCTGTCATTACCTAACACTTTTTAGAATTGAATCTCGAGTTGTATCGAACGTTCTTGCAATCGTAATTTTCTTATTTAATTTGGGTTGTTTTTAGTTATGGAAAGATCGTTTCCAGCTCACCGTTGAAGTTTGTCGTTTAATTTTCAAACCATCTATCGATTCGTGTTCCTTTAACTTTTTGAATCGGGTTTGAAATTCCGTACATCGTTGACGGCAATGGACCAATCACGTATAAAAGCAAGTCCATGAGAAAGAAGCACGAGACATCGAAACCGGAGATTATGTAGTTGCTTTAAAAATTGGTGTGTCGGACAACGAACGATCAAATCCACATCGACGTCCGATTTGCTGTGTAACTTAATTACCTACCTACCGTACGGTGTGACCTTTGTTTAATAATAAGTTTCAAAATTGCATTGGCCAACAATAATTCAAAATGTTGACGTTTGCAGAGGTCGCTGTCGAAATTTGTTATTTTCACACCGGCGAGAAACCATTCGAACAAGAAGATTTGTTAGATTTTAATTGCACCGTTTTCACCGATTCGAAATCCCCCGTACCGGCCTCAAATCGTGATTTACTCGTGAAGGCACATCTGGAAAATAACGAGACACATTGACATGGTTTAATAATAATACGTTTAAAATCTTGGAAATTTAATAAAATTTCGACATAAGCGCGTTCGATTGGCGTGTGTGAACGTGGTTTAATTTTTGTCGATTCGCGAGTGAATGTTAGTTGGCAATGCCGTAGCGACCTGTCATTACCTAACACTTTTTAGAATTGAATCTCGAGTTGTATCGAACGTTCTTGCAATCGTAATTTTCTTATTTAATTTGGGTTGTTTTTAGTTATGGAAAGATCGTTTCCAGCTCACCGTTGAAGTTTGTCGTTTAATTTTCAAACCATCTATCGATTCGTGTTCCTTTAACTTTTTGAATCGGGTTTGAAATTCCGTACATCGTTGACGGCAATGGACCAATCACGTATAAAAGCAAGTCCATGAGAAAGAAGCACGAGACATCGAAACCGGAGATTATGTAGTTGCTTTAAAAATTGGTGTGTCGGACAACGAACGATCAAATCCACATCGACGTCCGATTTGCTGTGTAACTTAATTACCTACCTACCGTACGGTGTGACCTTTGTTTAATAATAAGTTTCAAAATTGCATTGGCCAACGATAATTCAAAATGTTGACGTTTGCAGAGGTCGCTGTCGAAATTGGTATTTTCCAATTACAATTGAATCTCGAGTTGTATCGAACGTTCTTGCAATCGTAATTTTCTTATTTAATTTGGGTTGTTTTTAGTTATGGAAAGATCGTTTCCAGCTCACCGTTGAAGTTTGTCGTTTAATTTTCAAACCATCTATCGATTCGTGTTCCTTTAACTTTTTGAATCGGGTTTGAAATTCCGTACATCGTTGACGGCAATGGACCAATCACGTATAAAAGCAAGTCCATGAGAAAGAAGCACGAGACATCGAAACCGGAGATTATGTAGTTGCTTTAAAAATTGGTGTGTCGGACAACGAACGATCAAATCCACATCGACGTCCGATTTGCTGTGTAACTTAATTACCTACCTACCGTACGGTGTGACCTTTGTTTAATAATAAGTTTCAAAATTGCATTGGCCAACGATAATTCAAAATGTTGACGTTTGCAGAGGTCCCTGTCGAAATTGGTATTTTCCACTTACAATTGAATCTCGAGTTGTATCGAACGTTCTTGCAATCTTAATTTTCTTATTTAATTTGGGTTGTTTTTAGTTATGGAAAGATCGTTTCCAGCTCACCGTTGAAGTTTGTCGTTTAATTTTTAAACCATCTATCGATTCGTGTTCCTTTAACTTTTTGAATCGGGTTTGAAATTCCGTACATCGTTGACGGCAATGGACCAATCACGTATAAGAGCAAGTCCATGAGAAAGAAGCACGAGACATCGAAACCGGAGATTATGTAGTTGCTTTAAAAATTGGTGTGTCGGACAACGAACGATCAAATCCACATCGACGTCCGATTTGCTGTGTAACTTAATTACCTACCTACCGTACGGTGTGACCTTTGTTTAATAATAAGTTTCAAAATTGCATTGGCCAACGATAATTCAAAATGTTGACGTTTGCAGAGGTCGCTGTCGAAATTTGTTATTTTCACACCGGCGAGAAACCATTCGAACAGGAAGATTTGTTAGATTTTAATTGCACCGTTTTCACCGATTCGAAATCCCCCGTACCGGCCTCAAATCGTGATTTTCTCGTGAAGGCACATCTGGAAAATAACGAGACACATTGACATGGTTTAATAATAATACGTTTAAAATCTTGGAAATTTAATAAAATTTCGACATAAGCGCGTTCGATTGGCGTGTGTGAACGTGGTTTAATTTTTGTCGATTCGCGAGTGAATGTTAGTTGGCAGTGCCGTAGCGACCTGTCATTACCTAACACTTTTTAGAATTGAATCTCGAGTTGTATCGAACGTTCTTGCAATCGTAATTTTCTTATTTAATTTGGGTTGTTTTTAGTTATGGAAAGATCGTTTCCAGCTCACCGTTGAAGTTTGTCGTTTAATTTTCAAACCATCTATCGATTCGTGTTCCTTTAACTTTTTGAATCGGGTTTGAAATTCCGTACATCGTTGACGGCAATGGACCAATCACGTATAAAAGCAAGTCCATGAGAAAGAAGCACGAGACATCGAAACCGGAGATTATGTAGTTGCTTTAAAAATTGGTGTGTCGGACAACGAACGATCAAATCCACATCGACGTCCGATTTGCTGTGTAACTTAATTACCTACCTACCGTACGGTGTGACCTTTGTTTAATAATAAGTTTCAAAATTGCATTGGCCAACAATAATTCAAAATGTTGACGTTTGCAGAGGTCGCTGTCGAAATTTGTTATTTTCACACCGGCGAGAAACCATTCGAACAAGAAGATTTGTTAGATTTTAATTGCACCGTTTTCACCGATTCGAAATCCCCCGTACCGGCCTCAAATCGTGATTTACTCGTGAAGGCACATCTGGAAAATAACGAGACACATTGACATGGTTTAATAATAATACGTTTAAAATCTTGGAAATTTAATAAAATTTCGACATAAGCGCGTTCGATTGGCGTGTGTGAACGTGGTTTAATTTTTGTCGATTCGCGAGTGAATGTTAGTTGGCAATGCCGTAGCGACCTGTCATTACCTAACACTTTTTAGAATTGAATCTCGAGTTGTATCGAACGTTCTTGCAATCGTAATTTTCTTATTTAATTTGGGTTGTTTTTAGTTATGGAAAGATCGTTTCCAGCTCACCGTTGAAGTTTGTCGTTTAATTTTCAAACCATCTATCGATTCGTGTTCCTTTAACTTTTTGAATCGGGTTTGAAATTCCGTACATCGTTGACGGCAATGGACCAATCACGTATAAAAGCAAGTCCATGAGAAAGAAGCACGAGACATCGAAACCGGAGATTATGTAGTTGCTTTAAAAATTGGTGTGTCGGACAACGAACGATCAAATCCACATCGACGTCCGATTTGCTGTGTAACTTAATTACCTACCTACCGTACGGTGTGACCTTTGTTTAATAATAAGTTTCAAAATTGCATTGGCCAACAATAATTCAAAATGTTGACGTTTGCAGAGGTCGCTGTCGAAATTTGTTATTTTCACACCGGCGAGAAACCATTCGAACAAGAAGATTTGTTAGATTTTAATTGCACCGTTTTCACCGATTCGAAATCCCCCGTACCGGCCTCAAATCGTGATTTACTCGTGAAGGCACATCTGGAAAATAACGAGACACATTGACATGGTTTAATAATAATACGTTTAAAATCTTGGAAATTTAATAAAATTTCGACATAAGCGCGTTCGATTGGCGTGTGTGAACGTGGTTTAATTTTTGTCGATTCGCGAGTGAATGTTAGTTGGCAATGCCGTAGCGACCTGTCATTACCTAACACTTTTTAGAATTGAATCTCGAGTTGTATCGAACGTTCTTGCAATCGTAATTTTCTTATTTAATTTGGGTTGTTTTTAGTTATGGAAAGATCGTTTCCAGCTCACCGTTGAAGTTTGTCGTTTAATTTTCAAACCATCTATCGATTCGTGTTCCTTTAACTTTTTGAATCGGGTTTGAAATTCCGTACATCGTTGACGGCAATGGACCAATCACGTATAAAAGCAAGTCCATGAGAAAGAAGCACGAGACATCGAAACCGGAGATTATGTAGTTGCTTTAAAAATTGGTGTGTCGGACAACGAACGATCAAATCCACATCGACGTCCGATTTGCTGTGTAACTTAATTACCTACCTACCGTACGGTGTGACCTTTGTTTAATAATAAGTTTCAAAATTGCATTGGCCAACGATAATTCAAAATGTTGACGTTTGCAGAGGTCGCTGTCGAAATTGGTATTTTCCAATTACAATTGAATCTCGAGTTGTATCGAACGTTCTTGCAATCGTAATTTTCTTATTTAATTTGGGTTGTTTTTAGTTATGGAAAGATCGTTTCCAGCTCACCGTTGAAGTTTGTCGTTTAATTTTCAAACCATCTATCGATTCGTGTTCCTTTAACTTTTTGAATCGGGTTTGAAATTCCGTACATCGTTGACGGCAATGGACCAATCACGTATAAAAGCAAGTCCATGAGAAAGAAGCACGAGACATCGAAACCGGAGATTATGTAGTTGCTTTAAAAATTGGTGTGTCGGACAACGAACGATCAAATCCACATCGACGTCCGATTTGCTGTGTAACTTAATTACCTACCTACCGTACGGTGTGACCTTTGTTTAATAATAAGTTTCAAAATTGCATTGGCCAACGATAATTCAAAATGTTGACGTTTGCAGAGGTCCCTGTCGAAATTGGTATTTTCCACTTACAATTGAATCTCGAGTTGTATCGAACGTTCTTGCAATCTTAATTTTCTTATTTAATTTGGGTTGTTTTTAGTTATGGAAAGATCGTTTCCAGCTCACCGTTGAAGTTTGTCGTTTAATTTTTAAACCATCTATCGATTCGTGTTCCTTTAACTTTTTGAATCGGGTTTGAAATTCCGTACATCGTTGACGGCAATGGACCAATCACGTATAAGAGCAAGTCCATGAGAAAGAAGCACGAGACATCGAAACCGGAGATTATGTAGTTGCTTTAAAAATTGGTGTGTCGGACAACGAACGATCAAATCCACATCGACGTCCGATTTGCTGTGTAACTTAATTACCTACCTACCGTACGGTGTGACCTTTGTTTAATAATAAGTTTCAAAATTGCATTGGCCAACGATAATTCAAAATGTTGACGTTTGCAGAGGTCGCTGTCGAAATTTGTTATTTTCACACCGGCGAGAAACCATTCGAACAGGAAGATTTGTTAGATTTTAATTGCACCGTTTTCACCGATTCGAAATCCCCCGTACCGGCCTCAAATCGTGATTTTCTCGTGAAGGCACATCTGGAAAATAACGAGACACATTGACATGGTTTAATAATAATACGTTTAAAATCTTGGAAATTTAATAAAATTTCGACATAAGCGCGTTCGATTGGCGTGTGTGAACGTGGTTTAATTTTTGTCGATTCGCGAGTGAATGTTAGTTGGCAGTGCCGTAGCGACCTGTCATTACCTAACACTTTTTAGAATTGAATCTCGAGTTGTATCGAACGTTCTTGCAATCGTAATTTTCTTATTTAATTTGGGTTGTTTTTAGTTATGGAAAGATCGTTTCCAGCTCACCGTTGAAGTTTGTCGTTTAATTTTCAAACCATCTATCGATTCGTGTTCCTTTAACTTTTTGAATCGGGTTTGAAATTCCGTACATCGTTGACGGCAATGGACCAATCACGTATAAAAGCAAGTCCATGAGAAAGAAGCACGAGACATCGAAACCGGAGATTATGTAGTTGCTTTAAAAATTGGTGTGTCGGACAACGAACGATCAAATCCACATCGACGTCCGATTTGCTGTGTAACTTAATTACCTACCTACCGTACGGTGTGACCTTTGTTTAATAATAAGTTTCAAAATTGCATTGGCCAACAATAATTCAAAATGTTGACGTTTGCAGAGGTCGCTGTCGAAATTTGTTATTTTCACACCGGCGAGAAACCATTCGAACAAGAAGATTTGTTAGATTTTAATTGCACCGTTTTCACCGATTCGAAATCCCCCGTACCGGCCTCAAATCGTGATTTACTCGTGAAGGCACATCTGGAAAATAACGAGACACATTGACATGGTTTAATAATAATACGTTTAAAATCTTGGAAATTTAATAAAATTTCGACATAAGCGCGTTCGATTGGCGTGTGTGAACGTGGTTTAATTTTTGTCGATTCGCGAGTGAATGTTAGTTGGCAATGCCGTAGCGACCTGTCATTACCTAACACTTTTTAGAATTGAATCTCGAGTTGTATCGAACGTTCTTGCAATCGTAATTTTCTTATTTAATTTGGGTTGTTTTTAGTTATGGAAAGATCGTTTCCAGCTCACCGTTGAAGTTTGTCGTTTAATTTTCAAACCATCTATCGATTCGTGTTCCTTTAACTTTTTGAATCGGGTTTGAAATTCCGTACATCGTTGACGGCAATGGACCAATCACGTATAAAAGCAAGTCCATGAGAAAGAAGCACGAGACATCGAAACCGGAGATTATGTAGTTGCTTTAAAAATTGGTGTGTCGGACAACGAACGATCAAATCCACATCGACGTCCGATTTGCTGTGTAACTTAATTACCTACCTACCGTACGGTGTGACCTTTGTTTAATAATAAGTTTCAAAATTGCATTGGCCAACGATAATTCAAAATGTTGACGTTTGCAGAGGTCGCTGTCGAAATTGGTATTTTCCAATTACAATTGAATCTCGAGTTGTATCGAACGTTCTTGCAATCGTAATTTTCTTATTTAATTTGGGTTGTTTTTAGTTATGGAAAGATCGTTTCCAGCTCACCGTTGAAGTTTGTCGTTTAATTTTCAAACCATCTATCGATTCGTGTTCCTTTAACTTTTTGAATCGGGTTTGAAATTCCGTACATCGTTGACGGCAATGGACCAATCACGTATAAAAGCAAGTCCATGAGAAAGAAGCACGAGACATCGAAACCGGAGATTATGTAGTTGCTTTAAAAATTGGTGTGTCGGACAACGAACGATCAAATCCACATCGACGTCCGATTTGCTGTGTAACTTAATTACCTACCTACCGTACGGTGTGACCTTTGTTTAATAATAAGTTTCAAAATTGCATTGGCCAACGATAATTCAAAATGTTGACGTTTGCAGAGGTCCCTGTCGAAATTGGTATTTTCCACTTACAATTGAATCTCGAGTTGTATCGAACGTTCTTGCAATCTTAATTTTCTTATTTAATTTGGGTTGTTTTTAGTTATGGAAAGATCGTTTCCAGCTCACCGTTGAAGTTTGTCGTTTAATTTTTAAACCATCTATCGATTCGTGTTCCTTTAACTTTTTGAATCGGGTTTGAAATTCCGTACATCGTTGACGGCAATGGACCAATCACGTATAAGAGCAAGTCCATGAGAAAGAAGCACGAGACATCGAAACCGGAGATTATGTAGTTGCTTTAAAAATTGGTGTGTCGGACAACGAACGATCAAATCCACATCGACGTCCGATTTGCTGTGTAACTTAATTACCTACCTACCGTACGGTGTGACCTTTGTTTAATAATAAGTTTCAAAATTGCATTGGCCAACGATAATTCAAAATGTTGACGTTTGCAGAGGTCGCTGTCGAAATTTGTTATTTTCACACCGGCGAGAAACCATTCGAACAGGAAGATTTGTTAGATTTTAATTGCACCGTTTTCACCGATTCGAAATCCCCCGTACCGGCCTCAAATCGTGATTTTCTCGTGAAGGCACATCTGGAAAATAACGAGACACATTGACATGGTTTAATAATAATACGTTTAAAATCTTGGAAATTTAATAAAATTTCGACATAAGCGCGTTCGATTGGCGTGTGTGAACGTGGTTTAATTTTTGTCGATTCGCGAGTGAATGTTAGTTGGCAGTGCCGTAGCGACCTGTCATTACCTAACACTTTTTAGAATTGAATCTCGAGTTGTATCGAACGTTCTTGCAATCGTAATTTTCTTATTTAATTTGGGTTGTTTTTAGTTATGGAAAGATCGTTTCCAGCTCACCGTTGAAGTTTGTCGTTTAATTTTCAAACCATCTATCGATTCGTGTTCCTTTAACTTTTTGAATCGGGTTTGAAATTCCGTACATCGTTGACGGCAATGGACCAATCACGTATAAAAGCAAGTCCATGAGAAAGAAGCACGAGACATCGAAACCGGAGATTATGTAGTTGCTTTAAAAATTGGTGTGTCGGACAACGAACGATCAAATCCACATCGACGTCCGATTTGCTGTGTAACTTAATTACTTACCTACCGTACGGTGTGACCTTTGTTTAATAATAAGTTTCAAAATTGCATTGGCCAACGATAATTCAAAATGTTGACGTTTGCAGAGGTCCCTGTCGAAATTGGTATTTTCCAATTACAATTGAATCTCGAGTTGTATCGAACGTTCTTGCAATCGTAATTTTCTTATTTAATTTGGGTTGTTTTTAGTTATGGAAAGATCGTTTCCAGCTCACCGTTGAAGTTTGTCGTTTAATTTTCAAACCATCTATCGATTCGTGTTCCTTTAACTTTTTGAATCGGGTTTGAAATTCCGTACATCGTTGACGGCAATGGACCAATCACGTATAAAAGCAAGTCCATGAGAAAGAAGCACGAGACATCGAAACCGGAGATTATGTAGTTGCTTTAAAAATTGGTGTGTCGGACAACGAACAATCAAATCCACATCGACGTCCGATTTGCTGTGTAACTTAATTACCTACCTACCGTACGGTGTGACCTTTGTTTAATAATAAGTTTCA
The DNA here is from genome assembly GCA_911387805.1 of Cantharis rustica. Classification (NCBI taxonomy): domain Eukaryota; kingdom Metazoa; phylum Arthropoda; class Insecta; order Coleoptera; family Cantharidae; genus Cantharis; species Cantharis rustica. Next base: position 48,033,490 of record OU426881.1, on the reverse strand, counting down.
AAATTGCATTGGCCAACGATAATTCAAAATGTTGACGTTTGCAGAGGTCCCTGTCGAAATTGGTATTTTCCACTTACAATTGAATCTCGAGTTGTATCGAACGTTCTTGCAATCTTAATTTTCTTATTTAATTTGGGTTGTTTTTAGTTATGGAAAGATCGTTTCCAGCTCACCGTTGAAGTTTGTCGTTTAATTTTTAAACCATCTATCGATTCGTGTTCCTTTAACTTTTTGAATCGGGTTTGAAATTCCGTACATCGTTGACGGGAATGGACCAATCACGTATAAGAGCAAGTCCATGAGAGAGAAGCACGAGACATCGAAACCGGAGATTATGTAGTTGCTTTAAAAATTGGTGTGTCGGACAACGAACGATCAAATCCACATCGACGTCCGATTTGCTGTGTAACTTAATTACCTACCTACCGTACGGTGTGACCTTTGTTTAATAATAAGTTTCAAAATTGCATTGGCCAACGATAATTCAAAATGTTGACGTTTGCAGAGGTCGCTGTCGAAATTTGTTATTTTCACACCGGCGAGAAACCATTCGAACAGGAAGATTTGTTAGATTTTAATTGCACCGTTTTCACCGATTCGAAATCCCCCGTACCGGCCTCAAATCGTGATTTTCTCGTGAAGGCACATCTGGAAAATAACGAGACACATTGACATGGTTTAATAATAATACGTTTAAAATCTTGGAAATTTAATAAAATTTCGACATAAGCGCGTTCGATTGGCGTGTGTGAACGTGGTTTAATTTTTGTCGATTCGCGAGTGAATGTTAGTTGGCAGTGCCGTAGCGACCTGTCATTACCTAACACTTTTTAGAATTGAATCTCGAGTTGTATCGAACGTTCTTGCAATCGTAATTTTCTTATTTAATTTGGGTTGTTTTTAGTTATGGAAAGATCGTTTCCAGCTCACCGTTGAAGTTTGTCGTTTAATTTTCAAACCATCTATCGATTCGTGTTCCTTTAACTTTTTGAATCGGGTTTGAAATTCCGTACATCGTTGACGGCAATGGACCAATCACGTATAAAAGCAAGTCCATGAGAAAGAAGCACGAGACATCGAAACCGGAGATTATGTAGTTGCTTTAAAAATTGGTGTGTCGGACAACGAACGATCAAATCCACATCGACGTCCGATTTGCTGTGTAACTTAATTACCTACCTACCGTACGGTGTGACCTTTGTTTAATAATAAGTTTCAAAATTGCATTGGCCAACGATAATTCAAAATGTTGACGTTTGCAGAGGTCCCTGTCGAAATTGGTATTTTCCAATTACAATTGAATCTCGAGTTGTATCGAACGTTCTTGCAATCGTAATTTTCTTATTTAATTTGGGTTGTTTTTAGTTATGGAAAGATCGTTTCCAGCTCACCGTTGAAGTTTGTCGTTTAATTTTCAAACCATCTATCGATTCGTGTTCCTTTAACTTTTTGAATCGGGTTTGAAATTCCGTACATCGTTGACGGCAATGGACCAATCACGTATAAAAGCAAGTCCATGAGAAAGAAGCACGAGACATCGAAACCGGAGATTATGTAGTTGCTTTAAAAATTGGTGTGTCGGACAACGAACGATCAAATCCACATCGACGTCCGATTTGCTGTGTAACTTAATTACCTACCTACCGTACGGTGTGACCTTTGTTTAATAATAAGTTTCAAAATTGCATTGGCCAACGATAATTCAAAATGTTGACGTTTGCAGAGGTCCCTGTCGAAATTGGTATTTTCCAATTACAATTGGATCTCGAGTTGTATCGAACGTTCTTGCAATCGTAATTTTCTTATTTAATTTGGGTTGTTTTTAGTTATGGAAAGATCGTTTCCAGCTCACCGTTGAAGTTTGTCGTTTAATTTTCAAACCATGTATCGATTCGTGTTCCTTTAACTTTTTGAATCGGGTTTGAAATTCCGTACATCGTTGACGGCAATGGACCAATCACGTATAAAAGCAAGTCCATGAGAAAGAAGCACGAGACATCGAAACCGGAGATTATGTAGTTGCTTTAAAAATTGGTGTGTCGGACAACGAACGATCAAATCCACATCGACGTCCGATTTGCTGTGTAACTTAATTACCTACCTACCGTACGGTGTGACCTTTGTTTAATAATAAGTTTCAAAATTGCATTGGCCAACGATAATTCAAAATGTTGACGTTTGCAGAGGTCCCTGTCGAAATTGGTATTTTCCAATTACAATTGAATCTCGAGTTGTATCGAACGTTCTTGCAATCGTAATTTTCTTATTTAATTTGGGTTGTTTTTAGTTATGGAAAGATCGTTTCCAGCTCACCGTTGAAGTTTGTCGTTTAATTTTCAAACCATGTATCGATTCGTGTTCCTTTAACTTTTTGAATCGGGTTTGAAATTCCGTACATCGTTGACGGCAATGGACCAATCACGTATAAAAGCAAGTCCATGAGAAAGAAGCACGAGACATCGAAACCGGAGATTATGTAGTTGCTTTAAAAATTGGTGTGTCGGACAACGAACGATCAAATCCACATCGACGTCCGATTTGCTGTGTAACTTAATTACCTACCTACCGTACGGTGTGACCTTTGTTTAATAATAAGTTTCAAAATTGCATTGGCCAACGATAATTCAAAATGTTGACGTTTGCAGAGGTCCCTGTCGAAATTGGTATTTTCCAATTACAATTGAATCTCGAGTTGTATCGAACGTTCTTGCAATCGTAATTTTCTTATTTAATTTGGGTTGTTTTTAGTTATGGAAAGATCGTTTCCAGCTCACCGTTGAAGTTTGTCGTTTAATTTTCAAACCATGTATCGATTCGTGTTCCTTTAACTTTTTGAATCGGGTTTGAAATTCCGTACATCGTTGACGGCAATGGACCAATCACGTATAAAAGCAAGTCCATGAGAAAGAAGCACGAGACATCGAAACCGGAGATTATGTAGTTGCTTTAAAAATTGGTGTGTCGGACAACGAACGATCAAATCCACATCGACGTCCGATTTGCTGTGTAACTTAATTACCTACCTACCGTACGGTGTGACCTTTGTTTAATAATAAGTTTCAAAATTGCATTGGCCAACGATAATTCAAAATGTTGACGTTTGCAGAGGTCGCTGTCGAAATTTGTTATTTTCACACCGGCGAGAAACCATTCGATCAGGAAGATTTGTTAGATTTTAATTGCACCGTTTTCACCGATACGAAATCCCCCGTACCGGCCTCAAATCGTGATTTTCTCGAGAAGGCACATCTGGAAAATAACGAAACACATTGACATGGTTTAATAATAATTCGTTTAAAATCTTGGAAATTTAATAAAATTTCGACATAAGCGCGTTCGATTGGCGTGTGTGAACGTGGTTTAATTTTTGTCGATTCGCGAGTGAATGTTAGTTGGCAGTGCCGTAGCGACCTGTCATTACCTAACACTTTTTAGAATTGAATCTCGAGTTGTATCGAACGTTCTTGCAATCGTAATTTTCTTATTTAATTTGGGTTGTTTTTAGTTATGGAAAGATCGTTTCCAGCTCACCGTTGAAGTTTGTCGTTTAATTTTCAAACCATCTATCGATTCGTGTTCTTTTAACTTTTTGAATCGGGTTTGAAATTCCGTACATCGTTGACGGCAATGGACCAATCACGTATAAAAGCAAGTCCATGAGAAAGAAGCACGAGACATCGAAACCGGAGATTATGTAGTTGCTTTAAAAATTGGTGTGTCGGACAACGAACGATCAAATCCACATCGACGTCCGATTTGCTGTGTAACTTAATTACCTACCTACCGTACGGTGTGACCTTTGTTTAATAATAAGTTTCAAAATTGCATTGGCCAACGATAATTCAAAATGTTGACGTTTGCAGAGGTCCCTGTTGAAATTGGTATTTTCCAATTACAATTGAATCTCGAGTTGTATCGAACGTTCTTGCAATCGTAATTTTCTTATTTAATTTGGGTTGTTTTTAGTTATGGAAAGATCGTTTCCAGCTCACCGTTGAAGTTTGTCGTTTAATTTTCAAACCATGTATCGATTCGTGTTCCTTTAACTTTTTGAATCGGGTTTGAAATTCCGTACATCGTTGACGGCAATGGACCAATCACGTATAAAAGCAAGTCCATGAGAAAGAAGCACGAGACATCGAAACCGGAGATTATGTAGTTGCTTTAAAAATTGGTGTGTCGGACAACGAACGATCAAATCCACATCGACGTCCGATTTGCTGTGTAACTTAATTACCTACCTACCGTACGGTGTGACCTTTGTTTAATAATAAGTTTCAAAATTGCATTGGCCAACGATAATTCAAAATGTTGACGTTTGCAGAGGTCTTTGTCGAAATTGGTATTTTCCAATTACAATTGAATCTCGAGTTGTATCGAACGTTCTTGCAATCGTAATTTTCTTATTTAATTTGGGTTGTTTTTAGTTATGGAAAGATCGTTTCCAGCTCACCGTTGAAGTTTGTCGTTTAATTTTCAAACCATCTATCGATTCGTGTTCCTTTAACTTTTTGAATCGGGTTTGAAATTCCGTACATCGTTGATGGCAATGGACCAATCACGTATAAAAGCAAGTCCATGAGAAAGAAGCACGAGACATCGAAACCGGAGTTTATGTAGTTGCTTTAAAAATTGGTGTGTCGGACAACGAACGATCAAATCCACATCGACGTCCGATTTGCTGTGTAACTTGATTACCTACCTACCGTACGGTGTGACCTTTGTTTAATAATAAGTTTCAAAATTGCATTGGCCAACGATAATTCAAAATGTTGACGTTTGCAGAGGTCGCTGTCGAAATTTGTTATTTTCACACCGGCGAGAAACCATTCGAACAGGAAGATTTGTTAGATTTTAATTGCACCGTTTTCACCGATACGAAATCCCCCGTACCGGCCTCAAATCGTGATTTTCTCGTGAAGGCACATCTGGAAAATAACGAGACACATTGACATGGTTTAATAATAATACGTTTAAAATCTTGGAAATTTAATAAAATTTCGACATAAGCGCGTTCGATTGGCGTGTGTGAACGTGGTTTAATTTTTGTCGATTCGCGAGTGAATGTTAGTTGGCAGTGCCGTAGCGACCTGTCATTACCTAACACTTTTTAGAATTGAATCTCGAGTTGTATCGAACGTTCTTGCAATCGTAATTTTCTTATTTAATTTGGGTTGTTTTTAGTTATGGAAAGATCGTTTCCAGCTCACCGTTGAAGTTTGTCGTTTAATTTTCAAACCATCTATCGATTCGTGTTCCTTTAACTTTTTGAATCGGGTTTGAAATTCCGTACATCGTTGACGGCAATGGACCAATCACGTATAAAAGCAAGTCCATGAGAAAGAAGCACGAGACATCGAAACCGGAGATTATGTAGTTGCTTTAAAAATTGGTGTGTCGGACAACGAACGATCAAATCCACATCGACGTCCGATTTGCTGTGTAACTTAATTACCTACCTACCGTACGGTGTGACCTTTGTTTAATAATAAGTTTCAAAATTGCATTGGCCAACGATAATTCAAAATGTTGACGTTTGCAGAGGTCCCTGTCGAAATTGGTATTTTCCAATTACAATTGAATCTCGAGTTGTATCGAACGTTCTTGCAATCGTAATTTTCTTATTTAATTTGGGTTGTTTTTAGTTATGGAAAGATCGTTTCCAGCTCACCGTTGAAGTTTGTCGTTTAATTTTCAAACCATCTATCGATTCGTGTTCCTTTAACTTTTTGAATCGGGTTTGAAATTCCGTACATCGTTGACGGCAATGGACCAATCACGTATAAAAGCAAGTCCATGAGAAAGAAGCACGAGACATCGAAACCGGAGATTATGTAGTTGCTTTAAAAATTGGTGTGTCGGACAACGAACGATCAAATCCACATCGACGTCCGATTTGCTGTGTAACTTAATTACCTACCTACCGTACGGTGTGACCTTTGTTTAATAATAAGTTTCAAAATTGCATTGGCCAACGATAATTCAAAATGTTGACGTTTGCAGAGGTCGCTGTCGAAATTGGTATTTTCCAATTACAATTGAATCTCGAGTTGTATCGAACGTTCTTGCAATCGTAATTTTCTTATTTAATTTGGGTTGTTTTTAGTTATGGAAAGATCGTTTCCAGCTCACCGTTGAAGTTTGTCGTTTAATTTTCAAACCATCTATCGATTCGTGTTCCTTTAACTTTTTGAATCGGGTTTGAAATTCCGTACATCGTTGACGGCAATGGACCAATCACGTATAAAAGCAAGTCCATGAGAAAGAAGCACGAGACATCGAAACCGGAGATTATGTAGTTGCTTTAAAAATTGGTGTGTCGGACAACGAACGATCAAATCCACATCGACGTCCGATTTGCTGTGTAACTTAATTACCTACCTACCGTACGGTGTGACCTTTGTTTAATAATAAGTTTCAAAATTGCATTGGCCAACGATAATTCAAAATGTTGACGTTTGCAGAGGTCCCTGTCGAAATTGGTATTTTCCACTTACAATTGAATCTCGAGTTGTATCGAACGTTCTTGCAATCTTAATTTTCTTATTTAATTTGGGTTGTTTTTAGTTATGGAAAGATCGTTTCCAGCTCACCGTTGAAGTTTGTCGTTTAATTTTTAAACCATCTATCGATTCGTGTTCCTTTAACTTTTTGAATCGGGTTTGAAATTCCGTACATCGTTGACGGCAATGGACCAATCACGTATAAGAGCAAGTCCATGAGAAAGAAGCACGAGACATCGAAACCGGAGATTATGTAGTTGCTTTAAAAATTGGTGTGTCGGACAACGAACGATCAAATCCACATCGACGTCCGATTTGCTGTGTAACTTAATTACCTACCTACCGTACGGTGTGACCTTTGTTTAATAATAAGTTTCAAAATTGCATTGGCCAACGATAATTCAAAATGTTGACGTTTGCAGAGGTCGCTGTCGAAATTTGTTATTTTCACACCGGCGAGAAACCATTCGAACAGGAAGATTTGTTAGATTTTAATTGCACCGTTTTCACCGATTCGAAATCCCCCGTACCGGCCTCAAATCGTGATTTTCTCGTGAAGGCACATCTGGAAAATAACGAGACACATTGACATGGTTTAATAATAATACGTTTAAAATCTTGGAAATTTAATAAAATTTCGACATAAGCGCGTTCGATTGGCGTGTGTGAACGTGGTTTAATTTTTGTCGATTCGCGAGTGAATGTTAGTTGGCAGTGCCGTAGCGACCTGTCATTACCTAACACTTTTTAGAATTGAATCTCGAGTTGTATCGAACGTTCTTGCAATCGTAATTTTCTTATTTAATTTGGGTTGTTTTTAGTTATGGAAAGATCGTTTCCAGCTCACCGTTGAAGTTTGTCGTTTAATTTTCAAACCATCTATCGATTCGTGTTCCTTTAACTTTTTGAATCGGGTTTGAAATTCCGTACATCGTTGACGGCAATGGACCAATCACGTATAAAAGCAAGTCCATGAGAAAGAAGCACGAGACATCGAAACCGGAGATTATGTAGTTGCTTTAAAAATTGGTGTGTCGGACAACGAACGATCAAATCCACATCGACGTCCGATTTGCTGTGTAACTTAATTACCTACCTACCGTACGGTGTGACCTTTGTTTAATAATAAGTTTCAAAATTGCATTGGCCAACGATAATTCAAAATGTTGACGTTTGCAGAGGTCCCTGTCGAAATTGGTATTTTCCAATTACAATTGAATCTCGAGTTGTATCGAACGTTCTTGCAATCGTAATTTTCTTATTTAATTTGGGTTGTTTTTAGTTATGGAAAGATCGTTTCCAGCTCACCGTTGAAGTTTGTCGTTTAATTTTCAAACCATCTATCGATTCGTGTTCCTTTAACTTTTTGAATCGGGTTTGAAATTCCGTACATCGTTGACGGCAATGGACCAATCACGTATAAAAGCAAGTCCATGAGAAAGAAGCACGAGACATCGAAACCGGAGATTATGTAGTTGCTTTAAAAATTGGTGTGTCGGACAACGAACGATCAAATCCACATCGACGTCCGATTTGCTGTGTAACTTAATTACCTACCTACCGTACGGTGTGACCTTTGTTTAATAATAAGTTTCAAAATTGCATTGGCCAACGATAATTCAAAATGTTGACGTTTGCAGAGGTCCCTGTCGAAATTGGTATTTTCCAATTACAATTGGATCTCGAGTTGTATCGAACGTTCTTGCAATCGTAATTTTCTTATTTAATTTGGGTTGTTTTTATTTATGGAAAGATCGTTTCCAGCTCACCGTTGAAGTTTGTCGTTTAATTTTCACACCATGTATCGATTCGTGTTCCTTTAACTTTTTGAATCGGGTTTGAAATTCCGTACATCGTTGACGGCAATGGACCAATCACGTATAAAAGCAAGTCCATGAGAAAGAAGCACGAGACATCGAAACCGGAGATTATGTAGTTGCTTTAAAAATTGGTGTGTCGGACAACGAACGATCAAATCCACATCGACGTCCGATTTGCTGTGTAACTTAATTACCTACCTACCGTACGGTGTGACCTTTGTTTAATAATAAGTTTCAAAATTGCATTGGCCAACGATAATTCAAAATGTTGACGTTTGCAGAGGTCCCTGTCGAAATTGGTATTTTCCAATTACAATTGAATCTCGAGTTGTATCGAACGTTCTTGCAATCGTAATTTTCTTATTTAATTTGGGTTGTTTTTAGTTATGGAAAGATCGTTTCCAGCTCACCGTTGAAGTTTGTCGTTTAATTTTCAAACCATGTATCGATTCGTGTTCCTTTAACTTTTTGAATCGGGTTTGAAATTCCGTACATCGTTGACGGCAATGGACCAATCACGTATAAAAGCAAGTCCATGAGAAAGAAGCACGAGACATCGAAACCGGAGATTATGTAGTTGCTTTAAAAATTGGTGTGTCGGACAACGAACGATCAAATCCACATCGACGTCCGATTTGCTGTGTAACTTAATTACCTACCTACCGTACGGTGTGACCTTTGTTTAATAATAAGTTTCAAAATTGCATTGGCCAACGATAATTCAAAATGTTGACGTTTGCAGAGGTCCCTGTCGAAATTGGTATTTTCCAATTACAATTGAATCTCGAGTTGTATCGAACGTTCTTGCAATCGTAATTTTCTTATTTAATTTGGGTTGTTTTTAGTTATGGAAAGATCGTTTCCAGCTCACCGTTGAAGTTTGTCGTTTAATTTTCAAACCATGTATCGATTCGTGTTCCTTTAACTTTTTGAATCGGGTTTGAAATTCCGTACATCGTTGACGGCAATGGACCAATCACGTATAAAAGCAAGTCCATGAGAAAGAAGCACGAGACATCGAAACCGGAGATTATGTAGTTGCTTTAAAAATTGGTGTGTCGGACAACGAACGATCAAATCCACATCGACGTCCGATTTGCTGTGTAACTTAATTACCTACCTACCGTACGGTGTGACCTTTGTTTAATAATAAGTTTCAAAATTGCATTGGCCAACGATAATTCAAAATGTTGACGTTTGCAGAGGTCGCTGTCGAAATTTGTTATTTTCACACCGGCGAGAAACCATTCGATCAGGAAGATTTGTTAGATTTTAATTGCACCGTTTTCACCGATACGAAATCCCCCGTACCGGCCTCAAATCGTGATTTTCTCGAGAAGGCACATCTGGAAAATAACGAAACACATTGACATGGTTTAATAATAATTCGTTTAAAATCTTGGAAATTTAATAAAATTTCGACATAAGCGCGTTCGATTGGCGTGTGTGAACGTGGTTTAATTTTTGTCGATTCGCGAGTGAATGTTAGTTGGCAGTGCCGTAGCGACCTGTCATTACCTAACACTTTTTAGAATTGAATCTCGAGTTGTATCGAACGTTCTTGCAATCGTAATTTTCTTATTTAATTTGGGTTGTTTTTAGTTATGGAAAGATCGTTTCCAGCTCACCGTTGAAGTTTGTCGTTTAATTTTCAAACCATCTATCGATTCGTGTTCTTTTAACTTTTTGAATCGGGTTTGAAATTCCGTACATCGTTGACGGCAATGGACCAATCACGTATAAAAGCAAGTCCATGAGAAAGAAGCACGAGACATCGAAACCGGAGATTATGTAGTTGCTTTAAAAATTGGTGTGTCGGACAACGAACGATCAAATCCACATCGACGTCCGATTTGCTGTGTAACTTAATTACCTACCTACCGTACGGTGTGACCTTTGTTTAATAATAAGTTTCAAAATTGCATTGGCCAACGATAATTCAAAATGTTGACGTTTGCAGAGGTCCCTGTTGAAATTGGTATTTTCCAATTACAATTGAATCTCGAGTTGTATCGAACGTTCTTGCAATCGTAATTTTCTTATTTAATTTGGGTTGTTTTTAGTTATGGAAAGATCGTTTCCAGCTCACCGTTGAAGTTTGTCGTTTAATTTTCAAACCATGTATCGATTCGTGTTCCTTTAACTTTTTGAATCGGGTTTGAAATTCCGTACATCGTTGACGGCAATGGACCAATCACGTATAAAAGCAAGTCCATGAGAAAGAAGCACGAGACATCGAAACCGGAGATTATGTAGTTGCTTTAAAAATTGGTGTGTCGGACAACGAACGATCAAATCCACATCGACGTCCGATTTGCTGTGTAACTTAATTACCTACCTACCGTACGGTGTGACCTTTGTTTAATAATAAGTTTCAAAATTGCATTGGCCAACGATAATTCAAAATGTTGACGTTTGCAGAGGTCTTTGTCGAAATTGGTATTTTCCAATTACAATTGAATCTCGAGTTGTATCGAACGTTCTTGCAATCGTAATTTTCTTATTTAATTTGGGTTGTTTTTAGTTATGGAAAGATCGTTTCCAGCTCACCGTTGAAGTTTGTCGTTTAATTTTCAAACCATGTATCGATTCGTGTTCCTTTAACTTTTTGAATCGGGTTTGAAATTCCGTACATCGTTGACGGCAATGGACCAATCACGTATAAAAGCAAGTCCATGAGAAAGAAGCACGAGACATCGAAACCGGAGATTATGTAGTTGCTTTAAAAATTGGTGTGTCGGACAACGAACGATCAAATCCACATCGACGTCCGATTTGCTGTGTAACTTAATTACCTACCTACCGTACGGTGTGACCTTTGTTTAATAATAAGTTTCAAAATTGCATTGGCCAACGATAATTCAAAATGTTGACGTTTGCAGAGGTCGCTGTCGAAATTTGTTATTTTCACACCGGCGAGAAACCATTCGAACAGGAAGATTTGTTAGATTTTAATTGCACCGTTTTCACCGATTCGAAATCCCTCGTACCGGCCTCAAATCGTGATTTACTCGTGAAGGCACATCTGGAAAATAACGAGACACATTGACATGGTTTAATAATAATACGTTTAAAATCTTGGAAATTTAATAAAATTTCGACATAAGCGCGTTCGATTGGCGTGTGTGAACGTGGTTTAATTTTTGTCGATTCGCGAGTGAATGTTAGTTGGCAATGCCGTAGCGACCTGTCATTACCTAACACTTTTTAGAATTGAATCTCGAGTTGTATCGAACGTTCTTGCAATCGTAATTTTCTTATTTAATTTGGGTTGTTTTTAGTTATGGAAAGATCGTTTCCAGCTCACCGTTGAAGTTTGTCGTTTAATTTTCAAACCATCTATCGATTCGTGTTCCTTTAACTTTTTGAATCGGGTTTGAAATTCCGTACATCGTTGACGGCAATGGACCAATCACGTATAAAAGCAAGTCCATGAGAAAGAAGCACGAGACATCGAAACCGGAGATTATGTAGTTGCTTTAAAAATTGGTGTGTCGGACAACGAACGAACAAATCCACATCGACGTCCGATTTGCTGTGTAACTTAATTACCTACCTACCGTACGGTGTGACCTTTGTTTAATAATAAGTTTCAAAATTGCATTGGCCAACGATAATTCAAAATGTTGACGTTTGCAGAGGTCCCTGTCGAAATTGGTATTTTCCAATTACAATTGAATCTCGAGTTGTATCGAACGTTCTTGCAATCGTAATTTTCTTATTTAATTTGGGTTGTTTTTAGTTATGGAAAGATCGTTTCCAGCTCACCGTTGAAGTTTGTCGTTTAATTTTCAAACCATCTATCGATTCGTGTTCCTTTAACTTTTTGAATCGGGTTTGAAATTCCGTACATCGTTGACGGCAATGGACCAATCACGTATAAAAGCAAGTCCATGAGAAAGAAGCACGAGACATCGAAACCGGAGATTATGTAGTTGCTTTAAAAATTGGTGTGTCGGACAACGAACGATCAAATCCACATCGACGTTCGATTTGCTGTGTAACTTAATTACCTACCTACCGTACGGTGTGACCTTTGTTTAATAATAAGTTTCAAAATTGCATTGGCCAACGATAATTCAAAATGTTGACGTTTGCAGAGGTCCCTGTCGAAATTGGTATTTTCCAATTACAATTGGATCTCGAGTTGTATCGAACGTTCTTGCAATCGTAATTTTCTTATTTAATTTGGGTTGTTTTTAGTTATGGAAAGATCGTTTCCAGCTCACCGTTGAAGTTTGTCGTTTAATTTTCAAACCATCTATCGATTCGTGTTCCTTTAACTTTTTGAATCGGGTTTGAAATTCCGTACATCGTTGACGGCAATGGACCAATCACGTATAAAAGCAAGTCCATGAGAAAGAAGCACGAGACATCGAAACCGGAGATTATGTAGTTGCTTTAAAAATTGGTGTGTCGGACAACGAACGATCAAATCCACATCGACGTCCGATTTGCTGTGTAACTTAATTACCTACCTACCGTACGGTGTGACCTTTGTTTAATAATAAGTTTCAAAATTGCATTGGCCAACGATAATTCAAAATGTTGACGTTTGCAGAGGTCCCTGTCGAAATTGGTATTTTCCAATTACAATTGAATCTCGAGTTGTATCGAACGTTCTTGCAATCGTAATTTTCTTATTTAATTTGGGTTGTTTTTAGTTATGGAAAGATCGTTTCCAGCTCACCGTTGAAGTTTGTCGTTTAATTTTCAAACCATGTATCGATTCGTGTTCCTTTAACTTTTTGAATCGGGTTTGAAATTCCGTACATCGTTGACGGCAATGGACCAATCACGTATAAAAGCAAGTCCATGAGAAAGAAGCACGAGACATCGAAACCGGAGATTATGTAGTTGCTTTAAAAATTGGTGTGTCGGACAACGAACGATCAAATCCACATCGACGTCCGATTTGCTGTGTAACTTAATTACCTACCTACCGTACGGTGTGACCTTTGTTTAATAATAAGTTTCAAAATTGCATTGGCCAACGATAATTCAAAATGTTGACGTTTGCAGAGGTCCCTGTCGAAATTGTTATTTTCCAATTACAATTGAATCTCGAGTTGTATCGAACGTTCTTGCAATCGTAATTTTCTTATTTAATTTGGGTTGTTTTTAGTTATGGAAAGATCGTTTCCAGCTCACCGTTGAAGTTTGTCGTTTAATTTTCAAACCATCTATTGATTCGTGTTCCTTTAACTTTTTGAATCGGGTTTGAAATTCCGTACATCGTTGACGGCAATGGACCAATCACGTATAAAAGCAAGTCCATGAGAAAGAAGCACGAGACATCGAAACCGGAGATTATGTAGTTGCTTTAAAAATTGGTGTGTCGGACAACGAACGATCAAATCCTCATCGACGTCCGATTTGCTGTGTAACTTAATTACCTACCTACCGTACGGTGTGACCTTTGTTTAATAATAAGTTTCAAAATTGCATTGGCCAACGATAATTCAAAATGTTGACGTTTGCAGAGGTCGCTGTCGAAATTTGTTATTTTCACACCGGCGAGAAACCATTCGAACAGGAAGATTTGTTAGATTTTAATTGCACCGTTTTCACCGATACGAAATCCCTCGTACCGGCCTCAAATCGTGATTTTCTCGTGAAGGCACATCTGGAAAATAACGAGACACATTGACATGGTTTAATAATAATACGTTTAAAATCTTGGAAATTTAATAAAATTTCGACATAAGCGCGTTCGATTGGCGAGTGTGAACGTGGTTTAATTTTCGTCGATTCGCGAGTGAATGTTAGTTGGCAGTGCCGTAGCGACCTGTCATTACCTAACACTTTTTAGAATTGAATCTCGAGTTGTATCGAACGTTCTTGCAATCGTAATTTTCTTATTTAATTTGGGTTGTTTTTAGTTATGGAAAGATCGTTTCCAGCTCACCGTTGAAGTTTGTCGTTTAATTTTCAAACCATCTATCGATTCGTGTTCCTTTAACTTTTTGAATCGGGTTTGAAATTCCGTACATCGTTGACGGCAATGGACCAATCACGTATAAAAGTAAGTCCATGAGAAAGAAGCACGAGACATCGAAACCGGAGATTATGTAGTTGCTTTAAAAATTGGTGTGTCGGACAACGAACGAACAAATCCACATCGACGTCCGATTTGCTGTGTAACTTAATTACCTACCTACCGTACGGTGTGACCTTTGTTTAATAATAAGTTTCAAAATTGCATTGGCCAACGATAATTCAAAATGTTGACGTTTGCAGAGGTCCCTGTCGAAATTGGTATTTTCCAATTACAATTGAATCTCGAGTTGTATCGAACGTTCTTGCAATCGTAATTTTCTTATTTAATTTGGGTTGTTTTTAGTTATGGAAAGATCGTTTCCAGCTCACCGTTGAAGTTTGTCGTTTAATTTTCAAACCATCTATCGATTCGTGTTCTTTTAACTTTTTGAATCGGGTTTGAAATTCCGTACATCGTCGACGGCAATGGACCAATCACGTATAAAAGCAAGTCCATGAGAAAGAAGCACGAGACATCGAAACCGGAGATTATGTAGTTGCTTTAAAAATTGGTGTGTCGGACAAAGAACGATCAAATCCACATCGACGTCCGATTTGCTGTGTAACTTAATTACCTACCTACCGTACGGTGTGACCTTTGTTTAATAATAAGTTTCAAAATTGCATTGGCCAACGATAATTCAAAATGTTGACGTTTGCAGAGGTCCCTGTCGAAATTGGTATTTTCCAATTACAATTGAATCTCGAGTTGTATCGAACGTTCTTGCAATCGTAATTTTCTTATTTAATTTGGGTTGTTTTTAGTTATGGAAAGATCGTTTCCAGCTCACCGTTGAAGTTTGTCGTTTAATTTTCAAACCATCTATCGATTCGTGTTCCTTTAACTTTTTGAATCGGGTTTGAAATTCCGTACATCGTTGACGGCAATGGACCAATCACGTATAAAAGCAAGTCCATGAGAAAGAAGCACGAGACATCGAAACCGGAGATTATGTAGTTGCTTTAAAAATTGGTGTGTCGGACAACGAACGAACAAATCCACATCGACGTCCGATTTGCTGTGTAACTTAATTACCTACCTACCGTACGGTATGACCTTTGTTTAATAATAAGTTTCAAAATTGCATTGGCCAACGATAATTCAAAATGTTGACGTTTGCAGAGGTCCCTGTCGAAATTGGTATTTTCCAATTACAATTGAATCTCGAGTTGTATCGAACGTTCTTGCAATCGTAATTTTCTTATTTAATTTGGGTTGTTTTTAGTTATGGAAAGATCGTTTCCAGCTCACCGTTGAAGTTTGTCGTTTAATTTTCAAACCATCTATCGATTCGTGTTCTTTTAACTTTTTGAATCGGGTTTGAAATTCCGTACATCGTTGACGGCAATGGACCAATCACGTATAAAAGCAAGTCCATGAGAAAGAAGCACGAGACATCGAAACCGGAGATTATGTAGTTGCTTTAAAAATTGGTGTGTCGGACAACGAACGATCAAATCCACATCGACGTCCGATTTGCTGTGTAACTTAATTACCTACCTACCGTACGGTGTGACCTTTGTTTAATAATAAGTTTCAAAATTGCATTGGCCAACGATAATTCAAAATGTTGACGTTTGCAGAGGTCCCTGTCGAAATTGGTATTTTCCAATTACAATTGGATCTCGAGTTGTATCGAACGTTCTTGCAATCGTAATTTTCTTATTTAATTTGGGTTGTTTTTAGTTATGGAAAGATCGTTTCCAGCTCACCGTTGAAGTTTGTCGTTTAATTTTCAAACCATCTATCGATTCGTGTTCTTTTAACTTTTTGAATCGGGTTTGAAATTCCGTACATCGTTGACGGCAATGGACCAATCACGTATAAAAGCAAGTCCATGAGAAAGAAGCACGAGACATCGAAACCGGAGATTATGTAGTTGCTTTAAAAATTGGTGTGTCGGACAACGAACGATCAAATCCACATCGACGTCCGATTTGCTGTGTAACTTAATTACCTACCTACCGTACGGTGTGACCTTTGTTTAATAATAAGTTTCAAAATTGCATTGGCCAACGATAATTCAAAATGTTGACGTTTGCAGAGGTCGCTGTCGAAATTGGTATTTTCCAATTACAATTGAATCTCGAGTTGTATCGAACGTTCTTGCAATCGTAATTTTCTTATTTAATTTGGGTTGTTTTTAGTTATGGAAAGATCGTTTCCAGCTCACCGTTGAAGTTTGTCGTTTAATTTTCAAATCATCTATCGATTCGTGTTCCTTTAACTTTTTGAATCGGGTTTGAAATTCCGTACATCGTTGACGGCAATGGACCAATCACGTATAAAAGCAAGTCCATGAGAAAGAAGCACGAGACATCGAAACCGGAGATTATGTAGTTGCTTTAAAAATTGGTGTGTCGGACAACGAACGATCAAATCCACATCGACGTCCGATTTGCTGTGTAACTTAATTACCTACCTACCGTACGGTGTGACCTTTGTTTAATAATAAGTTTCAAAATTGCATTGGCCAACGATAATTCAAAATGTTGACGTTTGCAGAGGTCCCTGTCGAAATTGGTATTTTCCAATTACAATTGAATCTCGAGTTGTATCGAACGTTCTTGCAATCGTAATTTTCTTATTTAATTTGGGTTGTTTTTAGTTATGGAAAGATCGTTTCCAGCTCACCGTTGAAGTTTGTCGTTTAATTTTCAAACCATCTATCGATTCGTGTTCCTTTAACTTTTTGAATCGGGTTTGAAATTCCGTACATCGTTGACGGCAATGGACCAATCACGTATAAAAGCAAGTCCATGAGAAAGAAGCACGAGACATCGAAACCGGAGATTATGTAGTTGCTTTAAAAATTGGTGTGTCGGACAAAGAACGATCAAATCCACATCGACGTCCGATTTGCTGTGTAACTTAATTACCTACCTACCGTACGGTGTGACCTTTGTTTAATAATAAGTTTCAAAATTGCATTGGCCAACGATAATTCAAAATGTTGACGTTTGCAGAGGTCGCTGTCGAAATTTGTTATTTTCACACCAACGAGAAACCATTCGAGCAGGAAGATTTGTTAGATTTTAATTGCACCGTTTTCACCGATTCGAAATCCCCCGTACCGGCCTCAAATCGTGATTTACTCGTGAAGGCACATCTGGAAAATAACGAGACACATTGACATGGTTTAATAATAATACGTTTAAAATCTTGGAAATTTAATAAAATTTCGACATAAGCGCGTTCGATTGGCGTGTGTGAACGTGGTTTAATTTTTGTCGATTCGCGAGTGAATGTTAGATGACAGTGCCGTAGCGACCTGTCATTAACTAACACTTTTTACAATTGAATCTCGAGTTGTATCGAACGTTCTTGCAATCGTAATTTTCTTATTTAATTTGGTTTGTTTTTAGTTATGGAAAGATCGTTTCCAGCTCACCGTTGAAGTTTGTCGTTTAATTTTCAAATCATGGATCGATTCGTGTTCCTTTAACCTTTTGAATCGGGTTTGAAATTCCGTACATCATTGACGTCAATGGACCAATCACGTATAAAAGCAAGTCCAGGAGAAATAAGCGCGAGAAACCGAAACCGGAGATTATGTGGTTGTTTTAATTGTGAGGTCGGTAAAGGCTCGACCAAGCGACAGATCCACCTCGACGTTCAATTTGATGTGTAACTTAATACCTACCTAATCGTAATTTTTTTATTTAATTTGTGTGGTTTTAATAATAGTTTTCGTAAGATTAAATTAATCGTTTCCAGCTCACCGTTGAAGTTTGTCGTTTCATTTTTAAATCATGGATCGATTCGTGTTCCTTTAACCTTTTGAATCGGGTTTGAAATTCCGTACATCATTGACGTCAATGGACCAATCACGTATAAAAGCAAGTCCAGTAGAAAGAAGCGCGAGACACCGAAACCGGAGATTATGTAGTTGCTTTAATTGGGGTGGGCAACGTGGACAACGTTCGACCAAGCGATAGATCCAATTTGCTGTGTAACTTAATAGCTACCTACCGTACGGTGTGACCTTTGTTTAATAGAAAGTTTCAAATTTGCATTGGCTAACGATATTCATAATGTGGACGTTTTAAGCGGTCCGTGTCGAAATTCGAATTTTCAAACCGGCGAGAAACCATTCATACACGTAGGTTTGTTAGATAATTGCACTGTTTTCGCCGATTCGAAATCCCGTACCGGCCTCAAACGGTGATTTACTCGTGAAGGCACATCTGGAAAATAACGAGACACATTGACATGGTTTAATAATAATTCGTTTAAAATCTTGGAAATTTAATAAAATTTCGACATAAGCGCGTTCGATTGGCGTGTGTGAACGTGGTTTAATTTTTGTCGATTCGCGAGTGAATGTTAGATGACAGTGCCGTAGCGACCTGTCATTAACTAACACTTTTTACAATTGAATCTCGAGTTGTATCGAACGTTCTTG
This sequence comes from Cantharis rustica, assembly GCA_911387805.1. Lineage (NCBI taxonomy): Eukaryota > Metazoa > Arthropoda > Insecta > Coleoptera > Cantharidae > Cantharis > Cantharis rustica. Next base: position 48,014,722 of record OU426881.1, on the reverse strand, counting down.
CAATCGTAATTTTCTTATTTAATTTGGGTTGTTTTTAGTTATGGAAAGATCGTTTCCAGCTCACCGTTGAAGTTTGTCGTTTAATTTTCAAATCATTCTATCGATTCGTGTTCCTTTAACTTTTTGAATCGGGTTTGAAATTCCGTACATCTTTGACGGCAATGGACCAATCACGTATAAAAGCAAGTCCAGGAGAAAGAAGCACGAGACATCGAAACCGGAGATTATGTAGTTGCTTTAAAATAGCTATTTAAAATAGCTCCTAGATAATTCGTAGCTTCGCTCTTATTTTTATTTGGTTTAGGGATTGGCAGAATCTTAGCTATCTTCCATATACATGGAAAATAACAAAGCTTTACGCATGCTCGCAGAATATAATAAAGCTGTACTATTCCTTTTTTCGGAAGATGTTTGATATGCTTGTTTGAGATTTTATCGTCTCCGGGAGCTTTCTTCGTTTTTAGTCTACGAATAATCCTTTTAATTTTATTTGGGGTAATATTAATGCTGTAAGGCATATCGTTGGAGTTTTCGGGTATAATATTGTTTGCAACTAGTATCTGTTATTCCGCGATGTTAGCACAGTGGCGGTCAAGCTTATTTATGCGTTTAAATACTGAGAATAAATAACAACACGTTTTTCCAAATATTTACAATTTACTAAATTCACTATATGATACACAATATTTTCTACTACAATAAGTTGCTTCGTTACCTAACCATTACTCCTTGACTTGTTCTTCCTCGCTTGCATTATTGGAACTGACGCTTTACATCTCTCTCTGCTCCCTTTTATACTCCCGTTTATGCTCGTTTTATTTTTCCCCATCGTTACCAACTGCTGCTCCCTACTAGCGACCTCTACCGATAATCTCTTCAACTTACTAAACCCGCGCGCGCAATATTTAAATTTAAAACCCGCAAAGTCCCAATTTTCCATAACATCCCCCCTGAATCTATTCCTGATTCCTTCCCTGATATGGGAAATTTCTCTCATTATCCCCCCTGGATGATTTCCCGATCCCCATCTTCATTTGATGTTGTTGTGCCGTTAACTTCGAGACTATCTTTGTTAGTTGATCTGCAATGTTGTCCTCGCTTCGAATGTATTCCAACTTAATCTTTCCTTCTTGAACGCAATCCCTCACGTGGAACATTCGTAATTCGATGTGTTTACTCCGATCGGAAGTCGTATTATTTTCCGCAAGTTTTATTGCCCCCTGGTTGTCGATTTTTATCACCGATGGTACGTTTATCAATTCTTCTTGATTTATTTCTTTGATTATTTCTGCTAACCAAAGACATTCCTTTGCTGTTTCGCTTAATGCTATGAATTCGGCCTCCATCGTGCTCAACGCCACACATCTCTGCTTTCTGCAAGACCAATTTATTGCTCCCCCCCCGAGTGTTGTGACTTGACCACTGTAGGACTTTCTATCTGTGATATCGCTTCCCCAATCTGCGTCAGTGTAAGTGGTGATCTTTTCATTACTTCTTGTGAATGTTAATCGATGATTCTTTGTTCCTTTCAAGTACCGCAATATATGTTTGAATCCCGTCCAATGTCCTTTCGATGGCTTTGTACAAAATTGACTCATGTGGGCCACTGCGTATGATATGTCTGGTCGGGTATTTGTTGCCAAGTACATCAGGCTTCCGATTCCCTTTTGGTATAGCATCTTCATTTCTTCGCTCAGTTTTTCATCGTCTTCGCTCAAAGCGTATTTCGTTCCCGCACAGAGAGGTGTTTCTGTCACTTTTGCGTCGTTCATGTTGAATTCCGTCAATATTTCTGTCACGTAATCTTCCTGATTCAAACTGATTTCGTTTGAAGTTTGCTGGACGTTTATGGACAAAATTCTCTTAGCCAAGCCCAAGTCCTTTATTTTAAACCTGTTTCCTATCGCAGTTTTGAAATTTATGATGTCATTTCTTTTCCCGTAAATTAAGAGATCGTCTACATACGTCGTAACATACAATTGTTTTCCGATGTCGTAATACAAACATGGGTCGGCTTTGCTCCGTGACAACCCTTCTTCGATCATGAACTTGTTTAACGTTTTGTTCCACAATAGCCCAGATTGGTGTAGGCCATACAAACTCTTGTTTAGCTTAAGCGCATATTCCTGTTTATTGACGTTTTCCTTTAAATATTCTTCGTAGCCTTCAGGTAATTCTAAATAAACTTCGTCGTCTATTTCAGCATTCAAATAAGCTGCATTTACGTCGATATGGTGTATTTCTAGTTTCATTTGTACACTTAATGCCGTCATCAGTCTCATCGTTTTTCTTTGTATCACTGGTGCATATGTTTGATCATAATCTGTTCCCGGTATTTGTTGATTTCCTAGTGCTACCAATCTGGCTTTGTATCTTGCCACTTCGCCCTTTTCGTTCAATTTTCTTTTAAATGCCCACTTAGTTCTTAGAATTCTTTTGTATTTGGGTTTCTGCACTATCATCCAAGTATTATTTTCTTCTATGTTTCCGAATTCTTCATTGGTTGCTTTTAACCATTCCTCTTTTTCAGCGCTGCGTATGGCTTCTTTATACGATCTCGGTTCGGTTTTCAGTTCCTTCCCGCGTACCAAGTTTGACCTCATGTCGTATTGTCTTGTCCAACTTGGTTTTTTCACTTCTCTTCCGCTTCTCGTTTGTCTTCGTTCTTTACTTGATGGACCTTCTGTATCGGTTTCTGGGCGTGGTTCTTCGTTTTCAGAAGGTTCTGCTTCCTGCTCGCTTTCTTCTTTGTTTGTTTCTAATTCATCTTCGGAAGATTCCTCGCTTTCTTCTTCGTCCGTTCCCGATTCTTCTTCGATTTCGGAAGCTTGTTCGCTTTCCTCCTTTGTTCTCAATTCATCTTCGTCGGCCTCTGGTGTTACTGTGTGTTTGGTACTCTCTTCGACGAATGACCCCCCCCAGTTTACTTTTTGTCTCTCGTTCGTTGGTGGGTTTTCACATGACGTTTTTAATGGAAAGACGTTCTCGTCAAAAATCACGCTTCTACCTAGAACTACCGTATTCCTTTCTTCGTCCCATAATTTATATGATTTTGCCCTTGTATCGTATCCAATGAAGATATATCTTTTTCCCTTCGGTTCCCATTTGTGAGTACGCCTTTCATTTATACACCACGCTCGACATCCAAATACTCGAAGATGGTCAATTTTTGGTATTCGGTCGTTCCATAACTCATACGGTGTTTTTCCGTCATTTGCACTTGTCGGTATTCTGTTTTTTAAATAACAAGCTGCTAGGGTGGCTTCCGCCCACATGTCGCTGTACATGTTGGATTCTTCCATTTCACACCGCACGATGTTCATGATGGTTTGATTCAGCCGTTCTGCTACTCCGTTCTGTTGTGGCGATCTTGGTGTGGTAAGTTCTCTGGTTATCCCCAACTTCGTTAGGTAATCGTTGAACTTGTTGCTGGTATACTCTCCCCCGTTGTCACTTCTTATGGCTTTTATTCTCTTATCGAACCTTCTTTCCACTGTTCTTCTATATTCGTCGAATTTTTGTAAAGCTTCGTCTTTCGTCTTCATTATGAATACTTCGGTGTAGCGTGAGTAATCGTCCGTGAAGGTTATTACGTACTTGTTTCCGCCCTTTGAAGTAGGAGTTATCGGTCCCATCACATCTGTGTGTACTAGCTCTAAGATTTCCTTTCTTCGATTTTCGGTTTTCTTCGGGTAACTCTTCTGCTTTATCTTCGACGTTTCACATGTGTCACATTTTTTTCTGTATTCGTCTTCAACTTTCTCAACCACTTTTCCACAATCCTTTAACAGCCGTTGTACGTATCTTTCGTTGGCATGACCTAAACGTTGGTGCCATAGTTCTTCGCTGCTTTTAGTGACATGATACGAACTTGTTTTTATGATGCGTTCCTCCTTTATTGTATACAAATTTCCCTCCCGTCTAGCTCTGAGTAGCAGCTCTTTATTATCGTTCGAAATCGTGCAACTTCTTTGTTTGAAAGATACCACGATTCCCTTATCGCACATTTTTGCTGTTGACAACAAGTTTGCGTTAAGTCCTGGTACACATAGGACGTCCTTCAATGTAATTGTTGCTCCGCCGTTTATGTCGTGCCATTTTGCCCTTACGTCTCCATAACCAATGGACTTCAATATGGTCCCCCCTGCGCTAATAATTTCGTTTGACTTCTCGTGAAACGTTGTAAATTTTTCTCGATCGCCAGTCATGTGATCGGTAGATCCGCTGTCTATCAACCATACCGTTTTGTCGTTATCCATGTCGTTGGCGTGTCCCAAATTGCTTTTTATGACGTATAAGGTCTGGTTGTTGTAGTATCGGTTGTTTGCATCCTTACTTGTTTGGCAGTCCCTTCCAATATGTCCAAATCTGTTGCACCTAAAACACTTTACGTTTCTTACACTATCCGTGTGACGGTTGTCGTTCCTCGCAATAACATTATTTCTTGTGTTCATCGCTCTGTATTCTTCTTCGTTTTTTCCACTTTCGCTTTCCTCTATTCGTCTTTCTTCTTCTGCTAATCTCATTTTTAAACTGGCTGGGGTTAAAGCGTCGTCGTCGATCTTAACGGTTCTTGTCAAATATTCGTATTCCTTTGGTAACCCTATTAGCATTAGTCCCATCAATACTTTGTTTTCGAAATTGAAACCAGCACTTTTCACTTTCTTGTATAAATTATTTCTCCGGTTCACGTACTCCAGTATCTTCTCGTTGGTACCTTTCTCTAAATTTATGAACTCCTTTAACATCAGTACCGCGTGGTAGCTATCGAATTTTGTATGAATTTCCTTTAACTTATTCCATATTTCGTTGGCTGTTTCGCACTCTTCGATACTATCTAGATTATCATCGTCAACGGAGAGATAAATTATCGACTTGCATTTTTCGTCAATTTTCTTTTGCTCTGGGGTTAGTGTGCTTGTGGTGAATCCGATGGCGTCCAAACAATCTTTCAGTCCTAGTATGCCACGCATTCGCATCGACCATTGCCTATAATTCACGTTGTTCAATTTTTCCACTTTGTCGTCCATCGTAACTTTCTATTTCGTATTTCACACGCTTCTACGATCAATTTGTTTTTATCTGCAGTATTTATTCGCTGGGCCCATAACCTGTTATTCCGCGATGTTAGCACAGTGGCGGTCAAGCTTATTTATGCGTTTAAATACTGAGAATAAATAACAACACGTTTTTCCAAATATTTACAATTTACTAAATTCACTATATGATACACAATATTTTCTACTACAATAAGTTGCTTCGTTACCTAACCATTACTCCTTGACTTGTTCTTCCTCGCTTGCATTATTGGAACTGACGCTTTACATCTCTCTCTGCTCCCTTTTATACTCCCGTTTATGCTCGTTTTATTTTTCCCCATCGTTACCAACTGCTGCTCCCTACTAGCGACCTCTACCGATAATCTCTTCAACTTACTAAACCCGCGCGCGCAATATTTAAATTTAAAACCCGCAAAGTCCCAATTTTCCATAACAGTATCTCCATTGGAGAGGCTAAGTTGATAGTAGTTTGGTGCACTTCTTCAAAGATGTTGGCAAATGTTTCTACCTTTTCTTGGTTAGAATATTGTTTGACGTTTTTATAATTAATAGTTGGTGTGGGTACATTTTTCCTTCTTAGCGCACTGTACACTTTCCATAAGGAATTGTCTTTTATGGTTAGATCTCTGGTCTTGTCATGCCATTCCTGGCCTTGAATGGTTTTTATTCTTGCTTGTATTTCTTCGCTAAGTTGATTTTTTTCTAGTCGGTATTCAACTTGACCTGTTTCTAGCTACTTCCGTCTCGCTTTGTTGCGTCTTCTTTTGAGATCGATTATTTCTATGTCTACCACAAAGTTTCTGTTTATAATTTTAGATTTAGTTGCTACTTTATCGGAATCCATAAGTGCTTTTGTAAACTTAGCAATTTCATCGTCAATTGTTTGAACTTTATTGATGTTAGGTGAAATTCGAATTCTGTTCTTGCTCGCTTCTAAATTCGCTCCAATTGGTTTTCGAAATGACAAGTTCGCGCATTAGGGAGTCGTAATGGAACATTCGTTTGACAAATGGTTGCCAGCACATTGTCGACATGCAGCCCGAACATTGCAGTTATTAGCTGCATGTCCATACTGTTGACATCTGTAGCATTGGATAAGCCCCTTTCTGGGTCTGTACTTTTCCCAATATACTCTAGCGTTAGCTACGTACCGTATAGCTTGGATTTCTCCGAATGTTGTTTCGTTTTCAAAAGCTATTTTGTATTTAGGATACATATTGTTATCTTTATTTAAGAGTTTGCAGCTCACTGCTTTTTGATTTAGTACTTTTAAGCATGCCAGAACTTCTTCCTCGTTTATGCGATGTAGGCCTTTTAGTACAGCCATGGTTCTTCTCTCACTGTCAAGGCTGTATGTGAAAAATTGCCGATTTTTCTTTCCGAGCTCTTCCTGAATTTTCTTAAAATCATCAATGTCTTCAGTAACAATCTTTACTTTGTCACCTAAGTATTTTAAGTGAAAGTTCTTTTTCACAATGCTTTTAATATCGTTGGTGAAACTCATGTGATTTACTGGTAAATTTGATACCACAATTGGTTTAGGTTTAACTGGTTTTGTATTGGTGTTAATAAGTGTAGTTTGTGTTACCTCGGTAGTTTCCATTGTTCCTTTATTTTCTAAAATGCTAAATTTATTTGTAACGTCCACGTTATAATTTGTTTCTAAGTCATTTTTCGACTTTTCTACTTCGATTTGTTTGCTTGTACTTGCGGAAGAGCCTACCGAATTGGTACCTCGTTTCAATTTGTTGGATTTTGCCATTATTTCATCCTTTTCGAAGTTGCTTTCGCAAGTTTTAAGAAAATTCTTTATTACATGAGAAAGATCTTCGCGATTTTTAGGGTTTAATTTTGTTTTGGCTTTAATTGTTCTAACTAGTTAAAGCAGCGCACTTAAATAATAACTTAATAATGTTGCACAATAATATTATTAGAATACTATGATGCGACCGGATACACACGCTTGCTAAACACAACCGTACTGTAGCACTGCTCGACACCGAATGATGTTTAATAATAAGTTTCAAAATTGCATTGGCCAACGATAATTCAAAATGTTGACGTTTGCAGAGGTGGCTGTCGAAATTTGTTATTTTCACACCGGCGAGAAACCATTCGAACACGAAGGTTTGTTAGATTTTAATTGCACCGTTTTCATCGATTCGAAATCCCGTACCGGCCTCAAATCGTGATTTACTCGTGAAGGCACATCTGGAAAATAACGAGACACATTGTCATTGTTAAATAATGTATTTAAAAAATCTTGGAAATTTAATATTTCGTCATGAGCGCGTTCGATTCGCGTGTGTAAAGGTGGTTTAATTTGGGTCCATTCCGAGCGGCTGTTGGCAGTGCCGTAGAAAACTGTCATTGCTTAAAATTATCGCTAAATAACCTTCAAATTTAATTATTCGGTAGCTTATAAGCACGAGTACTTTTTACAATTGAATCTTGTATTGAACTTCCTGGAATCTTAATTTTCTTATTTAATTTGTGTGGTTTTAATAAATGTTCTCGTAATATTAATTTAAACGTTTGTAACTGTTGGGATTAACCAATGAGAAACATGCTGGTTGATAGAGTTCAGATAAAGTTGGCTGTTTAGTTGTTTATTATTGATATTTGACATGTACTTATAGAATATGTTGGTAAATGAATAGTTGTGAATAATTAGTCGTTCTATCTAATAAAGACATCGTAATTGTGCAAAAGGTTATGGGCCCAGCATATAGTTGTCTCTAAAAATACAGATTTGTTCAGGCCATCGCAAAAAAATAAAAAAAAAATTGTACCGAACCCTTTGTGATTGTAATTAACAAGAGTTATACATTTTTCCGAGCGCGATGGCAAACAACGGTATATCAATGATTGGAAAATTGATAGGACGAGAAAATTTCAACACTTGGCGATTTGCAATGAAAACATATCTTGAACTGGAAGATTTATGGAGTTGTGTTGAAGGTAAAGATCCGACGACAGATCCCGCTGTTAATCTACGACGCGAAGTTAAAGCTAAATCAATGATAATTTTAATGGTTGATCCGATCAATTTTGTGCATATTGAAAATGCAACTTCCGCAAAAGATGTATGGGAAAAGTTACAGTCCGCATTTAACGATTCCGGCTTATCGCGAAAAGTTAACCTAATGAAAACTCTGGTTACTACTAGTTTAGAAAATAGCGATTCCATCGAAGATTATGTCAACAAGATAATGAGCACCGCACAGAAATTGACTAACATTCAGTTTGCTATAGATGATGAATGGTTAGCAATATTTCTACTCGCAGGATTGACTGATGAATACAAACCTATGATAATGGCAATTGAAAGTTCTGGTATAAAGTTGACAGCAGATTTCGTCAAAACAAAGTTATTGCAAGAAGTCAAAAATACAACACCAACTAATGTTGCATTATATAATAAAAGTAGAGAACGGAAATGGCAAAGTCGAGGAAATTCGTTCCCAAATAAAGGCCCACGTTGTTACAAATGCAATAACTATGGACATATTTCGAGAAACTGCAGCATGAAGAGTAAATCAAATTTCAGTAACCCCTCTTCAGATTTTAGAAGAAACACATCATTGTTCTCAAAATTTAGCACGCTTTGTCTTAAGACTAATGAAGAAAACAACTGGTCTGTGGATTCAGGTGCATCAGCTCATATGACGAACTCAACCGAATTGAAAAATTTGAGACGGTCGACAAGAACAGAAATAACTGTGGCCAACAATCAGAAAATCTCAGTTGCCGGTATAGGAGATGCACAGTTGAAGATTGATAATAGTTACATCGATGTTAACAATGTTCTACAAGTTCCAGGTCTGACAGCAAGCCTACTGTCCGTTAGTCAAACAGTTGCAAATGGTAACAGTGTTATATTTGATAAATCTGGATGTCGAATATATGATAGTGACAATATGGTTATAGCAAAAGCGAAATTAGTAGATAATGTTTACAGGCTTAATTGTGAAAAACTTACAAACAGTTTTATGGTTCAGACAGATAATTTTGAACTATGGCACTCCAGATTAGGCCATCTTAATTCCACCGACCTTTTAAAATTAAGAAATGGAATGGCAACGGGCATTGATTTTAATAATAAAAACAAATTCAACTGTATTGCATGTTGTGAAGGTAAGCAGTCAAGGAATCCATTTAAGACATCGAAAAGCAGAACAAAAGCAGCCTTGGAGTTAATCCACACCGATTTATGTGGACCAATGGAGAAAATATCGAATGGTGGAGCGAAGTATTTCTTGACATTTATTGACGATTATACAAGGAAAGTGTTTGTTTATTTCCTAAAGACAAAGGATCAGGTTTTCTCTACATTTCAGGAATTTAAATGCTTAGTCGAAAATCAAACAGGAAACCGAATAAAAATTTTACGTTCCGATAATGGAACTGAGTATTGTAATGAAAGATTAATAAATTTGTTGCAGAAATCAGGCATTCGTCATCAAACCTCAAACCCTTATACGCCAGAACAAAATGGGGTAGCCGAACGAATGAATAGGACATTGGTTGAAAAAGGCAAATGTATGATCTTGTTTTCAAAATTAGGAAAAGAATTCTGGGCAGAGGCAATTAACACGGCGGCTTATATTGTTAACCGTGCACCTACCAAATCATTACAAGAATTCAATAAAACCCCAGAAGAAATGTGGACTGGTAAGAAACCTGACTTGAGTCACTGCAAAGTTTTTGGTTGCAAGGCAATGGTACACATTCCTAAAATTAAACGACGCAAATGGGATTCAAAATCAAAAGAATTAGTTTTTGTAGGATATTGTGAGGACACAAAAGGTTATCGTTTATTAAATATCGAGTCAAAAGATTTAATAAAAAGTCGGGATGTCATATTTTTTGAAAATAGTAATAGTTCACCACTCGACAATAAATTTGAAATTTCTGTTGATCGCAATATTGTTAGAAACGAGAATTCAATTGATGAAGCTAAACTTATTGCTGAAGAGATTAGTGAAGAAGTGGGGAATTCTCAAGGAACCGATAGTGTTGATTTAGATTTTGTTTCTGACACCGAAGTGACTCCATTAATTAGTCAACCAATAAGAAAATCTGCACGAAAACCAAAACCAATCGTCAGGAAAGATTTCGTGTCTTATTTTGGCCAAATTTACGAAGAAGTAAATGATCCATTAACCGTACAAGAAGCTCTGAGTCGAAAAGATAGTGCCTCTTGGAAAGAAGCCATGGACAAAGAGATGAACTCTTTAATGGAAAATAATACTTGGTCCTTAACTAAACTTCCGACAAACAGAAAAGCGTTAAATTCTAAATGGGTTTTTAAGATAAAGAAAAACGCTGAAGGAGAAATTCATAAATATAAAGCTCGCCTTGTAGTAAAAGGATGCGCACAAAAGAAAGGGTTCGACTACGAAGAAACATATTCTCCTGTGATTAGATATACCTCGATCAGATACTTAATGGCCCTAGCAGTGAAACATAATTTGAGAATTGATCAAATGGATGCCGTTACTGCATTCTTGCAAGGGGACATTGAAGAAGAAATATATATGTATCAACCTGAAGGCTTTAGCAAAACTTCAGAAGTTTGTCGGTTGAATAAAGCTATGTATGGTTTAAAGCAAGCAAGTCGACAATGGAACATAAAACTTAGTATTGCCTTGAAAGAAATGGGATTAAATCAATCCAAGGTAGACCCATGTGTATTTTATAAAATAAGTAGTAACTATATGTTATTCATAGCCGTATATGTTGACGATTTGTTGATTTTTTCAAATGATGTTAAAACAAAAAATGATTTGAAACAAAACTTAAAATCTAAATTCAAATTTAACGATATAGGAGAAGCGCGATATTGCTTAGGCTTAAAGATTACAAGAAACTATAAAAATGGAGAATTGTATTTGGACCAAGAAAATTACATTCAAGAGATTCTGGCAAAATTTAATATGACCGAATGTAACCCCACAAATACACCGTTAGATCCTAATCAAGTTTTATCGAAAAATATAAGCACCATTGACAATGATCCGTCTGAAATGGTAAATGTACCTTACCAAGAGGCAGTGGGGAGTATTTTATATCTATCTCAAGTAACAAGGCCGGATATAGCACACGCTGTAAATACTGTTAGTAAATTTAATCAAAACCCAAGCAAAGTGCACTGGACCGCGGTAAAAAGAATCTTCAGATATTTGAAAGGAACAGCTTCAGTCAAGTTAAAGTTTAGTCGAAATGAAGATCCAATGATAACAGGTTTTTGCGATGCTGATTGGGGAAATGATATTGATGATAGACGCTCCTGCACCGGTTACGTTTTTAGAATGAATGGAGGAGCTATATCATGGAACAGTAAACGTCAAACGACCGTGGCATTATCAACTACGGAAGCGGAATACATGGCACTTTCTTCGGCCACTCAGGAAGGAATATGGTTGAAGCAACTAGAGTCAGAACTATGGCCAAATTTGGAAAACCAACCAATAAAAATATTTTGTGATAATAAAAGTGCGATTAATCTTGCATATGGAGACAGTTATAAACAAAGAACTAAACATATTGACATCAGACATCATTTTATTCGTGATAAAATCGAAGAAAAGAAAATTCAAGTAGAACATGTTAGTACCGAAGATATGATTGCTGATAGTTTGACAAAAGCTATGGGCATTTCCAAGCATAACTATTGTTTGCAAGGCATGGGTTTGCAGCTTAATCAATGATGCATGTTCCAGTGGGGATGTTGGGATTAACCAATGAGAAACATGCTGGTTGATAGAGTTCAGATAAAGTTGGCTGTTTAGTTGTTTATTATTGATATTTGACATGTACTTATAGAATATGTTGGTAAATGAATAGTTGTGAATAATTAGTCGTTCTATCTAATAAAGACATCGTAATTGTGCAAAAGTAACTCACCAAGGCAAGCTTCCTCCAGATCTACTAAATAAAATCGCGAATGACCGTGGAAGCGGGGGCGATTCAGAATCACATAGTAAAACCGAAAATGAGCTTGATAACAGAAGCCCAAATGTAGATTTTTGTAACGAATTGATAAGTAACCTTAAAAACAAATTAATTTGTTAAAAGGAACAATCAATGATAAAAACACAATAATTGCTTTATTAAAACAGAAAAGTACCGTTCAACACGTAGATAAAAATAATCAGATGAAGGTTATACAAAAATCGAAAATATCAGCTAGTGCAACGCGAGCCTTAGCATTTGTATCAAATAAACTAAATCAGAACGTGAACGGTAGTTCAAACGAAACGTTAGACCAAGTAGACCCGTCAAATTGTAATAATATTGACCAAAGTAAGAACGGTAAGGTTTCTCATGTTAATATAATATCACAGGATTATTTAGCAGCATGCCTCAAGAAATGTGATAATGTTGTTATCGATCGGGAGGCATGCGATGGTTTTCAGATAGTGAAACACAGGAGGGAAAGAAAGAAACCGAATTATACGAACTTGGCTAACATCAACCCTAAAGTCGACTTAGCGGGTGTAAAGCAAACATGCGTTATTGGTTCTTCGAAAGTGGCATCTGATTTATGCGACGTTGGTAGAAAATGTTGGCTCCATGTTAGCCGAGTGTCGGCTAGTGCTTCCGAGAACACAATGAATACCTTTTTAAATTCCAAATTTCCAAATGAAGAATTTTTGTGCACAAAATTAAGTACATACTTTGATGTCTCATCTTTTAAAGTAGGTACGAATATGGCAATAAACCAAAGGGTATAATGGTTTGCCGTTTTAACTTTTTTCGAGGACTGAAAGAAGGTGCCGGCTCAAAAACCTAATGCGAGTACTACTTTATCGAACTCTGATGTTCAGAAAATGATTCCTAAAGTGTATTGGCAAAATTGTGGAGGTCGATACCACACAAACAATGATTTTATAATTGCACACTTAAATATCAGATCGCTTGTGCAATGTTTTGATCATTTTGCCAGTGTAATAACAGATTTAAATCTGCAAATTATTTCTGTCACAGAGAGTTGGTTGTTGCCCTCTTTTCCGTAATCGTTGATTGCAATTCCTGGCTATTCTCTACATCGATGCGATCGCTTGAGCAGAGGCGGTGGGGTGTGTTGCTATGTTCGGAAAGGCATCAAAAATCGAATTATTAACCTGAATGATGGTGGGGCAACTCCTCGAGGCAACTATGGGTTTGTATTTGCATTAACAATAAAACATATGCAGTGGGTACGATTTATCGTCCACCTCATGTTTCAGTTTCCTTCATCGATGAACTGGAACATACGTTGTCTACGCTTATTGTCGAATTCGATGGAATTATTCTTTTGGATGACCTTAATGTGGATTTGCTATCTGATTCAAATCTTGGTGCATCTGTGAAGTTACTGTTTGCTTCATTTAATCTGGTGCAAGTTATCAACCAGCCTACACGTGTCACTGTTAACGCGGAATCTCTTATTGATGTTATCTGTTTGAGTAATGATATTAAATTTTCCGATGCCTGTACTCACGACATGTCCCACGTGATTGATCATTGCTTAGTGAGTTGCAAGTTAGACGTCAGCAGCAAAGGAATTGTTCTTCAATATTCAACATTCAGAAATCTGAATAATATCAACACAGAAGAGTTTGCTTTTGATGCTAGCAATATTGACTGGACACACGTTGTGAATTATGATAATATTAATGATAAGCTCTCTTATGTCAACTCTGCCATCCTATACCTTTTTGATACAATAATAATAATACTTTATTTCCAACAGGTAACCCCAGTAATAGGAAAAATAAAAGAACGTGAAGTCATAGAAAACATCATAAAAATTACACAAAATATAAACATTACACAAAACAAATCAAATATTATGATCTAGTTTTAAGGTATTCGTATATACTGTTTTTAGTTTTGATCGGGCCATCACATCTAATAATCACATATTTCCGAAATCTTATTTGTGTTATCGCACATAGTATTGATTGGGCTTTTCTTCATTATATTCGTTCTATAGTGTCTTATGTAAAAAATATTGTTGTTTCTTCTACCTTCTCTGGGTGGGACATACTTAATGTTTTAAGCTAATGCGTCACGGTCCACATTGTGTTTTATTAATTTTAGTAGGAATAAAACAGATGCTACAAACCTTTGATTTTCCAGGGACTGAAAATTGTTCATGCTAAGTAAACGACCATGATCGAAACCCCGTTCAGGATACATCCCATAGGTTTTCAAGTTTAGCTACTTGAGAAAACGTCGTTGTACCGATTCAATTTGATCTATATGTACCTGATATATGGGAATCCATATAATAGAGCCATACTCGAGCGTGCTCCTGACATAGGCATAGTACAGAATTTTGATACTATCAAGATTGGAGAAATCCCGACAACTACGAATTATGAAGCCCAATGTTCTGAAAGCCTTTGTGACCATTAGTTCGACATGTTTACAAAAATTAAGCTGTGCATCAAACAAGATGCCCAGGTCTTTAAATTTATTACACCGATTAATGTTGGTCTCGTTGATTTTATATGTGTATTCGATTGAGTTCGAATTGTTTGTATACGTCATTACCTTGCACTTATCGATATTCAGATTCAGCTTGTTGTTGTGACACCAGAGTACGATAGATTCAATATCTGCTTGAAGCTTTTGGCAGTCTTCAGTTGATAGTATTGATCGATACACTTTCATGTCGTCTGCATAGATATGGACACAGCTTTTGATTGCGTTGACAATGTCATTGATGAATATTATAAATAGAAGCGGGCCAAGATTGGAACCTTGTGGAACGCCCGATGATGGTATGAATACGTTAGACCTGTGTCCCATGTATTCTACAAATTGTTGCCTATTGAACAGATAGGACTTGAATAGCATTATCAATTTGTGAGAAATATTAAGTAGCTTCAGTTTCTTGATGAGAATGTTCAAATCAATTTGATCGAAGGTTTTTTGAAAATCAGTATAATATATCACATCAACCTGGATACGATCGTCGACTTTTTTCGCTACATATTGTGTAAAACATGCTAGATTCGTGACCGTAGATCTACCTTTCAATAAATCCATGCTGGACTGCAGTAATTTCATCTTCCACGTGATCGTATAACCGCCTAAATATTATTGTTTCAAATATTTTCGAGAAATTGCAAAGTATAGAGATCGGTCGATAGTTGGTAATTTGCGTTATATCACCTTTCTTTAAGACCGGGCATATACGAGAAACCTTCCCCATAGTTGGGAATGTAGACGTTCGAAGCATACAATTGAATATGTGTTTTAGCGGAACTGTTAAATGATGAGCATATCTTTTGATGAGAGAACTTGGAATTTTATCGATCCCTGCTGTTTCCTTATCACTTAGATTGTTTAATGCATGTAGTATAATCTCCTTCGGTGATTTTTGAAATATTTAGTTTTGGATTGTTACCGAGGTGGGCTGCTTGACGGTAAACGCTTTCAAAGTAATTCGCAAATTCGTTAACTATTTTTTGTGGAGAATTAAATGTAACATTGTTGTTATGTAGTGTACCGGGTATTCTCGATTGACCTTTTTTATTAGTTGTAAATCTCCAGAACTTCCTTGGGTCATCTCGTAGGTTGTCCTCAATCAGCAGTATGTAATACTTGACAAGTGCTCTTTGATCCGAGTATTTTTTGCGTAGCAATGATGTATTGCGTGTGTGCATCGATTTTCGAATATTGTCTTTCTTTTTAATAGCCTTAATTAGTTCCGGCGAGAACCAAGGTGGGTATTGTTTACGGGACCGATTGACTGCAGTTTTCGGAACAGCATGGTCAAACATGCTATAGAGAGCTTTGTATAAGATGGTGCATGCAGTATGCGTGTTGAGTTCATTTGTGATGTTGTCCCAACATACATCATTCCTTAGTTCGGAAAGCAAGAAGTTGTCAATTTTCTTGAAATTATAATTGGTGTTAGATTATTATAAACAAAGTGTTGAAGAGACTTCTTATGCGTATTTATGAATGGCGTATGAAACGCCATTCCCGACAATTAAAAATTGTTTTTTTTTAAATAAATAAGTTAAATTGATTTGATTTGTTTTTTTTTTTTTTATTTTAATTAAAGTGAAGTGCGATAACAAGTTGGAAATTGAAAGAAATTGTGAAAGTTTGGTCGATGCAGAACTGCATGGCAACAAATTTGTTAGGCCAGCTGGGATGCCATGTGCCCTCCAATACAACATCAAACTAACGAAAGTGAGCATTTTAATTTCTCATGTTCTATAATATTTTCCAACAATTGCATGGAGGGTGGTTTGATATTTTATCGCAAACAAAGTTAGAAACAGCTACCCTTGTGCATTTGCACCCTTGTGCAAATCAACTCAAATAATTTTAAGGGATCGGCTAATAATTGAAATTAGAACATCGACAGTTAATCGAAGAGCATTCAGTTCGCACAAATCTCGCAGACTTACAAGAGCACTCGGAGAAGATTGCAATCTCTATCGAATCAAATCAATTCCAATAATTTTAAGGGATCGGCTAAAAATTGAAATTAGAACATCGACAGTTAATGGAAGAGCATTCAGTTCACACTTATCTGGCAGACTTACAAGAGCACTCGGAGAAGGTTGCAATCTCTATAGAATCAAATCAACTCAAATAATTTTAAGGGATCGGCTAATAATTGAAATTAGTATATCGACAGTTAATCGAATAGCATTCAGTTCACATATATTTCGCAGACTTACAAGAGCACTCGGAGAAGGTTGCAATCTCTATCGAATCTAATCAATTCAAATAATTTTAAGGGATCGGCTAATAATTGAAATTAAACCAACGACAGTTAATCGAAGAGCATTCAGTTCGCAGAAATCTCGCAGACTTACAAGAGCACTCGGAAAAGGTTGCAATCTCTATCGAATCAAATCAATTCCAATAATATTAAGAGATCGGCTAATAATTGAAATTAGAACATCGACAGTTAATCGAAGAGCATTCAGTTCACACTTATCTTGCAGACTTACAAGAGCACTCGGAGAAGGTTGCAATCTCTATCGTATCAAATCAATTCAAATAATTTTAAGGGATCGGCTAATAATTGAAATTAGAACATCGACAGTTAATCGAAGAGCATTCAGTTCACTCATATCTCGCAGACTTACAAGAGCACTCGGAGAAGGTTGCAATCTCTATCGTATCAAATCAATTCAAATAATTTTAAGGAATCGGCTAATAACAGAATTTAGAACATCGACAGTTAATCGAAGAGCATTCAGTTCAGACAAATCTCGCAGACTTACAAGAGCACTCGGAGAAGGTTGCAATCTCTATCGAATCAAATCAATTCCAATAATTTTAAGAGATCGGCTAATAATTGAAATTAGAACATCGACAGTTAATCGAAGAGCATTCAGTTCACACTTATCTTGCAGACTTACAAGAGCACTGGGAGAAGGTTGCAATCTCTATCGAATCAAATCAACTCAAATAATTTTAAGGGATCGGCTAATAATTGAAATTAGAACATCGACAGTTAATCAAAGAGCATTCAGTTCACACTTATCTTGCAGACTTACAAGAGCACACGGAGAAGGTTGCAATCTCTATCGAATCAAATCAACTCAAATAGTTTTAAGGGATCGGCTAATAATTGAATGTAAAACATCGACAGTTAATCGAAGAGCATTCAGTTCACACTTATCTTGCAGACTTACAAGAGTACTCGGAGAAGGTTGCAATCTCAATCGAATCAAATCAACTCAAATAGTTTTAAGGGATCGGCTAATAATTGAAATTAGAACATCGACAGTTAATCGAAGAGCATTCAGTTCACACAAATCTCGCAGACTTACAAGAGCACTCGGAGAAGGTTGCAATCTCTATCGAATCAAATCAACTCAAATAATTTTAAGGGATCGGCTAATAATTGAAATTAGGACATCGACAGTTAATCGAAGAGCATTCAGTTCACACAAATCTCGCAGACTTACAAGAGCACTCGGAAAAGGTTGCAATCTCTATCGAATCAAATCATCTCAAATAATTTTAAGTCATCGGCTAATAATTGAAATTAAGACCTCGACAGTAAATCGAAGATCATACAGTTCACACAAATCTAGCAGACTTACAAGAGCACTCGGAGCAGGTTGCAATCTCTTTCGATTCAAATCAACTCAAATAATTTTAAGGGATCGGATAATAATTGAAATTAGAACATCGACAGTTAATCGAAGAGCATTCAGTTCACACTTATCTTGCAGACTTACAAGAGCACTCGGAGAAGGTTGCAATCTCTATCGAATCAAATCAACTCAAATAGTTTTAAGGGATCGGCTAATAATTGAATGTAAAACATCGACAGTTAATCGAAGAGCATTCAGTTCACACTTATCTTGCAGACTTACAAGAGCACTCGGAGAAGGTTGCAATCTCTATCGAATCAAATCATCTCAAATAATTTTAAGGGATCGGCTAAGAATTGAAATTAGAACATCGACAGTTAATCGAAGAGCATTCAGTTCACACAAATCTCGCAGACTTACAAGAGCACTCGGAGAAGGTTGCAATCTCTATCGAATCAAATCAACTCAAATAATTTTAAGGGATCGGCTAATAATTGAAATTAGGACATCGACAGTTAATCGAAGAGCATTCAGTTCACACAAATCTAGCAGACTTACAAGAGCACTCGGAAAAGGTTGCAATCTCTATCGAATCAAATCATCTCAAATAATTTTAAGTCATCGGCTAATAATTGAAATTAAGACCTCGACAGTAAATCGAAGATCATACAGTTCACACAAATCTAGCAGACTTACAAGAGCACTCGGAGCAGGTTGCAATCTCTTTCGAATCAAATCAACTCAAATAATTTTAAGGGATCGGATAATAATTGAAATTAGAACATCGACAGTTAATCGAAGAGCATTCAGTTCACACTTATCTTGCAGACTTACAAGAGCACTCGGAGAAGGTTGCAATCTCTATCGAATCAAATCAACTCAAATAGTTTTAAGGGATCGGCTAATAATTGAAATTAGAACATAGACAGTTAATCGAAGAGCATTCAGTTCACACAAATCTCGCAGACTTACAAGAGAACTCGGAGAAGGTTGCAATCTCTATCGTATCAAATCAATTCAAATAATTTTAAGGGATCGACTAATAATTGAAATTAGAACATCGACAGTTAATCGAAGAGCATTCAGTTCACATATATCTCGCAGACTTACAAGAGCACACGGAGAAGGTTGCAATCTCTATCGATTCAAATCAATTCCAATAATTTTAAGGGATCGGCTAATAATTGAATTTAAAACATCGACAGTTAATCGAAGAGCATTGAGTTCACACAAATCTCGCAGTCTTACAAGAGCAGGAACTGGGACATTGCAACACAGTTCCACCTACTACCGAAGAATTCTATAATGTGATCAAACAGTGTATACACCAAGCAGTCAAGGAAGCGCTGGGGGAGAAAGAAAAACCAACCAAAAGACAGAAAACGCAACTTTGGTGGTCAATGCAGATGGAAGATCTCGTTAGCAATAAAAAGCTCCTGTATGAAACATGGTTATCTTCACAATCACTTGAAGACAGAAGAGAATACTGCAGATCACGAAATGAACTCAAGAAGGTAATCATCAAGGCCAAAAATGAGATGTGGGACCAGCAATGTAGCGAAATTAATAGATGTATTGGAAATACTCGCGCAAGCAAGGCGTGGAAACTATTACGAGAAATACGAGGAGATAACAAAGACAACGGTAGAATTAATTTAATAACATCTCAGGAATGGAGAGAGTACTACAAAGTATTACTAACTGAAGATCGAATAGAATTTGAAACTGCAGCAAAACTAGACGAAATTTCACAGAATGAAATGAACGATATATATACGTGCATAACTGCCGCAGAAATAAAAAAAGCCGCTAGTGAGATGAAGAGCGGAAAGGCCCCGGGCCCAGGGAATATTCCTATAGAATTGATAAAGTCAGCATCATCGGCCATGAACGATATGTTAGCATCATTATTTAATAAATGTTTAAAAGGAGACGATGTACCTCAAGAATGGAAAAAATCCTACATTACTTCTATTTACAAAAAAGGCGATAAAAGAGATAAAAGAGTCGTAATTATCGTGGCATTAGCGTATTGAGTTCAATCGGAAAATTATACGGGCAGGTCGCTCTTGTATTGACAACGTCTTTGTGTTAAGACAACTAACAGACAAAAAATTAGCAAGGAATGCAGCTGTACATCTAACATTTATAGATCTCCGCAAAGCCTACGATAGTATCCCATTAAGTAAGCTGTGGGGAAGCCTAGACAGAGAAGGAATTAGTAGAGTATATATAAATGCCATTCGTAATCTATACATAGGAGGAACTGGTGCTGTAAAATTAGGCGGTATGTTATCTAAGGAATTTAAAATTTCAAAAGGCTTGCGTCAAGGATGCTGCCTGGCTCCCACTTTATTTAAAATCTATATTAATGAAGCAATGAACAAATGGAAAAGAAAATGCCATAGAATGGGAACCCCGATAGGGAACTCAACCCTCTATACTTTGCTGTTCGCCGATGATCAGGTGATCGTAGCCGAAGACGAGCACGACGCAAATTACATGGTAAGGAAATTAACAGAGGAATACGAAAAGTGGGGCCTTGAAATAAATTTCACCAAAACTGAACACCTAACAATTGGAGAACCTGGGCAAGACCTGATACTAGAATCAGAAGTGATCGGGAGTTGTGAATTTTTTAAGTACTTGGGGGTAACCTCTCCAACAGGGGAAGCAGCGAAGCAGATATCAAAAACAAAATTATTCAAGAAAAACGAGCCATACGCCAGCTAAATTCAGTCCTTTGGAATAAACACGTCACGAACAAAACCAAAACCATGATATATTCAGCGATAGTAGAGAGTATATGCACGTATGGAGCAGAAGTGTGGGAATTATCCAAAAGAAATACAGAACGGCTAAAAGCTTTGGAAATGGATTACTGGAGACGCTCTTGTGGCGTATCTAAGCTGGAGCACATAAAAAACTTCGAAATTCGCAAAAGAATGGGTGTCGAACAAACGATAATAGACACCATAGATAAGAAACGTCTGTTGTGGTACGACCACTTACAAAGAATGGAACACTTCAGATGGCCAAAAAGAATATGGGAATGGAAACCCCCAAGAAAAAGAAAAAGAGGAAGACTAAAACTAACTTGGCAGAAGGATGTCCAAAACTCAATGAGCTCCCGAGGCCTCGCAGAGGGCGGTTGGAATAACCGAAAGGCTTGGCGCGAAGGGTGCGAAATACGATTAAACAAATTGTAAACAATTCGCAAATATATACATATTTTAAATTCAATTATTGAATATTCTCAAAACATTCCAAGTACCAAATCACCCACATCCAACCATCTTGACGCACAAAAATGTAAGGGCTTAGTTCCTGCTCTAACGGTAAAATCTAACGGAAACTCCCACTACTTGTGTTTTACAACCCCCTTGTTGCCAAATCGTTGTATTTTAAAGTAACCAACATGAACTAAATTTAAAATTTCGCGCCCATTATATTCAAATTTACAATATTACACCCTTAAAAATGCTTTTAGGATTTTGTGAGGATTATAATAAAATAATAATGAACGCGAAACAAGAATTAGTATTAGTAAGAAGTAATAGTGATATTAATGCGTTGCAATCATCGAATATCGAAGAAAAGCTACGAGTTACTATTAATAAACTTTTTTGGAAAGTGCCACACATATCGGTTTCTTCAGAAGAGCAGCTACGTTTAACAAAACCTAGAAATACTCATAGCATTTAGATCGTGGGAACTTAACGAACATCCCCAACCGAATCGCCACTCATGGGCAGTGAAAACTACCACCCCAAGTAGAAACACCTAGAATGATAATAATCGCATTTTCAACAAATAGAAAAAACAAAAATGGTGGAGATGAGTAAATTTGATTCTTGCGATGTTCGATGTTCTTGCAAACATGAAAAGTACAACCGAAAAGCCAACGATGGGATTTCAAAACGTTCAATTTACAGTGTAAATTAATACCTACCATGCAGAGTGACCATTGTTAAATAATAAGTTCAAAAGCTATAATCACAAATGATAATTCATATTAATTGTGATTGAAATCGTTAGAGGATTTTCACAAATAGGCGAGAAACTGTTTGAAAATGTCATTTACTCTATTGATTACAAGTTCGTGCATTGTTTTATCAGGCTCCTACCGGCGCGAATTAATGATTTATTTATAAAAACACACCAAGACAAGTAGGTGACATAACAAATCCATATTTAATACCACCATGGTCTTCTGCAGATCAAAACCAAACGGAAACCACTTTAAGATGATCCGCTCAATAGTACTAAATATTGCTTGTTAATGCAGAACTTATATCACCACATAACACAATAAAGCAAAATATAATAATTTATTAATAATATAATTATATTAATGTAAATGGAAAGCAATATTATAAATTCAAAATTATAAAATTATTATACAAATACTGAAAAATTATATTTTAAAATATAAAATAGTTAAAACTAAATTTGTTCAGAATTGGCAAATATTATTTCGTATCAATTATCTGATTTGTTATGTCTGCGTTGTAAAGCTGCAGCTAGATCTTGTTTAAGAGCCTGTTGTTGCCTATACTCTGCAAATGGTTGAACCGAACGTAAACTATTTACTATATCCTTGGTTTTACTAAAGTAAATTTCATTTAATGTATTACGAATTTTATTCTCCATATCTTCTACCAATCGTCCTATATTTGCTATATGTGGATTGACATCATTGACTGGCGAATCTTGTTCAATCTAAAAATGTATTATAATTATCTTTACTAATAGCACAATAATTTCAATATGAATTTTTAAACTACTAACGCCAATTTTATATCCCAAGTATAAAAGTTAGAAATTATTGGTAATATCATTTTTATCAACCTTATAAAAACCTAAATCGTGTCATAAATTCTGTTATATTTAAATTACCGTTAATTAGAAACCCCGCGCAAAGAATGTAAGAGTTGTTTATGAATGGTTTCAAAAGGTGGACTTGCAGGTAGCAAAAACGTGTATTAATAAATTTAAGTTCAAGTAGTAAAATAATATGAAATGTGATGATAATGAAAATTGGACTGTAATGATATAATTTACAACTGTATCAATCAGTTTGGTTGGCCATTTTGTCATAAAAGAAATCATATGTAAAGTGGTTATCACTTTATTTTTTATTATCGATATTATTCGAATCTCTGGAAGTAAAATGAAAATTGTAAGTCAAATAAGTGTTTGATATAAAAAATTTATTAAATTAAATTTAATATACCAGCAGTATAACATAAATCCTACACCGAACGATGAGCAAGTGTGAAACCGCGGTTCAAATCCTAGTTGTGTCGGATGCACTGCTGAAATGTAAAGTCTCATATGATCTGTAGACTATAAGGTAGGATACTGACCGTCCAGGTTGGGGGTTCTTCGTCGGGCTAACTCCTTGTCGTAGATAAAAACACTCGGGTTGTCTGTAAAGTCGGTTTACGAACGATAATTTTACATGATAACGTCATAAGAAAACATTGATGAAAAATTGCATACTTTTATGAATTGAATTATGTTTATGTAACAGATAATACGAATTACGAACGTGACAATGAGTCATGTTTTTTCGTGCGTGCAGCCGGTAGATCAATTTATAAGACGTTATCACGTCAAAAATGTAAAATTAACGCACTGAACCGAGTTACCTGGTGTTTGCAAACCGGAAAGCCGCGTAGGCGGTATAAACCGAATATATATGAATAGTATATAATAAATTTAAATCATAATATAAAAACAGAAAATTCAAATGGCTGTAAATATACAATCATTATAAAGCCCTTGTTCCACGATCAAAATTTTTATTGTTGTCCTTGCGATTTTAAAGTTTCACCTTGAATGGATATATTTTCCATTCAATAAAAAACCTAACAAACCAAAGTATAAACTCGAATGAAATCTAAATAATATAACCTTAAATTATAAACAAACTTATGAATTTATCAATTATAAAGGATATTTGAATGATTTTAAAAATAATATTAAAACGAAAGTTAACATAATATTATATAAAATTGTAATTGAATAATAAAAAAAGATTTTAGAACAAGAGGGAACAAGAAAAATAATGCATAAAATGGTAAAATTTTCTATTTTTAAATTAAAATATATTAAAGGAACAACAACGCAGCTTAATAAGCCGGTATTAATATTAGCTGAGAACCGGTATCATATGAAATTAACGTTACCATTTGAAAAATTTATAGGAAAAAAAATTAAAATTTAACTAATTATTTTGGAATTGGAAAGAGATTTAGAAAATTAATTTGAGTTAGAAAATTTTCATCTCAATATACATCGAAGTAAAATAAATTGTGAACACAACTGCTGTGTTAACACAATTTGAAGGTATTTGTTGACAAACAAAAATCTAAAAAATACGGTTTTTAAATGCAGCTTTCTTTTCAAATTTTGCGATGTGAGTTTTTAACCCCATTGCATAACACCATTCAAAGAATCATATTGTTTGAATTTTAATTTTTCTGGGTTCAAGTTCGATTCCTAAGCAAACCACGATCCTCACATACCATCTAAGTTTAGCATAAACTCCTGAGAAATTAGTTTATGTACGTTTAAGCAAGTGTTAATGCACTTGGTAAACGTTTCTGTTTTTTTGAAAATTGTAATGTAGGAGAGTTAAAAGGTTCATTTAGCATAGCTTATTTTTCTTTAAAATTTTAAGTTTCATTTTTATGATATTTAGAATTCCAACTTGAGTACAGCAAAATTAGTTGTGGTCGACTAGGTTCAGCAGCATCGTCCATACCAAATTTTGATGATAAAATTTTAAAAGGTAAAACAATTTTACAAAAAATAAAATAGTAACTTGTCCTAAAGAAACACCACTTGAACATTACATTAATTTTGAGTGTCATACAGTATGCAGTGTGTAGACAGTCAACTTGGCAGAAGACAAGATGACATACCAGGGAATTACTAATGAAGTGGTTTCCCGTTGCCTTCTCCATAGCCCACAGATCAATATTGGGCTATAAATCACAAGCATAGTCGGCGCGACCAAGATTCGAACTGCAGTCTCCCACATCTCAACATGTCGATTTAAGCCTTACACCACACTATTGCTTAAGGTTAATACAATACATTAATTATTTATCCTCTTTTAATAATTTTTAATTAAAACATTAAAAATTTACCTGACGAGTAAGACTTCCTCCTAAGTTCATTGTACCCGACCCTTGCTTATTTGTTTGTAACCACAACATTGCAGTTGATGTCATTTTATAATGAGAAGTCCTGCCTGAGCTTTTCTCTTGTACTTCAACAACATGAATGGAATCCCAGCAACCTTTAATTTTTTTACTACCATCTCCAGTCTTCTTTATTAAGATAACACCTATTTAAGACATAAATCATAAGGAAATGATTCTTTATAGTTTAAACTATGTTACCAGCAAAACCATGTTCAAGATCCCAAAAGTACACAGAAGAGACACCTCCTTCGAAATACATTTCACGATATAAATCAAATGCGTGATTAGCATCAAGTTCTAACTTTCTAAGCCTCTCTGATGGCATAGAACCATCTTCTAATGGCGGATCATAAGTATTTGACCAAGGCGATCTGAGCAGAGATGTATAACATAGTAGCTAATACAAATTATTTTCTACATATTAAATTAAATCATATTAAAAAAAAGTAAGGGTTGTTATTTAAAAAAAGTTATATCGCAGCTTAAAAACAAAACATGATTTAAAAAAATGTCAATATCACAAGAAATTGGCATTTATAAAAATAAGATTAACGTGTCCGAGAATCTTCTGAGAAAATTCTTCTAAAATATTTTATCAAATTTGTTCCAAACTTTACACGTTTACTGTATGTTTAAATATTGGTAAATTTTACCTGTAAGAATCTCCATCTCGATTGTAGTCACATAATAAATAATCTTTTTCGGTTTCCTTGTCTTTTGCAATTTTTAATGGTTGATCCACCGAAGACAACAAATCTTCACATAAGCTTGGAACAAGATCAATCAAATCTCCTAAATTTTTCTCGATTTCTTGAGGAGGTAATCTTCTCATTAAATCAAGAGCACAATCAAATTGTTGATCACCCTGGAAATTCTATTGATAGAATTATGTCAAATAAGATTAAACAAATGCAAACATTAAGGGCCAGTTGTACAATGTGAGTTTAAACCAGAAAATTTAGGTTAAACAATGAAATACGTCGAAAAGCTGTTTTTTAAGAAATATTATTGGTTAATCTAAATTTTTTGGTTTAAACTCACATTATACAACTGACTCTAAATTATAGATGTGCCTTACAGACATAACAATTTTTTACAAAATGGTACGTATCAAACCTTATGAATATCTCCACAATTTCATTCAATATTTTATTGTCGCACAATAATATCATACGAAACTATTTTTTGCAATAATGTGCAGTAATTTAATAACACAATAATAACAATATTATTATTATTCACACAATAATTCAGTAATTACTTCTTGCATTACAACGTGAACCAATTCCATAGATTCTCCGGTTAATAAATTATTATAATTTATATACATATTATAATATAAATATATGTAGTACGTAGGAGTGCCACAGATTGATAAAATTGGATTGTAAAAAATATCGTATAGAAGAACTAATACGGTTATTATTATAATTTAAATTGATTGATTAATTAATTAAATACTAACCATATTTTAAATTCAATGAAATTTAAAAAGAAATTCACACTATAATAATTTTAAGGATTTTGGCCAAATAATTTTTGACATTAATTGACAGCAGCTGTGAAATCACGAGCGTCACGCGCAGTAACAACCTGGGTAACAACTTTGGATGCGATTGTGCTGACATCTATAATGCGGTGTCGGCACTGTTGAATTTGTAAAAAATGCAGTCATTTACGAACATGCAATATTTGGTATGTTGCACCCATAGAGGTATATATTAAAACTAATATATACCTCTAATATATACCTAATATATACCTCTATGGTTGCACCAGTGCAACACCAAATTGATATAATAATATATTTTCTGTGTGTTGCACCAGTGTACACTTTTTCCTTATTACGCGTTTGTTATACTGGTGTAGTGTATTTTGTGCTGCTGCTGCTGCTGCTCTAACGCCGCTACCTTTCAAGCAAGAGTAACGTGAAAACTGCAATGAAGGAATGCCTAGTACCTACATACATCTATGGTACCTACCTAGTACCTAATGCATTGATGTGTCACATCAGAGAAGTGGCATATCTTTGACTTTTAAAAAGTTGAGAAGCAGTTTATTATTTACTTTCACTTGACAACCAATCAGAAAGCTATTTTGTTTTACTTCCCAACCATAGGGTGGAAAGTGGTTACTTCCCGACCTGCAAGTGACCCGCAATGTCACTTGCAATGTCACAATGTCAAGAAATAAAACTAACAAAAGATATGCGTTAATAAAATCAAATTTGATGATATTTAATTATTTATAAACTAATTGTGAATAAAATTATATAGGTACATACTTTGGTGTCAAGCTTCATTCCAGCCTCGCGCTTACAATTGACTTCGACGCTTTGCACCTCAGCGACCTCAGTCAATTAACTTAGCGCTCGGCTGTAATGAACTACTTTTCACCTCGGTAATATACCTGTATAATATACTATTTCTCGTCAATGCTGTATTGTGGGATTCAAAAATTATTTGCGAGAGAGCTTTAATTTGAAGTTCCGCCACTGGATTTCTGCATAGTTTTGCAGCGGCAGTCGCCGGCAGTGATGTGACATGTGAGTGAGAAGCGAAGTAGCGGAAAAAAGTGAATAAAATTGTTTAACGTAAGGTTGGTCACATAAAAAATATTGCAATAATTCCATTTATTATAAGTAAATAATAAAACCGATGAAAAATAATTATTGTAATGGGTTATGTAATAACTTTATTGTTATATATATTAATGTTTACTAATGCAACTTTAACACCGAAATCGTCGAAAATACCCAAAAATAAAACTGAAAAAGTTAAAATTGGTCCCGTAAATCAATCGGTATTTGATCGGCAATTAGTAATCGAGAATCCAACCGCAAAAGATATAATACATAATAATAAAGCGTATTTTAAAAATACAAACGATACATCTATTAAAGGTTTAGTTTTAGGTTATGTAACTCCGGTGCGTTACATCGATTAAACTGTTAAGGTTGCACAGTTAAAATATAGTTTACTTTTTAGTGGAACAATCATGGTTATGATGTGGCAAAAATATTTGCCAATAAATTTACTCACATAAGTCCTGTGTGGTTGCAGGTAAAACGTAACGGAAAATTCAAGTACGAAGTCGTTGGCTTTCACGATGTAGACAAAAATTGGATGTCGACTGTTAAAAAAGCAGGAAACGATAGAAAAGTGAAAAGTATTAATAATTAATAGTTGTTTTTAACTGTTGAACGAAAACGGCAGTATTTAATACTTGATTATAACATTTTAGTTGTACCTAGAATCCTATTTGATGGTTGGTCTAAACAAGATTATGACAAAATGTTAAATAATATCGAAGAAATTAATTCAATTGCCCAAGTTTTTATTTCCGCTTGCAAAAATATGAAGTTTGATGGTTTAGTTTTTGAAATTTGGTCACAAGTTGGCGGACAATTTAGTAGCAATTTATTAATCAACTTTATTCAAATTATTTGTAATTTAAATAATGAGTTTGTAAACTATACGATTGAGTTAATTGAAATTGTTGTAGCTTTTTCGTTATCAAAAGAAAATTTGGATAGCATATTAGTTATTCCACCAAAACGTAGTGAAAACGATAATCTATTTAGTAATCAGCATTTCGATGCGCTGTACGATTATCTGACAGCATTTTCGTTAATGACGTATGATTTTTCCTCCCTACAAAGACCAGGTTTATTATGAATATTTAATATACTTATTATTAATTGAGTTTATTTTATAAATTCTTAAAGGTCCTAATTCGCCAATAAATTGGGTTGAAAGTTGCATCAAGTATTTATCAACTGATATTCAAAGAAGAGCCAAAATTTTGGTAGGTTTTAATTTTTACGGCAACTCGTACACCCCCAACGGAGGTGGTTCAATTGTTGCACATGAATATTTAAATTTCTTGAAATATTTAAAAGGAAAGCTTCCATACGATCCAGCTTCAGCCGAAAATTATTTTGAAGTCAAGTGAGTCGAAACGAGTTTTTTTATTGAATATTAAGAGGGTGTATTCTTGCAAAAAATGTACATGAACTGTAGGTTTGCATAAGAATGTAAACTGGAGGTAATGCTGGTTTACACGTAAAAGCTGTTAAGGTATTAACTGTAAATAATATTTTGCAAAAATATATCTTCTTAAATATTTAATTAAACAAATCTTCTATCGGGAGCACATAAATTACTATTTTTATTATAATGTTCCTACAAAAAGTCACTAAGGCTTTCCACAAATGTAGTTGTCATTAACATAATGACCAAAGGAAACGTTTCTACCTTTGTACTTAACAACATGCATTCCTGATGTTGATTTAAGAATTGAATTTTTAACTAAATAATTTTTACATAATAACTAAATCAGAACTACCGATACATAAGGCTAGTGACTTCATCTGGGGATACGATAATATAATAGTATATCAATAAAATTTTAAGTTAATAATATGCACTCTTGTATATAAATTGTAGTGGACTGACATTTTTACTTTGTTGGTGTTTCCAAATATAGCATTTTGTTTAATTGCAGTTAGCTTCAGCGTTGGCACACTAGAATATAAACTGCAGATAACGCTATTTTACACCTAAAACTGTTAAGATATCTACTATTCAATGTATTTATTTTGCATTACAAGTCGAATACATCTTCGAGATTACATGCGTTGTTCATGTTACCTAAGTTCGAGAGTGTAATTTCGGAGCAGACTATAATGAGGATGCTAGAACAGTGAAGCAATTAGAAAGCAATACATTACACGAATACAAATGCACATCTTAAAATTATAACTAAAGATTAATTAAATTCTGAACAGAATGCCTACGTTGAAAGATTTCTATAATAGAAAATGCGTATTAGGGAGAAAGAGCTTAAATTAGAAAACCTTTTTTATTTTTACTGTTCTTTACCAATTTTTATATTGTTTAGAATAAAATAATTCTTGATTTCTCTAGACTTCTTAGCATCTCGAAAACCGTTTTAAATAATACTAATGAAAATCATTACACTAAAGTTTGTAATATCAATCAGAAGAGATACGAAATAGACTTAATTTGTGCAGAAAACAAAAACGGAAATTTTTGAAGTCAAGAAATTGAAGATAGATATGTTAAGTTTAGTGTAATTTGATTTTAATCATTTTATTGTATTAGAAAACTCAAAAAATAATGCCCACATACTTTTTAGAACTAAAATGTTTTTAAGTTTTCTTAATTGATAGGATTGGAATGTGAAGCCGTTGCCGCTCTTCTTGTGTGTTCTCTTTATAAGAGGAAGTGTAGAAATAATTCCTCAAAATATAAAGAATTTTAAAATGCGTCACAAATAATTATTATAATGTAATACTGAAAGAGTGCATATCATTAAGATTTTATTATAAATTCACCTCGCAAATTTACGGTATTTTATAGTATAATATTAAATTAAGATAAAAATATTCAATGCAGAACACCCGAAGGAAGATATTTTGTTTTCTACCCTACACTATATTCCATAAATAAGCGGCTTCATTTGGTTCGAGAATTTGGCGTGGGAGTATCTGTCTGGGAACTTGGACAAGGTCTTGATTATTTCTACGATTTATTGTAATTTATTTTGTAAATTTTATAAAACTTTGAAATATACATAATACACAAATTTTATTTGTAAATTAAATACATCTGAATGCTAACTTAGGGTAGAGATATCGTTAATCGACCGCTTTGGCAGAACTAAAAATTGAATTTATTGTATTACCAACATGTTTAATTATTATAAGAAACAGTTTCGCATAATATTGATGTATGTTTATATTTGCATATACCATTTTATTTTGGACGTTCGAGAGTACCAACACTGAAATAATTTGAATGTAATCAAAATTTATCGTTAATCTGACAATAAAATCCAGTAAGTAAAAGCACCAAATAGTACATTGTTCTTATTGACAAATTTTTAACAAGGTCGTACGGCCATTGCAAAATTGTCACTTTTTATTAAATACTATAACTCGAGGCTTATTTCGGCGTAAAATTGGGGAACTGGAGCCGGCCGACTTTAGGTCATTTTATCCTATTATAGTTTTCATTATATATCATTATTTGAAATTTTATTAAATTAAATCAGTAGTTTATAGAAAATCAACGCTTTGCCCTTCATCAGACTAATATCGCCTGGACAAGTTTTTAAGTGGAAATTTCTGTCGGGCAATATTTTACTAAATAACATAAAAAAAGTTAAACAGAAATCGACTATAAAGGCTGCTATAGTCATATAGAGCGTCGAAGAGTTAAGCAGCAACTACGTCGGAGTGATCTGTTTTTATATTTTCAATACTTTTTATTCCCATCATTGATTGCGGCCCTCGAAATATTCGATTCATAATAAACCAATTTAATTTAGCTGGAATATATCTGAAATGTGCTTAGATTAATAATTATAAAAAATCGTACTGTAGGTTACTATGATTACTGTTTTATCGGTATTAAAAAACGAATGAAACCTGGCATGGTAACGAATACTTCTTCACGCTGAACAGCTGTAATTATTCGTTTAGCAACATCTTTTGGATCCAGCATCGACATGCTTCGTGGTTTGCAGCCATCAAACATTCCAGTTTTTATGAAATACGGACAAATTAGGGTCACGTGAATATTATTGTGCCCGTGAGCCTAAAAAAATATATAAAAATTTAACACTTAGTATGAATTTCTCTAATATTTCTTAATATCA
This sequence comes from Cantharis rustica, assembly GCA_911387805.1. Classification (NCBI taxonomy): domain Eukaryota; kingdom Metazoa; phylum Arthropoda; class Insecta; order Coleoptera; family Cantharidae; genus Cantharis; species Cantharis rustica. The sequence goes on along the minus strand of OU426881.1, from coordinate 47,982,691 downwards.
TGTCTCCCCATCCCATTATAACCGTCTATTTTGAAATTTTAATAAAACGCGGTGCTTATTTGAAAAGTTTTGATGTTCTTATTTTAATAAAGAGTGTAGACATGGAGATTATGTATTGAACACAATATCAAATAAATGGGCGCCTTGTAATTGATGGCATTCGTTGGTTCTTTTGATGACATTTTGGCGTAGTTCCGATTTAATTTTATCGATGGCGCGTCAAATCTTGTTTTTCAGTTTAGAAATTTTTCTTTGATTATTGGCTTAGTACACCTTTCCTTTAGAAATAAAACCCAAAGGCGTGAAATCGCATAATCTTGGTTACTAAATCACATCGCCGCGGGGCGAGATAATTCTCCACCGCATGGTCTGCTGTCTTCAAATGCTGTAACCGAATCTTGCAAATGCAGATCTTGAGTCAAAATTCGCTGTAAACTGCTTCGTGAAAGTCGCAATTGCTGAGAACAATGACGAATCAAGGTGGAAGGATTCTGGTCAACACTCTCACTAACTACTGCAATATTTTCATTATCCCGAGCTGTACGAACACGGACAAGTCTTTTCTGGATTCGAATGGACCCAATCGCCGCAAATTTCTTCATTAATCGAACTACTTGCGATAAATATGGTGACCGAAAAATGTACAATATTTTCGAACCGTCTCCGCAAAAATTTTTCACCATTTCGGTAGTAGATTTTCACAACTTCTATGGGTCGTTCATCCGTGTAATGCTTCATGACTAAACCCAAATACTATAGATTTGCTATCCATCCTATCTATGGTATTTGCTGAACCTCAATATTCACACAAGACATAATATGCCAAACAACAGCGCTGTACGATCGATACTAACTTAAAAAATGGCGCTAAATTTAAAATAAGCGGTTTTAATGGGACACCCTATATACGTAATATATAAAATTATTATTCTCTCACTTTTAATTCTGTCAATAAACTTTCGTGTAATCCTGTGAGAGCATATTTAGTTGCACTGTAATCTGTACATTTATATGTTCCCATTAAACCTGTTAGACTTCCTATGGAAACTATGTGACCTTTTCCTCTTTTTATCATATCACCCAAAAATGCTTTGGCCATCTACAATAACATTGACGATAATAGGTGCGAATTGATAAATATTTTAACAAGTGCCAAGTAAGTTACCCAATATTGAGAAATGATATTAATTTGGAAAGATTTTTCTATTAATTCGTCCGGAATATCTAGCAACGTATATCCAGAAACTATTGCTGCATTATTTATTACAATATCAACGGCACCAACTTCCTTTTTAACCAGTTTTGCATTTTTATATATGCTATTTCTATCGGTTATGTCTACCACAAAACTATATATTTTATAGCCTTCCTTGTCGCATCTTTCGTGTATTTTTCGAATAGCTACAAAAATAAAATAGTTATTATATTTTTATCGAAGTTTTTGTTGAAAATTAGATAAGATCATTCTTAAATAATCGTTGGATACGTGGTTTAGGCAGTGAAATCGATATGGTTATTTCTAAAATATTGGTTTAATTAATTATATAAATTTTTAACAACATTTTTTTTACATAGGTTCTTCTACACAATTAATAGAGATAAAACACTAGAAAGTCAAGGTAGCTGAAAGTTCTGACCTTTTAATCATATTTATATTGCAGTGCTTTACTCTTATATAAATTTAAAAATAAGCAAACTAAACAAAAATGTTAAAATAATGAATTTTAACCGTAAAGTAAAGAATACACATTATTAAAAAAAGACATTGATTTACATTTAACAGATTTGGACTTAAAATATTTGAATAAACAAGAAAAATAAAAATTACGATTAGGTATAATGATTGTTATGAAAATTGATAAAAAAATTGAAATATTGACTAAGAATGTTTGAAATAAAAAAGTTACGTTATAAAAATATGATAAACATATAAATTAGAATATGGAAAAATAATTAGCAGAATTATTATTTTTTTTTATTTTTAATTTTATCTGTTAATCTATGTATTGTGCTATAACACATAAGACAGAACAAAAATATTAACATACCTTTACGGTATAGAACGAAATCCTCTCTTTTTGAGATACGAGAATATAATACTTATTCAATTTCAAATAATGTTCTTTTATTGCAAGAACAATTATTATAATATTGGACATAACTCGGAATAATTCAGGTTTTTTCTAGTGGATACGGAAGGCGATTTCACAATTACAAATATTCGTCTATCTAATTTTTGGCCAAAAGTGGATTTAGAACGGCATAATTCTGAGCCGACGAAAGGTCGACTCTTTTTTATACCTTCTAGTGATTTAATTTTACTCATTTTCGATGTGCACCGCTTTGCCATTTTTCGGTAAACTAATTCGAAAACAATATTTTTTTTTTATAAATTAAAGATACAAAACCTCGATAGTAAATTTTTCCACCAGCATACTGACAGGTTTACCTGCTAAACTTGCAGTGTAATACTATAATTTATATGTATACGTATTTAAAATATGATTTTTTTCCATACCTAATTCGCAGCGTAATTTTATTATTGATGGCGCCTTGATGATAATATAGTAGGAATAATAATGTGTATTGTGTGAATTTATTTACTTACCTTCTTTATTAATATCCCAAACAACTACGCGAGCTTGAATTCTAGCAAGTCGGATTACAAGTTCTTGACCTACGCCGCCAGCTCCTCCTGTAATAATCACAACCTTGTCTCGTAAACTCTTCTGAGTTCTCAAAAATGTTGGCGTCAATACATTGATAATTGCTTCTAAATAGTAATAAACAGTAAGAGTAATTAAAATTGTTAATTCCCAAAAGACGGACACAATTCTAATTAAGAGTTGTTTAAACCAGCTCATTTTAAATTTGAAATCGATCACTTTGAAATCATATACTATACTCGTAGGTACCTAACAGGACCTTTATTATTTTGTATTAATATTGGCTTAAGGTAAACTATCGATACAACACCACAACACGAATGAATTAGAAACGCTGTTTACTTCAATGCCATGTAAATTTTAGGTCGGAGAAAATATAAAAGTGAATGGCCCTAATTGGATAATGATCGTCGAGCTAATTTCTCCAACAAAAAATATAGTATGCACCTACCTGTTTGTCGCCGCTTATTTTCACCTACTTTATTTGTTTTGTTTCTGAAACATTTTTCGTTCCTCTTTTAAAAGAACTCGCAAGATTTCTATTCTACTCCCAACGGGCACCCCGATTGGTATAGATCGTAGAAACATAAATAATAATTATCTATTATCACGAAAGGGTTGTTTAAAACTTACTTTCATTTGGAATTTTGGAGAACGCTTTATAGTTTATGAGATGGGTGAATAGATGTGTAATGCAGGGATATGTCGGGACGAATTAGATGCGCTAGGATCAATAGCAACCAATATGGGAAAAATGTTTTTAATTGCTGTCACTTCATCTGTATTAAATTTATGAATTCATTATCAGTGTCGAAATGTTCACGAAGATATAGAAAAGAGAAAAGAAGGATTATTTTGTTGGCATAACAGTTTTTAGTGGCCAACATCTCGTCAATTTCGTGTGTCAAAACTTGTTACACTCAAAATTTTTGAAACACGTTAGCTAAGTTCTATTATAGGTAATAATAATTTTGTAATGGTGTACAGTGCAATAGCCCCGCGTGCTTACCGCGTTTCCTAATGAAATCTATGGGACCAATGTTTATAAAAACTTTCGGTGGATAGGCGAGTGAACAGTATGTCGGACGCTAAATCTAAAAGGATCAAATTACTAAAAAAAAATTGGAAAAATTTGCTAACTTGGATTTATTTAACTTTCTACAAGCTTCCTAATTGTAGGTGCTAATTATCATATCAAAATGTCCTAAATGAAATAAATTTTCAGGGCTGCAATGAAGCTGGATTTAATCGAATTTAATTTTTTTCGCTAACTTTTAAAAAGGCTTCGACTAGCTTTCAAATGTCGGAAAGCATAAGATCGTTCAGGGCGTGAGTTCTGGTAATTTTGCTAGTAAATAAATGCAAAAATTATTGTATTCGAATAAATTTTGTAATAATAATTTAGCACATAAAGATTTTACTCGTGTTCCCTTTTCCAAAGGCGAATTTCATTTATGACCTCAAATAAACTTTTAAAAAATAATTCGCATTTGTTTCTGAGCAAATGTGTTCCCAATGTTGAACAAAAATTGTCATTTACAATGTGACAAGCAAATTCACAGCAACTTTTGTTGTCTTCTTCCCTGGTGATGCCGTTGGTACCGGCTTCCGTTGTTTCTTCCGCTCCACCAATCTGTGAATCCTTCCAATTACAAATACTGCTCTGCACTGCCAACAATCACTGGTCGTACAAATCAAAACTCTTCCTAATTCCCTGCGGAATCGACTCATAGAGGCAACTCGTCCTGTTCAGGTGAATCACTCAAAACACGTCTAGTCGGCTTGGACGCTCAATTCGGACTCTCCATTCCCCAATTTAAAAATTTCACCTCTCTCCCCCAATCAAATATCCAAGTTTAGCACTTAAAATTGTATGTATTATTTCAAATTTTTTTATATTATTCAGGTTATTATGAATACCTTCAATAGTGTGAACGGCTCTCACGTCTTTACGCCTAAAAACACTTAGTTAAAAAAAGTCAGTACGCCTAATAGTGCGTTTATGCCTAAATTTTTTGAAATAAAAGTTATGCGGAAAAATAACACTTTTTGAAATTAACCTGCGGGCCGGCAGGTTTGTTGGTTGGTTTGTTTTATTTCACCCATCAAATTTTAATGCTCGATCAAGGTTTTGTTATAAAAATTGGCTTTACAAGAAGTCTTTTAAAAAAAATGAAAAAACTGATAAATTATGAATGAAGTTTTTTTTAACGTCATCTTTATATTTTATGTCATTTATGAGTTACGAATAATAAAATTACGTCAAGTTTTTAAATACATGTTTTGTTAAAAATGTTTCGTTACATACAAAATTTAAAGCCGAAAAAATATCTAATTATTAATATGCAATGGTTTCAAAATTCAGAAGTTCCTGCTAAAATTCGTTAGTTTTTATTAATTTCAATTATAAGTTTGTATTTTGAAGTAACAGATTTTCTTCTGTAGCTGTGTCAATTTCAACAACAAAAATTAATAATTCCTTAATCAACGATTTTATTGGTGAAAATATCGTTATTACTGATGCCACTGGAAGTTTAGGAAAAGCTTTGGCCTTTAGATTAGGAAGATTAAATGCAACTTTGGCAGTATGGGGAGATAACAAAGAAGGTAACAATAGTTACATAATATTATGCCGTTTCTTATTTTGTACTAGATGTTAGGTCTTATGAATGAATAAAAATGAGCATGTAGTTTATATATTTTTTTTTGATCGATTATATCATTGCAGTATATAAGAGTAATTACTGCAGGTAAGTATTTGCTCGCTATTTTTTATTCATGATATTTGAAGAATCAACCTCAAAAGTTGGAGTGTAAACTACATGCTCATTTTTATTCATAAGACCTAATATGTAGTTAATTATTATTATACTAATCAATACATTCGTGCTTTAAGTGTAGTCAACTATCTCTAAATCGAATTTATTAATTCCAACTTCCTTTAAATCAAATCTAACGTTAGGCTATGATGTCAATTTACATGTAATTTGCTTCTATATACTAAATCGAATTTTATTTCGATAAATGTGGTTTAGCGTATCTTGAAGTGCTGTACATTTTTCTAACAAACAACAAACTGCCGTGTGAGTACGTGCATAACTACAGTAGATTCTCGATAATCCGAATTCAATTCCAGCGAAAATAAAAATTATTATATGATAATCGTACATATTTTCGTATTGGTACTAAATACCTTATTACGAGGGCCGTTTGATAAAACAGACAAACAGCGCAACAGATATAAATTCAATATAATATCATAATTATGAGGTTAGCTTTCAAACGATTGCTTTCAAAATTTCAGATAAATCAGTGTTGTTTTTTGATAATTTATTTAAGTTTAAAGTTTGTGCTTAATTAAAAAAAGAACAACACACATCGGTAATTCGATTCCTTTTTTTTTATGGGAAAACATGTGAGGAAATTAAAGTAAAGTTACATGGTGTTTATAACGATCACGTTCCTTCGATTATTACCATCAAATATTGATTTAATGAATTAAAGCGTGCGGCCAAACATCCGTTTTTAATTAAGAACGACCAAACCGTCCTATTTAGGTGACTATGGAAGAAATGGTCAAAATATTCCACGATATCCTGTTAGCAAACCGCCGATCGAAAATCAGAGAGATTACTGACACTGTTAACATCCCAACTGAACGTATTGCAGTGATCCTTTCAAAAAAAAGGTGGTTTCTCACATGCACTATAAGTGCTCCAAGCTTGCTCTTAAATGCGGGAGATGAGACGGTCGTATCTCAGGTTGGGTTCTATCGTTGTCAAAAATAAAAATAAAATTCTTCTAATGCAAATAAAAAATAAATCTTCTTCAAAAATTAACTATCCAAATTTAATTTAATGTACATGAAAAAATAGCTTGGCGAATAGTGGTTTTCATCGAACGAAGAAGTTATTTCTGAAAAATTTGTACATTTATACACCATTTTTTTTTCACATTTTGACTTTGCTTACACATTTCCAATAGCTTTTTACAAATTCATACAAAATCATAAACTAATTTAGTGCAATTTGGACAGGACTACGTCCGTGGAGTCTGATTAATCTGCTATTCTTGAAATGTGTATAATGATTTGTGATTTTAAACCATGGAAACCACATACGTTTTCGAAATACTAATTTTCAAGAATAGATTTTCTGAGCGTAATAATAAGTTTTATAATGAAGGTCACTTTTTGCAAATTTTCAGTAATGATAAATATGTAACATAATATTAATGTATTATATTTAATATATTTAATGAATAAATATTCAAATAAACAAAAGAATAACTGTTACCATTTTTTGGTACATTCGGGTCTTCCAGCGTTTAAATCATATGGTTTAAATGCCCTAAAGAGTAAAGACCGATAGCAAGCAAAAAAAAAAATTTCAACACTCTCAATTTCTAGTCGGAGATTCAATAATTGTTAATAGTATCGGCATCATCCTATTCGATAATAATAAATTATACTACTTATTATTTTATTAATAACCTATCCAATGTCAATAAATTTAGAATAATTATTACTAAATATTTATAGCTATGCAAAAGCAAAATCGATATTTACATAAATGCTATAATTATTATATTATTACGTTTAATTATTATTATGTACGATTTCTTAATTGGCTACGTATTATCAATAAAATATGCGCATTTAAATATTTAGAATTTTAGGTTAATTTACAATATTTTATTTAAATATTTCCTAATCGTTATGTAAGATCAAATAATATTAATAAATTTTCGATTTCTTGTAGCTTTAGAAGAAACGGTTAAATTGGTAAAAATGGTAGGCGGTAATGTAATTCCTTATGTCTGTGATATGTCGCGCAGAGACGATATATATCGAACTGCTGAAAAAACTAAACGAGACATTGGAAAGGTTAAAGTTTATACCAATAAATATATTATAAGTAAAAACTAATTTGAATATCTCGAAACTTCGCAGGTGACTATTGTTATCAATAATTCGGACATTGCTTGCGAAAAACTTCTTTTGGACACGCCCGACTATCTCTTAAAGAGATCATTTGACGCCAATGTTATGTCGCATTTCTGGGTAAGAAAATTTTTTCAATAAAAATTATAAGATTAATAAAAATGGACGAAACCTGTGCGAGACTTGTAATTTCGCTTGGCCGTAGTATACATAATATACTTACCTACGTATTTATTTTCTTTGGTCATGATAGCAATCTGAAGGCGCTTTTCGCTTTATTATGAATACTGTTATTTTTTATATTGAGCATTTCACAATTTTAACAAAATTCTTACGAGGCTATTTGAGATAGCGCCTATTGCGAGTAAATAAAGAAATTAATAAAATAAAGTAAGGGTTTGTCCAACAGTCTATAAAAGACAGAATACGCGATGGTTAACTTAGAAGCTAGATTTAAACGACGAAACTCTTGTAAGCCAATATCAGAAAATTTAAATATCTTGGAGCACTGGTTGAAGCAATGGATTAGAAACAAGAGGAATTATTATGATGTACAAACAATATAAAATGCTAGTAAAATAGTGGAGGCATTAAACTCCTTGTGGCGGAACAAGCGAACACATTTAAAAAAAATAGTAGAACACGTTATGGTAGCAATTGTGTTGTGCTATGGGAGTGCGGTATGGTCTATGAAAGAGGAGGTCAAGAGAAAAATAGTGACAGTTTAACTGGACTATCTACGAAGAAGCTTCGAGAGTGTCCAGAAGAAACAGAATTTTAGGGAAAGTTATTTTCTAAAATTTATATAACCCCAGCATCTCATTCTCCGGGTCTTGATAAATTTCGCTATGTCTTCCCCAGCCATTTTTTCAAGTAGTTCCGAGTTATTTTTACTTCGGTATTTCCCATTTATTTGTTTGTGTCCCAATATTGTTCTCAAGATTTTTCTTTCAAACACGCTTAAACATTTTTCTTCTCTTCTTGTTAGGCAAATAACTTCAGCTGCATATGTGAGTACTGGCCTTATTAATGTTTTATAGGCCCTAATTTTAGTTCTTTTAGATATTTGTCTGTCCTTTAATAGATGCTTGTATTTTTGCTGTGACTTACATGGTTCCATTGTTTCTATTATTAATTTGCACACCCAGATAGTTGAAATCCTTTACTTGCTGAAACAAGGCGCCGTCTATATTTAATCCATTCACATTGCTATCCTTTTCTTTCTCGTGCACTTCATATAGTTTGTTTTGTCCTGATTAATGTACAGTTCCATTCTAATTGCTTCATTTTTTTATTAACTTTAGTATCTTTATCAATCCTTTCTTCGTTCTTGATATAATGACAATATCGTCTGCGTGTGCGATTATTTGATTTTCCTTATTCATTATTGATCCCGTGCAGCCGGAAGTTTGAATTATCTTCTCGAGTACAATGTTGAACATGGTCGTCAATAATGCGTCACCCTGTCTCGCTCCATTGTTCACCTCAAAACTGTCTGTGTCACCTTCGATAGTTCTAACTGTGGCTCTTACTTTTGTTAGTGTTATTCAAGTCATCTTTATTAATTTAAGCGGTATCTTGAACTCCTTCATAATGTTGACGCTTGTTTGAAATCTACCGATAGTAGATCTACCTATAGATATAATCATATCATGTTCATAACTTTTTCTTGAACTGTTTAATTATGTGCAATGCATCCACTGGCGACTTTCCTCTCTTGAAATCAAACTGGTAATTTTCAACTATATTTCATCGGCGTACCCAGTAAAGCGGTTGTGAATGACTGTCGATAGTATCTTGCACGCAGTGTTTAAGAGAGTAATTCCTCTATAATTGCTACACTCTTCAGCTCTTCCTCTCTTTTTTTATCACTATTATTACTAATTCCTTCCATCTTTGTGGCATCTCTTATTGCGTTCGTATCTGTTTTACCAATTTACAAATCTCGAACAGCACCCTTTCTCCTTCATTTTTTATCATTTCTGCTGTAATTTCGTCTGTACCAGGTGTTTTTCGGTTTTTTAACTTTTTAATTGCTTTTATTATTTTCTCTCTTGTCGGTTCGTCTATTTCTTCTGTATTCTGTGTGTCTTCTGACTGATTTTGTTGTGCATCCTCATTTATCTGTATGTTCAGGAGCTTCTTGAAATGGTCTCCCATATTTTTTTAATTTTATCTAATCTATTTTCTAGAATAAACAAATAAACAAAATAAAAAATAATTTTAACTGTTAAGTAGAGAATACACATATTTACATAGAAAAATAATATTTAAAAAACAATAAAAACGACAATAATTCACATTTAACAGGAATATTTGAATAAACAAGAAAATGAATTTTGAAAAAATTACGTTCATATAAAAATGATAAATTAAAAAAAATATATATATCATTTTTATCATCTTTACTTAACAGTAGTTAAAATTAATTATTTTAATATTTGTTTCGTTTGTTCATTTTAACATTACATACCACTAACTACCACAGTAAATAATTTAAAAAAATTCATTTTTTAGGTTATTTTTCTATTTATTTTCTAGAATCTCTTTATTGTTCTTTATTCCTTTGCTTCTTATCTCGTATTCCTGATTTCCTTATAAAACTTCCTTACATTATTATTATCACTGCTCAACTCGATTTCCTTCAGTCTTCCTTCAATTCATTCATTCTTTTTTTGCTTATATAGTCTTATAATTATATTATATTGTATTATAATAATATAATACATATAATATAACATAAACTTTAGATATTGATTGAACTTTCATTTCTAATTTCGTCGTACTAGAGGTAAAGAGAGCTAAGCCTCTCATTTGCTATTTTGAGATAATTAGCAAAAAGAGTTTTAAAATGTCATCTAAAATAATGTGATGTTTATATCATTCACAGATTAGCGGAATTCAATGTTAGAACAAAAAAATTACTTAGTTGTTTTGATTGATGAGATGAAGTTAACTATATTTTTTTCAATTTTTGTGGCTTAGCTCTCTTCACGTCTAGTACGACGATTTTATTATTTTATGGAATTCTTTTCGGAAATAACGTGGCTTAGCGGTTGAGAATCGCGCTTTTAGACTATAGTGGAGTGGCATTTCTTGTGAAAAATAAATTATTTCATTTAATTTTAATAATCTTAGTATTTTATATTATGTAGATTACCAAAGCATTCTTACCAAATATGATTGAAGCAAATCGGGGACACTTTGTCTCTATTTCATCTATGGCTGGATTTATGGGTATTCAAAAACTAACCGATTACTGCGCTGCCAAATCAGCAACAATGAGTTTTCTAAATGCTTTACGAATAGAATTAGAACGTGAAGGTTTGTAATTCGCTACAAAAATTACTTATTAAAAACAATAGTAAAATAATTAAAATTATTATTACTACATTTTTTAATTATCAAAATTTCTATTTTTGTTTATCTCAATCGATAATAATTACTACTTGTTCGTATTAGGTATGGTAGTATCTAATTAAATATATATATTTTTTTATTGTCACACATTTTACGCTTTCCAATAGATGCCTATTGTTACAATGTTATATATAGATGAATATAACAAACCGTCGTTGATTATTAGACAATAAAATAGAAATTAAATACCTATAATATTTAGTTCAAAAATGTCTACCTCACATATTATTTGTTAAATAAAAATAATGTCGATAGAAAAAAAATCGATTCCACTATTTTGACGTTAAGAGTATTGCCAAATTTTTCATTTTCAAACTCTAACACACCTCGTTTTTGAAATCTTACAAAAAGATTAAAAATTCGTTATAAAAAGGATTTAATAATTTTTTTTTTTAGTAATTTTAATAACATCTTCCCCGATGCAGAAAATATTTAGAATAAAAAATTATAATACGAGTGAAGTTAAAAAAGAATTTCAAGTAGATTTTTGTGGTAATTATGTAGGATGTATTGTTAAATATAAAATTAAACAGAAACGTTAAAATAATAAATTTTAACTTGTAAAGTAAAGAATACGTCATAGGTAAGTTAGAACATATCTTCTTCTTCTTCGAACAGTTAGTTCGTCAAAGTTAGAACATATTATTTAAAAAACACATTTAAAAAATACGTAATTGTATTCTTTATTTTACAGTTAAAATTTATTATTTTTACTTTTCTGTTTAATTTATGAGTGGATTTTATTTTTTGCCGCTCGTTTATAATAAAAACACTGTTGTATTGCTAACGAATTTTATAATGTTGTTATTCTCCAGCAAAGCAACAAACTGCTGCAGTACCATCATTTCGCCAGATATTATAGTTTTGCCGCTAAAGCCTCATCCACAACCTCCAAATTAACCGTAGAATTAGTACATAAATTAATACTTGAAATTTGAACATAAATTAATGTTTTGGTAGCATTCACAATGCTTAAATTAATACGCAAATTAGTGTAACTCCATCTAGTGTCAATGTTTGGAACTTAAGTATTTCGGTCTGGTAAATTGTTGTTATTGCTAGATAACCTATGTTTCTATTTAAATCGGGTACAGGTTAATACCATAGCGTTGTACTTTTAATATTAAATATAATTCAGGTCACCAAAGTTCACGGGTTTTAGGTTAGAAATCACAGATGACACTTGAATGATTTTGAGACATGCGTAGTAGCGACTTGACGAGTAATTTACGTGAAAAAGCTTGGACCTTGCAAGGTTCTGCATTAAGTACTAAGTACTAATTTCGCGTTAAGTACTAATTTCGATTAGTTAGGTTTTTCGCATTAGGTTTTAAATGCGGCAAACTTCTACGTTTAATTCTAATTACTAATTCTACGGTTAATTTGGTGGTTGTGGATGATGCTTAAAGTATCATCCACAACCACCAAATTAACCGTAGAATTAGTAATTAGAATTAAAACGTAGAAGTTGTTCACAACCTCGAAATTAGTACTTAACGCGAAATTAGTACTTAGTACTTAATGCAGAACCTTGCAAGATCCAAGCTTTTTCACGTAAATTAGTCGTCAAGTCTTCAAAATCATTCAAGTGTCATCTGTGATTTCTAACCTAAAACCTGTTAACTTTTGTGACCTGAATTACATTTAATATTAAAAGTACAACGCTATGGTATTAACCTGTACCCGATTTAAATAGAAACATTAGGTTATCTAGCAATAACAACAATTTACCAACCGAAATACTTAAGTTCCAAACATTGACACTAGATGGAGTCACACTAATTTGCGTATTAATTTAAGCATTGTGAATGCTACCAAAACATTAATTTATGTTCAAATTTCAAGTACTAATTTATGTACTAATTCTACGGTTAATTTGGAGGTTGTGGATGAGGCTTAAGAGTTTATTCAATTTTCTCACAAATTTGTTATTTTTACAATTTATGCTCGTATACTTGCTAATTTATTGGTATTATGTACTTGATAATTTATTTTTGAATTTATTATATTACATAATTTTGTAAGTTTAGGAAGGAGGTTTACAATAAAAAAAAATTTACTGCCTGCTTACTTTGAAAACCGTCGATGATATTTGTGATTGACGCATTATTTTCATGTTGGTTTTATTAAAAATTAAAATTACATTTACAAAAGTCTAATTACACATACTAGACATATTATTATGTATGTATGTACATAAAAATGTAGGTATAGTTTTTTCTACTGATTTCAAAAATATAAAAAACTAAATTTTGAAAAAAGATGCACTTACTACCTTATACCTTACGACGATAGTAGTATACTATAGACCTTATATTTTTGTAATTGTCATAAAGACCATTATTTTTTATAAGTTAGCATAAAACTTAATAAATTTTCAAATGTTTAGGTTCTAAAGTGAGAACTACAATTGTTTGTCCTTATTTTATAAACGGTACCGGATTAAATGGAAAACCTAAACTAAGAATCTTAAAAGCTCTTAATGCTGATGAAGTTGCGGATAGAACAATTCAAGCTATACGAAGAAAAGAGGTTATGGCATTTATTCCAGGTTGGCTTAGATTCGCTATGCTAGTGAGATGGTTAGTATCTAAAATGCAGTATAATTTTCTTATCCAACGCAATATTATAAATTTAGGTAAACTTCACATAATACTATGATTAGTTTAAATTAACATACCATTTAATTTTTGTACACTCAATTTCTTTTTACGAAATTTTTTAAAGACTTCCCAGGATTTCCTCCTGGGTTGACTTAAGATCTTTTCTTAACTTAATAACACTTACCAAGTTATGATCTTAAAACTTGTAGACAATATTGTTGAAAATTTTAGTACGCCATGCACAAACTTGATTAGATATCGCTAACGATTTTCATCACTGAAATTGGGCACAAAAACTTGTCGACTATAATTTAGTGTGAGAACTCGCTATGTACCTACTCTTATCATACAGACCTTATAGACAATTCCACAAATTAGCAATCGGTTACTAAAAGAAATATAAACAAAAAAGCTGAATTTTACAATGAAAGCTAACTGAACATTTTCCGATGCCTTATTAGTTACTATAATTTCAGGATTACACCTTCCTTCATGTCGTCTTTAATAACAAAAGTGTTAATACAAGATCCATGTCCGAGTGACACTGTCAAGAGTACAAGAACAGATCGAATTGTGAAATTTATACGCTCAATGGGACCAATATTAATTAGGAATGAAATCACCAATAAAAATAATAAGAACAACAATAAATAAGAATATTCAATACCTATATGTACATTGTTTAACGGGTGCCTTTTGTATATTTTAAATATATTATTTTATAACATAAATTGATGTTTTTAAATTGCCACTTACTGAAGAATTTTAAAAGAATAAGAACGAAATAATTTATCTTATATTAATATAAAATTTACCAAAGTTTGAGAGTATGTCTTCTTCTTCTTCATAATCTAGGACTACGTCCTGTTTTTTAACCATGTCATATACCGAATTTATATTTGGCATTCATGGTTCTTTCAGCACTTGCATATAATCTAGTATGATGCTAACCTTGCTAGATGCATAGCCTATAGGTAGAACTACTTAGGCTTTAGATCACAGCAGTGCAGTTGGCGCGACCAAGCAAGGAACCGCGGTTTCCCGCGTCCAGGCATGTCGATTTAAGCCTTACACCACACTGCTGGTATGACTGAGAGTGTGTGTTTAGATTAATGTTATGCAATATTTTCTCATCATCATCACTAAAGCTCGTCTCAGAATTCTACGCATAATTAAAAAAAATAGGTTTGTAATATAAAAAGAATAAGCGAGGTATAAAATGAATAGTTTCATATTACACAAAAAATATGTAATAATAGTATTTTTCTGTTACTTTTCAAGAACGCAATTTTTTAAAGCAAAAAGATTAATCTTAATTATTAATCTTCAAAGTTTAAAAAAAAATACCTACAATGTTTTATTCGAAGCAAAAATGTACATTTTAGTTACTCGTCTGTAATTACTGTCCTACTTGAAATGAGACATTTTGTCGTCGGCATTTTGCCGTCACCTATTTTTCCGACGGAAATTTAGTATTTATTTTTTTAATGTCAACATGAGCATTCGTCCATGGGATTCTTTTTAAAAGGTAGGAAGAAAATACAAGGTTTTTTTGAGCCTCGCTTATTTTTACTCCTAGTTATAATATGTGCAATTAAAATTCCAATTATTTTGAGCTCACAGGCAATCCAAAGCTGAAGCTATAAGTTTCATGCTTGTACAAAATTCCTTCCAACACTCCACTTCGAATTTTTTCAATACATCTACATACGTACTATGTTGAGCTTTACCAATAACTTGTTTAGTTTTTCTTTATGTTTTAAAAGACTATTTACAGAATTTACATCTTAGATGATTCGGCAAGTAAATTACGGCATCTTCACGTTCTTCCTTATCCACAGTTTTAAATTGAATATCATCATAATTATTGAAATCAAAATCCAAAACATTTTAAGGAAATATTTTTATGGTGATCGTTTAGTTTGCAAATAATACACCATTTATTTTATTATTTGTTATCCCCTACTGTCTAAGCGTCAACGTTAGTCCAAACCTGCAAAAATATATCAACATCTACGTAGACTATGGTACCTATATCTGTACCTCAGAGGTAAACTGTATTAAGTCACAATTTTTCAGTAAATGAGTTAATAGCTATTCGCGTTTTACAAAATGTGAAGCGCCACGTAATGTCCTTAGCGGCAACTAGCATAGGCAGTAATCGACGTCTTTTTCGCTTTGAGTGTTTTTAAGTAATATGGATAAAATCCCGAAAAATAAAATTAATAATATGAATTGTAGTGTTTACGGATGTCATAGCAGGGGGGGGGCTAAACAAAAATTTTAAGTTTTCATACGTTTCCACCCAAAAATTGTAGGTATGATGCTAGTAATACTGCAGAAATGTGCTTACAGCGATCAGAATTTCCAGCTTTGCAAGTGCATAATACACTTTTGATTTCAATTACCTCCTTTATTAAAAAAGCACATTGAATTTCATGAGGTTTTTTCATTAAAGCAGTGGTCTGCAAGCACAAACAAATATTTCGATAGAATTTGTATCTTGGTGTTTAATTCCACATGTAATGAGGAGTTTGGCATTTAAAACTGCTTCTCCCTCATTGATATATCTAGAAGACGGCAGAGCATTTTAATAATAAAATATTTTTGCCAATGAAAGCAATAATGATGCATTTTCAGTAGCCATTTTCTCTAAAAGAAAATTTAACAGTTAGTTACCTACATTGAATAAATTATTAATTAAGTGTATTTCAATCGTTTTTTATGTTATTTTTTATACATTTACCATTAAATATCATTTAAATTATAAAATTAACCAATGTAAACCAAATTGATTTAAAAAACACGATTTCCAATACCGCATAAGTCCGACATATTGTTTTAGTACAGCGCCACCTATTGGTAGTGTAAAATGCGAATATACCACTTATAACATTATACTTCATCATCTTCATCATGTGCCATATCCGGTTTCCCAGACGTTGGCGACCTCTCTCCTATGTCTGTGTTGTGGATGTCATCTTCAGAGAGGATGTACCAAGCAGATTACACCTCGGTGGTTTGCCATTGCCTTCCGAGGGGAGACGGTCAGAATAAAGTTTTACTGAGCCCGGAGTCGAACCAGGCATTCAGCATTAGCAGCAACGCACTTAACCGCTCTAGCAGACGACCATTTTATTTACCGACATTATACTTAACATATGGAAAAAATTTCAAAGGCCCCCCTCTTTAGAATAACCTAAATACCCAATTTGAAATTGTATCAAGTCGATTATAGTGTCTTTCAGATATATTTTATTTGCGTAATTTGCATGTGTTTTTTCGCTCCCTTGAACAATTTTACTTTGGTGACTTAATACAGTTTACCTCTGAGGTACAGATATAGGTATTATAATTTTAATTTATTTTATACTTGTACATATTGTGAGATTTGGGGCGGTATCCATAAAATAGAAGCAAATGGTTAGGTATATTTCAAATTTAAATAAATATAAAAGAATTTATGTTAAAAATAAACAAACTAAACTAAATGTTAAAGTAAAGAATTTTAACCTTAAAGTAAAATATACATACGTACGTAGTTAAGAAAAATAATATTTAAAAAACGATAAACAAAAAATTAAAAATAAAATACAGTTAAATGTAAATTAATGTCTTTTTTTTTATTGTTTTTTACGTATGTATTTGTATGTACGTATGTATTCTTTACTTTACGGTTAAAATTCTTTATTTTAACATTTTGTTTAGTTTGTTTATTTTTAAATTAGTACATACTACTAATTACCACAAAAATCCACTTAAGAAAATTCATTTTTTAAGTTCTTTTTTATTATAGAATTTATGTTACATAAAGTAAAATTTTGTGGGTATTAATAAGATCAAAAATTACTTTTAGATATATTAAGAACGGACAACGTTGAATATTTAAAAAGAAAATCGTTTAAATTTAAATTATAAGCATTTTACTTTATGCATACCAGCCCTTGTTACAATAATTATATTAAATATAATTAAAAAAAAAACAGGCGTCGATTAAATTTATAATTCGGAGAAAAGAGATTTTAATCCTTGCGAGCACAATAATTTATTAAGCATTTTTTAAATATTTTTCACTAAGGAAGAAAGAATTTGTTTTACGAGAAATCAAATTCTTAAGACTTAATTTTCTTCCACTTTTTCTTTATATTTATTTAAATTTGAAGTATACGCATTTTTTGCTTCTACTTGATGCATATCATCCTAATAAAATGTCGCTACTATTATTTTAATATGAAAAATGACCACCTAAAAAATGAATTTTTTAAGTGGATAGTGTGGTAGTTAGTAGCATGTAATGTTAAAATAAACAAACTAAATCACAGATTTATATGACTTACCACCTTACTACGTATCATAATATTCGACGCGTCGCGTCGTCGTATATTATTAAACAAAGTATCCAAATATTATTATTTCGTATGGCGGGTTTTGAAGAATAAATCCGTGACGCAAGTACCAATTTATTTGTAGTGTAGTGTACATAGGTATAAGAGTTTCCGACTTGCCGATGTTTAGAAAAACAACTTTCTAGTTTCCAAGGCTACCATCTCCGAAATGTAACGACGTCGCGACGCCGTCTCGTTCAAACAAATAATGTAATTGCGTCTGCCAGTCGCTATTTTCGAGTGAATGTGTGTGTACATACTACCTAGTACAATATTTTGTTGATTATTTTTTTGCATATCAACCTACTTTGTTGTTATTATGGTGATGCGATACAAGTTTTAGTATAAATAATTCTTTTTACACTATTCATCGTGGATATTTTTTGGAAATATTGCCGCTTTACGTTAGTACAAATTAATTATTTTAAAGGTTAGTTTTCCTTTCATTGTACTATATTTATTTGAATTTAACATTCATGAATAGAGACCGATGGATTTTATAAAGAAAAAACCTTTTATATTTATCTTATTGTAATCTGTACAAATGTAAAATCGCTAATTATGGTATCGTCCATTATTAATATTATTTGTAACAAACTAAATTCATTTATAAAAAAGAGTTGAAGAATTTTGTTACGGTTGTTAAGTTCTGCAATTATGTTGTAATTTTAGTTATACCATTGGTTATACCTATAAAAGTAGGCCATGGAATGTTGACAGAAAGAATAGATTTTCGTATTACACTAATTTTGTTAATCTACGGACAACGCAGTTATGTAGGTATATGATTGTATAGGTACAAATAATTAATTAATTGTCCCAACTCGACCAGAGAAATATTATTATTTTTCCGTTAATAATCCACACAAATTACTTAACAAAATAGAAGTTAAATGCTTGCACCCTGAAAATTTTCAACGAAAGGGGCTCGAAATTAAATTAATTAATGTTCCATCTTCTATCGTAATCGTTGTTTTAAAACATTAGAGAGTTTTCGCATATCGTAAAAATTTATATTTAATAAAAAATTGAGGTTAATTTTAACACTCCACTCGACGACGGACCTACTATGTAGTATTATGTGTAAGTAAGTGGAACTATTTATAATATTCTGGCGATCTCTAGGCCACTTAAGCATTTTGCACAATCTTCTATAATATTGTTTCTTCATTTTTATTGATTAATAATTACATTACCTCTTGGTAATGCGCAATCTAAAATAAATTTCGTTATTCGGAAACTGCATCTTTTCTTATTTTCACGTTTCATCTGGGATAAAATAGCTGCTTATTTGTAGATTAAGGGTGGAAAATACTGCTTCGGTCTATGAGTGGGAAATTGTTTTGACATTAGAGGCAAGAATCGCCTGATAAGTACTAATTCCATGTGGTATGTACTATAGTTAACTATGTAGAATTCTGTTGTTGGAAAGATAGCAGGGATGTTGCCATATTTTTGGTTTGATGATTTGAGAAGTTTTCGGTAAGAGTGTGGTATTCTAAGTATATGCTGGCTATGGCATTTAATTTCTCCAGATCGGTACTTTTGAGTCGTCCAGAAGTTCGAAGAACAAGGATTGGAATACGAGATTTTTTGCTATCGAGAGCTTCGGCGAAGCTCCAAAGTTTTTTCGAATTTTTACAAGTCGGAAAGAGTTTTTCCCATTCGAGATTTTTGATTTTGAAAATTGAATTATTTATATCGTCGATGAATTTATTGTAATGGTATTCTCTTTATGAAAAAAAAGAACCTTTCACTATTTTAAAAATTTACTTCGGCTAACTTTATAATCGGAAAGCATTGAGTTCCCTCAGGAGTGACTTCCCGTGATAGTCCTCAACTACCGCTGAGAGGTAAATCGTGCAAAAATTATTATTTGTAAAACCAAATTTCACTTCGTAAATTTTAAATTAAATTATTTTTCTACCTTTCCTAAGTTTTGAACTTGCTATATTCCACTATCAAATCGACGCTTATTATCTGTCACGCCACTCTCGGTCGTTACAAATTGTAATTTTAATTTCCAATTTAACCAAACTCTTCTCCCAACAATCCAAATATCATTTCAAACCCGTAATAAAAAAAATATCGCTCACTAAAAATTATCTTTAACACAAAAATTAATCAATCTCTAGCTGCGGTTATATCCGACCAAAATACTCTCAACAATTCACACAATCAACGCAATTTAACAACTCTCGTTTCCAAAATAATATTTGTATAAAATTTTCCCACAAATACAAAAAGGATCTCAAGAGGCAAAAAGCGCACAACCTGCTCGTGCGGTCATTTTTAGCAAAAAGCCTCTAATTTCCTGTGATTGTTCCCACCTAGCCAATTTTACGAACTTACAACTTAACTAGCAATGCAAAAATTTTACTAAAATGCACAGGATGAGTCCAAATCACTTTGAAACGCCACAATATTGATTTATTTTTAATTTTTTGGATTAGAACAGAAGAAAGGGTGAGTTTGATGGATAAGGGGGTTACCTTTCAGTTAAACTTTGCGTAAATTCGGCATTTGTTTAGATGTTGGAATTAAGTATGGTACGTTGAGAACAGAACGACAATATCGTCCAAACTGAAAGAAAATGAAGGGGATGGAGTAGTTTAAAATTTAAGCTATTTTGGGTGGGTTTTACTTGGGGTAGAAAAAGGAAACTATATTCTTGGGACTTTCTAGGACTTTTCGGCGCAGCCAGTCCGGCGCACACACAGTTCGGCGCTAAATGACTTGAAATTGTGGAAAAAGTGTTAGCATTTGTATATTTTCAAAAAATTTGTTGGTACAATTATGAAATGTTATGTTACTATTATTAGTAGGTATTAATCATATTACTATATTACTTTACTTTACTTTAGTAATATTACTAATATAATAATAATATTACTATAATACTACTCGTATATTAGTAAAATAACATTTTAAGTTATTTTAATTATTATTATGTGAGCGTGACATATAACAATGCAATACAAAATGAAATAAAAAAAATTTTTAGCCGAATCGTTTAGGCTCCGAATAATTTTGTACCAAAACGGATTACGCCGAATCGACCTTGCACCAAATTTCCCTGCGCCGAATTGTTTTTGCGCCGAAAAGTCCCATTCCCATATTCTTATTACCCATTAAAAATATTTAATAAAAATGAATAATTATTGCTTAAATCAGATTAACCGTTTAATAAGAAGGCCGAATATTTTAATTTGTTGATTTCCACTGCTTCTAAAAATTCCAACGCTTTATTTTTAGGCTCTATATAAAGAAATTGATTTCCCATCCGCCTCGCTCTAAAACATACCACTTTGCTACCCGATATGAAAGTGCAAAAACTAGGAAAAAAACTTTTATCATCTTGTTACTAATATGAATTTTGGGTGTAACACAGGTTTTTATAGATACATACAATAAAAATTGTTATGGAATTTGAAAGAACATTTTTTATTTCGTGGTTGAATTTTGCGTACTATGCCCTGAATGTTTAACATCTAAACAAACTTGTCGCTATGAGTTTCGAAAAGAAATAGTTTTCGGCATGCATTTTAATTATTGTTGTAGCTTCTGTAAGTTATAATGTTTATATTGTTGACGTTAATATCTTGAACGGACTTGAAACCGTATATTATTATTATTATTTTAAGTAATATGCACATTATTTAACACGGATTTTGTTTCTGCATAATTGCTAAACATGTGGTTTATACTTACTACCGAGATGACAACTTTCACTATTGACCAAGACATAAATTCTATAGGTCTATATTCTAAACCAATTACATAATATCGCGTTTTGTTTTAATAATAGCATAACAATTATTAAATAATAAAGATCATTATGAAAAAATGTAATAACCAAAATTATGAATACCTATACATAATATTATAATAGAAGAATTACTATTTTTTTTTAAACTGAAAGAATCTATAAACTGTGTACAAGGTCATCCTTACGGAACAAAAACTATACTAAAACATCAGTGCTGATAATATGTCGTAAAGATGGAAAGCTAAAGGTGAAAATATATTTTCAGAATTTTTGAAATTATATTTGCAGTTCTAACAAGATTTGCTCAAAATAGTTAAAAGTTTGACTTGAAATATTATTATCTTCAAAAAATATATTTCATAGGACAAAGTTTTCTGCTGTTATCAAATAAAATTCGATCCGTGTGTTTATCTAGCATAATATAAAATGCGGTGCTATGGCAGTGGCGTAGTTACAGCGCGGTATAAGGTTAAAAATGCGGAAGGCCCCTACACGGGAAAACCGAGAAGAAAATTATATAATATAAAACACTATCCAGATATTTACACAAAAACACAAGCTTTGCCAGCAACTCGTCGGAATATCTAATTACGATGGATAGAGGGATTTCTGTGTTCAGCTTTCATTCCGCCAAATTCAAAGAAAACCACTCCAAAACAAAGTTCAGCGCGTGGAAGATCTCCGCTATTGTTACCATAGACATAAGAGTTACCAAAAAGATAGAATTTTTATTTGTTATAATTTTATAAAAATCGGCTTATTTTTATCGACAAAGGGGAGGTCTATACTTGCGTAAGGACTCGATATTTCTAGCTACGCCACTGTGCCATGTAAAGAAAGGGATTTAAAACAATTTTTAAAAATGTAAAATTAATAAACTATACATACTTTCATTGCTGATAGTGTGGAAATCGATGCTTAATCTATGCATTTTTTCAAAGCTTTTTCTTAACTTACTCTCGGAAAAAAATCCAACTAAAAAAAAACTTTTCGTCAAAGTCATTACTCATTACCAACATAAAAAATAATATAAATAAATAATATAATAAATAAAAAAACAAAGCTTTTTGTAGAAATTAAATATAATAACCAGAAGACCCGAAGTCTGGTTTTAAAATTATTATGTTCCATATTAAATAATAATTATATCTGGTGTTCCATTTGAAATGTTCCGGCAAGAAATATTTCGGAAAACCAAATACTAATGCCAAATGAAAAGTGCTTCGGACAAAGTTGCCTAATGGAGAGGGGGAAAGAATATGGTGTAATTCGTTTTACAAATATTGGACCTTTTCGTTTAATTAAACGTTTTGATAATAATGTTTTTATTGAGCTTTCGACGTTGGTAAACGTCTTCGTCAGAATATTTTAATATAATTATATTATATTAAAATTAATTATTTATATTATATTAAAATTAATTATTTATTTTTATATTAAAATATTCTGACGAAGACGTTTACCAACGTCGAAAGCTCAATAAAAACATTATTATCAAAACATTTAATTAACTTGTTTATTCAAAGATTATTTAATTATATTTCACAAGTTAAAAAATTAATTTATTAAATAAATGCATCTTAGTATAAAGTATTATCGTAAAATATTTTCAAAACTAGTACGTTGAAAGAATATTATCGAACAAAAAATCACCCTATTATTATAGCAGAATTATACTAGGAATAATATTATAATTATGTACAAGTCTTGCCGTCATCCAAGTTTTACATTTAACATTAGCGTACATGTTTTTGTTAATAAAATACTGTTTTTTGTTGAAATTGAATTTTTTTCATTCGTTAATCTTATAAAATATAATATGTATGTTTCAGGGGGCCTCCCGTCATTACTTACTTAAATGAAGGACAAGATATATTGTATAAAATATAAAAGTACAATTAAAGGAAGTGATAATTCGGTTTAACAAATTTATTATAAAAACATAAAACTTTTATTAAAATACCAAGTTGTGATTAACCGGTGGTGGCCTTCGTTAAAACCAAGGATAAATATAATATTCCTAAGTTATGATCGCTTTAAAATTAATACAATGGTAGAAGTAACTAAACAGGAGTTTACTATAATTAAATCGATAAGCGATGTGATATCATTTTTATTAATAGCGTTGGTTTTAACAATAAAGGCAATAAGTGCTGCATTCATACCGAAGAAGTATCAACGGAGAAAAAAGCTCGACGGAGAAATTGTTTTAGTAACTGGAGGGGCAGGTGGAATCGGACGTCTAGTTGCTTTAAGATTGGCTAAACTAAATGCCAAAGTTGTACTTTGGGATGTTAACGAAAAAGGTGAACCATTATGTTATTTAACAATTTTTTTTTTTTTTTATTTAAAATATTTTTATTTTTTCTTTTATTATAATAATTATTAGTAAACGGTGGCTTTTGATTATTTATCGTGTGGTTCGCATGCCACGTTAAGCCTAAATTGCATGTTCTGCTATTCGCGTGTTGTTTGTAAGAAAGAATTGCGAACTTCTAGCTCTTTAATGGCGGTTTTATCTCTAAATAAACTACACTTTTGTCCGGTTTCATAAAACTTTACAACGTTTTAAAAAAGTTGATGAATACCAGAAACATGCTATTAATTTTATTATTGTTTTATTACTAGGCACAAAAATATGAAAATGCATTTAAACTATTCAAAACGCTTTTTTAATAGAATAATTTCGTTTCAAATATTTTATAATATTTAATAAATATTTTGAGAAACCGTAATTTAATATTTTAAATTTAAAATTTTTTTTATTAACAAGAATTTTAAAAAATGGTAATAAATCTAGTAGTGGAAAAAATCGTATATAAACCACGGTTGTGAAGACCATTATACTTACATAAACCCCGCGCCTTAGATTCCTCGATACTTCGCACCTCGGAATATAATCTTGGCGCTAGGTCAATAATGACAGTCTTCACAACCTTGGTTTATAATATACTATTAAATAGTTCTCTCTTATGGCCAAACTATAGAAAAATATCAATATGTTCATTATTAACTAGTATAACTAGTATAATTTTTTCATTATTTTTTTTATTTTTATTATTTTATTATTTTATTTTTCATTATAATGAAAAAATTATACACCAGTAGTCTAAAAAACGTCACTTCAGGTGCGACTTGGCTAAGTTATAATGATAGCCTATATGACTAGCAGTGGAAAATAGTATATTATTATTATTATCATCGTCATCTATTTAGTACGGTATATTATATTAATTTAATTCGTATCATAAGGTCTGTCGCAGACTATGTTCATATATAGTAGGTTCGCTGAAAAGTCTGCTCGTGTATGGTAAACTATTATTGAAAGCACATTTTCGGTGGGTCAAAACTATTGTAAACAATATTAAATTCCTATAATATGCGGGTTTAAAAACGAGCGCGCGGTATATTATTAGGTACTTAAACTTTATTTTAATTTCAAATTTATATTAAAAACGAATTTTCAGAACCTTGAAATATAAAATTATTTAAAATGCTAAATTGTTAGTAACCAAATATGACTTTTAGTTTCACCTAGATATTTTTACTGTAAACTATTAGAAAAGAAGGTAGTACATACGTAGGTACCCACTTGATTTTCAGACCGCGTTTGATTTATTTAATGCATTCGGTGATTTAGGTAATGTGTAGTAGGTACCTATACTTATTACTAGTAATACTATTTAAAATAAATTATAATTATTATATAAGTTTTATTTTAGACGAATAATAATGTTTGATTTAATATTTATTATTCTACATCCGAATTACATGGGATATAGTCATTCTCTTTTTAATTTTTACCATAATTTATTGTTACGAAACAATGTTTAATTATATTATTTGATGACTAATGTATGATGAGTCATATATGTAGGGCCGGATTAAGCAAGCGCGGGGCCCGTAGCAAATATTACCGAGGGGCCCCTAGGTTTTGTATGATAATAAAAAATTAAATACATATAATACACAGTAATATATAATTTCTACAAATTATGTGCGTTTTTCCAGTCGTCAAATCCTTCTTTCGTAAACCGCGACGAAGAGCTTGAATCAGTAACTTTGCAATCAAAACAGAAAAGTTGTCCTATACTTTTTGAATAACATATCCAATCTCTCACCTGAATTTTATTTGTTGATTTATTGTTATACAGTTACTTACAAAATTGTTCGGACGCTCCTATGTTAGCAATGTAAATTGTTCCTTTTGAACACTGTTTTTATCGTATAAAAATCGCTTTTACAAAAATACTTTTCAAACATTTTTTGTAGATAATTTCTTTCCCTTTATTTATGTTTCCATACATTATTTTATTTGTCGCCTCGTTTTCGACCGAGAGTGACTTAAAGCAGTCTCGCTAAATATCCCATGGGAATCCCTTGAGAAAGCCATTAGAATTCCATTGTGTATTTTATTAAAATGTTTTACCGAGTCTGCTTTAAGTCACTCTCGGCCGAAAACGAGGCGACAAAATAAAAAAATGTACATAAACAAAAATGAAGACAATGAAATTTGTGACAAAAAATGTCTAGCAAGTATTGCTGTAAAAACGATTTTTATATGATAAAAACGGCGTTCAAAAGGAACAATTTACATTGCTAACATAGGAGCGTCCAAACAATTTTGTGAGTAACTGTATAATATGAAAAACAACTTTTGACAAAATTGTGGAATATTTTCTTTTTTTCAGTTTTAAATATTTTCTACTGTTGGCGCGTGGCCCCTAGCATTTGCTACATCTGCTATATGGCTAATCCGGTACTGCATATTATATGATAAGTCATATATGATAACGTCGCTGTCATTCAAATATTGTTTAGTTTGCAGTCTAGACCCTGCCAGAAATGTATAGAAATCTATAGAAGTTTATGAAAGTTTCTGGAAAGCTGCATTTAGGTATAAATGCAGAGTGATTTTCTTGTGGCGAAATAATTCCAGTTTAAACGTGCAAGTGTTAACATAAATAAAGTGTAAATAAATAGTGAAGTGATAAACAGTATACCGAGTGTTTAAATAAATCCAGACTTAGGGTTAAATAATTGTAGTGTAATTTTGTATTAGTGTTTTATTTTTATAAACCTTGTCTGTATAAATTTGTTTTAGGCCTTTAGAATTAAATAAACGTTTTAATTTTCGTTCCATTATTAACATCTATTTAAATGATGATGACGGCTAAAGTGCTTTGACTACTAAGCAGAGATTCCCGATTCGAGCCCGAGTGGAGCAAGAACATTATTTTAACCGTCCTCCCTCGCCAGACAAACCCTTCATAAAATGAAGTGGTTAGCCAAAACCCACCGTTGATTATAGCACTCACTATTGCATTATAGATATTATTATTATTTTTATTAGAGACCGGATTATATGCAACTTAAAATGGTCGAAATATGCATCATAAATGCTCGAAATATGCAACAAATTCGCCAAAATATGCAACATCGAATTTAAATAAATACTAATTTATTTAATTTTATTTAAAAAAATTTTGTTTAACAAAAAATATTTTTAAAAATATTTTTAAAAATATTTTAAAAATTAAAAAAATGAATATATTAAATTAAAATAAATAAACTTTATTAATTTATTTAAAAATACTATTTTTATATTATAGATCTACTAGTAGTAGTGTATAATATTATGAAGGTTAATTGTCTCGCATTGCCAGCCCAAAATTTATTTTGTTGGTACCTCCAAATTTAAATGTTAAACTGTCAGAGCAGGTCTGTCTTATGCATTTTTTAAATTTCACTTTTAGAAAATATGTCCAAATATGCACGATCAGTCGATTTCAGTCGAAATATGCAATATCCTGAAAAAATAACCACAATATGCAAATGCTTATAATCCGGTCCCTAATTATTATATATAAAGAAAAGTTATTGATTTAAATTTTTAGGTGTGGAAGAATCAGTAAAACTGGTGAAAAGAGAGGGTGGTTTAGTATTTGGATATACGTGCGATTTAACAAATCGAGAAGATGTTTATAAAGTGGCATCTAAAGTAATAAAAGAAGTTGGACAGGTTAGTTATTTTATCTACAGGTTAACTGGTGGATCCGAACTCAGAACTCAAAACAGTTGAGCAGGAGCGATCATACATATTATATCCAGTTTCTGAGGAAAAGGCATTTAATAATAATAAAGGGCGAAAATAACTTCTACTAAAATCTATTTAAGAATTCCAAATCTGCATTATGCGCACAATTTTATTTGAAATCTTGCTATTGCTCAAAAGCTAACTCTCACATTCATTTCTTCTTCTTAAATAGTTTTCGCCAACGTTTCGATGCCGAAGCTACTATTTGTACTAATACTAATTTTAAGCATATTAATTGTTTTACATTCGATGTAGCTTTCCTGTAATCCCGATTTTTTATTGTTGGTGAAGGCAAATCATCGATCCGTAATATAGGTAATTGATCAATAAATATTGAATTGTGCCATATTTTCGGCATGTCTGTTAAATTTACAAATCAATTTCTTAATATGTTAATAGAAAATTTAATTAAGTTGTTATTGTAAAACAAACAACAAATTGACAACATCGTCAATTAGTATGAGTACTACATAATATGTGCTAGATGACCGTGACATTACCTATAATATTGTAATAATTTTTTCTACCTAATAATTACATGGCCTACTTGTTCATCGTTACATCGATGTATGATGTAGTAGTTATTTATTATCATTACATTATTGCAAATGAACGGTTGTGAAAATGTTGATTTTATTTTTGTAAAACACAAAATCTATCATTAATTTAGATTTAACAAACAATGGACAAGTGCCACTGCCTATGCAGTAAAATATAATATTCTAATAAGAGTATTTAATACCAATTATTAATGGTAATTTTAAACAAATGGTTTACACTATACAGAAAAGTGTCGATATATGATGTGACTCTGATCTAACTGTTTTGTTCAGATGTACAGCTCGCATTTTTAATTTAAGGGGCAATAATGGGGTTAACTACCCTCCGCGAAGGGTCTTACTACAGTCTTACTACAGCCACCGTCGACCACCAACCAAACATTTAAGCAATGGAAGTGGATTATTTATTATTTGCACCAATTGAATTAGCCGCATTTTAGTAATGGGTGGCTATAGTCGGATTGCGGTCTGACTTTTCAAAAAGTCTTAATTTGTACTTAAGAAACAAATAATATTTTTTTATTAGTTAATTTGCTTAGCACTTATAATTTATTTTACCACAAAGGTAACTCTTTTAATCAACAATGCTGGAATTTTTACCGGAAGACTATTATTAGATACTCCCGATTATCTTATTCAAAGAACGTTCGATGTAAACATACTCGCACACTTTTGGGTAATTATTATACAACTAACAAAAGGCATTTTTGTGATATAATAATTATTAAACTTTTTGTAGACCACAAAAGCATTTTTGCCAAAAATGATAGAAAATAATCATGGTCATATAGTTACTATTGCATCCATGGGTGGCCATGTAGGAATTCATAAAATGGTCGATTATTGTTCGTCAAAATTTGCAGCGGTTGGATTCGACGAAGCGTTGCGAGTGGAACTGGAAAAATTGGGTAAGTTTAAACATTATCAAAAAAGTATAAACGGACGTGTTATCTAACTAAATATAGTTGCATACCTCTTTCGCAATTCATGCCCAAAGTTTTAGAAGAGATATAAAGCCTTCGGGATAATAGTCGAACCATGAATCCCATTGTCGTATTGCATCACCAATTCCGGGGGTACCTATGGATTCCCCATCCTCGGATGTCTTCTAACACAACACCGATAACCACAATCAGACCATTTGCACCACTATAAAGCTTTAAGCTCAATCCCTCCCCCCCTCCAAGCAAAACAATTTGCAAGTGTCCTTTTTAACCCTTCATGTCCTAAATTGCTTTTATAAATAAAAATAACTTTGTATATAAATTTATATTGGCACCGGTACAAATAAAGCTATTAACAGAAAAGGCGGTGCCGGATTATCCATAAGGCGGATTAGGTAACTGCCTAGGGCCCCGTGCACGCACCAAGAAAAAAAACGTTTCATCGAACGAATTTTTTTTTTGAAAATTTGTATATTTCTTCAATATTATTCCTTTTTTCGACGCATGTTGTCAGTTGATGAAATACTTCATACATAATAGTAGAACTAAAATTAGTTATATTTGACGATATAGGTAAGGTAAGCGTTAATTTAAAATAACTTTCTCTTTCCTGCTCCATCGTGATACCTGGATCATCACTTATCTATAACTATAACCTATTCATTAAGATCGTTTCCATGAAAGCAAAAATCATGTGAGGTGATGCTGTAGCATCAAGTCAAGGTAACCATGTTGTTGCAATATCACATAAGAGATTAAGGTAACAAGATACCAAAGGAGTCGATCTGATCGACTCCTTTGAGAAAGTAAGAAAAGGGGTCCCGAGAATTGCATTGCCCTGATGAGGTTAATCCCGCACCGAGAAAAGGTTATAAGTCAAAAAGTATTGGGACACTTCCAGTAGGTTGGGAACAATTTATGAAATGGCGATTAATCTGCGAAAACGTCCACCGGAATATAAAGGTTTAAAAATATATCTGTAATTACGCACAAAGAATTGGACATTATAAATAAATGAAAACAGTATAAATGGGTATTACATTATACATAATAATATCATAAATTTATCTATTTATTAGTATTCTTCATAAAAATATTTTCTAACGTATAATTACACAATTTTTAGGTGTAAAGGGAGTAAAAACGACAGTAATTTGCCCTTATTTTATACAATCAACCGGTATGTTTAACGATGTAGTGTCCAGATTCTTGCCAATTTTAAAATCGAGCGAAGTTGCCGATCGAATAGTCGATGGTATCCAAAGGGAAAAATTATTTGTTCCAATTCCTGGATACGCAAGACTGATTTTTCTGAAATGGTAAGACAATAATCGCGATTGATGTATTAGATAATAAATTAACGAATTCTTAAAATTTTGTTTAGGTTGTTCCCTTGGTCTGTCGTTTCGTTGTTCATAAGAAACGTTATTTCAAATCCATCGCCAAGAAATCCCGAAGTTTTAACTCCTACTCAAATTATATTCAATAATAAAACAAAATTTGACAATAGATCGACCAAACTAAATCAGAAGATTGTGACAAACAAATAACTAACTTATTTCGCGTAGCTCTTAATTAGTAGTGGTACCTAATACCCATAAATAATAAGTACATACTTAGTATATTATATAAATACATAAGCATAAAAATTATGTACCTTTTATTTTTTTTATATTGGAGATTTAACTTTGTATTGCCTACATATGATATTAAAATATGTTTTCTACCAGGTTTTTTATCATTATGTAAACTATGATTAAAAAGAAACGTTATCGTTATTACTTGCGTTGTATTTGCTAAACTTTTAATGCCAACAGAAATGCGGTATATTTCGATTTTGTGTGTGTTAATTGTAACGATTTTTAAAATTATTTCCAACGAAAATGTTGCAGAAAATGTAGCTAAAGCAGAGATATGTCGATCGTACGATAAATGCGATTCTTGTATTCAATCGGAAGTATTATATTGTTCTTGGTGTTTTGATGAGGTGAGTAATGCATAACTGGCTAACTAAAATTTTATACGTATGCCTTCTATGTCAACAAAGAAAAAAAATTGATATTTTAATATTTTGATATAATTATTACGTAAATACCAAGGGGGACACTTTTCGATTCGAAAAAATTAAATATGTGCAACAAATTAATTTGGAATAGAAGTTTGCAAAGCTTGAAATGATATTTTTTAGAATTACGAAGGAAGTAGGTGCGGTATAAAAGAGACACTGTTGCAAAATGGTTGCAAAACCGAAAACATCATCTTCGGCGAAGATATCACTTCAGAAATCGTAAATTCGCAAGACGATAGTGATAAAAATTTTAGCGATGTAACTCGGCCCGATAATTTAGAAGAATCTGTTCAAATTAAACCGCAAAAAATAACTATTAAACTAAGTCCCAGTAAGTACGAACTCGATTATACTACATATTAATTTTTACATAAAAAGCGAAAGAGAAATTTTTAATTATAATTATTTTTTAGAGAAGCCTTTAAATATAAAATTCAAATACAGGTTGGCAAAAAATTATCCACTCGATTTGTACTATCTAATGGATTTAACTAAAACGATGGAAAATGATGTAACATCGATGACAACTTTAGGAAAGGAACTTACAGATGTTTTGCAAAATCTTACTCGACACTTTAGGGTGGCCTTCGGCTACTACTCGGATAAAGTGGAAATGCCGTTTTCAAAAATGGCAAAGAATTACATAAAAAATCCATGCGTCGATGAGGGGACGATATGCGTGAAAGCTTTTGACTTTGTTCACAGTTTAAACTTTACAAATGATGTAGATAAATTTATTGAAAAAGTTAGTTTTTCGACGCTCGAACATTTTATATCTCGTGCATTATAATAATAAAATAATTATTATTTTAGATAAAAAGCAGTAAAACTACAGCAAACTTGGATAATTTAGAAGGCGGCTTGGATGCATTATATCAGGTGGTTTTATGCCAAGAGCAAATACAGTGGCGACAAAATTCGAGAAGAATCGTCGTTATTGCCACCGACGGTATTTTACACTCTGCGGGCGATGGAATTTTGGCAGGAGCAGTAAAAAGAAATATCGATAAGTGTTTATTAGACGCAAAAGGTGTTTATCAAAAGTCTTTAATCTACGACTATCCGTCCCTAGAAGAAATGTATAATAAATTATTAAACCATAAGGTATGGGATTTCCTTAATTTTATTATGCCCGTTAACTAAGATTTTTAAATAGAAAATAGTTCAAATTATTAATAACGAGTAGGTAAGTATATAATCACAGGTACAGACCGAACGGACTCGATGGAATTTCTTAGCTCGACTCTCCGATGAACATCGACACTCTGTGAATACTAAAAGCTGCCTAACCCACCTAGAAAAAGCTAACGAAATCGATTGTTAAAAAGTCGACTAAAATCTAACAAAAACAAATGTTAACAGTCGATGCAATAATCTTGCTAATTAAAGAACTTAATTTAATTTAAAAAAAATATAATTATTATTATGCATCACTAACTTAATATCTTAAGTGATGGCAATATTGCCCAACGGGACAGTCCAATGTTATTTGTAATAAAATAATTTTTTTAGACAAACGTAATATTTGCTGCAAAAGAAGATTCGATCGGTTATTATAAAAACTTGAATAAAGTCATAGGCGCCGTTAGTTACGTCGGAACGTTGGCCGAAAATTCGACGAACGTAATAGATTTAGTAAAAGAGGGCTACTTAAATGTCGTTAAAAATGTTGAATTTATATCAAGCAAAAATAAAAATATTAACATTTCGTGGATCGATTCAAATAAATTAAATAATGTGGAAGAAGGTAAAGAATACAAATTTAGCTTTGACATACAACTCCTACAAATTCCAAAAAATATAAATGTAAGTATGCAGATCACTAGTTATAATGAAAATCGAAACAGTCTATTATTTCTTAAAAGAAAGAAACAATTGTAATAGAAGAGAGAAATATTGCTGAAAAATTATTAATAGAAATTCAATACATGGGTAAATGTAATTGTAAGGCCAACCGTCACAATAAAGAATACACCGAGTGTTCAAAACATGGAACCTATTCGTGCGGAGTGTGTGAATGTGAAGAAGGATGGTAATGCCGATGACAAAATTTGTGTTGTGTATAAAAATAATTAATCGCTCCCGACATATTATTTTACAGGAAGGGAGAAACGTGCAATCGAAACTGTATGGATCAAAATTTTGAAGAGTGTCGAGAGAAAAATACAACATACACATCGAGTACTTGTCATGGCCGGTAATTATTATTTTGTAATTTATCGAGAGGTTTCAGTGGTCGTCTTGTCGTTAGGTTCTACAATTACAAAAGAAAATTTTCGTTAGTATGTTTGACTAGACATTCTTATTCGATTTGATAATGAAGCGATTGAGCAAATTATTTTAGGGGATGGGGGTTTATCATAGTTAATTTAATTAGTAGCTTTCATTACAATTTTTAGTGGCGACTGCTCTTGTGGAAAATGTATCTGCGATGAAGAATATACAGGAAAATATTGCGAGAAAAAACAATGTTTAAAGTAAATAATTAGCAATAAATTTTATTAAACTTAAAAATTAATTATCAAATTTGTTTTATAGAAGCAAAGACGGAAAAGTGTGTGGTGGTCATGGATCATGTTTAAACGAAAAATGCCAATGCTCATTAACGTATACTGGAGACGATTGTTCGTGTATCAAATCGACAAATAATTGCATGGCACCAGGAACCTATACAGCATGCAACGGCGCAGGGAAGTGTGAATGTGGCAAATGTATTTGTAAGTCCAAATACAGTGGAATATATTGCGAAATTTGCGATACTTGTCGAGGACTATGCGAGGCATATGAAAATTGCACGATAGATTCGTTAGCTAATGTAACCAGATCCGATAATTGTGTACTTAATGATGGAGCAATATTAGCGCCCGAAATAGTTACGGAACCAATACCAGGCAGGTACAATTGTTTTTAGTCACATAATTTATTTACACATTTACATTATTCTTAGATGATCCGACGGTATGTAAATTAGTGCAAACAACAGACGAAGAAACTTGTTATATTCGTTATAAATACATAATTACAACGAGAGATGTGAAATTGCACATTCATTCGGAATGCAGAGAGAAGGTGCACAGAGCAGGAGTGACGGTGGCCATTATAATAGCAGTAATACTTGGATTTGGAATTATTTTCATATTTGTTTGGAAAGCAAAATTAAAAATTGACGAACGAAAGGAATTTGCAAAATTTAATAAAAATTTAAAACGCACACGAATGTTGGAAGAAAATCCACTTTATAATTCCCCTATTAGAAAATATGAAATGCCTATTTCTGATTCTAACTCGGCATTATAATAATCAACCCATTTATATATAATTTTATATTATCTACCGTTACTTGGGAAAATTAATAATAAAAGATGATTTTTGCAATACATTATTTAATTACAATGTTTTTAATTTACAGATAATTTTTATATAATACACTTTTTTATAATTACAAAACTTTATACAAAAACATTAATTAAAACATTATGTGATGCCGTTTTAATTTTTATTCTCCTATATTGGGGGCAATTTATTATAAGGAAAGAAAAAATAATTACATATTAAATAAATACTGGAGCACAAAAAATTATTTACCTTACGATATGTCGATTGAATTATTATCGGAATCTTCTTCTTCTTCTTCAATATTTTCTCCTAATTCTCTTAATCTACTTTTGAAATGATTTAATCGGACGTCCTGATCGGTTAACAGTTCTAATAAATCTTCTTGATCTTTTCTCAACCTTTCCAATTCTAGATTTTGTTCCAAATGCAATCCTTCCAATGTTTTCAATTTTTCGTTTAAAAATTTTACTTCGGAATTTTGAGCTTCGTTCAAATGCGGCGTTTCGCCAACAGAGCCCGTCGCCAATTGAGCTTTCAACAAAGTATTTTGATCTTGAAGTTGCAGATTACTTTGTTGTAATTCCGATATTTGTCCCTATAAAAACGTTATACAATTAATATGTGGAATCGAAGCCAATTTCCAATCACAAATACAAACCTGCAAAACGTCTCGCTCCATAACTAGTTTTTTAATTTCGTGGTGACAATTTTGCAATTTCGAATCTTGATCTCGAATCAAATTTTTATATTGCAACAGTAAACCGTTCTCTTGTTCGCTTAAACTCAATTCCGTCATACCATTGGAGAGTTGCTTGTGAGCAGTTAAAGTTTTAATAATTGCTCCTTCCAAAACTTTAAATAATTTGCAAAATTCGTACTCTAAAACGAGCTCGCACGTGAATTTGGCTTTCGCCTGAGGTTGCTTAGAAGCTTTGGCATAAATTTCGTGTCTAGATATTTCTCCCAACTTAGAAACGTAAGCTTCAGATCCTACCCGTTTTTCTATCAGTTGCGAGAGATTGTCTTTAGAATAATTTGGAACAGAGTCGTCGTTAAATATTACGCATATGCCCATTAAAAATGCGCACAACCCCTGTAATAATTCCTCGTTATTGTCGTATTCGTTGGCGGAAGTTTGTGCAGTTAAAAACGCCATAGCACCGGGAACGTTAAGGAACACCGCAACCGCCGAATTGCAATGAGACATCCAAACTGCCAATAGCATAAGTATTCCAATCTTAGATTGAAATTTATTGGTTTGTTGTAAATAAACTGCACACTGATGCAATAAGCTGATAGGTTGTGAACCAATATTTGTCGACAGCAACACACGAAGTAATTGTTCCTTTTGAGCAGGATTTTCAATTAGGGTATGAGATAGAGCAACGGCGGCAAACCAATTACTTAAGGGGTCCATATTAAATAAACCACCACACAAAAGTTGTCCCGTAGTCAAAGAGATACTGTTGCTAGACGATGGCAGTAGAGTTTGCACTACCTGTTGTTGGCCAATTTCATTTTTGTACAAGAAACATTCGAAACAATATAAAACTGCACATCTCAACGAAAACGGTTGTTTTTCGTTAACCATGGACATCAATAAAACGACTATGGCCGGTCGAGGCGGATTAGAAGGTGCCATGACGGATGCAAAATATTCCTGATTATTTAAATTGCCACGAATCACTTCTCCCACCGTATTTATAGTTTCAGTCAAAATATCGGCGGGCACGCCGTTTGCCATCAAAATACTACACAGGGCTTCCAATAAGTTAGCGTTTCTTAAATTTTTTTGACACGCACTAATAAGTTGCACGGGATTATGAGGCGACACTAGGGTGCGCAATAACTGAAGAACACAATGAATGTTTGAAACCTTTTGCGGCGACCAACCAATATCCTCTATATTCTCGGGTATTATAAACATTGGAGATAATTTTTGAATGTAAGAACCTTCTTTAAAAAAATTAATATTGCTGGTGTTATTTTTTAATAAATTCAACATTAAAAGTAAACAATCTTCAACTACAATTCCGCCTTCCACCCATCCTTCATCCTTCATCACATCAAAAAGCCTGTCAAAAGCATTTTCGAAAGCCACAATCTTTTGTATATTTGCATTTCCCTTGGTTAACTGTATCAGTAATAAAAGCGCGTCATTCCTGATAACGTCACGACCATCGGCTAATAAGTCCATTAGTTTCGAAACACCCATGGGGCTCACAAGAACTACATCCTGTATATCTTTAGGTTTATTAGTTAATAAAGAAGTAAACAGTTTAATTGCGGGCCATCTTACCCTAAAATCGTATTCTTCCAGAAAACTAATAACCAACAATACATTTTCCGAATTTTTAATAAACATTTCTGTAAATTGTTCGCCAACGTTGACATTCAAAGGTGCAACGTTTCCTTCGTTTTCCTCGTCAAACTTTTCGGGAGACGTAATATTACATAAGGCATCTAAACTATATCCAACTATCTCACAATCCGCTCGATCTATCTCTAAAATTTGTCTCAAAGAATCCATCGCCTGCGCTCCAACTTCCAATCTATACTTTCTCGAAAGAGCCTTTAGGGCTCTACACGCGTCACGTCTATCTTCTAACAGCGTAGAAGTGGTTACACGATCTACCAATTTCTCGACCTGGAAGAGACATAATGTAGAAAATAAAATTTGTAAGTTAAGATAAAACTTGAACTTACCGTTTCGGCACCGGTTGGTTGTGAGCCAGTTTGCGGACCACCTAACACAGATTTTAAACCGCTTTTAAAATACTCCATTATGGTTTTTAAATAATAACAAGTAAATTAATTGAATGGTGCTTGTTTACACCACGTCACTAAAATGTCAAACTAATGTCAAATCGAGTTAATGTCAAAGATTATTGTACAGAAACCTGTATTGGTTCTTCTCTGTAGCACCCACCGCGGTTTAGATTTAGTAAAATTTTTGAGATAAAAAAGTGTGAATAG
The DNA here is from genome assembly GCA_911387805.1 of Cantharis rustica. Lineage (NCBI taxonomy): Eukaryota > Metazoa > Arthropoda > Insecta > Coleoptera > Cantharidae > Cantharis > Cantharis rustica. The sequence continues at coordinate 47,944,925 of OU426881.1, read as the reverse complement.
AAAAACAAAAATTGTCATTTAAAAAAATAAGATTGACGTGTTTGAGGATTTTCTGAGAATATTCTCTAAAAACTTTTATCGAATTTGTTCCAAACTTTACGAGCTCACTGTATATTTATGATTCAAACAGAGAGGGCGAGATTGGTATCGCTATCACCTATGGCTATCGCTCCCTACGTTGAACGCTTGAACGCAACCAAATTGTGAATTGTCAAATTTCAGTTCTCAAGATGATTCCAAGTTCTATTTAAGTTACTTAATTATAACCAACCGTTGTCAAAAAATAATACTTATTTTTTAATATTATACTCCTCTTTAATAATTATTATCGGTTAATAAGCCAGGTAAGGCTTTGTTACAGGTGTATTTGATTATTGACTTTTTCGATTATTTGCCTCGTAAAACTATTTCACCTAAATATGGAAGACCAACATTCACAATCGGAATTAAAAGAAAAACCGCAATCGTTTACGGAGAAACATGCTCAACGCATGCAAAGATTGAAGAATTTACATTTGCAACGCAATCAGGCAAGAATTCACAATCATCAAGAAGTTGTAGCCGAGGATGCTCGCAACAAATTGCCAGCAAATTGGGAAAGTCGTAAAAATCGAGCCGAGTGGCTTCTACAGGACCAAAAGGCACGTCAAGAAGCAGCAGCAAAAGGCGAAGACTATAATCGTACCAAATTATTAAATGTATCTGCACTCGAGTCAGATAATTTTGATCGTAAGAAAAAGAGAAAAAATCCCGACGTGGGCTTTTCCGATTTTGAAGCTGCCACTAAAAGACAGCACGATCGTTTAATTAAAAATATGGCTCCTAAAGATATGGAACGATATGAGGAAATGAAAGAAAAATATGGAAATGCTTTCTACGGTGGACCTAATGTTATTATTCATGGATTGCACGAAGATCGTAAAGAAGCCGTCGATAATATGGTAAAAGATTTGGAAGAACAAATTTCTAAACGCGAAAAGTATTCTAGAAGGCGAACTCATAATGACGATGCCGATATAGATTACATTAACGAAAGAAATGCTAAATTCAACAAAAAGTTGGAAAGATTTTATGGTGAACACACGGCCGAAATTAAACAAAACTTGGAAAGAGGTACTGCAGTTTAATTCTCTTATTTTCTTTCGTACCTTGAATAAACATTTAATGTAAAAATTAGCATTTAATAATCTTTTTTTTTAAATATATAATAATTAACATATTTATCTTACGAAGTAATGATGTACAGTTAACTTGATAACATTATGTTGTGTGTATGTATATATTTTTTTATGATATAATATGATGTATGGAAAATATAATAAATTATTCAAACTTTCTATTTCATTTACTACTAGAGAACCCACGAATGCACCACCCCTGCAAAAAATTAATTGTAATTTATTTTAATATCAACGTACCTAAAGAAAATTAATGTTTTGTTTTAGTAGAATCGCAAAGCATAATAAATGGGCTATTTTGAAAGAACGTTGCCACTTATTAACAGTGCCTTAAGCGATCATTGAGATGCAAGGTGGCTGCTGTTTTCAAGAAATAATCATTTCAAATGATTTTCTGAAATCTATTGAATTGACAAACTTTGATCAAGTAAACGATTCTTCAGAATATCACCTGAAATAATTTCTTGAAATATTCGGCTCCCTGTAAAAATAATTGCTTAGAACACTAAGTAAGTGGAAAAATTCTTTAAGAATAACTGTTTTACGACAATTTTTTCCATTTGCAGTTCTACTTGTTGCATAATTGAATCTTGTCAATCAATAATGAGTGCAACCGTAACTTATAATACAATTTTTCGGCCACTATTATGGATAATTATTCCTCAACTTGCTTTACGTCCAATAAAAATTACTTAAGCCTTAATGAAATGTTAAGAGCTTTGTTCTTGGTTAGAATAATTTTTATTGAATGTAGAGCAACTGAGGAATTATTCATAATTCCATAATTATGCCAACAATTTTTTTTGTAAATTGCACTTCATTATTAAATTATGTTTAAATTAGTACTTTTTCGCGAGTTTTTCAACAATTTATTTCTAAAAAAAAATGTAAGTATTAGACCATACATTATAAATTTTAAACATTCTATTGATTATAAAAATATAATTAAAACAAATAGTATTATTATTGCAACCTAATTTAATTACCAATTTAAACATAATTTAATAAAAATAACTTCACTCGATGAAATTCATACATCATTATAACTCATTATTAATTAACATGGTTGTATTAAGAACATTAAATGAAATAATATGAACGCACTATTCGATCAAACAGCAAATAAATGCTATTAAAAATTGATGTGAGTTTACTTTACACGTTGAAGGATGTGATTAAAATGAGCAGTACGTACTTTATACTCAAAATTTCCAACTACAAACTTCTTTGTCGAGTATAAACTTATTTTAATCGTATGAAAACAAGGTGAAATTCAGATGACTATAGTTTCTAGGCTTCTATATACAACAAACCTTGTGTTTTAATAACATAATAAGATTCGTATTTTGTAAATTCCAGGTTTTTTAATCAAAAAATCCCATCTTAAGGTCTTTCAACCTTTTTTTGTTTTTAATCCGATTTGCTACCAACTATGATTTACCACCATACAAAAACCATTATCGAATATAATGGTAAAATTCTAATAGAATATGAAAACTAACGCATAAATTTTAATTATTGAACAGACGGACACGGGAGCCAGATCATAACACATTTTACTATACTGCTCCGTTTTATTCACATCACGAATGATCAAAGTACATGTTTATGAAAGTAACTGCAAGTAATTTTATCATTGTAATAGACTACTTTTAAAACAGTATTATATATTTCATTTAATAATGGTAACATAAAAAAATCAAATTTTACTTACCTATTAGAATATTAAAAAGCAACGTGCACCACACACAAAAATAAAAGGTTAGCAAAGAAAGAAATGCCAAGCTACAAAATGCTCCTTATATTAAACTACCAAATTCCCACAAAATAAAAATGTATTTTGCTATATTATTAAACCAGTCATTAAGAGTTACTTTTGTGTGGAAACCCTAATTTTTCTAAATCGGACTCGGATTAGAATGATTGTAAAATTTGTCAAAGATTGTACCAACAATTACACAGTTGTGATTAACAAATAAATTTCAAAAATTGAATTTGAATGACATAATACATTTCCATACAAACTATTCAAAAAATCCTAAGTAGTGCTAGAAGGTTGTTCTGGGTGAAGATTTATAATCGAGCCTAGTTTTCATTTATCTATGAAACATGTTTGCATCAAATCAAGAAGAAGAAAAGTTGACACCAAAAATTAAAAACCAAGTTTCTTTGAATCCAAAGTTCTTTAGACTAGAAAACTTTGTATTGTGCAAAATTTGAACTAAATCAATTTTTCTAATTTGGTCTAACCTAATTCAAATTTTTTCTTGGTACCTTGAATTTGAAACACCGCACCGTGAAATTTAAATTAATGAAATTATTAAAACATTACCAATTTAAAATATTGGCGGTCTTAACCTATTCTTGATTAAAATTTAGGAACTTCTTTTTTCTAATGCTAAATAAAATCGTCTTGAATGGTTTACTAGCTCAATTGGCAAAATAAAAATCCAGAATAAAATTTTATTTATTACCTACACAACTTGTTTTTAAGAAATGCAGAGATGTAGGACGATAGAGAAAGAGATAAGCCGTATAACAGGTCAACCCCAAAATCTGTGATGGAATTATGACAAACGTGTTTTTAAATGCCATTAAGATTTTTTAATTATCGACTACAAACATGCATAATTGAAATTATTGTATCCGTCTATATTTGGATAGAGTTAAGAAATTTTGTGGTTTTATTCGATCCTGAAATTCCTACTCTGTACTTAAGGAGCTATAATGGCAAACTACTGCTGCAGTTAAAATTAAAACTTAAATAAAAAAATTATTTTTTTGTTTTAAAGTAAAACACAAAAAGCATGCAAATATATGAAAAGAAAAACCATGATCTTAGACATCTGACAGTGGTTAAAAAGTTAACAAATCACAACACAATAAATAACATCTTACGCCGAGCTATCCGTGGGGTAACGTGTATATGTATATTATCACCAGGAGCAGCAGACACTATAAAAAAATTCAAAATATTTATTTTTAAAATAACTAACAATACAGGTTTCATAATGTAAAAAATCACTGCGATAACACTAGCTCATCGCGGTTCTTTTACCTTGAGTAAAATAAATCTAATATAAACTCCTCCAAATTACTTATAATCTAAACTTTTAAACTAAACACTAGCCAATAAAATTTTACTTCGGAGATGGGATTTTCATTAATTTATGATTCGTCTAGATTTTGTAATGACTCCATAAAATTTTCAATGAAAATAGAAATAACTAATTTTTTAATTGAATGAATCTAAAATACTTTTTTTTCAATTGGTTTTGAATTCTTCATAGTACATGAAGTGAGAAAGTTTTTTTAAATCAAATTATTAATTGATATCTGTCTTATAAACCTTTCCTTCCAAACCCTCTCAGAAGTAACAATCGTGTCGACCAGTATAATTAAATCATTGTATGTTTATAGTAATATGCAGTTTGTACCTAATGAAACGATTTTAAACACACATAACCAGATAACATCAATAAAGCTTTGTTATATCACAAAATGGAATTGGATGGATCCGTAGGATGTTAAAAAATTAACTGCCATTTTAATGGTACAATAGTTTCGTTATTAAAAAATAATATATTAAGAAATTGTATTATTTGCACCACCATTAATATGATTAGAAGTTTGAGAATGGAATTCGCGACCATTATTGTTATTATTATTATTATTATTATTGTTGTTATTATTAAAGACCTGATTTGGGCTATACGGTCCACTTTGGCCTAAAGGTCTAATCATTCCAAATGCTAAGCAAGGATTCGGAGGTTCAGATTTCATACCGTGGAGTATACGGGGCATGTCGCATTGTTCACATTTGTCTAAGAGTGGATGATTCTGGAATGTACACATGTGGCAATTCCACTTTGGATCTTCTATCTCTGTGTGAGTTATTAACTGAGATCCCTGATGATGGATATGCCTTGATTGATTTATCGATGTTCTCGATGTAAAAGTACCACGCTGACCTGTGTATATATTTCTATAAAATTCTTCGTTTGTTTCTCCCAATGGAACTATAGCAAACATATTATAAATTAGTATAAATGGTAAAAAAAATCATTTGCATAATTCAAAAAAAGTAAAATGAAATAATTGTTGTAAATAATCGAAACTCAAATAGTGTCCTTACCTCTAGCAATACTTGAAGGTACGCTAAGAGAGTCCATAAAAGTCTATAAATTAACGGACTACAATAATTGATTTCGTTTAAAAAAAAAAGCCAATTAATTTCCTTCACTGATAGCTCAAATATTGAATTTTATTAGTGTTTAATTAAAAATTTATATATTTATTAATTTTAAAAGAAAAGAAAAAAAACTAATCAATAAGATTCAAGAATTCGTCCATATGTTTTCAAGGGAATGGATCTTAGCACAGAAACGGCAGTACCTCTTTAGATACATAATTTTTAGCATAAAAACTAATTTAATATGTTACCTTTTGATTCTGATTTCCTATCGATATCATATGTAAGACGTTCACATTGTCCTCTAAGATGTCGTATTTCTTTTTGCAACTGCTTCTCAATTTCTGCATCTACCTTAGATATAAGTGAATTAGGCTTTTCTAAAGACGCAACTTCTTCTTGCATAGCTATCAGTCGTCCTTTTTCAGTTATCAGTTCTGTACGTAATCTTTCTATGCAAGCTCTTTGTTTATATATCACAGACGCTGAAAAATGAAATATCATAAATTAATTGCTCAATTTATTATTATTAATCAAGAAAATTACTTGTTCCAATCTTAAAACCAATCTTAATGATATGCATTTGTGAACTCCGTTTGTAAATTGCACTAATGTTTTTTTATTTATTTACTGCAGAAATATTTTGTTTACAAAATAGATATATTTTATAGATTAAAATAGATATAATAGATATATTTTCTACACCTTTGGTACACATGGTTATCTCTAACAATAAGGTAATGTTATTATATTGTCCGGTACATCAAAAAACTTTTTTGTGAAAGAAATTGTTTTATTTTAGTGCAAGGTGGTTCTAGGACATTTCCTACTAGAATATTTTCCCAACACTTCTGATTTATTACTAGAAAAAAAACTTGAAAACGTAGAGGTACATAATTTATATATTAAGAATAATTAATTTCGTACATTCAGGACTTACCGTATAATTTTAGTAACAATTCAGGAGTGGTATTGAAATGTCCTAGTTGAGAAATATCCGGTCATTATCTTTTACTATTGTCGGTAGTAAAATTAATTTAAATTACATTTAAATATTATTCCTTGAAAAAAAGAAAAAAAGAGCTTACTATCACACCCTAAAGATACTGAATGCACGTGGAAAAAATTCTGCTTACACAAACTAAAATGTAGGGCATTCGATGTTGTTTGTATCGGTCAAATTGGTAGAAAACTAGAAGACTAGATCGAACCTAAAGTGGTTCCAACAAAACGTTGTCACGGAACTTTAGACCTCGTCATAATTTTAAACCATACGAATTAAATTTAAATGACATGAGATTTTATTTCTATCTTTGTTACACATATCGTTTGTATTCGTCAATGCAAATAATAATCGGTTGTCTGTGCTACATTCAGCTTATGACGAGGTCTAAAGTTCCGTGACAACCACTATATAAATCTGCCTTCGCTGAAAATTTAGCAAACACCGAACACAGTTTCAATCCAAACACCAACATTGTACTACTACATCGAGTTAAGAAAAGAAAATTCCTCGACATTCTAGAAACATTTTTTAAAATGTCTTTATGATCTTAAATGTTATGTCAGATGTAGCTTGTGACTTGTCTTGAATAATTTTAGTTTTACTTTCTTGTCGATACTGCATGATTATGATAGAGAAATCGAAACGCCCCAAGTAAATAGTAAAAATATCTATTTGTTTATTTTAAGAAAGTTCACTTTATGTCAATTAATTGTCTGGTGCCTAGAAGCAGATTAATGGTGACTATAGATTTTAACTTGATTTAAATCTTAAAAGATTTAAACTATGAAATAGTAAATTTAAATCGTATTTGAACTTCTTTTTAAGTTGTCAAAATCGCTCCGCTTCTGCGTCAATTCCTATAGATTCGCCACGAAAAGTCATACTTTTGTTTTTAATAAAGCAATGTATCGTTTCGAAAAACTACACAGTTTTTTTGCTTGCTTTCGCGAACTGGAACATTTGTCACAAGTTGGAATGCCTGTATACTTTTTGCCGCAAATCAGAACGGCACCAGCGCACTGTTCTCTTCGATTTCAAGCTCCGATTAATACATATTAAATATAATCGAAAGGTGAAAGCACCACCTTTAGGGTTTAGAAACTCGAAGCGAGTTCAATATTTGACAAATTTACATAATAGATTCCAAGTTCAATGAATTCTAGAAAAATCCCAATCTTGAGGGCCCCTAGCCATGTTAGCCGCCTTACTATCTTTTAATTCGATATTTTATTACTCTTTTGTTCAACTTGTAGGTAAAATAAAATAACCAAGTAAAGCCTCGTTGAGATAGATTATTATATCAACGGGGCCTAACAAATTAGGCAGTAACCAAGAACTTTATCTAACAAGTTATTTCTTGAAAGTTTAACGGAAGAAGAACAGATAGGCCCTAAGTGTAATAATTTTTGTAAACCTTAATTTGATAATTTTTAAGGTTGCGAATGCAGCATAATATAGTAACCAAATGGAAAGCGATTTATCTTGAAAATACATCCAACTGTAATTTTTATAAGTATGGATACTGACTGATTATTATCGATGAGAAAATGATACCTTTATAAAAATAAAATTGTATAATTTTTTTGTCAAGTAATAAGTTGGAATTCAGAACTAATAAGATTATTTCAGTGAATGTGCTAAAATTATAACGTCACACGTTCTAAAATATTTTTAGAACAACATTGCTTATGATTTTATGTTTTATATAGGTATGTTTTTATCAATGCCTAATATTATAAATCACGCCAATGTGTAAAAATCAAAAATAGTACGTAATTATCGATAAGTATGCAATTATGCACCGTACACAAAAATTATAGAATGAATAAGAAAATCAGGTGTTTCCATCTCTACCCACTTGGTATATTTATAACTTGATCCACCCACGTATCCTGTACTACGTTATTTTCACTTCGACAAGGCCGTCAAATATACACTATTAAAAACACAATCGTTGTAAAACATATAAATGGGTAGGTACTAGTAGATGCACATAATTAACCTATTATAGTACCGCTATGTTACGCCAAAAAGAATATATACTATACACCATGTCCCAAAAGTGATATTCCATCAATATTAAAAGATTAAAAACTTTTATTATTCATATTTTAATATTTACAGTTATTTTGTTATTTATTAAAAGATGTTATAATCCAGTATAATTTGTAATTATTGTAATGTACACAATCACACCGAACCAAAGTACTCAGATATTACGAAATATGCAAATTTTCACTTAAATCCAATTAATCTTATAAAGACAATGGTAAGAAGTGAAAGAGAGAGAGAGAGAGAGAGAGAGAGAGCTTCAAGACACAAGCATAATAATAAAGAGAATAATTTAGCCATGTCGGCTAATGTCGATTAATAGAATTTAATGTGGTAGGGTAGTCTTCTTTGGTCATGATCCTAAAAAATTCTGTGAAGTACGTATACTTAATTTGTCAAAGAGCCAATAATGCCGTTTTGCAAACATCGGTTGGTGATTTATGGATTCAAATACATTCGAGTTTTATTATTGACGATATTATATTTCGTATTATTTCATGGTTTAAATAAAAATCGATCGTCTTTAAAGATATCTGATAGTATGTCCTCTTTAGCATTTATTTGTATATTAAATTTTGCCCACGTAATCACTAACAAAATAAGAAAAAAAAATAGAGGTACTCGTACTAGTTTGAAACATGAGTGGACGATCCAAACTGTTCTGTAAGAATTGTCGGACCACCTGTATCAGAGAAACCGAAAGACAATTAACGCAATCACTAACTTAATAAACATAAAAAGGATCCGTAATCCAAAATATAGAACTACCTCAGATAGAACGCACACGAAATAAATGAAGAATCAATCAAAATCTTAAATGAAAAGAAAAAAGTTATAAGTTCAAAAGAAAACAAAATCCTGTTAATTGGTCGATTCTTAATGATTTAAAGCATTTTTTGAAAATCGTCCTTGAAGCAGTAAAAAATGGTCAGCAAAGTAAAAGTAAAAATAAACATAAATAAAATCTAATAAATCGCAACCAAAATTGTCAAATTACAATAAATAATATTTATTTATTAATAAATTTTGTTCAAATAACACTTTATATAATAATAATCTATTATTATTATTATTCAAGTGTTTGCAAGAACTTGGGGATAAATAATCTATTGAAGCCAATCTAATTAAAGCAAATCTACATCATTTTTCATGTTGGATTTGTTATCCAACATGAAAAAACAGAACATTTTCATTAGTACCTATCATTAAAAATTTGCAACTGAGTTTTCAGCACAATTTATGGATTTCCATTAACCGTACCTTCTGACACAACTATATAGGTACATATTGTCATATTGTGGTGTTTCAAAAGGATTCGCACCCACCCTGTACATTTTTAAGAAAATTTTGTTTTAAATAATAGTTGTAATTTTGTAAGATTGTGAAATTAGACAGGTGGGGAACGAATCAAAGGAGATACGAGGGCATTTTAGCCAAATACGCCGACCGAGCTGGTCGTTGATTTTGGCTCTCTGTAACATTTTGAGATTTCGTGATCTTTTTTTGAAGTTGTGAGTAAATTTTGGATTTATTAGATTAAATAAGGTAATTTTATGCAAATGCATTATTGCGCCTTTTTTGGAAGTATATTTTTGATATTTGGAATTGATTTGGATTATTTTTTATAAGTTGCTACCGAGCGGTAGTGGATTGATTGGTTTCCCTGATTTGGAAAAGGAATAATTGCAAGTTATAAATTGAACCTGGATTGTTTAAAATTGAAAAGTGTAAAAATTATTGCGTTCGTAGGAACGAATGGTGCTATCGATAAGCGGGCAATTTAGATAAGGCATAAAATCGAAACTGCGATCCCTTTAGAAATTAATTAACGATAAATGAAATAAAATTTCAAATATCCTTATTGTCGACCGTAAAAACTAAGAATAAGAAATAAATAGTTGAGATAGAGGTCGTTATAATCTACAAAGTAGATGAATTTCAAAATACAAATTTGTAGCAGGACATCGGTAGTCAGGACCGTATTAGGAATCAATAACGAATGAAAAAAATAGAAAGAAAAAAATTATTAAATTCAAAACGCCTGAACGAACGACATGTTTCGGACTTATTCGTGGTATTACCCAACGAAATTGACCTCATCAGGCTCATATTGACAAAGAAAATATAAAATTAAACTTACCATTCGATATAATAACCGATATAATCTCTACGAGTTTATATCATATTAATATATTATATTTCAAGCTTTATAAGATTGTCTCATACTGGAAATGCTACAAACATTTTATCTTTATCTTGTATAAAAACATATTTATCTTCAATTAGATATTCATTTAGCACGAATAAAACGATGTTCATTTTAGAAAATCAAAAGTAAATTAAAACCTTAAAAGGTCTGTCTTTTCAGTAATGAAATAGAAATAACATTAAAACTAAAAATTTTTGATTGCTTTAATATTCTAAATTCGTGAAAAAGAGTTACTCGTCTTGTAGACTTCTACCCATGGCAGTCACCTGCCATTTTTCCAACTCGTGATATAAAATACTATTCCTATAGTTTTTTTCATTTTGTAAATAATATTCAAATATATTAATTATTAACTTGTGATAAATTAACGTTTATTTAACTTGTTCTTTTTAAACTTATTTAATGTAAATAATATTCGATATTTGTAATTTGTTTGATAAGATCAAGTGAGGTAAATATGAAACAGATAATAATTATATCAATTGATACATCTATTATTTTGAAAGCATAAAAATTGCGTTTCACTTTTAACCTTAAGAAAGAGAAAATGTGAAACAAGCCTGCGACTTCGCCTTAACCTCTGGAATTATGTTAATGCGGCATTTGTAAAGTAGATAAAAAATGTAAAAAGTTAATATTACCAATTATTTAAAACAAAAGTTAGATGTAATAAACAACGAAGAAAGTGAAGCAAGTTTGAAGATAATCTTTAAACATGGGAAAAACTATTAACGAACGACCTGTAGAAGAAAACATATTGTCCGCCTAATAAGAAATATGCATTTAGTTAGTTTTTAAATTAAATTAGAAAAGCTACCTTATCGGCAGAAATTATAACTCGCAAAAAAATCTAGAATTTCTATAAATCTAAAATGTAATATTATGCTTACAGAATTTATTTTAAACAATTTTTTTAGCTGTACTGTAAAATAATATCGAATAAAGTTGAAAACATTTCTTATTATAATACTAAATTTTTTCTGAAATATAAATTTTACTATTCTAGTTATATGCATTTAAGTTTTACTAATAAATAAAATACTTACACTTTGATTCTATTGCTAAATCAGGTAATGAGCTGGTTCTAACAGGTACAGTCTCCTGAACATGATTATGAGGATGATAACTGCTGCTTGGTCTAGTTCTAATCGAGGATACACTGCCTCCTCCAGGTCCCACGGTAATTTGTAGACGACTTTCTAAACCCTTTTGAGGATCAAAACTACTTGTCGAATAGGTAAGGCTAGAATTTTGAGAAGTAATATCTATAGGTGGTTGTGGTTCGGTCGAAGGAGGTCTTAATGTCAAATTAACACTAGTATAACTTCTTTGCGATGTTGGATCTTGACACCAAGGTAATTGAGGAGTCACTTGTAATACCGAAGTATGTTTATGATGTTTTGGTGTTTGCACCAAGTCCATTTGACAATTAACATTTAAAGATAAGTTGACACTACCACTGCTTATCAGTGCTTCCGTTGTTTGTGTAGGAGTTTCTATAGTTTTTGGTCTCTTATCCGAGTCATAACTTTTAAAACCACTGCTTACGCTCGATATTAATCCGGAATTTAAACTACCACTACTACTAATACCACTGGTCGAAGCACTTGCACTGTTTCCAGATCCATGGTAAATAGTAGATTTTTTTAAATTATCCAATGAATTTAAATGAGATTTTACAAGCGCACTTTGTTCACTTTTAGTTGGAGAATTTTTTGCATTAGAAAAACGTTTTATACTTAAAGGTGATTTAGGAGGTTTGTAATTTAAATTCTCTGCATTAAATAATTTTTGTAAATCTAAGCAACGTTCGGAGGGTTGGATTTTATTGAAACCATTAGTATCAATTTCGCACGATGACGCTGGAGTAAAAACTGAAGAATCTCGTTTTATTTCTAAATGAGTAGGTCTTTGAGCGACTATTTTCTTTTCAACAAAATTCGCAATTGCAGATTTTGGTTCGTGCAAAACATTTTCATTAAAATCACCAACACTTTCGTTCATTTCGGATCGTCGTCGTTCGGATAAATTTATATTTTCTTGGGGTTCATTCATATGTACAGATTCGTCAAAGATATTGTTATGTTTGCACATAAAATCTAAATCGCTTTGCTCAATTTCAGATAAATTGATTTCGTCAAGAGGTTCTGCAAGGGAATTAATAGGATCGGACGGCTTTGTTAGTGTTCGGCCCATGGACTCTTTGGTTTCCGACGATCTTAACGCAGCGGCTGCTTCTAAAAGTTCGCGATATGCTATGTTATCCTTTTCAGAAACGTTTTCGGAAGATGGATTAACAAAGTTTGTTATGCAAGCTGTAACAATATGATCTGGTATTGTTGGAAATTGCTGTTTAAGTTCGTGGAACAACTGCATGACTTTGATGTTAGACGTTCTTCGCCTTCCTCCGGCGAACATGGCCGGCCATTATGGTGGAAACACTGCAAAATTAAATTATGTTTTATTCCTTTCTTGGTATAAATGTAATAACATACTACATTACAATACCACTAGTCCGAGAGCTGGAAGAACTGAGCTTAAGTAAGGTTTTGAAATTCATTAAAGTATTAATACTGCTTAAATGTAACAGCTCACACGACTAGTAGTATTTGCATCAAGTGAAAACGGACTCGAGGTTTAGAATATAAAAAGCTAGTTAGCGGAATTATTTCTCATTAAAGCGCTATTCCTAATTATTTATTTATTTGTAAATAAAGGTACTTTTCTCTGTCAGTTTTAGTTATTTATTTAAAATATATTTTATTTGATATAATTAATTTAACTGACATGTGATAATATTCATAACATTGAAATTTTTAGCAATGTTAAATTTAATTCACAACTTACTTACACAGACAATTAAATATTCTATGAAAAAAACTATTCAATTAAATAGCTTTCCTCCTTATAAGTTATGAATTGAATTTTTAGTTGAAATTGAATTGAAACTTAGATTTTGTTAGAATTTTTAATGTTGGTTACTACCATAGATAAGAGATTAGTTACTATTGTTTTACAATAGGAGTGCGAAATACGTATAATACTCTCGGGGAATTCTTTTGTAGAAAGTTTGATTTTCTGCAAATTGTTTAAATGAAATGTTATCGTATTTGTTACGATTTTACCGCCGTTTCTGATATAAGTTGATTTATTGACGTTTTTACAGGTTTTCTCAAATTTTTTAAGATAAGGAGAAGGATTGGCGTAGCAGTACATAGCTAAAAACTTTTCTCCTGTTTTTTGTGATCGCGGTGTCGGATGGTGCTTTGTTCCAACAAATTTTTCTAGCATTTTTGTAGTAGATTTTTACAATCGATCTGTGTTGCTTAACCATATACTGCTTGATAACTAAATCATATTACAGTACAGTCTCGGTAATCCGAACACACGCTAATCCGACCATCCAGTAATCCAAACAACAGAAAAAATTGGTAGTTTGCACAAATAGTTTATAATCCGAACACAACTAATAAAATTTTTGGATTATAGAAAAATGTTTGGATTGCGGAAAGAAAGAAAGAATGAAAAATAGTGTTTACAAGCTGAAGTAGAAAACTGGGTAAATGGAGGAAATCAGGAAAAAAATAATTTAACTGATTCAGAAATTATTGAGCAAATTTATTGAAGGTCCGAACGTAAAAGATGATGAAGAAAGTGACGAAAATGACAAATCACGTAAAGAATAAAGAAGCTGTCGACAGTTTTAACATTTATTTAAAATGGGCATGTGAAAATGATGTCCCATCTTATAAAATTTTATTGTTCCGGCAATTAAGAAAAGAGGAAATTTTCGTTTTTAGCTTTATCCAGTAATCCGAACTTCTCTGTAATCCAAATGATGCCAGATTTCTATTAGTTCGGATTACCGAGACTGTACTGTATATGAATAAAAGAGATACTCTCGGGTTATCAAGATGGTAAAATCAAACAAGTAATTCGTTAGGCCAACGTTTCGAGAAATCATATACGTGACAGCTGCCAAAAATAAGAGCTGAATGTTTGACAAAAAATAGCGCGGAAATCAAAATTCAATCTCTATTTTAGACACCCTTTATAAATGAAATTTTATTCTAAATAAAGACGATTCAATTTTCAAGATTAATAAGGGCCAGCAGAAATTCTCAAGTATTTCACGCTAGCCCTTGCCGAATCCAGTATTTTATACATTAATAATGTCTTAAATTACTGGTTAGATCTAATGGTTTTGAATGTTCGTTTCTGTAATGGTAGGTAACAAAAACTATTGACTTATCTATGAAAATTTTACCGTTATCCCTTAGAAATTTAGAAAAGTCGCCGTCCATTTTGCATCAAATTTATTAAATAAAATAGTACTTATAAAACAACTAGTTCCGTACAAATTTTACATCAAAAATATAAAAACTCACAATTTAGAAATCAGTTATCAACTACAATCCAAAACATGCTAAAATTTAAAGAACAAAACCAAACAACAAAACTCGATTAAAATAAATTCGTATGAGATGATTTATTTGACTCTAATTTTGTTGTTTGATTTGGCAAATTTATTGAGAAAGGTCCCAAAAATCACAAGGTCGAAGATTGCCCGATTCGTATGTATTGCATGTCAAAAATAGTCGTTAGCAAAATTAAACAATTTCCAAGTAAAACTAGAAATAAAAAAAAACGGCCCTAGTCCCAATAGTTTTCAAGTTCAGTTTTCGGCATAGACTTTACTTTCTGTAGCACCCAATTATCTGTAAATCGTAAATCCCCCCCCCCCCCACATAACAACTCTCTAACCAAAATGGCATTTTATTTCGAAGTTCACCATTTTTGCCCTTTTTTGAATGTTGTTCGGTTTTTCGAAATCCACTAGTTTTTGATGCATCGAACGACAAAAATGTATGAGTTAAGATTTAAAGTAAATAAAATTCCGATTACAATTAAAATAAAAGATTGTTCTAGCATTAGTAATTTTGAAGGTACGCTAGGTAGCTGCAGATTCATAGAACACTATGCATTGAACAATTCACAACGAGTCTTTTGGTATTACTTTGATGCATTAATGAATATGTAATAAATATAATATACTTATTTCCTGTGCACGTTTTATTTGTCAACAAAGAACGATGTTCGACTCGACTAACTTTGAATCGTCAATAGAATAATTAGAGAGAAATTCAACAACCGTCAGATCCAATATTCGAAAATTTAAGAGATTATTTGCAAATGTATTTTTGTAATTTACTACATAATATTGTAATAGCCAAACCGATTGAGACGGAAGAAACAAAAACTTGGAGTATGAAAAAATGGCAATTTCTTATAGAAAAGGAATAAAAAAAAAATAAAAATGAGCGTTAAGGGCATGCAAAAAAAAGTTAAAAAACACAAAATAAGTGAAAACATCATCATTTATTATATTATCTTTGATTGTCGAGTAATTGTAATGTGAATATTTGACAATAATTTTATATTATCATAGTATACAACAAAATTAAAAAAGCGGCCACTTTCTTGAACTTGAAATTGAAGCGGTATTAAAATATTTACAGATAATAAAAATTAGCTTTATTTTTTAACAAGATTTCAGCGGGGGCGGCTTTTACGTCATTTATACTCTTGACGTTTGGCATGCCATCGACACAGTGGGCGAAATAATCAGGTGTAAAACTAACTTTTTCTAATTTTGAATATGAAAATGTCGTTTCTGGTGCTGCATTACCACCTATCAGAATGCAATAACATTTTAGTAACATTAAAGTAAACGAACGCAGTAAACGAGTTTAATTAGGGCAATCGACTGTGTACTGCTCACCTAGATTACATTATTCCAAGTGAATGGCGCCTCCATGAAACAGCATAATAACATTAAATATCATCGTACACTTATAAACAAAATAGCCTTAATTAAAATTTTCTCCGCGCAATCACTTATATCACATGTCACCGACTGGAATTAAGATTTAGAAAAATAATATATGTAGTGTATACACAAATAGAAATTTTATGTCGTCAACAAGAAACGAAACATTTGCGCCATCTTGTACTACTTACCCTATCGACTCGAACAATTCTTTTCTCAGTGGCGGCGCCTTTTTAATTTAACATACGTTGGAATAACAAGTGGAATAAAGATCTCACAGACCAATTTAAAATGTACTACAAAATCGTTTTTTTTTTAAGAAAAATATTGGAATTTCTACTAAAACGACGACCTCTAAATGTTATCCATTCAAATTGCTTTGAATTTAGACGGTTTTACAATAACGAAATGTTCGCGATTTAAGTGTTACGCCTAAACTGAACCGGGCAAAGTCATAAATAAGGAAGATATGGACAGAGTTAAATGTAATATCGAATAAACGTAGTTCTTTGGTTACAACATTTTGCTTTTTTGTGGTGAATATTTAATATTATATTTAAATTATCTGAAGTTTCCCAGTGTAAATTAGACTTTGCAAACGACGCGCCATCTATAGTATTTATATCTCGAATCGACTATACTTTGGTATTTTCAAATGAGGAATCACACCTCAATAAATTCCAACGCCCGCCGCCGACATCAGTTGAAGGAGATATACGGTTTCCCCGTGGCACCTCCATATTGCCAAGAAGTTCATCGTACTTTGGTATTTATTTGAATTTGAACTATAATTTTTGGTTCGTGTGACCAGATGTTCGGGATCAATGATCTAAGGTAAGATCTATTATTATATTACAATGTAATATCGTCGTCGATACTGCAATAGGTCATATGTTACCAAAAATGAATTTAACCGATTTTTGTTAGGTTTTGAAGAACCATCGAATTACCCTCTACTTTTGTATCCACCTTTGATCATAAAATATTTTCTATTAATATGATTTTAAACAACGCTAGTTACGCCAATGTATCGTGCATATTTTGTATGTAGCACACTGTATTTTGGTGACAGTAGCATCAACTACTAACCTTTACTTTATCGAGTTTGACGTTTACCGTTTTTTTATAAATATTTTTTTGAAAAACAAATTGTCCCCTTAACACACGTATGCATTTAATAATTCTGCACGTGAACCGGTATAATTTTCATCCTACGCTACTGAAAAAGAGGTAGTCTTATTGACACAATTTAAGATGGAAGAAACTTTTATGTTGGTGTCTTTGGTGGTGGTTATGTTAATAGGATCTTATTTGGCAGGATCGATTCCGCTGTTTATTAATTTATCGGAAGTATGATGATAATGTTAAACGAATATACATTATATTATATTTAAAATTTTGATTCAACTTGCAGAGCAAGCTAAAGAAAGTGACCGTTTTTGGTTCGGGCTTGCTCGTAGGAACCGCTCTAGCAGTAATCATTCCAGAAGGTGTCCGTTCTTTGAGTAACGTGGAACATCCAAAAGAAGGAACCAACGATAGCGTTCAAACGTTACAAAAACAAGGCGACACGTTTTCCGTTATAGGTTTTAGTTTAGTTTTAGGATTTGTTTTTATGCTACTAGTCGATCAGGTATTTTAATAATTCGATAATAATATATTTTTATCGACGAGCGTTTTTTAGATATCGCAGAGTCGAAACGAAGCTTTAAATCCTTCGGAACGTAACGTCACCGCCACCGTAGGTTTAGTGGTTCATGCCGCCGCCGATGGTGTAGCCCTAGGTGCAGCCGCCACAACGAGTCACACCGAAGTAGAGATTATTGTGTTTTTAGCTATTATGTTACATAAAGCACCAGCCGCTTTTGGATTAGTAACGTTTTTGCTACACGAAGGCATCGAAAGGTTATTAATAATTTTAAATATATTAAATATAAATAAGTTCTTTCTTCTAGACAAAGAATAAGAAGACATTTGCTGGTGTTTTCATTGGCAGCACCGCTCTTGGCATTATTAACTTATTTTGGAATTGGACAAGAGCAAAAAGAAAAATTTAGCTCTGTAAATGGAACGGGTGTGTGTCGATAACAATGTTTATCTTTATAGTTTTTACATGTAATACTAATTATTAAATTTCTAGGAATCGCAATGTTATTTTCCGCTGGCACATTTTTATATGTTGCCACCGTACACGTGCTAGCAGAATTAACACAAAAGGGACATCACGATCATTCTTATACCCGAGTACAAAATGCCGAAGCGGGAATAAAAATTGTACAAAATCAACATACAACTTTGAAACATTCAGAATTGCTCATTTTAGTTTTAGGATGTTTAGCTCCCTTAATTTTAACTTTTATACATCATCACTAAGTATTTAAAAGTGTGAGACTAAGCTGTTAAATTTTACTTAAACAAATTAAGAAATTTTTTAATCTTTTTTTATTTTTTAATATACCTATGTACTATAAGTAAAAAAATATAGATATTAATGTATACTATTTATCTTTATGCAATATAAACAATGATAATTGTCTATAATAAACGAATGTAATTAGTATTATTAAATAATAATGATGGCAAGAAATAATTGATTGTTGAATTTGGCGCCACTTCGTCGTCGGAATATCAATTTGACACATGGCACGACAACAGTTACGACTAACGTAAACAAAACGAAATGGAAATAGGTTAGTTGAACACGTGGAAAAGAGATAGATTGTAATACGTAATGCCGAACTTACTTCTGTCGCTCATATCGAGCATTTGTCGTTGAACGGTTCAAGGAGTGCGGTCTCGTCGGCCATATTGTGTTTGTGAGGCGGACATATTCCTCCGCCATATTGTGCGACCATCTTTTATAAACAATAAATTGAAATTATTAAATTTAAAAAATTATGGCCGACCAAAGTATAATGTGCGAAGTGGAAATTCAACCAGATATCCAAGAGTGCGTTGAAATTGAGACTATTCCGGTGGATATGAACGACACCGTAGAAACCATTGTCGATTGTGGCGAACCAATGATTCCCATGCAAACTTTAGAAGGCCGAGAAATTATTTTGGAGCCCCAAGAGGAGATTATAGACGAATCTGGCGACCCCTTAAATTTATACGACGTACCCGTACCTGATGCTTCCGATATTTATATCGAATCTTCTCCCGGTCCTTCTATAAAACGCAGAAAATCAAATTCGATTAAAAATCGGAGCGTATTAATTAAAAATGAAGCAATGCTGTGCCCGGACTTGCCCATGGAAAGTAAACCCAGAAAATGGGAACAAAAGCAGGTGCAAATCAAAACGATGGAAGGCGAATTTTCCGTGACTATGTGGGCATCTGGAACGAGCGATGGTACGTAAATTTCTTAAATTTTTAAACTTTTCGAAACACTTCCTCCACAGAATTAGTACGTACTCGCATTCGCATCATAATTATGATGTATTAGGCATTATTTGTACCAACTTGCAAACACCAACAAGTTCTGCAGCCCACTAAACAAATTTTATAACAATTTATAATATTACAAACATTTATAATTATGTTTTCTTAAATTAAGCGCACAATTTGATAGCGATTTCGTACACTGCGGCCATAACTAATAATTTCTGCCATGTTATTAAATGGCTTCTAAATTTTATTATGGGGAATTTAATGGCCGACACCTCAACAAAAAAAAATTTATCAAACAAGAATTTTCATAATTTTTTCTCGATAACTAGTACTGTTCACAAATAAAAATGCAATTTGGTAGAGTTTACGTGTGTTGCTAAAAAGAATGGGACCACCTACTTTCGGTCTCGAACCATTTACCTACAAAAATTATTGTTCGAGCACCGAATATTTGAATATGTTCGTGGACAATAATAATTATGCGCATTCACCTAGACATATTTATTAATATTGTTTTATTTTTAATACTCGAAATTCTTTTTTTGCTTCCAAGATGAAGGTTCCAACCCCGAACCCGACCCCGATTATACCGAATACATGACGGGAAAGAAAATACCTTCCGATGGTATACCTGGTTTAGATTTATCGGATCCTAAACAACTGGCAGAATTTGCACGTCCAGGTTTAAAAAACCCTCGAGTACGTCGTCCAAATCAAGATTCGGTGGATAGAACAATCGGTAAGAATAAAAATTACTTTTCGCAATGATTATCATTATTTAATAATTTTCTTTGTTGCAGCTTGTCCCCATAAAGGTTGTAATAAAATGTTTCGTGATAATTCGGCAATGCGAAAACACTTACACACGCATGGGCCCCGTGTTCACGTATGTGCAGAATGTGGAAAGGCCTTTGTGGAATCTAGTAAATTGAAACGGCATCAACTCGTACATACGGGTGAAAAGCCATTTCAGTGTACTTTTGAAGGGTGCGGTAAAAGATTTAGTCTCGATTTTAATTTGAGGTTTGCTTTCTTTTAAGCAATATTATGTATCTGATACTTTAATTGTTTAGTTTTTAGAACACATGTTCGAATCCATACCGGCGATAGACCGTATGTGTGTCCCTTTGATGGTTGCAATAAAAAATTTGCACAATCTACAAATCTTAAGAGTCATATTTTAACACACGCAAAAGCTAAGTAAGTACGTTTAATTTATTTTAAAGGATTTCGTATATTGATTTCAAAAGTGAGTGCGAAATATTGACAAATCTTTAAGTGACTCAAAAAGACGCTTCACCTAATGTACAAACGTGTTCTAAATTGACGTATTTTATTTGTTTTGTTCTATAAACTAATTAATAAAATTTATAAATTATTGGTCTGTTGCGGAGAACGATTTTGTAATGGTTTTTGAATTTGAAAGGGTTTATTATTAAGTTTATTAAAACATCTAGAAAGAGTTTTGGAATTTGTCTTTGGCCTAAAAGCAGTTATTTTTAGTAAATCCTATTATCAAAAGCATGTAGCATTATAATAATATTTTTATTTTATTATAATAAAACATTTTATTTTATAAAATTAAAGAGCATGAAAGAAATTACAAATACGAATAGGAAACTACAGATTAAGGCGTCAAATGGAGTCAGCGCAGAAATTCAATCAACGTAATCCTGATTTTTATTAAAAAAATTGGAAGATTCGGTAGCCTAACTTTCTTGGTTTATTGTATTGATATTAATGTGTACAGAGCCTCACCCTGCTGAACAATAATTAAGATGATTAGAACAGGTTGTCACAAACAAGACTTGAACATGTGCTACGAGAGCATTGTCAATATCTTATTTGCACAGAAAGGGAGACTATGACTGCTTTTTGTTTATAAAATAAAATGATGATGAAGAAATCATGAAAATGTTCGTGTAGGAGAAATTTCACTGGTTATCAAAAGTTTCGACATTATCTCAATAAGATCAGATTCCTGTAGTATTATCTACAAGATTGACTTGTAGATTTTTTCCCTTTCTGCAAAAACAGTTTTCGGAAATTAAAACGAATTTGCTATATAAATTTGAACAAAACCACTGCTAGACTAATGGTGAGCATCAGAAGTTTAGTTGGTGTAAAGCTCGCCTCACACGATGCTTGTTTTGCTGATGGTTTCCTTACTTGTTTCTGTGCATGGTACCAAGCATGATGGTTCCTGTGCATGATTGGCTTCACACGAGTTTTGTGCATGCTGGTTTGCAAGTATGGTTTCAAGCTTCAATGCGCACAGTGACAGTCTAAAGTTTGTAAAAATTAACGCCTTTTTAATAGAAATTTAACGTAGAATATTAGCTGTTAGCATATTTTTGTGCAAAATACACAAATCGAACTACCAATTTAAAATGATAATCTCTTTCAAATATGGTTAACCAAAAAAAAACAATTTCGAAAAGATGATAAAATAAAGAAAATAACAAGAAGCAATAATAATAACCAATATAATAAAAATATTTTATTATTTTTAATATTAAAATAAATTATATTATTTAACCTAATAAACTTATTTGTTTACATCATTTCAATTCAAACTCGACTGAAACTCAGCATTTCTCGGTAGTGCTCGCACGATGCGGCTTTATCATTAGTTAGCGCCGAAAACATGCACGTAAACCATCACAGAAAATAACACCGGCTCTATCAGAGAAATCGTACACGAAAACATGCAGCAAAGCATGCACGGCAACTGCGCACCCATCACGGCACCAAGCAAGGAAACATGCAGGGAAACAAGCATCGTGTGAGGCGAGCTTAAGATTAGAGGGCTAACTAAAAAATTTGAAAACAAAATTTTGATATGAAAAGCCATCTATCACATCGCCATGCGGATACAGAAAAACCTAAATCCAAATTTCTTGATTTTTATTTTATTACAGAAAATTGTAGTATGAGATGTGTTTTACAATACAGAAAAATCCTAATAAAAATATAAGAATTCTTCATATCAATTCTCTTTGAGTTATGAGAAAATTATCTTTTTGTAAAATTCTGCATTCATATGATGACATTATAAAGTAGAAAACATATTGTAGTGGTATTCTTGGGGGCAAACGAGAACTCTTTACTAACCAAAAAGTTACCTCGGCTTGCGTTAATAGTTGTAGAGCAAGATCTCTTCTCAGTAGTCCAGTTCAAGTGGTAGTCCTCAAGGAAAATTTCTTCAAAAATTATTTACTATTAATCTAAAATTATTACTTACAAAATTAAAATTCAACTTCGCAAATTTAAAATTAAATTATTATTTTTAAGGTTCGAACTTGCTATTTCCATTTATCATAATCAATGTAAGTGCTTTATCTCAATCGACCACACTATGCACTTTTAAATTTTTAATTTCTATCATCCAAATACTTTTGATATTTTTAATTTAAATAACCCTAAAAAAATCAACTTCATCCTAAAACAACATTTAATCAGTTCAAAAACTCACTTACAATTCTCATTCAATAATAATTCTCCAAGCGGTCAAATCTGACCAAAAAATAATTTTGAAGTTATAAAATTCAAATAACTCACGAATCAATCGCAATCAAAATTATTCTCATCCAAAACAAATCTCAATCAAAATCGCAATATTAATTTATAAAACTCGGACCCAAAACTACGCACGACCAGCTCATGTGGCCATCTTTGGCAAAAAGTTTTGAATTTCCCGTGATTGGTCCCCACCTAGCAAATTTTCCAAAGTTACAACTTAATCGGAAATATAAAAATTTAACTAAAATGCATAGGGCGAGTCCAAATCACTTTGGAACACGTCAAAAATTATGTTTCGCGTAAATTTCGCATTATGAATCAATTTTTTTTTTAGATTTTATTTTCATTCAAAAGAGATGGATTTTTAAAAAGGATTTGATATTCATATTCATTTGTTGTATAGAAATGTGCACTTTTTAATTTTAATTAAAAATTTCTTAAGTTCTTTTAAAAAGAAACGGCAAAAGTGATAATGACGTGTTCAACAACTAAAACCTAATAATGCAAATTGGTTCCTACAATATTTTGCTTAAAAATCCGGATTCGCGAATAAATTAACATTAAGCCAGTGTTTACTGATTTTTGTTGTGGTTTAGCACACAATTGGAATTGAAAACCTGATGAAAACAAATTGAAGTTTTAATGTCAAACAATTTTATCTATTAGGTACATAATAGATAGTGTTATTTGACGTCAATTGCTTAAAGTTATTCTGGATAACATTCTACTTATAATCTTTTATCTATTCCGACCTTATTTTCTGCTCTCTTACTGTGCACTTATCTTTGCATCTTAAAATTATCGAAATTACAAAAACGAAAATTAGTTGTATTTTTCTAGACAACTTTCATACTAGATTTGGTTTAGCCAAGTAAATAAATAAAGTTTTATTAAAAAAGCTGTAATAAATTATACTAGAATTTTTGAAGACTAATAATAATTTTGTTTTTTAATATATTTTAGATCGAGAAATTCTATGAATCGGTCTAACAATTCAGCAATGCAAATTTTGCAGCCTCAATTTGTACAAGTTGAAGTATCTGATGTTGATAATTCTTTTATTATGTATGCCGATTAATAGGGTAAGAAAAGTAATTTTTTTAGTATAATATCGATGAATGAAACAAATTTAATTTTTAGTTTTTTAAATACCAACCACAGGATAAAAGTGAGCTAACTAAATATAAATAAAACAGACTTGTCATATAAGAAAAATACAATTTTTTTAAATCAATTTCCATTTTATCTTTGCGGCAGTCTACATTTTTGTAGTTTTGTTAGTATTGTTGATTATTTTTTTTATATAGATTATAATGAATTTTTTTTTCTTCAATAGCTAAAGCTTTAATGTGAATATCAGCTACTATTGAATACAATCATTTTGTACTCTTGTGTTTTGTACAAAATTAAATCTTTAAGTTATTTATTTATTTAGTTGATATTTAAACTATTGATTTTAGTAAATCTTAGTTTTCCTTTTATCATTAAGATCATAAATTTAATTTCGATAGGACCATGAATTCCCGTGCAAAATTGTACAAGAGATTTTTTGTCTGTTTGCATTTTTACACGGAATTAGACGCACGTATGTAAAAATAGAACACAGATTTACTTACCTAATTGTAAATATAAATAAATAATTTTTCATTAAACATTAGTTTTTTTATGTAACCTTTTAAAGAAATACGCTGATTTAATAATTATATAAGGTGACTCTTGCTAATGGACACCCAAAAGAATTTTCATTTATGAAACTGAAATATCTAAATCTTGTAATTATATAGGCATAATTTATAAGAAGAGATAAACATATTGTATCGTCGAGATAATTGTCTATTTTAGTTTAGTTACCTTTTCATTTCTTATAAAATTTTAATTGATGGGATACTTATTTGGTTATGTGGCGTTTGTTGAGTTCTCAATTCAACTTAAGACTGCTTAGATTTTGACCTTATTTGTTTGTATTTGGTTTATGCTGTTTAGATAATAATATGTAATTATCCTGCACGTAATAATCACTCGACTCTTAACACAAATCGTATGGTAAATTAAATTAAGTCTTGCATAAACCCTGTATTTGTTTACATGGATTTAACAACGACAGAGCACTTAATTAAATAGACATCAATATAAAATTATTATTATTAGTTATAGAGGGTGTAAACAAATTGTTATTAAAAACAATTTCATATTTAGAAGCCGATTTATTTAAGAATTTTAGTTAGTACTATTGAAGATCTAAATCATAAATGAGTAAATTATTTTTTTAAAAATAACAACAAACTATACAGGAGGAGCAAAAAGTTTGAGACACAAGGGCTACCACAGATTTTTTTGACTTATTACTTCGTGTAACACTTTAATATTCGAAG
The DNA here is from genome assembly GCA_911387805.1 of Cantharis rustica. Lineage (NCBI taxonomy): Eukaryota > Metazoa > Arthropoda > Insecta > Coleoptera > Cantharidae > Cantharis > Cantharis rustica. Next base: position 47,919,171 of record OU426881.1, on the reverse strand, counting down.
TCGGCGAAAAAGGTGACCTTTTTAAGAACTTTTGATGTACATCTTTTGTTCTCTCATTAATTCATTCATTTGTATTTAACCAATCATAATTAATTATTATTCTACAGCAATGTTTCAAGGTTGGCCGCGTGACGATGTCAAAATTTCAGGCAAAATTTAGATATATACTACTTATTTTGGTTTAACAGAAGAACTAATCAATTTTAAGATTACTGGGTATTCAAGTACATTTAATTAAGTTAGATCTGCATAACATGGAAAAATTTTTCAAATTAATGGTGAATTTATGCGAGACTTACTTTAATGTAAGCACTATAAATATTTTGTAGTGTATTTATCTCTTCTTATGCCCTTATTAATAGTCACGGATTGATCCGATATTCATAAATCTTTGTTGTTGTATTTAATAGTTCATTAAACCTCTGGTTCAATTTTAGGTAGGAGCAGGATTATTTTAACACTCAGACCTAAGGGTTATGTTTCGGTCAATCTCGGATCATTGCAACTATTAAATGCATTTAAGGCCGATCTGAGGTTTAATCTTGAAACTCGGATTGATCCTTGACTATTAATACGGGCATTAGGTAAGCATTGCATTAAATTAAATTGCTTCTTGCATAACCTACCATAAATAATTTGGCAACAAGTTTTTTTGCAGGAAACAGTTTTAGAGTGTTTAACTAAGAACTTATTAGCAATTTAACGTGAAAATTACTTTCTATACTATTAAATTAAATCCAAATGGTTTTTCCTCAAAAACCTGCGGTAGGTAATTACATCCCTATTTTCTTTAGGACCAGTCTTCTAATAACGTGGATTGTAAAACAAAAGTTGGACACTCGAAAAAGTATAATACATCTTTATTTAAAAACTATACATATTAAAATAATCGTCAATTGTATCTATTCATGCTAACTTAATAAATAATTAAATTCTTGTACTTTCGGAATTTTTACAATTTGAACTAGCATCACATTCTCTTTGTGGTTCGAAAGCTGGATTTTCTACACCACCTACTGCTTCCTTTAATATTGTAATTTGATTCCATGCTTGTTGATTGCCACTACCAAATATACAAAATACGATGCCCGAAGCAACGTAGATAATGGCACCGATTGAAAAAATGATGTGCCATTGACTTAGATTATTCTAAAAAAGTAATATACACATGAACTAAATTTTCTTGACGGGTGTATTTAGAACCTACACTTTCAGATGTAAGATATCCAGTTAACATTGGTGCAAAAAATCCTGACATGCCTCCAAAACAATTAATAATACCATAAATAGTCCCGGCAAAATTTGGAGCCAGATCTTGATTATTTTGTAAGTTCGTTAAAGTCGAAGCTCCATTTAAGCCTAACGATATTGTAATCAGTATCACAGATAGAATTGCATCACATCCTACCCAAATCATGGAAAACAAAAAACATCCTGGTAAAATGTGCGCTAAAATATATAGTACGATAAGAATTTTGAGAATTCAACTTTATTGTACTTAATACGTACATACTAAAATGAACCATTTTCTTATAGATGTTGTACTCATTAATTTCTTTTTTCTGATAGTGTCTCCAATAAAACCAAACATCAAACCAGCTAACATGCGGGTTAAATAAGGCACGGCAGCTAACGCACCAGAATGACCCAAGTTAAATCCCAAAACTTCTGACATAAATTTTGGTCCAGCAGTTAAAAGAAAATTTAAGCCCCATAGATTGCCGAAGTGAAGAATATTTAAAGCCCAGAATGGTACCGAGCTAAACATTTTCAAATACGGTGGAAGAGCCTATAATAAATATTTAGTTTATTGTATTTTGTACACAAATAAAACTAGATAAAAAACTATTTAAATAAATAAATATCGGTAGTATGTAAAAACGCACCTTGGTTTTAATTATACTAGTTCCTATACTTTTCGTGATGTAAGCTTTTTCGTTTTCCGTAATATAAGAGTGTACATCTGGAGAATCGGATACCAATAAAATCCATGAAAAACACCAAACAATACTTAATATTCCCGGTACGAAGAAACCCCACTGCCAACCCCATGCTTCTATAATTGATCCTAACAATGGCCAAGTTACGACAGTTCCTAAAGTTCCTCCTAAAAGTGCACTAGTGAATAAACCTTTCTCTTCGGGTGGTGCCCATCTGGAAACCATACAGTGTAAGGAAGGGTATAATACACCCTGAAAAAAAATTGATAATTAAATACTACTTTATTATTTATTTACTTACCGATACGAAACCAATAATGAAACGAAAAATTATAACGACTACGTAACTCCAAGATGCTGCTAAAGGTATCAGTAAAGTAAAAACGGATGAAATAAATCCCGAAACAGCTGCAGTTTTTGTTGGACCAAATCTTTCTGCTAAAAACCCTCCAGGTATTGATGTCAGTATGTATCCCCAAAAATATGAACCCAGTATTAAACCCTGAATTTTAGAGTTCCATTGGTAACGCTTTCCATACTGTAATGTGTAAAAAATAATAGAATTTTTTTGAATCTCTTATAATCCAGTTAAATAAGAACTTATTTTTAAAGAAAGTTTTGAACATTTCTGTGAGTTTCCCAAATAAACATCAAAATTTGACTACCCTTTACAATATTATATAAATATTTATTATATTTAAAAGAATATATTATTATGTTATTACTGCATTTGCCAACCGCCAGGAATTGTTTGATTTTTTAGTGTAATTTTGAATGCTTAAATTTTAAATTTAATTTTTTTCTATAGCAGATGTTAAAAAAATATCTATAAGAAATCCCAATTACAAATTAAATTATTGACAGTTTTTTTGCTATTAATTTGAGTAATAGATATTATGACTACCCATATTGCACGCATTGTGTGGAAGACAATATTCCGTTAGCCGAATATTTGGTAAAAATACAACAAACCTTTTGTTTGTTACAGTTTGCCTTCTAGAAGTCCCCCCCCCCTGCCTAGTTCGAGAGGAGCCCTCCCGTGTGGTCTGCGTGGGCATTGTCGCCCTCGCCGAATTGTTTTATACGAAGGAAAATTATTGTTTAAAAAAAATAAGCGTACATCTGGTAAGGCAGTTAACTTGGATAGACTTTCTGTCTCGTTTGTTGCGGTCACGTTGATTCCTACGTCTAAGCACTCTCCTGTCTGAATTTTCACAGAATCATCGGAACTTATTGTTGGCTCGACCATAGCAATTATATTTATTGACATATTTACTCTTAACATGTATGACACAAAGCACGATGTTAATATCATAATCCCAACGACGATACGGGTGGCTAAACAACCTAAAAAGAATAAAAACATAATATTGTTTGCATTGTTTTATGAAGGTTAACTTTATAATTTTCATATAAAAAAGTTATAAATACCTACAGTCCAGTCATTACATCTGCATAGAAATAAATATGATTGCTATTTCTTTATCAACTTCGGACAGAAATAGGGAGCCAACTTACCGAGAAGGGTTCCAAAAATTATAAGGTTTCTCATTTCTTAACCATTTTACGTATGCCTTTAATAGATATGAGCAAAATTAAATTGAATAAAAGCTAAACAAAATAATTTGTTATTGTAACCTCCAGATACGGCCCAGTTTGCCAGATTTATTTTTTCTTTTCGATATCTATTCCAAGAAAGTGTAATTTTCGTTTTTGCAATACATTGCGCGTTTCGAAATTTTTTAGCATTCTTACTAGTTTAATTTTGCTCACACCTAGTATATTTAATACGATATCTATACCGTATCCTAATTAAAATAATTTTGAACATTATAACGGTTAACTCATGACCTCGTAATTTTTTAGACATTCTTCAACAAATTTGGTCATATTCCGGTCCGAACCTTATGTAGAGAAGTTAAGGACTTTTTTCCGATGCCAAATTCAAAGGTTTAAGAAAAATATTTTGCACTTGGTAGTTATTTTCACGAAAAAGTAGATGATATTCAAATTTCAACTGCATAGTACGATTTGTTTTTTTTTTTTTTTTTAATAAAACTCATATTTTAGCAGAAACTTTGATTTTGTTGACATTCGAATTTAGTTTGTTAAATTTTTGATTACATATATTTGCACAGGTTACAACTTTATTCCGCCTGAAACTCTGCGAGTATTTTGTTTGTGCTAATAAATCGACCGGAGTTGGTCGATTCTTCTTTTTGAGATAATCCCAAAGAAAAAAGTTTAAAAGTGTTACATAGTATGCTCTTGGCGGGCAATTCATTATTAGTGACATCATTTTGAGAAATTCTGATCTTAAAAATGATCAAATTCCAGGGGTAAGATGTGTAGTACACAAGGTCGGAATTTCACTGAAAGTCCTTACAAATTATTGAAATTCCTTAGAAATAATTTCGTTTTCTTTGAAATTTCGAGTTCTGTGCGCACAAATGTGAACAAAATTTGTTCTAAGGAAGCCCACCTTTATGCTCACAATCTGGTTATTGTGGTCGCAGACCACGTTTATTGCAGTGCCATCAGCTTTTTTTTCTAAATACCCACGACAAAGTCGGGAACTGTCCTTAGGGTCGTTATTCTGTTGTAGCACAAATTCACAGCCTATTATTCTGCAACCAGAGAGTAAAGCATGTTCAATCGGAATCTTTTTATAATTATTATTTTTGTCGTTTTCCCTTTTTATACCGGCGATTTTTATAAAATTTTCGGGTGTTCGTCCAAGATAATTGCTTACAGCTTATGATAATTTTATACGATCCGTAAGCAATTAATATAATTATGTAAGCTAAAACGGCGGCATAGAAATTTTGCTGAAAATTCCTGAAAATCTTTCGTATTATTTTGAAGTTGTCGGCCGTTATTATTAATTATATGTTTAGTAAATTGTTTCATTGATAATTTACAGAAAAATGTCTCCTTGAAATAATGTGTTATTGTTCTTAAATATATGCCAGGGTATCTAAATATTTGACCGGCAGTGCGTAACGAAATTTAGTTTGAATTTTTAGCTGTTCAGTTATGTTTTTTATTTTAAATTAGTAAATTTTTTGGAGGGCTGGCCAGTTTAGAAATTCTCTCAAGTTTTAAAATTATCAAAACTGATTTTTCAAATTTTGGAGCGAATCAAATAATAAATAGAAATAAAAGCAGTCTTTTTGTAAAATGTAAGAAATTAGTTGTTATAAAATCAAAACTTACCAGTTAAACACGTATTCGTCATTTTGAAACTATTAGTAACTATTTATTTTCAAAAATTATATTATATCAAGACCCATGAGTGTACTTGTTAACATGTTTTCTAAATACTGCTTCTCAAATTGATCACTACATTTTTAACGATGCGGTTATCCTCTTCAATCGTGATTCTGAAAAACCAATAGGTGTAATAATATATAATATATTAATTATCTTCTCCAACTTTTTTTTATCGAGTATTATGTTGTAGTAGGTACTTAATCATTATTTGAGAAATTGACGCGATGGAATTTCTTTAAATAGCAATAAATATCTTTTTATTTTTTAGGCTTCCCCCTAGCGTAGATGTAAATCAGGATTAATCAGGAATCTGAGGTTATTTAACAAATACGTTAAAACGTATTCTTTATTTTTTTTAACGTTTTTGTTTAGTTTGTTTAATTTTATCACTTTATAATGGCTCAATTGGAATTTCCTTGAGAAGGTTCATCATTTTGTTTTGTCTCTATCAATTTGTTAAAATATTTTTGAAAACCTTTAGATTTATTATAGAATAATTTTGTCTCATACTTATTAGATATTACGGGACACTAAAAAAACTTGTAAAAAATATATTGACAACCTTCAAATGTGTTAACTCATGTGATTTTGATCGGCGTTTGCTATATCCTGAGCATCTTTTCATATTAGGGGAGAGGAGGGCAAAGTGAAAGTAGCTAGCAAAACGGAAATTGTAATTTACTAAGTTACATTTTACGAGTTTACTTAATGTATTTTATTTCAATGTCAACTTTTTTATTTAATTATTTTGACAATTTTTTAATAAGTAATATTATAAAGGTAAATAGATATACCTTCATTCATACCTATTTCGTAGGTACCATATTTATATCGTCGTGTATTTTCTTACAATTTAAGAATTTGTAAAAGTGGGTAATGAATTTTATAATATTATGTGTTTTGAATTAAAATTTTTGTTAAAATTGAGGTTGGCATTAAGGCAGGAAGATAAGATGCCTTCGGTCAAAAATGGCCGTCGGGACGGACCTATATTTGTCCGCTTCCGTTGTATTTTGGAATTTGAGTATGATTTTGATTAAAAGTGCGAATGTTTAATGTTTTTTAATTATTTTATGAACGACAAATTTTGTGATAACAAGGCAGCTGCGAGACCAATTTATAATTTTATTACAACGAAAATTAAATTATTTATGAAATATTTGGAATTGAAAGGAGATTTTTTAAAATTTTTGATTATTAATTATATAAAATTACATTACAATATTATATAAGTACTACTACTATACTAAAAATATAATAAGCCAATATAATATATTTTATGCCAATATATTATATATATTATAGACTCCGGTCTCCCCTAACTATCTGCATACTTTTGATAATGATCAATAAAAAACAACAGTAAAAACCAAAATTAATATTACATCTCGTTAATTTTTAAAGAATGAGCGTGCAGTACATAAACACAATTAGTTTTTTGTTATCGCAAAAACATGAATTAATATTTAGTCATTCGATGATTTATTATTTGTTACTAGGTACAATATATTATTATTATACCTTGTAAAAATTTTAAAACGTCAAAAGTTTTTCGTTTTATTTAATAGAAGAAAGTCACGATAAAATTAGTAGATAATATAATAGGTATATAATATAATAAATAACAATTTTTTATTAAATTATTTATTTATTATTAAGTAGTTATTATAAATTATATATCGGATGGTGGTAATATTAAAATTTAAATAGTCTTTGCTTGTGAAGAATCGGTTTTTCTTTATTCTTTAACATTCAAGTGGAAAGAGCATTTATTATTATCGTCTATTATTATAACTATTGGTGAGCTATACTTGGTTGAAATTTAAAAAAATTTGACGTGTTTCGTACATAATCGTAAATTTTCTACTAATTTATAATCGTAATACTAGGTGCTAATTATAAATTCAAATTTTTGATTAAATATTAAAGCAACCAAGCAATATATTGTTTTTATTATTAATTCCATCAATGTAAGGTACACATAACTTTCAATGTCAACCTTAATTAGGTACCTAGAAGTTATCGTTATCATAAACTTTCGATATTTAGTAAAAACACGTACAATAAATTAAAAAACAAAAATATGATTTTTTACAGTTAAATATATTAAGATTTTTGAAACTCACCTGATTTAACAAAGCTCACAATACAAAGTGCAAAGTTTATATAGCAAACGTATTTAAAATTTCAATTGTTTAACACAAAAATGTTTAAAATTTTGTTTTTAACATAACTGAATTATTATGCGCCAAGATTACCTTTGCTTATTATTCGAACGGTTTACCACGTATTCTGTACCATTGCAAAATACCAAGCAACCAAACAGGCCACCTCTCCAACTCCCAGAGTGGTCAACTCTGATGATCGCTCTAATTATTCTTTTTATACAAATTTTACTTATTTATTTAGGTACGACTACTTTTCGGCGTTTTCATTGAATAAATAATTGCATTCCACCACATTAATTTACCTTATATTATATTATGTATACCTACATAATACATATATGTACGTAATAGCAATTTCGTGCTTGCAGTATCTAAATACCTTGTATTTTGGTAAGTACTAGTAGGTTAAAGCTTCTTACCTATCGCATTTTGCAAGACATTATTTGTAATAATTTTTCACGTTATTTTGCAGTTTTAAGTGTCCCGTTTACACGTCGACTAGAAATAGAAAAATTCGAAAAATAATTCTTATACGCTAAACTTTGCCAAGAAATGAAAAACCTACTTTTAAGAAAAATTTCTGGATATTTAGTTTTGTAATGGGTTATTTGTGATTATTTTTTGTTTGATGAAGATTTCCATACGATCTTTATTAAGTATATATTTTAAATCTATCTAAATAAGTCAAGGACCAACGAGATCCTAAAATATTAAAAGTAGGTATTACGTTTTTTATTTAATTTGTTTAAATATTAAATAAAAATGTAAATTTGGACCATCACCTAATATTAATACTATTAATGTACGTAAGATATGCAACAGTTCGACAGTTAATAATAACTACAAAACTATTAAAAAAGATAAGTAGAACTGACGAGCGTTGTACACTACTACATATATTATATGTATAATAATGCGAGTTTCCTGAAAATGTCGTTGCATCGAGCTCTATTAAAATTCAAAAAGAATGTCCCATTTCATTAAAAAACTTTGCGTATGGCACACCTCGAATACTGATGACGTTATAAATAAGCCAATACCAGAAAAATAAGTGCAATTAAAAAGTGCTTTCGAAATTTGAAAATGTAAACAACCCGAAAAACGAGTGGTAATTGATTCGGTCAAATAGGGGATTATTCTAACACTTTCGATTTTTTGAAAATGGAATTCCCACGAATTCTCAAGAATTGTTCCAAAACAAAAAGCGTTCTAATTGTTTTGCGCTTTGGAACCGCAGTCGTTTTATTTGGAAACTCAGCGCTTTCAGTTAATTTGTGCACTCATCGAAATAGCAAAATTAAACGTCATACGTTACCAATTTTAGGCGAGAACACCGATTTCATTTTGGTCGTGTAAAACTGCAAATACGAAATACATTCCTTTATTAGCTAACAACGGGAACATTTCAATTTCTAGCATCGGCACCTAATGCGTAGCCATATATTTAATTATACAATACTATCCAGTTTAAATATAAAATATATTAAAAAGGATACGAATAACAAACTAGATTTTGGAAGGATTTCTTCCTAAGAAAATAAAATTTTTATTTTATGCGGAAAGTTTTTTCAGAAAATTTTTATTTGTTCTACAAATTTTAAACTCTTAAAAAATCGCCCATTTATACCGCAATATAATATTATTATATTTCATTCAAATTTTTTTCTTTTTTTGCTTATAAAAAGTTTTGGTTGCACAGACAGTTCCCCACCAGTAAAAGTTTTGTATGGGACTCCACCTCGGAGTTTTGTAGAGATTGGACGTGATTTTTGTTATATTCAAGAATTTTTTTTAATTAAATAAAATTGAATAAACGATAATAATTAAGTGATTGTTTTGAATATCGAAGTGAAATTTTTATAAAGGGATTAATATATTTGTCTTTCTGCCGTGATGAGCGCAAAAGTGCTATCCGCATAAAAAATATCCTGCAAAGTGGTAAAATAAGTAAAACTGTAGATTCTAATGCGTTTATGTTCGCTATTGACTGTTCGCTGATTGTAAATCATTGATAAACTCAAATCAACAGAAACTACAGATAATTCGTATTTTTAATTCCGACTCAATTAATTTCTTAAAATTAAGTGTTTATTAAATTTTGATAATAACTTTTTGCATGTGTTGCTGTATTGTACATATTATATTTAATGGGTTGTCAATATTTACGGATGGCATCTATAAAAAAATATATAAAGATATGTCAAACAATTTTACAATGTCATCGGTTGAAAGATGTGCCACTCAATTTCTATTTTGGCATCAGCTCATTGTGGTAAATTTTGTGCAAAAATTTTTTAACGTCTTACGCCCAATTTTTTAAACTCGATATTTTTAAAATGGGGTATGGCCCCCCACTAAACCTGCGTATTAAAATATATTATAATACATTATTTTGTAAGCGGCATTATTAGAACTTCACTTTGAGGGGGGGGGGGCTGAATTACACAATTTTTTAACCAAACTTTCCTTTTTATTATACCCTTTTATATACCTACGGTTTTTCTCTTTTAATACCTACAAGTATTCGGAGGGGGATCCGTTAGCTCTACCCCTTATTTTCGTTTCCTGCCCTTCAGACTCTCCAATTTTTCTTATCCCGCAAAATCTAAAGAGTCTTCCGGCCCGCAAGAACTATAAGTGACTTTTAGTCTTGGTAAACAAAGGGTAATTTCCTTGTGTTTAAATAAAAACTGAGCAATAGACGTCAAAAAATTATTTTTCTGTTATTGTGGAATATAATATAAAATTTTAGTTGAAATTCATTTTTATGATTATGAAATACTTGCCCCTATCGAGATTATCGAAGCGTATTTTATTTATTAATATTATACTCAATAATTCAACTAGCTTATTTTGTCATATTTAGAGAAAAAATTCGCTAATGCGTCATCCTGATCACATTATAATAAATGAGCCATTATTTTTAGAATATAAGAACATATATGCATTTGAAAATGTCAGGTAGGTAGGTACTTTAAAAATTAGTAACAGTGTAAATGGTAAATAGTTAAAAATCAACATAAACTTGATCAACCTAAACGAGTTTCACGGCATATTTCACGGTCATATAAAAGATTTACAAAAGGATATGTAAATTATTGCCATAAAAACGAGAAAGTTTAGAAAATATTTGTACGGATTTGTTTACAATAGGAAATTGTATATTATTTACTATTATATTTAATAATGTAGAACCCGAATTTGAACTCTCTAAATAGTTTACAGCATATCATAATATACCTACTTACATATTTGTGTAGTTCAAATTAATAAAGGTCGAGATTTACCAGCGCATCTTGTTATTAATTTAATTAATTTACTTCAAAAGTTAGAGCTTTCGTGTCAAAATTTTGAAATAAACGAAAACACGGAAGCTCGCACCCAACTCAACGCTTCTTTATTCGGTTTTAATTCCAATACTAATTGCTTGTAAAAAAATTGATCGTTTGTAAATTACGTAAGAGCTTTTCTTACCTTCCTTTAAAAAAAGCTTTAGTATTCGACAAGACAATTAAGCATTCTTTTATGATTTTAATAATAATTCAAAATTACGTATATAAAATTTTTGACATTGAAAGATGAACTTTGATTGGCAGTCGCTTATACAATTATACATATAAGATTAGTTTGATGTCGAATTAATAAACTGCAGAAATGTTTGCTACAATTTAACGACAATAAACCGATTTCAGCTTTTCAACAAAACCCTGCAATATACCAAAACTACAAGTTCTTCGTTAATATCTACTTCAAACTGTACAAATAATATATTTATGGCTTATTGTTAAATGAGCCATGGTTATTTTTTTTAAATTTTTACTTTGTATTAATTTTACTAAAGAATAACAAAAGAAATTCAAAGAACATCGGTCAAATAGTGAAAATCTCAAAGTGACATTGACCCTTTTAACTATAAGCCACAGATACATTAATTATTAATAATTAAGGTTGATAAACAATATGAAAATTCATGGGTCTTTAATGGGCATTATTAAGGCTGGAACATTTTCTAAGCAAAAATTTACAAAGAAAGAGCTATTGCCAGTAGTTGACCCGGTAAAATTCATATCGCTCAGAATAATACATATATTTGACACATAAAAATCGCCTGCGGCATATCTTTAAAAATAAATTATGCTATACCATAACGATCTTTGTCTTATCTAAATGACAAACTTTATCCTCCTAAAAAACCAAAATGCAACTTTATCGAACACTTGCATTTTGAATAATATTATGTTGTTTATTAAAAATAGAGCTACAAAAATGTAACGTTCTTGGTGCACGATACACGATGCCATAGCCTTCGGTACACATACTTAGTGAATAGGAAAAATCTTTTTCAATAATAATTATAAAACTCCAGTATCAGTTAAAACAATATATTTTATTCATATATAATGGGTACGATTAAAAAGTTGTGAAAGAAAAATTTTTGAATCTCATTGACATAAATTCATTGAAGAATATTAAACAATTTTTGTTTACAACTATTTATAGTTATTGTCCGTTTGTATTTTAGATTGACATACTTAATTGGGCAGTGTACATATATTACTTTGCATTTAATAATAAATTAATTTTCATTAATTCAATGACCGAAATTTATACCCGCAATGCGTTGTAGAGTTTGTAATTATGCTTAGATTAACAAAATCCACTACACATAATACAAACGTATTTTTGTATTATTGCCTTTATACCCCTTTCTGGAGAATCACTCACTCGTAGTTGGAGTATGTATCATGTGTAAGATTTCTGCACAATTGGACTCATGTTTCTCAGCTGGAAAAGTGCAGCATAAATTCCTGAAATACTATTTTTACAAGTTTGTAAAGACACCGGAACACTTTTTGGATATCGGATGTCTCTTATTGTGTAGAACGAGATCTCTTGAACATAGAAAATTAGCTATAGACCTTTAATAAATGAGGAAATCAAATATAAATTCCTACTTGATTATTCTCAATTTTGGGTGCTACCTAGGGACACAAGACAAAATTAAGTATTTTGTATGTTTCACCATTCAACAAACTATGGATAGTCGATTCGGCTTTAAAATTATTGGTGCGATTTAGCAATAGCACATTATTTGCGAAATCGTTCAGCGCTTAACATAATAAATTATCATTAAAAATTTTAAAATAAAATAAAATTTGTCGACTTTTTAATTCTCTCATTATTTCCAGTCCTGGAACAATGTTTTTCGATATCGTCAAGGTTTAGTTTTTATTCAATAACACATTTCCGTAATTTATTTAAATTATTTATTAAAATAAATTTAATTAACATTTTAAAAAAATGTAATAAATAATATTCTTAAAACTAATCTAACAGGTAGATTCTCTTCTATGTACAAGCAAAAATAAATAAATAAATTAATAATAATTATGATGTAGTGACAAATATTATTTCCGAAGCACATTTTTTGCCAATTAATTTTCCTATGTTATCAAAAACATCTTGCTCTCCATAGGCTCGTTTATAATTACGAAATATTGTAAAACTGTGATAATTATATACTTTTATATTGTCTACATCACTTTCTGTACATAAATTTTCATCCAAGGCAACTAAATCATCATTGAGTCTAGAATATTTATTTTTTTCCAATTTTTCGACAGACCTCTCAATCGGAAACCACTTGTAAGTCTCGGGGCATAAGAGGAACGAATTACTTAATTTTCCTTTATAACGCATTTTTGGACAACTGTGGACATAAAATCCCATATAGTAATATCGTATAGAAGGTGCACTCTTGCACAAATTTTGAGTAAGATAAATTTCCCTAAAAGAAGTAAACATAATGATCAAATGGTGCTGCTATAAATACTATTTTGTTTCACCTTAAAGAGGCATAAGTGCCAAGTGTTAGAAATCTATAATCGGGATCATAAAAAAAATAAACCGAACTAACGCAATGTGGTAAGATATCGAGAACAGCAACAGCAATTAATTTATCGTCGATCCAATACTGTTGATGAAAGCTACCATAATTTATTACGCAATTATCTCTTTTCTCACACAGCGTCTAAAATATTAATAAAAATTATGAATTTTGCTATACAAAATGACCAACAGATTCAATCAATTTTGGTCCAGTCATTAGATTCTTTTGCATAAAAATAATTCTAGCCTTTAGGATTTAATTTGGCATCAGAAAAAGTTCACTTTTCTGATGCTCAGAAATAGGCATACAAACCGTTACATACAGACCGTTTCGGTCTGATATAGGAAGTTTCGAGGCAATTTAAACAAACAAAAATGATATTTCAAAATTATTTCCATACAAATCCTTATTTTGTAACCAAGTTTAAATGTAAAACAAAAAAATCCCAATTTTGTACCTTCAAAGGAGAAGAAATTAAAAATCTTGTAAATCCCAACATGTTACATTTTTCGGGTGGATCATTATGAATTATGGTTTGATATTTTTTATAAATTTTAAATTCCTCGATCTTATCGTGCTCCAATTCTTCTTCAAGCTTATTGGATGGTATTAACTTGAACTAAAAAAAATACAAACATACATTTTTTATGAATGTATACCTCATTTAAAAATACTTTAATTTTATGTTTTGAGTCGATTGGTATGTCATTTAATATTTGTTCTAAACTTTTTCCGACATTCTGAGTAGAAACTTTTTGAGCATTGTTATGGACCAATTTTTGCATTTTCTTCTCCAACCTCAACAATTTAGCTTTCTTACAAAGAGGTTTATTCGGATCTGCTCCTTTACCTTTCTTAAAATTTGATTTAGTTTCGGTATCTAAAATGTGTTTTGTTCTTTCTATAAACAATTCATTTTTCACATTCATAGCTTACCTATGACGTTAGAATTTGCTCGACTACCACTAGGAATACAAGAATTTGAAACAGTGTCACTGTGTCTTGGGTCGATTAATTCGGTTATAGTTTCCTTTTCAACAGAAGATGAAGAAAATGTATTTAAATTAATCAAATCAAACTTAACGTTTGGCCTTTCTTTTAAAATAATGTTGTCTTCCATATTGTCTTCCTCCATTTCCGTGCACATATTCATAACTTTTTCTTCCTGAATCGGTTTACGACCCTCACTAAGAAACTTGTTTAACTTTTTTATCACTTTTTTTTGAGACTTTGATAACTGAAAATTTTCAGCATTACAGCTGGAAAAACCAAAAACCGTTATGCTTGTTTCAAAATTTAGCTTCAAGTTCATTTTTTACCGTATGGTATAAAGTGGACAGCAGGTTTGGTTCATTATGGGTTTGTAGCAGTACATTCCAGATCTACGCCAGCCTCGATCGATCAAATTTTGATAATCTTCTACCGTTAATCGTTCGGCCCACATTCCTATACATAATTTAATAATATACCTTCAGAAATATTATCACGGATTATAAATTGATAGGTAATTAGTGCTTACCGTAAGAGATAGAACCACTTTCGCTTTTGCAATACCCACAATTGTGATTTTCCAAATCAGAATACCAATGAACTATGCTTATATTAGTCATCTCGATGGATAAATTATTTACGATAATATTCTAACTAAAATTCTGTTTGGACTATGTAATTGTTCACTTCTGAAAGAATTGACATTCAATAACAAAAATGACAATTTTCGTAATTTGACCTTGACAGTGAGATAATAAAGCCGCGATCACAGTGTCTTACTTATTTATAGTAGGAGAGCTGATAGACAATTTTGAGGCACGCCATAATATACTATTAAAATTTCAACGTGCCTCAAATGCATTTTTTCAAATTTTAGGCAAAATAATGATTTTCATACTCGCAATATCCATAATGTTACGAGTCGAGATTTTGGAGTAAATACTAAATATTCGCAGACGACACTAATCAGCGGCGTCGTCGGACATCTAAAATTTGATTGGCCCAACCCGAATCGCTGGATTTAATTTTTATACCGCTACCAGCAGAATTGAAAATTTGCCACTTCAAAGTAAATAAAACAATATTTTAACAATATTGACGTAACAATAACCCGTGTGAAATCAAGCACAAGTGTTAGGATCTTCAGATGCAGAAAAAAATCTTGTTCGTTTCTATAAACGAGAGTACTATTAATTATATACGAGGTACGATTACGATTATTATTATAAACGAGGTACTATTACCATTTTTATTCTTTTTAAAAACGAAATGAAAATGGATGTTTTTCGGACAGCTCTACCGACAGCTACTTCAAACCTGTGCAGTGTGAATCTCCTACATAAATGGGAAAGTAAAAAATAAGCAGATAATATTTTTAAATAGATATATATATATATATTTAATGAATTAAAAGAAAATTTGCATTAGTAGGTGTCCATTATTGTTATGTTTAAATGACAATATCAATATAAGATATATTCATTCTCTGCAGCAAGTTTTCAGCGGAATTCTTGATTTTTTCGTCTTGCGCACCGATCAACATCGTTGCTCCATCCTTTAATACAGTAGCTAAAGGACTAAGTTTTTCTGATGGTAAACTACACAACAATTCTAAACACGCTTCGACGGTTTCTATTCTAGCCGCTTTATAAACTTCGAAATCCTACATTTAAATAAACATCCAGTATTAATTAAACATAATTTAATCAAAAATATAAATCAATAAGAAAATTATTAAGTTTTTGTTTGTACTGCTTTTTATTCTAATTGGTTACTAGTTTCGCCTTTAGGTTTCTTCTGACCAACAAATATTTCTTTTTTAAAAATTTATCAAAATTGTTACTCTAAAAGTCATTTTATAATGACTATATTAAGTAATTTTATAAAAGCACACAGAAAAACTCAATAATTTTCTTATCGATTTATAATATAAGTTTGTAAAAGTGGATAGCCACAGAAAAATAATCAAAAACAATTTTTTTACCTTATAAATGCTTATAGCTCGTTGTTGCTGTATTTCCGGAGGTATGGGCTGCGGAGGTGGCATCGTCGAAGCAGAAGAATTGCCGGTGGGGTTTATAGGCGACAGCAAGTTATTACTTTGTTTATGGTGTCTGTATTTTTCTACTATTTCGTTTAATTTATCGTCAATATTCTTGTTCTTGTCGTCACATTCGTATTTGAGCGGCATCTTATTAGACTTTTCCGTCAAAACTGTCGATCTAATCTGCATTAATGTATTTGCGTCGTATTTGATTACTTTACGTTCGATTTTATAATGCTGGGCACCTTTGCAATTCAAAGAACTTTCACTCGCTTCATCGTCGGTTGCACTGGCAGAATTATCAACAGGCGTTTTATTGTCGCTTGGATTAGTATCGATCGGATCGTTTCCATCAACTATAACATCATCATTTTTTAAATTAGGCAACATATCCCTTTCTAGATAACTTTCCGAATCTGATGAACAAAAACTATCGCTGCGTTTAAAATCGGACAATTTAAATACTCTTTTTTCGAGCTGCACCGGTAATATCGTTTCTTTGACTGGAGTTTTATTGAAACTCTCGTTAGAATATTTAGATTCGTCGTCGTCGTCGTATTCTTCCTCTTCACCTTTGGAATTGGATACATTTATAGTAAGATTAACATATGACTCGCACAAATATTCCCACATTACTTGTAATTTCTTTAAAAATTGTTTTACGTAATCAACATCCGTCGAACATTTACCATAATTTTTATCGTTTGCAAGAATTTCTTTTATGTCGTTTGAAGCAATTGCATATTTTTCTATTCCATCTAAACACAATTCTATCAGCACTATTATTTCTACAACTTCCGAAGTATTTGCTTGGGTGTATAAATTAGCAGACTTATTTAAGTTTCCCACCTTTTGCATTAGAAATTTGAGTCCCGGCCTACTGTCAAATTCTTTGGCTCGTTCGTTGGACATTTCTAAGCACTTAAGAAGTATGCCGACATGTTTTGCGTTCACGTGAGTTAATATTCCGCGCAAAGTGCACGTATTAATTTGTAGAATGTTTAAAATTGGAGTGACGTGATTTAAATTTTGCAATAGTGCACTGGATATTGTTTGAATCATCATCTGATTGGCTAAAATTCCGAGAATGAAATTTCTAAATGGAACACGTATTGTAAATAAATCGGGATTGAAGGTGTTATTTGCGTCCAAAGGAAACAGTAAGAACACGTAACTTCTATCGTCGTTGGTCATATTATTTTCAGTCGTAGTAGTGGTACTCTTTTCGCAATTACATATTCTATCAAAGCATTTATTACAATTTCTTTGACACTGCATTAACAAGACTTGACGAGAAAGTTCATAGAGACGTTCGTTATCCTCTGCAGTACTATCTCTACGAGCCGCCACTTTAACCGTTGCCAAATCTCCATAAAAGCTATCGGAATTTTGCTTAAAGGCAGATGTTATTTGATGAAGTGGATTTAAACTTATGGCGCAAGCTCTATGTATAGCGGTCACTATAATTTCCCATTGATGTGCAGTTAAAATTTGTCCGACGTGCAAAATAAGATGTCGAATGCAACACGTTCCCAGTCTCGTTACACTTTCTATAGGCTGAGATACGCATTCGTTTAATATTAACAATAACTGTTTCAATGCCAAAGTTGCACCTGGGTATTCCTTCACCAAAACGTCATCTTCGAACTTTTTATCTAATTTTTGTTGTAAAGTATGCAAATATTCCACCACAAGTTCGGTCGCCATTCCGCAATAGTGCTTAAAATTTTGTCCCACTTCGTCGCATTTTTGACCTTTGGAATTTTGACGTAACCAATTTTGGACCATGGGCAGCAGTATGTGATTTATGCAGTACAAACCGAAATTGATGCCCGGATTAACGATCAAATCTTTTAGTAATTTAAATAGAATTTCTAAAACGTAAGGTTGGTTTTTATTACCGGATAATATAGCTGTCATAGACAATCCTTCCAAGAGTATGTACCAAATTTTAAGTACCCCACTCGACTTATCCATTTGTTGAAGCATTACGTTGGCAGCAATGCATTTTTCTAAATCAATTTTTGGAGACAAAACTTCATAAGATAGTTGTTCGGCATTTTCGAAATAGGAAGTAAGCGTCACAATTTCGGGATTTGGTATGGCGGGATCTACCAATTGCGGATTCATTTCAGTTTTAATTCTATGAGTTAGATTAAATGTCGGACACTTTGGCATGTGATACATCATCGATAAAATTGTGGCACAATTTTCTAAAAGATTTAAGCATTCCACGCTCAAATTTATCGATTCGCGATTATCGTCGTCTTTTGTTGATACGTTTTCCGAACTCTTGTTGTTTACATTATCTAAAAACGTTATTGTTTCTTCTTGGTTTTTCGTATTTTTATTGTTTTTTACGCATTTGCTTGTGTCATTATTCTGCGACGATTGCACATTTTCTATCGTTAATTCGCAATTGGAATGCCTAATGTGAGATAATAAACACAAAATATAATCTAATGCGGCATTGGCAAACACCAGCGTATTGTCGGTCGACAAAAATACTTTAAATACTTCTAAAATGGCTTCGGGATTGTGCTTGTTATTAATAACCCTCAATGTACCAAACAAAGGTCTCCACCCTGAACATATTTCGGTTTGATTTGTTTCCACAAATTCGCATAAACAGGCAACGATTTGATCCTAAAATAGACAAATAATATTATTTTTGCGTATACCCATAATATTAAGTGGGTACTTACTTGCACATCTGCATCGCACATTTCAAGACATAAAAGATTTTCAAACGGTTTGAATAATGCTTCGTTAAAATGAAAATGTGGCAATTCGGTTTGTTCATTTAGCAATGCAGTAACGGCATCGTGAATGCAAGTTATAGCTTTTTTAGAAACGCTGCTGTCTTTGTGGCACGCAGCTTGCATAAAATGAGGTCCCACAATTGACCACACTTTCATGGTGTGAATTAAAGGTCTGCCCGATCGAATGCATTTCAAAGTAACCTCTCCAATTCTGTGTAAAAGTAAAGTTGCCGGTGGTTTGTATCCTGTTTGTAGCTCCTTTTTCCACCACTTTTTAGATATACAAGGATTTTCGTCGGATTTTGAAAACAACTGCAACAAAAATAACTAGTCTTTTTTTTAAATTAACATTATTAATTACTTACTTGCGCGTACGAGGCTTTACATAGTTCGATCAAGAAATTACAAAATCCAGGTAAGGCTAATTTTAAAGCTGCAGAATGAAATAAATCATCCACTCTTACTGAAAGAACGCAGCATATTTTAGCTGCATGTACACCCGATAAAATGGCCCCTCCAGGTCCATTGTGAACGCCACTTTTCTCAATAATTTCTGCTACGCTAGTGTCATTCTGTGTCGAGCAAGTTGAAAAATTAGCAGTATTTTGTAAAAAGCTATAAACGTCCACGCTGAAAATTTACAATTTTAAAATGTGAACAATCAAGTTTTTGTAATTACCAACCACGTTTCGTCGTCACTATTAGCATTAAAACTTATATTTAATTTATCCGTTTTTATAGACGTCGTTGAAGTGACAACATTATTTTGAGTACTTTGCGCAACCATCAGTAAATGAGTGGAGCCGGCCTTAGTAAACAATGCATGTTCCAAACTTGCGACTGCAATGCATGCATTAAAAACGTGAGGCCAGCAAGCTGCACTGTGAGAACCCAACGCTAAACCTTTAACACACAAAAGAATAATTACTTGATCCGTTTAGTACAACCGTATAGGTGGGTATAGGTATAGCTATACCGTCGTATATTATACGACAGTATAGGTGGAGAGGTGCATATAAATGAATGGCTACAAGTAGAAGATCAGAAAAAGAATTTCTATGAAAGCTGTGTAAGAAAAGTAGTCACTCTAGGAAATATTGCATGGATAATAATTAAGGACGCTAATAGCTTGTACAACTAGGTAGTTTCAAGAAATAAATGGATGAAAAGACGTAATTGGAGTGTAAAGAAGTGGAAAAGAAATCTGGTAAACAGAAAGAAGAAGCTCAAGAGTCACAAACATATATTACTCCCAAAAACTAGTAGCATTAAATTAAATAAAGCATCTAAAACTATTTCGGTTATTGATCCACATTATAAGGAAAAGATCTATCTACTTATTTTAAAAGTGATATTATTTGTAAAAATATTCGAGATACCATAACGAATTAAATTTTTACCTTTTGATAACAATACATCCAACGATAAAGCATGGGAAGCAGGTATTCTGGAGCCGTGAGTTTTACAACATGAAGCAGAAAGTAACGCTAAAATACTACTACTACGAGATTGTAATTTTAAAGTGTTACTTAAACTGGCAGCCTAAAAAATAAAATTTTTACCCATTTTAACATTAAATTATCGAATAAATATAAAACTATTATACTTTGTGCAATCCTTCTAAACAAGCCGTAATGACATCGTCACGTATTCTTTGCCTAATTTTTTGTTTGGATTTCCTTGCCACCAATCGACTCAGAGTTGAAGTACTTGTCATTACGATAGACTTATCGCCTAATGCTAATCCCAATACTGACACAACAGACGACCAACAACAAGTAAGCACTCGATGTGCCAGTTTGATTCCCGCTTCTACTTCTGGACCAATTTCTGGAGTGCCTCTCACTCTTTGTAACTTTTGCCAGTCGGATAACAATTGAGTTGGACATAAACCTCCCACATCTAAATTAAAAGTTATATCTATTTTTTGTAATATTATAATAATAATATTTACCGATTAACAAATTAACTAGAGCCGGTTGATTTTGGCACTTTGGATCGTAACCAGCGATTTGTAGAAGCGATCGGGCAGTTACATTTTGATACAATTCGCACAACCAAGTAGCAGAAACATAAACCAAAGCCCCGCTTCCATGAATTTCGTCTACAAATTGAGTTTCCGTTATTGGAATTTGTGCACTATTATTACCATCATAATGTCCAGATTGGATCAATTTTAAATTTAGTAAAAGAGCGGAATAAGTAGCTAAATAAACTCCATCCGCATTCATTATGGTAGTAATTTCGTAATTTTGAGCAGCATTGTGTTGGCAACATTTTGAAGCAAACTCTTGAAGATATTCATCGATCTACAGCTAAAAATTAGTTTACGATCGTCGACATATTTATAATTACGTACTTGTATAGAAGATCTCAATGTCAGCAAATTAGGTAATAAAATGCTTTGCAAAGTTTTTACAAAATGTCTCGAGTTATGGCGTTCTAAATCTACATTGCATTCTTCTATACCAGTTCGACCCTAGTGCAAAATAAAACATTATTTATATCTATTTACACATCAATCGTTGAGTACTTGAGTATTAAAAACTACTAGATGTCAAAAGATAAGAAATTAGATTGAATTCTTTCTAAACAAGTAGAAATAATTACAACGATAATATACTAAATTAATTTAGTGAACTAACCAATTGCAAAGACTTTGGTAAATTGTATAATTGTTGCAACTGTTGGCTGGTAAGAAAACTTTCATCATCCATGATACTATCATCAGAGTGATCATAGTCCACATGCTCTTCGGGCCCTTCCGTCGCACCTGAACATTCCGAATCAGATTCACCTTCTACAGTTTTATTTCCACCTTCAATGCCGCTACTATCGGAATCGCTCTGATACTTTAAATTGGCGACCACGTCTCTGCAAATTTAAACTAATAAGTAATATTTCTTGAGAAAGATATATGTAATACAGCGTAAAGTTCGGAACAAATTCGATACAAATTTTCTCATAAAATCGTGATGTTATTGTAAATTTTTTAAAATGCAAACCTTATTTTTCTTTACGGATTTGGATAGAGCACAATTTTCTGAGTATGAAAATGTAAAGACTAAATTAGTCATAAATTCTAAATGATCTAAATGTCAATGGCAGAAAGAAAGTGATATTTAAAAAAATAAAGTTGACGTGCCCAAGAGAATTTTCTGTAAAAATTCTTCTAAAAATGTGTATCAAATTTGTTCCAAATTTTACGAGGTCACTGTAGGTACCAATATCAATAAGTAGGTAACCCGGCTTCGAATTTACGTATACCTGTAAGGTTTAGGAAGTCTAGCCAACGATTGATATGTGAGTGGTCCTGTATAATCTGCTTGTTCTAAAGTTACATATCTTTTATTTACAATTTCAGATCCCTCTTGGTCCAGACCTTCGCCAGTACACAACGCTTCCAAAGAACCTAATAAAGCGCCAACACATTCTACACTCGCCAACATAATATTGGGTTCGTTGCACTGTGACGATTCTTCTATCGAATCTACTATCCTATAACATAATAATTATTATTTAGCAAATATTCATCATCTATTTTAGTATCAGGTTCTAACAATCGTATTATGGCCATATCGTCTCCGGCATGTCTATGTAAAGGGCCGCTTAGCAGTAATAGATCGGCGAGTCTAGCAGGGGATCTTAACAATTCTTTAGCTGCTCGTAAGGGTTCTAATCGTTTTCCAGGGCACGGCAAAAGTAGCATTCGATGAAATAAAGCTTCCAAAACTGGTCTCAATGCCCTTTCTTTTCCGACCAAACGCACCACTTGAATTCCAATACTAATAACAAGATTTAAAATTAAAACGTACAGCCAATGTAGGTTGGCAGCAGGTATTAGTTTACCTATACACAATTTTAGATTGATGCGTGGACAATCCTTGTCGTTCGGCATCGCCCGGAGCGCCTAATAAAGCTAGCAATGCAGGACAAAACCTTTGCCATAAAAATGTGGCAAAATGTATGTTGGAGTGAACCGTATTTGGTAGCGTATTTACCAACGTTAATAAGCATTCCAACAAATATATTGTTATATCGCTAGATTTAGAAAATCTAAAAGAAAGACCGTGTAAAATTATGTTAATACATTTTTCATATTATAAATATCACGTTTTTATTTCTTCTAATCTACTGCATAGATATTGCATAACTGGAATTGCTTCGTTAAAGCAAGCAACTGCTGACGTTTTACTGTAAACCATTTCTGCAGTCGTGCCAGAATTCTTATGCTTTTGTTGCTGTTGCAGAATTTCTTGACATTCTTCATCTATAAAGCGTATACTTAGCTATAGCTTTTTAATTGAATTAGTAGCAGGTAATTACCCAAAAATGTACAAAATGCAGTCAAAGTCTGACTGGCAGCAGCTTGTGCGGCAGCTCTTACGGGCTGCGTACCGGTTTCGTAAGCCTCGCCGCACCTACTCACTATTAGCATCACTAATCGACCATTTAAAGTCCAACTTGCAGCACATGCCAAATTGAGTACTATTCGTAAGATGTGAACCTAATGAAAATATTCGAGAATAATTTAAATGTTAACAGAATTATATATTGTGTAACTTTACTTGTGTATCCTCACATTGTGATAACATCGAAGAAGTTGCATGCAATAGTTGAGAAGGAAGCCATAAAGAATCATCTTCTGGTTCCGATCCTGTTTGAAATCTTTCATCTCGAACTATTTTCTATAAAAAAAGTTGTCTTCAAAAACTGCATTATATTTTCATAGCAAGTGAAAAATATGTAATCGATTACATTATGTGGGCAAATAAGAACAAATCAAACTTACGTTTAGTGCCAAAAGTGCTAGAGACACTAATTTACTTCTTCTTGATTCCAACGCTAATTTCAAAGGTAAGAAACATGTAGTTCGTAATTCGTGTGATGGATTTCTGAGTAAATTGTTTTGGGAACATAGTAAATCTAAAATTAAGATTGTTTATTTTTCCATAAACAATTTAATCTTGACCTACCATATGCTTCTTGTGCGCTCTGTCGTATTCCAATAAGCTTAGGTCCATTCGCTTCCTTAATTATATTTAACAATAAATCTTCCATATTTTTTGTATTATCGCACTAAAGTTTTAATTAGTGAATTAATAAAAACGTAAGCAAGAAACTGCTTAGGTACTCTCTCAACACACCATGTTTAACAATGGGCATGCTCAAACATTAAATCAATAATGTATGAAATCAACGCTATATTATACACTCACATCAATTTATGAACATTTTATTTGGCTATTCACTATTCGGCATAAACAAACATTACTTCCATAATTAAATTACATAGATTAGAGTATCTACCAACGTTGGTGTTTTATCAAATAGGTCGATAATGGATCAGGAAGTAAAGTTTACCAACTAACAGACAGACCAGACGAATATTCTAATTGAACAGAAATTCGTGGCGCCAAAAGATTTGTTTCCGTAAATTACGTCATTTGTTAAAGAGGGTTCGTAGAAATTAACTTATTGCATTTAGCCGATGGCGTATAATAAAAAAATTACAAAACATGTTAAATCTAAAAATTGTAAGTGTGTTACTTACCAAGATTTAAAAATCAGCATGTTATTGGACGAGCAGCTAGATTGAAAAGAAAAATTATGAATAAATAATAATCAAATTCAATTATTGGTTTCAATAAAAAAACGTAACATTTTCGCTTATTGTTTTAGTACAATCAAGTATCAAACAGCTCAGTTACTTTTAAGCCAAATGGCTTAGCACCCTCTTTATTTTCTAAATTATCAAGAAATTTCAATTATGCATAAATAATAGGACTAAATAATTTAAACTCCGAATACAAGGTACATTAATAATGTACAGAATTAGTAGGTAATATCCTTTTTATTATTAAATTATAATAATTTTGGGAAGGAAATGCCTATTAATCATTGGCAGTATGTTACAACTTTTGCTTCAAGGGCTACAAAGCGACATCCTGGTTCAAGTCAAAAATAGATAAGTTATTCTTTTTGTTTAACAGGTTGAATCACCATTTCTCTTTTTCCTAAATAATTTTTAAAACCACAAAAGACACTTGTTGCTCTTATCGTTAGCTTAATTCGTAAGTGTTGTAAATTCAAAATTCTCTGAAGAAGCAAAATCATAAAAAATACCTACACAATACTTAAATTATTTTCAAATTTTTTATAATAATCATGAAATGAAGAAAGCATCAAAAGCAATTTTCAACCAAAAGTGGACTTTTCCAATTAAAGACATTAGCATTTTTTTGTAAGTCGCCAATGTTAGAAAAATTTCAGTTGAATTTTTAAAACTATATTTCAATAATTTCCTTTACTAAAATATAGTTGCTCAATTTTAAAAATATTTGATAAGATGCACAGAACTAAATGAATTTAGAGCAACAGTTAAAATTCTTAATAGTTTGACTTGTACCATTCTCTTGAATCCAATGCCCGAAGGCTATGACTAAAAAGACCCAATTCACGTTCAAAATTTCAATAAAAGCAATGTAAATTTTTAAATATAATATATTGTAATACGTAATACAAAAATTGTAGTAATCTATAATTTACATCAGCTTTCATAATCATCTAATGGACTGCATTGGTATGTAATAACTGCTATCCAAATACAATTGAAATTCGGCGATACTTGAACTTACCTGAAATGTTAAAAGTTTATAAATATTTATCAACTATCTACACAATTTAAATATTCAGAAAGTAATAAATTATCAGACAATTAACTAAATATCTTCAGATATGTATCAAAGCGAGCTGGGTGTATCATCACTTATGTACAATTATTTGTTATTATAATCTACTTTCTACAAAATACCTCAACAATGACAATAATTTATTCCAAACAAAATTGTTTAATAAATAGGTATTTACTTTTGTCCATAATTAATAAAACTAATATTTTTCTTTTTGGTGAAATGGCCTTATATGAACAGAAGTTTCATGAAAATACCAAGTCCATTATAAAAAAAACTTTCGGTACTTGAAATAATATAAATAAAAATACTATTTATCTGCTGACGTTCCATTTGTTGTGTTCATAAGAAAGTTGAGCAAATTTTAAATCTTAAAATATATTTTATCAAGTTGATCATATTGTATCAGATTAACATACTTCCGATTCGTTTTTATGTGTTATTAGCATACAAGCATAAAGTATATAATTTAAGCATTTTGTAGAAATGAGAGTAGATTATATACAGAAAATAATCTTGACTAATCAAACTAAATAATAATAAAACTAATTACCTGTACAAGTGGTTTTCGTAGGTTCATCGCTGGATAATTTTATTATCGAATCAACCTGAAACATTATAAACTATTTACTATAAAAATATTAGAAACATTTCATAATAATATTAATTTAAAAACAAAATTCAGATATTATAAAAAGTTCTCTTCAGATATGTATCAAAGCGAGCTGGGTGTTATCATCATTTTACAATAAATTACTTAAGTTTTACTTAAAAAAATAATCAAACTTACAATGCAGAAAATAAGGACTTTTCTTTGCGGACTAATGGTATATCAGCGAGTTTCAATTTTAAAGTGAACCTGGAATTACAAGATATAAGTTACAACATTATACTACTTACAATTTATACTTACTAATTTTCCAAAGTAATCGCAATTATTATTAAATGAACTACCACTAGAATATGGATAAATAAAACAAAATTTTTAATAGCGAAAATGTTTATTATACATGATAAATTATACAGTTTCTTGTACAGGTGGTTCATAACCTTCCGGACGATCCACTGCTACACCAGCTTCGCCAGGCTCAGCAGCCGCTCCTCGACCACCATCACCATGTAATTCTAACAATTTCGATAATTCAAACCGGGGTTTCTTCAAAACTTTTACCTACAATAAAAAAACAAATGTTTCTTACATTTCAAAATGATTGCTTATTATTTAATACCTTGCGGATGTACACATCATGTAGAGGATATATTCCTTGACAGGCTTTTTCAATATCCTTTGCTATCGAGTCGGGAAGCAATTTATTGACTACTTCTTTTAAATCGCTGTGGGTTATATCACGAGCAATAATTTCAACCATCTTCTTACGAATAGATCTAACCTGTAAGAAACTTACATTTATAAACATTCTCAAATAATAATAAACGTTATTAGAATTTAAAATAAAAATCAGAAATTTAACAAGTTATCTTCAGATATGTATCATAGCGAGCTGGGTGTTATCATCATATTATTTGTACTTCAAAACTATATTAAATATTCAATGCAAACCTGAGTATGTTGAGCATAACAAGTTTTCTTTTGGGAAAGTTGATCCTTATTAGTAAAGCCAATACAAAATACTCTAAGTAAATAGCCATCTGTTGTTTTAACATCGGTGGATGCTTCAATCAAAGTTTGCCATTTTTTTACCATAGATCTTAACTTATCTGTGGTTAAATCCATACCATGGAAATTAGTCAATACGTTCCTTCCTATAAGAAAAGATATACAATTAAGAACATAGAGGTATTTAGAAAAAGTAAACCAACCTTGCACATCTTCGGCAATGAGTTTGAATTTGCGGTAAGAACGTTCAGCATCTGTATCATTTTGAAGATCAGCCAGCGAAACTTCAAAAACTCTGCCTTTTAAACCTTCAGATGCTATTTTGGTTCCCTGAGTTCTGTTCACCAAAGTTTTTCCAACTTGGCGGTTGGTGAACATCGAGGGTGCTTTCACATCATACCAATCTTTACGAGTGAACGGATCGACGCTAAAATTGGAATTAATTACATTAATAAAGAAATAGAAATAATTAAAAACCACATTTAAATGTGTTTTTAGCAATGAGCAAGATAATTCCGCCCAAAACGAAATTAACCCTAAAAGTCACGTGTTAGAAAAACTCAAAATTTTTTCAGACAAATTAGTCAAAATAGCATGTAACATTCGGATCGAATATAATTTGCCTAAACTATAAACAACTAACAAACACGAGTCAAGATTTTACATCGATGAAAATTTAAAACATCGTGATATTTTCAAGACATTCATGAATTGGAACATCGTCGTGCATATATTTTTTAGTTAAAATTGCGAAAAGTTATACTCACATCTTCTTCTTAACACCTTTTTTGCCTCCTTTAGATAAACCCTTATTCTTTCCAACAGCCATGTTGCACAAATTATAAAGCAAAGAGATTGAACCGGTGATACACGTTTCCTTGCCACACAAGCGCTATCTACACTTTCAAAGCTGCCATTTTAAAACGTTAAGCGCCATCTGATTTTAGCAGAAAGCTTAACAGCGGTTAAAATTTCAAATTCAAAAATTTGATAGCGTAATTATTTAGTTTGTCGTAGAAAATCGATTTTTAAATTAAATGTAAATAAAAATAAAAGTGAATTAGATTTGAAAAATAGTGTATTCTTATTGGAGTTGAAATAAAACTTTTCTTGGTATGCAAAATTTTACTTAACATGTGAGGCGAAGCCAGACGGATAAAAATTTGGGTGCCAAGATAAGTTACATTTCGTAAGATTGTACATTTTGGAAAGTAAATAGGTATTTTAAGTAATAAGAAAGAGAAAGACCGCAGAAAAACCATCTGCTTAGATAGAAGCACTGGTGCTAGTCCGCGCATCAGACGTCTCTGTGTAAAGAGGTGTAAAGTCACCTAATGGAATTCGTCGTTTCTCGCTTATTCTTTAAATTTTTAAATGCGAGAGATATATACTAACTAACATAATATTATTTTCGAATGTGAGCCTGCTAGATTTTAATTATAAGCTTTATTTAGATATTATATCCTCCCCCCCCCCCCCCCCCCCCCGATGTGGAAACAAATTTTTCCATCTGTGGATGCGCTAATGCTACACTTATGGTAGAATAAAATTAAGGAAGTGCTTATAAAAAAGTCTTAATAAAAAGAGCCAAAGTATCTGGTGAATGGATACCCGAATCGCGGTCTCCTTGTGCGATCTATATCGGTACCTTCTGTGCTGGTACTGCTATGCGGGACGCACTAAACTAGTTTGAGACCACTGAGGAAATGGAATATGGATGACGTCATTTCGATATGGCCGGCCGTTAAAATATGACTAAAACTAATTTTTTTTACAACATAATTTTTTTAATATTAAAGATTTTTTTACCAAAATTGTTTTATACAAAAGAACGTGAGTATTGGTTGTTGGTAGTATTTTAATTAAAATATTTAAAATGTAAATATTATTGGCGCTTAATTTTTGTAAAAAGACGATACTTCTATAAAATCTTGTTGGCATAATTTTAATTTCTCGTTTGTGCTTGTCTTTTTCGCTTTGTCAATTTAATATAATTATTAAATATAAAATGCCGCAGACATGTGGAAGTATATTTTAAATAAGTAGGTGGCTAGTTCTAAAAATATCTTTGTGACTCCATTTACTTTCTTCATCATAGACTATGCTATAAATGTATGAAATTGTCGAGTATTTTTAATGTACTATTTTTATTTTGTTTGCAGATTTTGTATAAATTAAAAATCCCAGTAGGTACTATGATTTTATGGTACAATTATTACGATCGCTGTTATTGAACAAAATTTTAAGAATGCCTGTGCTATCGCCAAGACGAACTAACGCTTCTCCTTTAAGTGGATCGTACAGATCGACATTTAGTTCATCCACCATCGACCGACCTTACTATAGCTCTTCTAATTCTTTTACTCCACGCATAAACACTTACAGCGAAAGATTTAGTTCACGAAGTTATGTAGACTCGGACGGTCGAAAAGTATTCACAAGGTAATTAAATTCTGAATAAAAGATGCCCAAGCAGTCTTGTTCGACTTGTACCTTGGGCAACTTGAGAAATAGTTAATTAATATTTAATATTTTAGACAAAGCAGTATAACGGAAGATGGCATTACGACGAGATACAAAGAAGAAAGTAGAGAGGGAAGTTTAAGAAGAGATTCGATATCGCGTGATTCTGGTATTAGTTCGGTAAGAGAAAACTCAATTGCAGACACATCTCGACGTGACAGTTCTGCATCACGCGGCGGCGAGGCGAGACACCTTTCTGTAATCAATGTCGCAGAATCTGTCGCGGAGATGCGTGATAAATATTCGCCTTCCAATTATGTACCGGCGTGTATGCGTAATAAAGATGCTATAGCCAGATCAAAAAGTATAAACGATATTGGAAAACCTCCGGTCGAACGTAGCGAAAAGAATTTGTCAAAATATAAGGTAAATGATAGCTTAAATTTTAGTAATGGCTTAAGTGTGGTGACAAATTTATCTAACAATACTAACAGTCTAGAAAAGATGTGCGATAATGCTTTAAACGAAGACGATAATGGAAATAGAGCGTCGGTGGCAGAAATTCGAAAACGTTTTGATCAAAGCGTTCCCTATAAAAATTCAAAGAGGGACTTGGTAATTGAGGGCACGGGCATTAGAATATCAGATAATGTGTTTAAAAAGCAGGATGTGGATGGAACGACAAAATTGAAAACACTTCACAATGACATTTCGACAGTTGTTGGTAAGAAAATCGACGACAATTTAATTTGTAATGGTCATTCCATGGCGAAGCGAGATAAAATTGCCGATGACAAAGAGAACCGAGAGAAGGGTTTGAGTTTTTCTAATGGCATTTACGACAAGAGACCTACGAAATTTTTTAAATTAGAACTCGAACACAAAAGCAGCAAACAATCTCTCGATGACAGTTGCAATAATAAATTATTGCAAACAAGTGACAATTCTGTCGAAACGGAAAAGTTAGTTGATGTCATCGAAGCGAATGTTGACAGTTCAACTCAAAAATGTCCAGTTAGCGATGCAAAAATATTAGAAAAGTGTTCAAAATTGAATGTGCTGAACGAAATAGACGATAATTTACAAATAGATAAAGAAAATAATGCAGATAGGCAAGATCTATGTCGAATTTTTAATCGTACCAATAATTTTTCGTCCTACATTACTAGCAGAGATTTGCTGCAGCAAGGCGATGCTCAATTCAATGAAGAGGCCCAGATGATGAGCAGAAACGATTCGTCGATAATTCATGGAAGTGATATGGAAAATCGAAATTTTGTTAGTGAAAATAGTCATTATTACCAATCGTCGAAAGTTAATAATGTAAGTAAGCCGCATTTTTTATTGTTGATATTTTTTGTGTAAAGTGTGTTGGTGTTTTTGTTTTTAATTTGTTTATAGCTTGTATTGAGGTTAAAAAAAGAACCGAAAAGAATGTGTTTTGCAATCGTACAAGGTGCCGTATTATTATATGTATTTTAACAAATAATATTATTGTTTTTATCATAATGTCCGTTCGTCAATTTTCTCATACGGTTGGTGTCGGCAAAAGACAAACCTTGGTATGTAATGTTGCTTAGTTATGTTGATATTTAATTTTTTATTAAATTAATGGCATTGCTGTTATGTTTTTAGTTCATACGATAGACAAACTTGTTGCATAACAAATTTGTAAAAATAGAAATTTGATCGGCCATTTTTTGTTCATTCTAATTCATTTTAAGTTCTGAAATTTATTTTTACAAATTTTGTTTTCATTAAATGAACTTAATTCTATTAGATTTTATATGTAGGCTATTTTGGTCAGGTGCATTCATTTTAGCATTATGTGCATTTATTTTAGGAGTATTAGAATCTAAAACGCAAACTCGGCTTAATTTTAATCAATATTTACATTTTTGTATTAAGGTACGTTAAATAAGTCCATTGTAATAAGTTCGCTGCTATTAAATTACACTTACGAAATGTTAGATATTGCTAACTTGTGCTTTTAGTAATACCGTTCAAATGGTTACATTTTTTATGCTCGACATTTCGAATTTTAAAAATTATCGTCTTCTGTATTACAATAGAGATCACAAAAACTGCATCGGAAACAAATTTTTATTTTTTTCAAATCGAGTCAAGTGTTTGATTCAAAATTTGCAATTTCAATTTATAAACTTGAATTTTAATTTAATCGATAACGATTGAAATGAACCCAAACAGTGCAAATTTTGTTTGGTCAGAAAAATTTATAAGATTACTATAACATTACTACTGCGTTCTTTCTAGTTAAAATTCCAAGATCTCTTCCAATCTCTTTATTCTCATGTTTGAACTTTTCATTCTCCTGTTGAAACTCGACAGTTTATGGTGATGTAATTTTGTAAATTTTACAAAAAATTTGACATGCTAGATCAGCAATGTGAAAAATCTTGATCCGACTATCTGGTGTTTCAGGTGACACTATGATAAGTTTTACCACTGACGAATTTCCTGCAAATTATTGCTTACACAAAAACATGCAAAATTGGCAAATTTATGACAACAGTTTTCACCATGTAATTGAGGGATAGTAACTTATAATTGCGGAAACCAATGTTTGGTAAAATATTTCCTTAATACGTGACCTTGCCAATGCAGCAAAATTATCTTTCTTTTTATCGATTGGTGTTGTAATTTACCCTATTTTAAGTATTTACGGTAGCCCTCATAATATGCATTTGAAATTCTTCAGTTTGACTTATTTTAATGGATTGCAGTAGACGATTTAGTTAAATCACAGATTAAATATACTACAGATAGCTCGCTCTTATGAGAGAACGGGTATCCGTTATTGATGTATTTGGAAGCCAATTCCTTGGTATGGAAGCCATTCACTATATATCGTAGAGGCGCTGGCTATTTGTGTTTGTTCGTGGTTAGTACGTTTCATTTCTCTTCTAGCCACGGTTGAGGTATAATCGTGCTGCCAGCCATTCATTATCACACATAGGCATTTTCTATAAGACGTCTTACAGAAAGAGCGTGGGGTGATCGGGTACTTATGGAGTTATCTTTCTAGTACCCCTCCAACAATATATTATAAGGATAGGCAGCCTTCTAGAAATGAATAAAATACATTATGCGAGCTATCTGTAGTATATTTAATCTGTGGTTAAATCATCTTATAATGTACTCCTTTCACTATCTCCACAAATTTAACTTGAATAATTCATAAAAGAACACCCCATAAATTATTTGTTCACTTGATGTTTTCACCAGTTCTTCGCCGTCGTCATCTGATCTTCAGAGATTAAATTTACTTTTATCTGAAAAGATAACTTGTTTCCACTAATTTTTGTAAGATTCTGTTGATTCCAACTAACGGAATTTTGGGAAACCTTTGTGTTGTTTTTTTAATACAATTTTTTTTCTAACACCCATGACAGTTTTACAGTGATCCCTTAAACTGATTTGCTGTAGATATCTGTTTAATCTTTTTTCATTATTCTCGCTATCTAGGTACCCTGTTTCTTTATTGATATTCTTTTAAAAAATGCTATAATAGATTGGTTGTAAGTTGCAATTTTATGTCTCGATATTCTCAACGATGAATATGAAACAATTTGAATTTTGTTTTATCATTAAATTGTTTATATGTTTTCATATTTTTAAAAGATACATAAAAAGCAATGTTATAAAAAATGAAACAATTTCTCTTAAACTGATGCAGTTTTCATGACCATTACTGTTGCGGTCTAGACGTATTTTTAAGAACCAAAACACGTAATATTTTTAATAATAATTGTAACCAGTTTTATTGTTTTACTGGATACAAACTACCAGGTGCCAAAAAAAACTTGTTTTAGTAGTAGGAGAGTTTGAAAGAAACGTTGGTAATTTATTGTGAATTATTCAATATATTGCAATTAAGTATATAACAATTACATCTGCAATAATATGATCTATTCTGCATCCAAAATATTATTCAAGTTTCTTTATGGTGATGTATAAGCATAATATATCTGAAAGTTGATTTCGATTTTGAAAAATACTACTAAAGCTCACTTTAAGAACGCTTTAAGTAAGATATTTTTCTATACTTATTTAAATTTTCAAGTACATATTGACGAAACCTTTCACTACCTAAAGTAATAAGAAAATAAGATGTAGATTTATGATTAGTAAAAGCAACGGAATTGTTCAAACTTTTTGGATACCTTGGGAAATTTTTGGGTAATTTGAGTTTTGAAAAATGCAATAAAAATATTTGAATAAAGAAGAAACCCTTGGGAGAAACAAGTTTCTATTTTATAAATTGAAATATATTATTTAAATAATTATTCTAGAAGTGCTGTAATAAGACTGTTAAAATAACTACAAAACTATATTACTTTGTGTAATACGGTAGAGTTTCTGTTATTCCGACATCAGTATTATAAGAATTTTTGTTACTAATTTGACATTGAAATAAACTAATATAGCTATTTACGGGAGAGCGATCGAAACATTATGCTTTACGTAAACGACATTTTTTATTTTTGTCATATTTAATATTTTTTTGTCAACGATATTTTTTATTTTTGGTTTAATATTGAAATTTTTTTGGTTTCGGATAAAAAAAGTATACTCACCTCTACTCAAAAAATTATTAGTTACTGGGCTTACAGCTTTAAAAAGCTCGCTTTTTAATATAGCTGCTCGCCCAGTAATGGGTAATTTTCGAGTCTCGGCCAGTAATATACATTACAACCAGAAACGTAATTTACTTATTTAATTACATACTGGACAAAGTTACATTTATAACTAAACAAGCAGTATAGCATAAACAGTAGGTGACTGGAGGCTGAAGCTCCTTACAAACTTTTGAACAAACTCTAGCGAATAATAGATTTCACAATTTTTTTTATTTGTATTTTTGTTTTTTTATTTTGAATTTGGTCCCTCAAATGAAAATAATAAAACATCAAGTTTCTAGTATAAATTTCTGTTGATCTATTCTATTATCTCGACATTTTTATTGTTTGACATGGCGATCCGTCTCAACGTTGAGGTTGGATAATACATACTGCAGTACATACAAGAACAGTTTGAAAAGTAGAATAAAAAATATAGTAAAACACTTTTTTCATACAATCACAAAAATAAGTTTTAAAATTAATTGAAAATTTCTTCTCACTAACGAGGAAAATTTCTCAAATGTAATTCTAGGATTGGGATAAACTTTGGTAGGTTGAAAAAGCACTAAAATTAAGTCAACATCTGTTTTTTATTTTTAATGCTATGACTACCGTTTCTGAGAAAATAGCGTTTAAAAGTTTCAACGCAATACTTCAGCTAGTTTATGCAACAGAAATTCAAACTTCTTTTAGCCGAGTCGGTGCAGCATCTGCAAGTGAGTTTGCAAAGTTCAGGTTTGATTTCTCGCAGTACTAATGTTTTTCAGTATTTTTATATCTTCTCGAATACGATACAGATCTTGACCTAGTACATGATAGGCGGGAACTCGATTGCTTGCCATCTTCTCTTAAGTTACGTTTCCATAAACAATCACATAAAATATGAATAATCTTTGACATATTAAAAAGGTCACAACACTAAATTTTGTTGTTCGAGGCAACTGTGTTAGCCCATATTATGGTGTATCCAACTACGTTTTGCAGAGTTACTTGATAATCTGGAAGACATCCTATCGAATAAGAACAATGTACAAAAGTTATTAAATAAACTGAAATTTAAAAAAATCCTATCATAATAGGGGCTGGTATTAACAGGTATTATTTTATGATACTGTCTTTTTTGCTAAAGGCTAAGGGCTTATGTCTAGGAACACATTGAACATAGAGTCACTACGCTACTAGAACCTATTGTTTTTATCTTTAACAATCTTTAAGGAATTCGATAAATATCAAAAGTCGATGAAAAACTCCTACCAAGACAATTTTTTTTCTACACCTGATAACTTTGTACTGAGTTCACGAATTAAAAATTCAAAAGAAAAAATAACAGGTTCCTAATATTAGGCATATACAGAATTTTTTTATATAATAGTTCTCTTTTATATAAAATGCTAAATTTCTTTAGTGTATTTATTAAATGAGCACCAAATCATATTGACTTGAGATTATTATTCTAAAAAGTTACTAGAATTTTCTATACCTTTTTCTTAAAGGTTATTTTTTATTTATTAGAATTGCGGTGTAAGTAAATATAAGTTTTAAAAATGTTGTTTCATTTTTATTCAATATTTGATGTGTGGCTTTCTCGATAGTTTTATTAAGAAATAAATGTTCAAATAAACTAATTATAATAAATTATAACTTGTAGTGCAGCAAATGTTATAAAGATTTATATCATGTTTAAATTCGTTATTGATATGTTACTTACTGCTACGTTAAATTTTTGCGTTGAATATGACGGATTTGTTTTTATACAACATTTTTTATGATTTCTAGAAATTTTAAGATTAAAAATGTACCTATTCGATAGATAATATTAGTTGCAGGTCAGTTTTGCAATACATAATAATTTTTATTAACTGATTGAAGAATAAAAAAAATATTTTTAATTTTGATTCTGACATAATTATTATGTATATGTGCAATTGACATTTTAAAAATATTGACATATTAATGTAATTTAAAATTTGAAACTGTTAATTTAAATCCTTTGTTATTTTGGTCTTATTTTAAAAAATGTATAAAATATTTCATGAATTTGCAAATGTGTTTGTGAATTTTTGGAATTTTTTGTTTAGATTTCATGTTGGTAATTATGAAACTAAACTTTGTATTATTTCAAGTTAAAAATGTTAAGCATGTGCATAATTGCCGTTATTTTTTAAGGATATTACGACACCACGTCTCAATAGAGCTATATCCCAAAATGCTACGTCGATAACCAACAGTTCATCCGCTGCCATCAACAACACCTCTTCGCACAATTATCAGCGTGCCAGTAATTCTCATGAGCGTGAGCGTGAAGATTCTTATGAAAGAGTGCGTAGCGTTAGTCCCATTGTAAATATCGGTCTTAATGGACTTAAGAATATTGGAAACACTTGTTTTATGAATTCCGTTATTCAGTGCTTATCCAACACGAAATTGCTGCTCGAGTATGTTAAAAATGACACTTACAGTAACGACATCAATACCAGTATATCGAGTATGAAGGGGGCTCTCATTAAAGGTAATAAAACATTATACTTGAAAATTAAATTTCTTTGAAATAGTAGAGTAAAATTTATTTTTAGCCTTTGCCCAAGTAATTAAAGAAATATGGTCGGAAGATTCATCGGATCGAGTAGTTAACACTTTAAGTTTGAAATCCCAAATACAACGTTTTGCACCAAGATTTATGGGCTACTCACAGCAAGATGCTCAAGAATTTTTAAGATACCTTCTTGAGGGTCTTCATGAAGACGTAAATAGAGTTGTCACGAAACCTGCTCCTATACTCACAGAAATTGACGAAAAACTCAGCGATTCGCAAAAAGCCACCGAATCTTGGCAGCGTTATTTAAGAATGGACAATTCTAAAGTAGTAGATATATTTGTCGGCCAGTTAAAATCAACTTTGAAATGTACACATTGTGGACATTGTTCCGTAACTTTCGATCCATTTTGGGACTTATCTTTGCCTATTCCACAACGTAGTGGTTCTTTGAGATTGCAGCAGTGTTTGGAATATTTTACTAGGGAAGAAACTTTGGATGGAGATGAAAAGCCGGTACGTTTTTTATTCATATTACTTATTTTTTTATATAAAATAAAATGTTTAATTATAGACTTGTTCCAAATGTAAAGAAAGACGAAAATGTACAAAATCGTTCACCATACAAAAATTTCCTAAAATATTAGTAATACGTATCCTTAATTATTCGATATAATATTTTGAATTTAGTTTATTATTATTATTATTTATATCAACCTTAACAATTTACTAGATTTGAAACGATTTTCTCCCACGGAAAGATTTCGAGGTAAACTTTCTGTGACGATTGATTTTCCTTTAGAAGGCCTAGATATGAAAAATTATGCAGCAGAAAATAGTCCATCCGAGAGTCGTTACAATTTGTATGCAATTTCGAATCACAGTGGCACCACTTACAGCGGTCATTACACTGCATATTGTCGTCATCCATATTCTCACACTTGGCATGAATATAACGATTCGAGGTATCTTGTTCAAGTACTTTGTTAAGTTAAATGTTTAAATTTTATTCTATATTTAGGGTATCGAGTATTTCATCGAGATCACTTGTCAGCGGAGAAGCATATGTCTTATTTTACGAACTAGACAACCAAAAAACGCATCTATAATAGTATGGATGTTTCAATAAAAGTACATAACTTCTTTTATTGTTTTTCATTGTTAAGTTTTTATATAAATGAATGTCTTCTTTATTTAATTTGTTGCTTGTTAAATTTATACTTTCATATATATATCTATACAATTTTTAATTCACTGTAAAATTTTTATGTGTTTTAAATAGAAACATTTATTTTTGTTTTGAATTCTGCTAACAATATTTTAATTACATAATATTATTATCTTAATATTTGAAACACTCTTTTTGTATGTGTTTGTTTTTTCTACGTTTAAGATTCTGATTTAAGTCTGTTATTCTCGGAACAAAAAATGCAGCTCTTTTTCCTTAAAATAACTTAGTATTTATTTTGATGGCGAAACTTTTTTTATTGTTCTTTTGTAACTTGAATGATTGTAATGTCACAAAAAATTCACAAAAATGTATTTTGAAAAGTTTGTTTTTTGTTCTGGAAATAAAGATCTTGAAGGTAATATAATATAACTTTTAGCGAAAATGGTTCTTGCAATATGTTTTCAACAAAATTTTTTTCTCGAAATAATACTATTTTTTAATTGCAAAATGTTACCATCGATTATTAAATTAAATTATCGTATTGTGTTCTTTATTATTATAAAAAAAAGATTAATAGCTATCGCCACCGAGGTAGTTTTGAATAACTTTGTTGAAACACCAGACACATTAACCACTTCTCTTAGATGTACTTAAATATTTTTGATATTTTTTTCTTTATAGAATGTGGTATTTATTTTTATAATATAAAATATTTTTTCTAGTCATAACATAATAATAAATTATGTACACACGATACTCCTAAATAAATTATTATTTGTTGATTATAATATAGTTGTAAAGTAAATATAAATTATTATTGCAAATCTATTGTAATAATAATTCACTACCTGATGAAGTTCACTCGTTCAAATGTAACTCACTGCACTTTAAATTTTATATATTGTTATCATATTATTTATTTTGTATTTCTACTAAATTTTATCACGTTGATTGTTTTTATAATTTAAGCGATTATTGCATAATATAAGAAAACAAAGTGTTACCTGAATTTCAACCTTTCTTATTTGAAAGTAATTTAAATTTTAGAATTGTGCATACCTAAACTACCATGTTGATATGAAGTTCATGTAGCATTTAGAATTATAGTCTCGATATTTATAGAAAAAATAGTGAAAGTTTAATTATAATATTTTTTAATTAGCTTTATAAAAAAACATGTTGAGCACTAACCAATTTATTAAACTGTTTGCAATAATATATATATTTTTTGTTCAATCTTTACCCAAACGAGCTAAATGAATTATCCAAGCTAGAATGTGTTGTTTTTAGATTAAAATTTAACAAGGTAATTTACCATTACGATTTTTTGTTTGCCAGTTGCAGTGAAACGGAATAGGGGAACGCTGGTGAACTTTCCAAGAATTCTTACAACTTGAAATAGAGAAATCCGAACTTATGTCGTCTATTATTAATCCAAAATTTATAGTAAATGACACCTGCAGCTACCGTCACTTTGCCTGCATTACTGTGAACAAAGTAAGATTATGGTATGAGAAAAATGAAATTTTGGAATAGACAAAATCAAATAAGGTAATAATTATACATTTTTTAATTTATTAATATTGAAAATTATTACATCATTCAGTAAAGGTTATCGGGATTTGGACTACTGGTAAATAAAACCACCTCTTTTTCAATCAGTCGACGTTTCGAGTTTTATTTTACTCTTCTTCAGGACTACAAAAAAGAAAACATGTCACTGCTTTAATTTGCCTTGTTGCCTTCATGCCTTGTTCGCTTGATATCCTTACTAACCTCATTTACTGAAGGTAGGGTGTGGTTTTGTTTGAATTAAAGCAGTGACATGTTTTCTTTTTTGTAGTCCTGAAGAAGAGTAAAATAAAACTCGAAACGTCGACTGATTGAAAAAGAGGTGGTTTTATTTACCAGTAGTCCAAATCCCGATAACCTTTACTGAACGTATTAATCATGGACGATAAAGTAACAACTGATTATTACATCAGTTATGGCTTTTCATAGCAGTTTTTCAGCCTTCTTTGGTCTTCAAAATCCTGTGGCGAGTGGAACGTTGCGGGGTCTTTTTGCTGCATTCAATTATTTGATTTAATCCAGTCCAATCCCTGGCAGATGCCAATGCTGCCTTAATTTTATTTTTAGAATGGAAGAGAAAATAGAAAATCTGTTTCCAGCCTTCCTTCCTTACAAAAGATTTTTAAATAACTTCTCGAGGTTTGGTGGTAAATGATTGGAATGAAAGCTGATTAGAGTTTTGATTTGTGGAGGAGGCAACGACTTGTACCTTTGATGATGTCGGTCTCGGCAAACTTATGTTAGCTAACCAAATCAAGATAAAAACAACTTAATAAATTGTAGACAGAATCAAAATAGTTTCAGAAAGTTTGTTATTTTTTATTAAAGAACTTATTGTGGAAATTTTAATTTCCAATTTTTCGATTAACCTATAGCCCAGCAAAAACCATTGCAGTTATATAATGCATTTTGAGTTATGTAAAAACTATTATATTTACTGGATTAAAATGCGGTATTTCAGATGCTGCCACAAAAACGGCCAAATCTCTAAGACTGGCACTGCAGATTAGCTAATTATATTGCGTAACAACTTTAGGGATGGATACCTGCTTTAGATATTGTTATTGTCAAGTTATGATAGAATCTTCTAGTTTTTAATACTAAAGTAATTTTATACAAACCTAATTCCAATTAAAAATACTTGTTATTTGAAAATAACATTTTCGGTGGTCTGTCGGACTATAGTCACAGGTATTACCTATGTACTTTGTAAATATTTTTGATATTTTTATTTCAGACAAACCATGTGGCCGAATTGCTGTCAACTGAGCAGTCATCTTTTTTTAAGTGCTAACTCTCAGGTTCTGTATTCTCGGTGTAGGGTATAGACACAACATGATCTCTTTTTGTTTTTCATTTGGTATATAATCAATAAAATTACTAAAGATTTGAAAAAGATCCGTTGGGTGCTTTTTACTTATTGTTTGCATTACGCTTATTTACCTATGATTTGTATCAACAGTTGATTTTACACTAATATGATATTCATTTAATATAATAAATTATTAACTTGTGAAATATTTTAAATTCAATAGTTTTTTAACTGAAGAAGTTAACTAAACAATAATTATTATTATTTTTATTAAGCTTTCAGCGAAATGTTTCAGTTAGTTTCATCAGTTAAAAAACTATTGAATTATTCATGATAAGATTCTTTAATTTCATAACTTACTTACGATAATGATAAAAACTATTTAATTGAATGATTATAATTTGTTACGTCTTGTGTAAATTAAATAGTTTTTTAGATTAAACTTTTTTAATCAAAAAAATGTCTTTCGTAAGATAGCTTATCATAAAAATTAAAAAAATAACGATTTTATATTTTTTATATCAAAATGATGAAGATGGGCGGCCAACTTTACGGAGGTAAATTGAACGATGTATTTTCAGTAATATATTTTACAAAGCCTTTCAAAAATTTATATTTTGTCTCGCAATATATTTAAACCGATCTTGTAGGGCAGTAATTAAGTTTTTTCTTACACTAATAGTTTCATCGAGAGCCTTTTTCAATATTAGTTCTGACAAAGAATACAGAAACTAAAATTTATTTTTGAGGATCAATTCGGGTAAATTTAACTTTGCGTTACTGAACAATATACTTAAAGGTCCAAAAACTTTCACCGTCGGCATCATTGCTTTTTTTATAGCGATAAGGGTAAGCCCACGATATATTAACAAATTCTATTAAAACCGATCAAAAATATTGTTAATTGTAAATTAGAAAATTACGTTTTCTTTGAAGTATTATGATATTTAACCATATTATGTCCAAGTTTAACGTTAATCTGATTTTTCTTTTCTAAGTTATACGACTTTTTGTATACATAGAATTGTGTAGGTATTTATTAATTTATATTTCTTTCTAGTTAATATTCACCGTTTTACTGATTAAAATAATTAAATAGTTATTTCCTAAGTTCTGTTTTTCTTAAAACTACATTTTCAAAGTCAGTGATTACGATATTTCAAAAAAATTGTTTTCTTTTTAGAAAATTACCTACTTACATTTATTATAAGTATTCGAACTTGGAACAGTTGCTATTTTGTAAAATTCGAATTTTCGGAAAACGACTTCGTTTTATTATTTCTGATAAGATTATTTATTTATTTTGGCATCAAGTTATAATTTTAAACAAGTATTGAATGTAATTGCATAACATTTCAATCGTATACCTACATAATTTTTCCAGGTTTGTCTTATAAGAATCGAAAATTCGAAACATAATGTTGACAATATGTAACAAACTAGTATAATGACTCAATTAAATAGTTTTTAAACTTATAACAGTATTATGTAAGTTATGAATTAAATTTATGTAAGTATGTATTCTTTACTTAACAGTTAAAATTCATTACTTTATTATATTTAGTTTAAATTTCATCTAACATGTAAAAAAAGTTAAAAATTTACTTATAAAAGAAGGATTTACTTACAACCTAAATTTATATATTATTTATTAAATTATTATGAATGTTTGATTTCAAATAACGTGGTTTCGTATGTCACTGATCACCGCAAAATGCTTTTTAAAAATAGGATTGTCAAAGCCCGAATTTCTTTTAATTTTTTTCTTATAATTTATTATTTATTTCTTATAATTTATAATTTTATTCAAAAACTATACACTTATGTAAAAAAGTTATACAAGTGAATTTGTTAAAAATTAAATTATCTATTAAATGACGTATAATTTATTAAAGTCGGTTAATAAATAATGGAATTATGGCGAAATTATGGAATTGTTCGACGGTCAAAAGTGCTTTACTCTCTACTAAGGGGGTCTCCGGTCTAGGGATGTGACATTGAGGAGAAAAAATCGATTGTAAAAAATAAAAAAAAAACTACAATAAAAAACAAATATAAAATAAAAAATAGAAGAAACTCGATAAATAAATAAATACCTAAATAAAAAAATTTAAGTTCCAACTTAAATCGTCAGTCATGTTAAATCGGCAAAATAAATGCAATTTTGGTAATTTTTTTAAATTTAAATTTTGTTATATTAATTTTTGAAATGTAATGTTTGCAGAAAAATGAGCAAAGGGAGTTTTTTTTGCCAACGGAAACGATGGAGGCCTAGATTTTGCTCCGCTGATTTTTTGAGTATAATTTTGTGCAAGTATTTTTGCAATTAAGATTTTATTTTTGAGTATTGTTATTGGAAAATTTTGTTTAAAAGTATTTTGGTCGAAAGTGACCGCAAAAAAGTTGAAATTTTGTGAGAAGATTGTTTTTATTTAATTAAAGTAATTATTTTTTGAGCGATTTTTCTTTATTTAAGTTCGATATTCAAAGAAAATTTTGATTTTTGTGAACTTTATTTAATGGTTGAAAATAATTTGAGGAGGGAGCGACAAATTTTGATTACAGGTTGACTTTTGTGGGTCATCGCGGATAAAATTTTGTTTGTGCCATTTTAAAAGTTTTGTTACTACGATATTTTTAATAAATCTAAACTTATTCATATTTTAATTTTAAACTCTTTTGTAAAAAACCGTCTTTAAATAACATTTTTTAATTTAATAAAAATCACAAACTAAATTCTTATTTTACGGATGGTAAATAATGTTGTCAAAACGAAGAACTAAATTACACCAAAATATAAGACAATTTGTGGGTTTGCAATGTTCACTCTAATTTATTGCGGAAGTGTTATTTTAAGCTATTTTGCCGGATGGTCATAAAATTAATTTATTTTTACCATAATATTAAGAATTAAGATCAAATATCTATTTCATTTATTTCAATATAATTATTTTTCAAAAAATTGAAAATTAATTAATAGGAGTAATAACTAACAATATTAATTAAGGGGCTGCAGACTTTTACACAGTACTGTAAATATATAGGGCTTTTTTATATTCTTCATCGTTAGTTTTTATATTTTTGCAATTTAGTGGTAGGTGTATTCAATCCAGTGACGCCAATCGCCGGATATTAATACGAATTTCCGATTTTTTAATTTGGGATTTAGTTTATTAGAAATATCTTTAGTTTTAATTTTTTTTTTTAATACTTCAATTTTAATGTTTTTGTTATTAGTTGTAAAGATTGTTTTTGGTTTTTCTGATTTTTTTACGATTGCAGGCGGACTTCCAGTATTTGATAAATAATTTCGGGGGGGGGGGGGGGGGTTCTAACCCCTAAATACTGCCTTGGCCTTATGCATTTCCACGTAAGAATTCAAATTGTTTTGTGTTTAAAATTACAATTTCCCTTTAAATCTTTCTTATGCCAATTAAACCAAATGACTAAACCTCATCTTACGATTTTAAAAGAACTCAACCGAATACAAGTGAATGTTAAAATTTTGCTTCCGCAATTAATAAAATTTAAATACTAGTTTGCAGAGCATATTTAAATAAAATTGAATAAAATAAAATTTTTACCGCTGTCCATTCGGTAACACGATAATATATTTTTATCAATTAATTTAGCATTGATGACGGGATAAGTAATATCAATTTAAGCAATTTTAGTGTAGTGGAATGTCGAAAGGTCATTTTGAATATTATTTTTAACAGCTTTTAAACGAAATTTGTAGATATTCTTCGCGATTATACCGCAAA
The DNA here is from genome assembly GCA_911387805.1 of Cantharis rustica. NCBI lineage: Eukaryota > Metazoa > Arthropoda > Insecta > Coleoptera > Cantharidae > Cantharis > Cantharis rustica. Next base: position 47,874,336 of record OU426881.1, on the reverse strand, counting down.
ATTTCAATTCAGAACTGCACTATGATTCAAATTCAAAATTTTTGCCAGCGGCGACTTTTGCTAGAAATACAAATATAATTTTTAAAATTTTGTAAATTATATTTTCATTCTTATAAATTTTTATATTCTTTAATAGCTCGTTGTACTACCCCGACTCTCATCGGTGGCCCGAATTTATTGTTTACTACCCTACGTTGACCATCCTATAGGGTAGGGCAGCTAACTATCAACCATCGGTGGAAATATCTGCCGTCCTCGTGTCTCCTATCTAAAATATGGCGAAAATAGTTTTCAAGCCAAACAATAATTATTTTTTATATTTCAAAATAAATTTTTATAATTTACGATACATAGTAGTAGAATAGATGAAATACATATAATTCGACACAATATTAATATTCAAAATTATTGCAAACGATAGAGCTAACCGTTACTTCCAAAATATAGTCATCATAAAATCTGAAATAGGCAAAGTAAAAAAAAGCTTTGCGGCACAAGTCGAACACAAATTTTAATTATTAAATTGTTGAAAATGACGGAATTAACTTCATACACATCTAGTATATCTCTGTATAGCGATAATACTATATCACTTATAATCTATAAAATATAATATGAATTATCACGCCTATCGGTAATTCTTTATTGACTACTAAACTGACATCATAATATGGCGATGAGTGATTAACCGCTTTTTAGAAAATAATACTATTATAATCTTTTATTTTTGTTTTGTGATTTTATTAACGCAGGATGGGCCAGCAAATTTTAGGTTGCCTCAATCTCACCCTCTGGCGACGCCGCTGAAACACAGCGCAGTTTTGTTTAAATATTATAATAATGTCATTTTATTTTTTTATAAAATTAATTTATAAAAAAATATTATCACATGTTAATAAAACCTTAACCATATTATGTCATTTTATACAGCTTTGCATAGTAAAATAAAATGGATAAATATGAATATATATTTAAAGAAAAAAAAATTTATGTACGTATTACTATTACACTCTTTGCTATTACTAATAAAATAATAATAACTAGCTATTATGAAGTACATTTTTCTTTCCGTATACCTATGGTTTAACTTAAAAATGAAATGGCGTTAGTGTCTCTCCAAAACATTGTCGTTTTCAAATTTTAATAATTTTTATAAATTAATTAAAAGTTGCAGTTAATCGCGAAAGAAAAAAAACAATATATGATTATGTAGGTAATCAGTAGTGCAATCCAACTCTGCAACTCATGGGCGTCGTTGCTTTATCACATCGGAATCAGAATAAAGAAAAGTTGTTCCTATACTAATTGTTTTTTACGTCGGAAAAAAATAGAATGAAACAAAAATTAACTTTGGGGAACTCGCCTGTAATTGTCCGTCAACCCACGGACTCGCGACGAAAAGTCCTACTTTTACTCCTCACAATAATTTAATATTTAAGATTTTGAGATATTGTTATAATAAATGAAATACAATTAAGGATCTGAATTAATTATTATTATATTGTATCAACTAATATGTGTAAAAATAATGCCGATGAAGATAGCTGGTTATTTTGAAATCTAACGTTGGTCACGAAAATATAGCGTAGTATGTACACGATCGATTTTAAAGGAATAATGGAAAATTATATTAAAATATTATGCTTAAAAATAAATTTTTAATCGAGTTCTTTTAATTCGTTTCGTTCTAATTTTTGTAGCAATTTTTCCTGTTAATTGTAAATTAAAAAAAAATCTCATTTAAAATATTTGAAAATATAATTAAATAATTATTGTTAAACTTCACACGCACGAACGATTAATTATATTATAATAATTGAAATATTATGTTGTATAAAAATTTGAGTTTTAAGGATAACAAAAAGATGAATTAAATATCGACGCGGTAAGTTTGCAAATTGTAATTTTCGAAGCTTTCGCGAGATGGCGCGCAGTAGTGGTTTGCAAAAATGTAATGTACCTAGTGCAGTCTTTAATGTTGTATGTTTTACTATACGTAGACAGAATTTAAGTTTTCAATTAGTTATTATAGTTTTTCAAATAAAATATTCTAAACGTGATTTTCACATTGCCTCTAAATATGTGTTAAATATCGTATGGACGATTATTTCCTAGTAATACCTTCGGTTTTGGCATTTTCTTGGTAAGTCGTTGCTGTAGTTAAGTTGGTTGACCTAATTTTGGCTTTTAAGATCTAGAAATAAGACAACCCTTATATTTTGTTGCATATAAATTTTAGTAAATTATTTCTACAATAATTTCGAATCCGTGCAATGTTTCCTTGTGCGTTTTTCTACATTAAATTTGAGGTTAATTGATGAAAATGGTGTTAGAAAATTGTAATTTTAGGCGTAAAATTTAATTTTCAAACTGTGTATTGTGCGATGTGTATTAAAGGCTTATCGGAAAATACGTTACAGAATCAACGGAATATAATATTATACACCCAAAACATTTTTATTTCGTACAATTTGTGTAAAAATGAAGCATTACGTTTTAATATTTTGGTGTATATTTTATTTTCTCATTTTTGTTTAAATATGCAACAACTAATAAACTGATAAATTAACACAAAACTTTCCTCCTCTGGAGTTAATAATAATTAAGTAAAAACTTTTGTTAAGGAACTTGTCGGATTTCATTTTTTATCTAGAAGCAGTAGTTAAAATAATAATAGGTCATAATTTAGATCCATTGGTAGCTAGACACTATCCTATTGGTGGGTTATATTACACATAGGGTGGATTTCTAACCATTTGATATTATTACTGTGCCTACTACTGCGAGGGTCTGTTCTTCGTTCCCCTTCCACACAAATAGTTACCACTTTGTATACCTGATGACTACCGAGATTTTCTTCACCAAAACAATTTATTTAATCTGCCAATAGCGATTATAAATAATTGTAATCCTCCACCATTATATTTATTATTTTTTATAGAAATATGCGAGGGATTAATCGATTAGGAATTCTTGCGTACAGTTGCTCCCGAGAATTCTTTAGAAATTCTCAAAAATTGTTTAGAAATTCTTTACTTGAAGAATTCTTATGTACACTCAATTTTTGATTATGTTAACCCTTCGGAAATATGCTCAGCTTAAATGTATGTTAGATTGTTGCAATTTACAAGAGTTTTTATTTTATTAAACTTTTACGATTTTACCGTGAAACTATGATATTTACAGTGTAGTTTACACGTTGGTTTAATAAGTTGTTACTACTACTTAAACCTAACAGAATTTATAATTATTATATTGTAGTGGCGGAGAATACGATATTACATCACAATATGGAAAAGTGATACATTTCGTACGAGTGTGTATTTTTATTAACCAAACACTGAAATCACTTTTTAGCCAATTATGTGCATCATATTTTTACGACCCCCTAAAAAAATCGTCAATTTCATTCACCTGTATGTTGAAAGCGGTGTGCGTTATAATAATGCAGACTAAACTACGAACCCGAGTGAAAAAAGATTAATTATTGCAAGGGAATGAAAATCGATCTGGTATAAGACAAAAATGATTTCTTGTTAAATTGTATTTGAATTCAAATTACCCTTACTTCTTTTTTTAAATTTTCAAAGATTCAAAATTTAAAATATTCACTGGTAGATAATAATTTGGTATTTGGAGTAAAATAATATAGTATACTAAGCTTGAGTATGGAGCATACTTTTTAATTTAATATAATTTGCAATAATTAAGAATATTTTGAAAAATTAATAAAAATAAGAAGAAAATCTGGTTGTATTGAACCAACAAATACTAAAATAAAAATAAGCAGTATTCATATTTTCCGAGATAATTATCATGATAACCATTTAAATTCGTGTCTTAACTAAACACAAACAAATGATTTATTAAAGAAAATATTTGTTAAAATTGAGCGCAAAGATTGAGGAGTAGTAGTAGTAGGTAAAATTAATTTTTACTCGACACCGACGGTATGGGATTGGAGATATATTATATCTATCGTATCGACCTGGGTATAAGAAAAATAATCAAAGAACTCGAAATTGCTCAAAATTTATAATTAAAATAATATTTTATAAAAATTATAAATTCAAGTCATAAAAAAACTTGTTTAAAAAAATTTAATAAAAAGTACTTGTGCATAATATTATGCAATCAATAAATTTTTTACGAAAAATCAAATTCATACTTTTTCGATTAAAGAAATTATATTTATCTTTGTATTGATATATCAAAATAAAAACGGAATGCACTAATTCAAGAAGAATATAATTTAAACTGAATTGAACGAAGATGATTATGAAGAAACAAAAGGAGCTGGAGGGCAGCGTTAGCCGATAAAGAACGACAATAACTTAAAAAATATGGTATATTTTGCTCTTGATTTTCTGCAATTTTATTTTTAATAATTAATTTTTCGATTTTCATCTTCAAATCTGTCTTTATTTAATACTTAAGAAAAGCTGTTGGCATCTAATGCCACATTAGGATAAACTCTTGAACACAATATGGTTAAAGTTATTAACGTGTAATAATATTTTTTTATAAAATTAATTTTTAGATGTTACATGAAATTGAAATAAAAAAACTATTTAATTGAATGATATAGTTTGTTACATACTGTTAAAATTATGTTTCGTATTTTCAATTCTCGTCAGACAAACCTGGAAAAGTTATGAGATTAAATTCAATACCTGTTTACAAGTCAAATGATTTTCACATTTGTAAAAACAAAATTATACCTACTTGATGCCAAACTGAATAAATAAAATAATTTTGAAAATTTCTAAACCGCTCAACAAAACAAACAAAAAAACTTTCATTCAAACTTTCAAACATTCAAACGTTTATTGTAATTAAAAAATACAATATTTGTAGATTGTCTCAATTTCAAGATTTCATGGGTTTTGAGCTTTGCGAAATATATACATATTTTTGAACAAATATGTAAGTTATGAATTAAATTTTATAAAAAAGTAAACTCTTTGACGTCTCAATATTAATTTATAAGACATATTCTTGTGTTACAGTAGCGCTTTAGTATAGTATACCTATACAAAAATTAAAGTTTAAAATAAAATTTACTCAAAACCGTCTCAAAACTAAGATTATTAATAAACTAAGATTTGAACTATAAGATATTTTGGTGCTTACAGTGCTGCATACTGGCAGTCGTGACGTCACAAATTGTCACCCTTACAATGCAAAAAATTCTGTACTGGCAAAAGTTGTAATTATTTATACTGATTACAAATTAGAAGTTACTCTACATTATTTACTTTTTGTACATTATTTATTACATATTATTAAAAGATGGTTCATAGACTAGGCGGTTAAGTGCGTGACTCCAGATGAATTAAAAAGTTTATTTCTGGCTATTTGCAAACCTTTTGTCGAGCAAATCTTCTCAAATTGAAGTGTATTTTCACGTCCGTGGTTTGGAGCCCACGTTAAGCAGTAGATCCTTTATGTATGTAAAACAACTTCACACGTAGTGCTGGGACATCGATGTTCGATGTCGATATCTAACCGGACATCGATAACATCGGTTGAAAAATCGATGTTTTCGTGACATCGATGTTATAGCCTATTAGTTTAAATCAAGAAAAAACACAATAATACACTTAAAACAATAATTTTATTTAGAAATAAACCAAACACAAGTCACAACAAATTGGTATACCTAATACTAAAATTAGTATATTACCAACCGTCGTGTATTTGACGTGAATTTATTTTTTTTGGCGTGATAACGTCTTATAAATTGATATACCAGCTGCACGCACGAAAAATTGTCACGTTCCGCAAGCGAGAGCGCAGAACAAGCGAGAGAACAATCATACATAGACATCATTTGAATTATAAAGTGCCATTAAAAAAAACTTGTCCGGCATGAGGCTTGATCTCGCGATCACCAAATGATGCAATTATGTTTCATGCACATAACGCTCTAACCTATTGAGGGTTATTGTAATGACATAGTTTTAATTCGTATTATCTGTTACATAAACATAATTCAATTCAATTCATAAAAGTATGCAATTTTTCATCAATGTTTTCTTATGATGTTATCACGTAAAATTATCGTCCGTAAACCGACTTTACAGACAACCCGCGAGTGTCACGTGTTTTTTTTACATATTTTCGGTAACATCAAAAGTTTCGATAACATCGCAAGCCAAACATCGATACGTCTGACATCGATGGCAAAACATTGAAACATCGATCGGGCAACATCGATGTTTCGAAAACATAGATGAACATCGCTCAGCACTATTCACACGCATAGCAGGAAAGAAGGATCCGAATATTCGAATACGGATATGTAGGAACCAGAAGAAGAAGAATGTACTTTTTAATATAAATTTACGAGTACGTCGACATTTTTTTTGAGAATTTTTGTGAATATCTGTTGAATAATTTATTTCTCTTGTTTTTATTTCACTCGTAAAATATATTTCTGATAATTTTTAAGATTACTTAATTTTAAAGAAGCAACACGAAAGTTAATTTCTTTTTTGCTGAAAGTTACAGAATAATAAATTATACTACTACGTATTATTTTTTAATTCAATTAGATTAACCTAAACTGCCAGTTCGAAATTTTAAATTTACTACTTCTCTTTTGTAAAATTAAAATTGACAGTGCTAAGATTGGCAAAGTTAAATGTAGTTGTGTAGGAGCGCATTATGGTGAAGGTAATATTTACTGAATCTTATAATTTATAACGTACTTCTGTTATTGCTGACTAAATCAGTCGGTCTTTTGAGGTTTTGTATAACCGGATACCGCATTATATTAAATTTTTTATACCTCAAAAATATTTTTTAGTTTGTACGCACAGATAAAAATCATAATTATTTTGTTTCGTGTAATTAATTTATGAACGTAAATATATTATATTGTTTCGTTTTGCATCTAAGGGTAACGATCGCCGTCCTCGAGCACATCTACTTCAGAAGTCAGAATAGTTTTTTAAATCTTGAAAATACCTACTTAAAGTATAGCCGACTTTACTTTTTGATTTTTTAAATGTTGATATTTTAAGTTCGTACTCGTAATTATTCCAATCGCGATCGATGGTTAATTTCTTTTGTTAGAATTATTGTGTTTAAAATATCTATCCGAAATCATAGAAAAATGGATACATTCATGACGAGACTCTATGTGCAGTAGCCTTTAATATTTGGGCTGACTTTGAAAATGTACATTACGTGGTTAGGTCAATGACTAAATGGTAAAAGTTGTCATCTATCTAATCTTGTTTGGTTATTGAAACTAAACGAACATCCTGCGTCTACTAAACAAAAAAAATTTTTGTTTTATTTTTGTAGAAATGTATGGTAAATCAAAAAAATTGATTACTTTCTACATTAACTTTTTTGCTTAGCTCGGTCGATTAAATTGATTCGCAGGACACTCTCAGTAGGACAAAAGAACAAATATTATAAATTATAAATACAGGTTTGTAAGTTTCTGTTGGTCTCATGTTCGTATGATTTGGTTTTGTACCTTGAAAACTCTAGGATCTTCTTTCTACTGAGTCGCCCACAGAAGATGATTCCAGATTTTGATATTGATTCAACATAAACAAAGTAGTATTTCGCTAATGCTGACTTCGTAGATACTAGAGCGTCAATGTGTGTTGTATATATTATAGTGTCCAAAGCAAATGCTATGCTATTCAATTTATTTCCTAGAGCGTCAATGTCTATTTCCAATCCAATCGAGAGTCGATCCTTACTCTCGGAAAATTGATGGAATAACTGCATATCATTTCATGGGTATCCATTATGTTGACATAATTTTATCTTCTTTGCTTGCTGTAAGTGAAAATTGGTGATTTATGTCCTGTCCTTGTTCATCTTTAGGTTATTCGAAGAAAATACCATTTTTCCAATGCACAAAAGATTCCTATTATGGTCTTGAAGTTGACGAACTGAAGTGTCCCCTGCATAAAAAACTAAAAGATAATCGATACATTTAGACATATCATTTATGTGTAGTATATAAAGGAAGAGGTCCCAGAATTTAACCTTGGAATTCTCTTTATCGCTTCCAAACATATACGATTTGTATAATATACGGTGGATCCACTTGCTTTGTCATAATAAGTAGTGCAATGTTTTCTTTTTCGTAGAATTTTTTTGTATTTATTATATACTATTGAATTGTTATGCCTCCCAGGTTTGTTTGCTGATGTAATTTTCTTTTATTCTTTCACGATACTTTGATTCTTCTGGGTATTCAATTTGTTGGACACCGTGACCAGGGTTTGTAGATTATAGTGTAGTATCTTTTCGAAGTTGTTGTGCACTGGATATGCGTTTTTAGTTTATTATAGACTAATTAGTTTTCTATATTCCAATAATTTTCTTTTTGTAAATATTCTATAATAGTTCACTTTCTAGACTGATTTGAGTTACATATTGTCTCACTTTTAGATACAAACTGACGTTTGTTGGGATTACTTGTTAAATAAAATGTTGACAGTTTACAAATTATTACTGTAAAAAACAAATTAGTATAACATATTGCGATGAAATGTGTGAATTCTAGTATTTAGTGAACTTTTCCCATGAGTTGCGTACAATATTTTATTTCATTTCACTTCTGAAAGTCGTAATTAAGACCAAAACCGCTCTGCATAGAAATCGTCGTGTAATAGAAAATCATTATGCATGATTTTATATCACACGCTGAACATAGTTATGATAATAATATATTCATTGTTTACAAGAAATAAAGAGGCACAAACATTGATGCCATGCTATGATTCAAAAAAATAAAGAAACAATAAATCCAATATACAGAACAAAAAATAAAAATCAATGGTCAGCATTAGGGTGATTTAATTGAGATTTGAAAAAATTTAACAATAAAGGAAAACAGTATATTTTACACACGGCTCTCAATTTATTTATATATACTTTGAGTAACGCGTTTCGACTTCAAACGGTTATCTTCGGACTCAGTGTCACTAGTTTAAATAAAAAACAGTAGCATGTCAAAATATCAACAAATTATTACATAATACTTAGGAAAATCGGTAATCAAGAGAGTTAATTGCTTTGTCGATTTAATTTATTTTTGCTATAATTAATGGGGGGTCTCTATTTTAACTTGAATTCAGTCCGGTACTTGATAGAAAACTAAAACACTTTGTGTCGATTCAAATAAGTTATATGAAGCAGAACGATGATATAAGAAACTCTTTCGAATATAATTTTTTTTCTGCTATTTTAAAAGGTGAATTACACAAACACTGAAGTGTAAATCTAATAGAAATTTGAAAATCTAATTTGTCACTGTAATATTTTATCTTTTATGCACTTTTTGAAACAGGGCTTAGGTATATAGCATAATATGTAGTGCACACATTGTTTGTATACAAATTTTTAAAACTGATTATTATTATTGAAGTGCTATAACTGGAATTATGGTTTTCTATATCGAAACCGCAAATGATGGTGGCATTGACCTAAAGGGTATTGATCAAGTCATCTTCTAGTCTAGACACTCTCTAGACGATATGCACCTCCCTCTATTTATACACCCCCAAAGTTCAGCCCTTGCAACACCACAACGTTGACTACAGTCTGCATTCTTATCTTTAAATGCTATTCGTACGTTGCCCTTTTAATGTCCTAGGTCATATTATAGTTTATATTTATTTACCTGTCATTCATAATATATTATGTGACCCCATATAGTATCTAATGCTATTTTTTTTAAATGAAAGCACGTGACAAAAAATAATCAAAAATTGGACTTCCTTGTAAACTTCCTAGCCTCCTACTTATATAATCATTTTATTAATATAAAACATTTACACGAACGTATTTAACTTACACTTCCAACTTATAGCAGAATAAATTATTCATACAATTGATCACTAGATCTACAGTGGTGTTTGACTATAACGAACCTCCGCTTATAGTCAGTTAACCTAAATGACTCGAAAAAACGATCCACCTGTATAATAATTAAGGTAAATATTTACAGAATATAAAGTAATAACATGAGAAATAAAACAATTCTTTCTCTAATTTTTTTTTATATAATGAGACATGATTTAGAAATTTAGATCATTCACATTATCGGAGGCTATAACAAAATTCAACAAATGAACAGATATAAAATATAATGCTAATAACTTACACCCACATAAGAGTTATCAAATATAAATTACAATAAAAAGAAATGATTCTCAATCAGCACCACTGCAACACAAGTAAGAAAACGCCCGTTAAAATTTATTTTAATATTCAAACTCTTCGATGGATGCAGCTTATCTTGAGCCTTTCTAATCGAAATTTCTTCCAAGTTGTGGCTGATCGTACCTTCTTTAACTGTTTGTAAAGCACGGAAGCTCTATATTTCATCAGATATAATTGTGTCGATAAAATGTGATCATTAATTCAAGGTATATAGAAAACCAACTTATATGGGTTGTATGATCAACAATTGCTTGTTCTATTAATTAGAAGACAAATTGGCAGTCTTTCATTTTATTCCTTAGTCGGCCTCTCAGTGAGGTGGGCTGTCAAGAGAAGATTAAAATCATAAAAAGTATTGCTTGCCAAAAAACTACGGCGATGAGATGATCAACAGAGTTCTTCGGGAGAAAAGATACGTGCATGAGGGAGAAAGAACATATTATCATCTTTTATCATATTATTATCCTCTCATGGAAACGGGTTTCGGTGTTTTAATAACTGCAAAAGAAGATGCGATTTTCAACAATTTGAACTAGATTTTGATTATGAAGAATTGAAAGCTGCACCCATCTAAGAATTTGAATGTTCAAACAAATTGGACTAAAAGTCTTATTCGTTTAAAACGCAAAGAAAAAAATGTTAGGAATAGCAGGTTAAGGGCCCACGCAAAGAATGATTACCACCGTTTTACGATAGACTCATAAGACAATATTGGACTGATCGAACCTAATTTATATCTATCTATATCTACAAGTTAAGGATGATTTTCACAAGTGAAGAGCATGTTATAAATTTGAACATTTCAATACTATAAAAAAATTAATTTTGGAAACTTTCATGTAAATAATAGGTATATAATTTTATTTCCAACAGACAATCTTAATAATAGGAAAACATAACTTAATTTGAAACCTACCGTAAAACGTTGGTGGTGGTTTTTAAAGACACCCTGTTTATTCATAGAGGACTAACCATTTTTTGTGTAGTACTTACTTTTAGATACAGTGAACAAATTTTTTTGGTAACTAAAATGAGTTTTGAGTTTAAGCTTACATTTTACATAGGAAATAATCTATAACTCGTACACTTAATCGTTAATCCTAACTTATAGGTATTTTTGCTACGATTTCGTGATCAGGGTAAAAATAGAGAGACAGCGAGAAAACGTATGTTGTGTCTAGATTGCGGTAATACAAAATGTACTCTCTCGCTTTCTCTGCTGAAATCATAAACGTTTTTGGATTAAAATTTTGTTAACGAACGATAGTACCGTACATGTGATATCGGTATTAATTTTTTATAATAATTATAATGCTCAATGAACGGAAACTGTCGGCTCTCAACTGCCATTTTCATTTGAGATTTTTATTAGGTGCGGTTTCGGGCTTTTCTTGTATTGCACCAGCTACGTCTGGCCGGTAAAAATGTTCAGTTAAAACTTTGCTGCGGGTCCACACACTTATCGTTAGACGCAGCCGTTCCATCATTTCAATTTTCAGACTTGGCGTAGTTTTTTCCCAATCTTGTTTTTTTATGGTTTTTCTATTCTTATGCAAGAAACTTTGTTTGCAACTTACATGAACTGTGCAGATATCGCACAGCAAACATAATTATTGTGTACTTCGACGGCGGCGTCTATGGACCGAACTTTAGAATACGAAATATGTTTTTAGTTTTAATTTATTATTAGCTTGAAATTATAGTATCAGTAAAAGATTGTCTATAGTATTCTTTACGGATTTTATTGGTTGGTTAATTTAAACAATTATTATATAAAATGCGTGGAGAGGGATTTTAAATTATGCCGTCATTATTATTGGGAGAAGCTTGGCCGTCATTTTGTTTAGTTTTTGTGCCCTAATATTGCGAGAAAGATAGAAAGTGCAGTTGCATTAATGAACATTTGAATCGCATGTGCAACGCGCATATAAGATCAATATTACGTAGTTTCGGTCGATTTCGTTGCACTTCGTATTAAACAAATGCGAAATTGTGCATTTTGTTACTTCAGTTGTAAAACAATATTCGACATGGAGTGAAAATATATGCATTTTTGAATTAAGTTGATGGTTTTAAAAATATTATGTTTACGGTTCGTCTTATAAAGTTTCGATATCGTCACAGAAGATGATTTTATTAATATATTATTCACATGTTTGAGTATAAGTACTAACTTACTCTTGTGCAGTGAAATCGTGCATTGTGTAAGCGACCGTTGGACTGATGTCCGCCCATGATTGGTTCAAAATTTAAGAAAAAAGACAAAATGTCTGTTGCCAGCAGGATCTACAGAATGCTCGATAATTGTTAAGCATTCTCTATACCGCCAAAAATAGCCCTAGCAGGGTTTCAAAAGTAGGAATTATTTCTAATTACGCGATAGAATAGCTAATAATTTTTAAAATAAGTAGGTAATAATTATTATTTTTAGTTTTGCCTTACTCTTTTTTGTGAATCTTGTATGTAAATTTATAATATAATTTTGAGTTTGTGCGATAAAATTAAATCGACACCATAATAAGGAATTCTATTGTCTTATTAGCCTAATGCGGTATAATATCTTTATTTTCAAGTTGGGTAAGTAATAAAAATTCAGTTATTATTTTATTTGAAGATTTTTCTAACGTAAATGCTCGGATTTTCAATATCTACTATTAATTATTACTTATCTACATATATTTATTATGTAGATACTAGATGTAATTTAAAAACGGTGCATTAAATTGGAAATCGATATAGTAATTATCCAGACTTGGATAATTATTATAGTGTGGTGACAGTCGTCCATGAGACCAACGCGCTGCAGACAATATACTATTTAAATATGACCGTTTTTTTTTTGTTTGAAGTATAATTTTATTTTAAAAACTATAGAAACACCAGAACATTATAATGTGTTTAATTGATATTAACGAAAGATGCATATTACATAAATTATGAATAATGAAGAGTTAATTTAAATCCTTATAAGGGCTAAAAAAAACTTGAGTTTGCCAACGATGGTTACCTACCTACTTTTATATAAATGTATAAAATATACTATTACGTGTACCTAGTATACCATGTTTCCAAAAGAATTTGACGATGCCATTGTTTCGAAAATCGAAAAAAAAAATTTGCATTCCAAATTGTCTTTTAAATTTAAAAATCAGCTTGCTCGAGATTTATTTTCAAAAATAGGCGCACGTAACAGAAAAACCAATTTACTAAGCAAGGCTATTTGCGTCATATATTAATGCACAATAAAATTGTATAATTATACTAATTAAAAATATAATTAAAATAAATCTTTTCGGCACCTTGTATACGTGGCATTAGCAGTGACGTAAATCTGTATCCAAACCACTCGGTAATCCAATCACAAGGTAAATCGATAGCCATTAGTAACCAATTAAATTTTAATCCAGAAGATACTTGGATACAATTTGCCGTCACATTAATTGCGCATTAAGTATTGTAATACAGCAAATCGATATTCAAATATCGATGCAGATGATCGACGCATTCAAAGTGGCGATAATATAAAACATAATTCTTATTCTACTTTTAGAAGTATTTTTTTTTAAATAAATGTTGATGGGTAAAAAGTAAGGTGTAAATTACAGCTGCTTGTGTGTCTGTAAAAATATAGTTTAATCTACTTTTATATACAATAGATATGCACGTAGCTTATACTTTACCTGTATGTAACCTACCCCTGCTTTGATGATGTTTTCAATTATTATGAAGACCGGATCATCTAAAGTTGTCATAATGCAGACTATAAAAAGGAGAACTTGTTCTCATAATATTTAAAATATTTTAGTTAACGAAATTTAATAGTTAAATTATACATAGATAATATAGTTTTGACAGACCATCATGCATAGCTATTGCACATTTGAGGTAATCTGGTACCCGCACATTATCGTACTTTGATTTTTTAAAAATCATTTTTTTAGGTAGTACATACTACATAATCAATAAGTACCTTATATATAATATTTTATTTATAAATATGAAAGACCAATTGGGCCTAGCAGACTAGAGTTTTTTTATTCGTGTTCTAATAATGGCGTTCCAACAATAAATAGTAGCCGATTTGTTTCTATAATAATTCGAGAAATACTGCAATAAAAGTGACGATTTTTTTAAAGTAATAATTATGTAGGTAGAGGTCGTTTAGAATAAGCTCAAATTCTCTATAATGCGCAAAGGTGGAGCTATCTGATAATGTGAAATTTGATAAAATAAAATATGATAAGACACTTTTTCAGATAGCCTCGACGAAGGCCGATTGTTATTTAAATTATGAAATAATATTAAAATAATTTTACTATCAAAGCTAAACGTCATTATTGAATATTTTTAATAACTTTTTTCTTAAAAACCAGAGTTGGTCCAATGCGTCGAATATTAGGAAACTTAAGTTTCTACATAATCTCTACTTACACCTACCTTTTTTATTATGATTTATTATAATAAGATATGAAATAGGATAATAATCAAATAGCTCTCACGGTTCTTTTGGCCAGATAATGAAACTTGATGCACATTTGTGACTCAATTTTTGATTGGATGTTGTCTTTCAGTTTTTTAATTTTAGCAGGAAAATGCAAAAATTCTTATGGAGACCTAAAAATCCACAAAACTTTAAAATTCGTTCTGGATACTAATACCAAAATATTTAATGTTTTTCATTTTTTCAAATTAAAATTATTCAAGTATGTGCACCTATGCGGGTAAGGTTATAATATAATTATTATAACGTAAAAAACTATTTGGCACTTGTGGAAAACTAGTGTTGATTGCATTGGAAGGAGTCGTATTTATTATTATAATATTTTATATTCCATTTATTATAATAATAATAATTATATTTAAATATTATAATATTTTGACATTTAAATAACTTTTTATAATATTGAAAATAAAAATAAGCTATTTCAGTTTTACTTTCTAAAGGGTACCTCAACATTTAAAACCCCAATTCGCCACTGTTAACCAGAGTAATTCAACCAAATTATATTTTCTGTATACCTAGTATTATTACAGTAAAATATGTAATAATAGGTACCTATATTACGATCGATAATTTTAACAAAACTTTTTAACAAAACAGAACGCTAAAATATTAGAATTAATTAAAAAAATTGCATAATTTTTATATACTAGATAAATGTATTTTAAAATAAAATTTTAAATAAAATTGTTCGGGCGCTCCTAATGTTAGCAATGTAAATTGTTCTTTTTTAACACTGTTTTTATCATATAAAAATCGCTTTTACAAAAATACTTTTCAGACATTTTTTGTAGATAATTTCTTTCTCTTTATTTTTGTTTGTATACACTTTTTTATTCGTCGCCTCGTTTTCGACCGAGAGTGACTTAAATCAGTCTCGGTAAACATCCAATGGGAATCCCTTGAGAAAGCCATAAGAATTCTATCGTCCATTTTTAATTTTATTAAAAAGTTTTACCGAGTCTGCTTTAAGTCACTCTCGGTCGAAAAACGAAAAAATGTATATGAACAAAAATGAAGACAATAAAATTTGCTACAAAAAATGTCTAACAAGTATTGCTGTAAAAACGGTGTTCAAAAGGAACAATTTACATTGCTAACATAGGAGCGTTCGAACAATTTTGTGAGTAACTGTATGTACAATTATTATATATATTATGTATAGTATACTAATATGCCACACAATTTACTTACATTTTTTTTAAAGTTGGTTTCTTTACTTTAAAAAATGTTTCTAAATATTTGTATTTGCGTATATCTACTAATACATACCAATTGAAAAATGAAATGAAATACTGGTTGGTAAATTTTAAAAAATTTCAAAAATTAATGCACATTGAATTTAAACAAACAAAAAGCAGTGTAAATAAATTTAATTAAAACATTATTAAAAATATTTAAGCAATTTAATTCTTATATGTCAAAATAATACAAATCTTGAACTTAAGTTGAATTTCTCTCAAACACTCGACTTCTATTTTTACATTTTATGTGTGAGAAGTGCTAAAGCGAGTTATGCATCTAATGCATTTCTGTATTAGATAATTAGTTAATTACAGTATATAAAATAAATAAGCATACAGATTCGGTTAGTGGAAGTAGATAGATCAATATAAAACCAACAACTGTGAAAACGAAGTAGCTGCGATGCTATACTGTTATGATTGACGCCATGGTTTTTAACTAGGAATACATAGCTTAGCTGCCGAATGAACCAATAGAAATTTTGGTTGGACATAACCTGGTTTGGTCCCTCCTTCTATGAATGTTGGTGCCTACTTTTTTAGGTAAATGGTATCCCTAGTGTGTATTTTTAGGTCTACAATATAATTAATAGAATTAAGCAAAATATTATATGCGATCGTGTTTAAAATTTAAGATATTATACACTACATAAAGGGTTACCTACAAATTTGTCTAGTTTTTATAATAATAATTAAGATACTATACATAACTTCACAAGCGACAATTCTTTATCAAGATGTTTTAGTTTAAATAATTATATAAATAAACAACAAAATGTACACATTTGAAACGAAAATGATAACTAAATTTTGTCCAGAGTATTATATTTAATATTGATATGGTATAAGCGTAGTCAACATTTTAAATTTACTGTTAATACAAAATAATTACACATAGATTTTATACTTTCAATATTAATATGTAATTATAATTATATCACAGCAGTTACAATCTTACAAAACCAAAAAATGTACTCGCGTTTTTTAGAACTAAAAAATAAAAGAAAAATGAACTAAGATTGAAAAATTCAGAAAAACTTTCTTAGAAAATTCTCGCACACATCAACCTTATATTTTTTAATTGTCACTTTTTCTGCCATTGACTTTTTTTTATCGTTTTTTTTGAGCTGTAACTTCATCGTAACTCTCTTGTGCTCTATCCAAATATGTAGAGCTTTGACGTTATCGCATATCATTATTCCAAGTTCGTTCAAACAACTTTCTGACGTTATATTATTCTTCTTTCTCTTCAGTCGGGGCGGGGGGGGGTTCTTTTTCTTTCCGATCTAAAATGCATGTAAAGTTTTGATTTATAAATGCCGTTTTGTCGAAAACTAATGGATAATCCACCATAATTTTTTTTAAAAATGCTCAGAAAATTTTCTTTCCAATACGTGTATAGGAAAGAGTTCAATTTGTGGGATGGATTAACTGACAGGAACCAAATGACGAACGGGATGAAAAAATACTACTGTTTATCCATGTCGATGTTATTCGTTTATTTAAATCTAACGATAAAAAATAATGGAATTACAGCAATAAGCGGCGTTTTTTCTGGAACACCTATACAAAAAAATTGTTACATAATAAGTAATTTCTTACCAGGATTGTATGTAGCAATCGAACAATCTCCATAATGCGCACATAGCACTGCCGCGATTGTTACAATCCTAGTAAGAAACTTTCTTAGGGACGCTCATTATACTATGCAGTTTTCTGTACAGTTTCTATGCAGAAATTGTACAGTTTATTGTACATATGCCTAGTATCTAATACGTTTTTTGTATGTGCAATTTCTTCTACAAGAAACTAGACAGTTTTTTATGAAATTTCTAAATTATTGCACAGTAACTGCGCCAACTGTGCGTACAATGCTCAAAAATGGTACAAAACAAAATCATAGCTGATCAACCTTACTCGGATTTAAATTTTCAAAGCTGATTATTTTAGAACAGAATTTGATTTAGAAAAATAAAATTTTAAACAATATATTATTTTTTTGTATGATTTATTTATTTTAGCTTCCACTTGCAAGAATTCGCATTTATGTCAAAATTTTAAAATGTCTTTTTGGCGCTTTTTTCTCATGGGAATACTTAATTTTAGAAACAGAAAGCGGAATTTCAAATTCGAAAAGTTGAATATGGAAATAGCACAATGCAATCTTTGTACAATTATACAAAAAAAAGCATTAGTATAGTACGGCTATTTTGACCGTAATACAATATGCAATTTATTGTATAACTTCTTGCAAATTACCTATTCCCAATAGTACATATAACATATGGGTAAAATCAGAAAAGCACCCATCATGTAATTAATTGATCAATCCATCGAGGATAAATTGAACATAATTTTCTTTTGTGAAAATGTCGGAAAATGTTTTAAAATACTAGATTGCTTTATTGCTATATTTGCACGGCACGATATTTAACTATTTTAAAAACAGCGCTCAGCGGCTGCTCGTCAGAGGAGCCAAGTGAGGCTTAACTTCCCTATTAAAATTTTCAAACAAGTAAAAAAGTGGATTCTTTATGTATCTACTTATGATATAATGACATTTTAAATAAATTATTAAATTTTGTATTAAAAAATTGAAGTTTTTATTAATTTGTACTTTATTATTTGCATATAATACAATAATATGCTATGCTGTTCAAAGCCATTGCAGATTATTTCACGAGTTATAACATTTTATTTACTTTAGGTATGCAATTGTTGCATTTGGATATAGTTTGTATTTCTAATATAATATTATAATAAATTATTGAAACTAAGGTTTATCATGAAATAAAAAAAATGTATTACTATTATTATTAGGTGATCTCCACTTTGTCATACTTTTGTACTTGTCGTTGGTAGTAAATTTTCCACCTTTAAATAATTAACCCCTTTTATAATAATTTTAGTACGGGTTTACTGCACTTACATATTTATATAGGTGTCTGAGTAAACCTCTGAAGTTTTCTTCTAAACATATTCTTTCTATCGTGAGCTGTTTTTCAGACGAATCTTTAATTATGGGTAATTTATCCAAAAGATTTTATCACACTAATTTAAGATTTTTAAAACGTGATCTGAAAACTTCTTTATTCTTTTTTTAATGTTAGTCTTGCTAACAAAATATACTCGACGAGAAATTCGACCTCCTTCTTTATTTACGTCATGAAGACTGCGTTTCACTGCTTCTCTTGATATTTGATTTTTAAAGTAACTTGGAAGCTTTGCTCGTATGCGTGGGACGGACAAAGAGGGATTTGAAGATGAAAGTGTTTATATTTTTATATCATCCAGTTTAGTTGTAATATTTGGTCGTCCTGGTATCTTAAGAGTCTACGATTAGGAAGACTTGGTAACGCACAGGTATGCGAGGTACGGGGAATTTTCTTTAAAAGGATGTACAATTTTCTGATCTAAGGACTAGACTTGTTTCAGTCCATCGAAGGACTTTTGTAAAATTTATTAAAACTGACGGTGGGGCTATCTGTTTAGTAATATTTAAATTAAAATATGATTTTTTAAATACCGTTTTTTGGAAACAACATTTATCTATAATATTATTAAAACTTATAGGTGATAAGAGAATCCTCTAATCTATGCTTATTGGTCAAAAACTTTGTAATATTTACCATTATAAGATGAGAAAAAAATGTTTAAAATAACCTAAATTACCGAGTTTTAAATTATAAAATGTTAAGTAAATAACAAACTAATTTTAATAACTAATAGCAATAATCCTTTGACAATCATCCCTTGTTATGATTTTTTTTTCAAATCAGTGAAAAGTAACTTCATAACGGAGAAAATAGGTATGACGTAGGTCATGTTTTGCTGCACCTATAAAGGGGTATCGTAGACTCTTAATTGCAATTAATTTTTCTTCGATTTTAAATGATTTTATAAATTTAAAAATATAAATTGTTGATTTACCAAATAATTATGCTACCTTATTAATTTTTTTTGACACACCCACACATTTTCAGAACTAACGCGCGTTCTTCTAAAGTTAAATATTTAAATTTACCAATATTGTAACTTATAATCTTGATAATTCAAAATAATAATGATATTAAAATTTAGTGAATTAATTTTATAATATTATGTACCTATTACCTTGTTTAATCTCGAAGTTTTTGGATTTATGCAAAATATTTTAATACAAAGCTCGAAATCACTTTAATTATAATTTATTACGCACTTAAATTAATGGTGCATTTGTTACGGAAAAAAATACGTATACCGGTAAAGGTAAAAGTATATTTTCCGGTAAATGTACGCTTATGGTAAATGTACATACAATGTACATTTCCCTGCAGAAAAAATCTGTAGTGTATTGAGATTTTACAACAAATTAGTGTGCTGTAATTCATAAATACCCACTTAAATGTTTTTTAAATAAATTTAAATTTGGAGAAATAAACATTTAAATTTTAAAGTAATTGAAAACTAAATACAGAATAATAAATAAATTAATCTATATGGCATTTCGAATTTATTAAGTTGTTTATTTAAAAATATTATAATATTGATATGGATATTATCTGAACCACCGAAGAAAAGCCCTGCGTCATTAATCATGAGAGTTTGAGGTATTTTTCAAATTTCTTTCACGATAACGTAGGTGGTCGTTTGCAATAATAATTAATCATAGCAATAATAATGAAATTGAACTAAAATTATTTTTAGTTTAGCTACTAGGAGTTTAAAAAAAAACTTTAAATTTCACAACTGCTTTTTCAACTTAATTTAATCTATACCTCTAAAGCTATTGGTCCATTAAAGATTGGTCGTTATAAGAGCTATGTATAACAGAAGATCATTCTCGGATCAGAGTTACCTATGAGATTTCCAGCTCTGCTTTATCTGGTACTAAGGGTTAGAAGAGTACCGAAGCATTTATTCTGAAAGATTACCAATTTTTGATTATCATGGCCATTTGAAGGTAGAAATTAAAAGCATTGCTTTCAAGGGGAGATAACTCTCAATGGTTTGAGTTTAGATCAATTTTAGAAGAGTGTTTGCTATATAACCAGGTAAAAGGAGCACTTCGCTCGTAGGGACACCCCCGTACCTACATATGTATATCCTTGGGTAAATTTTAATTTTGTTTTGTATATTTTTATAGATACTAATATACGGAGTTTTCATCGTCATTTGCGAAATTTTTTTCTTCTTAATTTAGGACATCCTGTTATTACCATTAATGTACCAGCATAAGCTAATCCATTACTCCATTAGATCCATTGCGAGAGTATGCAATACTGTAGATTGATGATTAAATGATTATTTATCGAAAATATTATAAATGAAAAAGGTTTTTAATTTGAGCACGTTAATTAAACAATATTTTTAATTTAAAATATTTCACAAGTTAATAATTTATATATGAAATTATTATTATTAGGGAATACCATATGGCACTGCTTTTTTTTTATTTGATGGAAATAAATCTTGATTTAATAATCGTTCCATTTAATAGTTTCACTTTCGGTACCCCGTCTATTATAATATACTATTATTATTATTATATCCTTCTTGGGGCCTTTTTATATTGAAATCGTAAAAATTTGCGTTCCGAGTCGTCCATTTGGACTCGGCACAAGTCACCTTGTATTGGTTATAGTTTATTGTAATAAACTACAAGAAATTTCGTTTTTACCGTCACTTAATAATACTCTACTTGTACGTAAGTAGTAATAAATCGTATATATTATTATATACCTATACATAGACTATGTTAATCGATAGTATCTTTTCGTTACATATATTTTATAATAAGTATAACTTATAACAGTTTGGCAATGCACAACTTTTTATTTTTTAATACCTCTCCCGCATCACGAAACATGCTTCAAGTGCATTGCACTCCCCCCCCCTTCGGAAACTTGTCGTTGGAATTGCTGGCACCAACTTGCATTTACAACTGATCGTATATTTTTCGTGGTTAGAAATTATAGTTATTTTTAACAAGTCTTTGCACTCTTAACTATGCAAATATTTTCTTTCTGTCAAGTCATTATCTACCCACACGCTTAAAAATTGAACGTTATTTATTATTTTTTCAAGTATTCTGTTCTAGAAACTTTTTCAACATCAAGGTTTTATTAAATTGGTTTATAGAGTAAGCCGATTTTATCACTGAGAGCGACCAGCGAGTAGGGTAAAATCTCGAAAACATGATTACGGATTTTAAGGTGTACGTACTTGTATTTTGGTTAAAAAATATTTAGTACCTAGTGTCTATTTAAAAAAATGAAAATAACAAATTGCAAAATGTTGCCACCATTGTTTAGCTTAAAAATTATATAATAAAACACAGTGAACTTATTTATACCGTTAACCTTAGTTATAGATTATACAAATGTCGAAAATGTTTGAAATGCTGTAATCAAAATAAAAAAATACTGTCGATAGCTTATTAATACAACCGTAAAAATTTCATGTTAGAAAAATTTATATTTTGCTCTTCTTGCAATCGCTAGTAAAATAGTTTTATGTCCTGTCTATATTATCATAACTATACTAGAATAAATTGATTATAAAAAATATAAAAGAAAAATAAATATAAGCTATGAATGGGTCTTTTTATTTTTGTTAATAATCATTGTCCGATCCTGTTGCAGAATGTTTTCCGACTTTCGAATTTGATTATTATTTTATAAATTGTCGAAACCCCGTTGGCCTCTCAAAAGTAGTGTCGATGCACTTGGATATTTGTAATGATAAGACGGGCTATGAACGAAGCGTCACCGCTGCGTCTAGTCGCCAAAAATAATTTTTTATGTACATGACCTGGCTCAATATGTGAAAAATTGCGCAGTTAGTATGATGGGTCGGTTGATGATACTATATTGTGCCGTTAGATTCTAACGTTTAATAGTATAATTTTATTTTATAATCAAGTTCATGAAGAGCAATATTGTATAAGGTAATATTGAATAGATTTCAAATAAATTAATTTTCATTTGCTGAATATTTCTATAGATATATATTATAATAATGTAATGGACGATAGAAACAGTACAAGTCAATTTTTGCAAAAATGGGTTAAGTACACTATTTTGATTGTCAGCTCGATACCTTATCAGTGGGTATAAAACAGCACAAGTCGAAGCCTGTTACGAGATGCCAAATTCTTTAGTGGACGGAATTAATAAATAGTTCATAATAAAATGTGTAAATCATGTACGGCAACAAAAGTATTAAGTCAACTTGTACTCTTTGTATCGTACATAATAATAAGGAAGTTACCGACTTCATTAACATTGCAATATTTGTAAGTCCCAACATATTTATGCTTTTGAAATTAAAAATTTTAAAATTACCATGGCTCAAGTTATTATTATCTATAGTTTAGTTATTTATATTGTTATTATCGTCTATTATAGTAGTATATCAGCATTATCCCTCAATAATATTATTGCGTACGTGTATATAATAGCTTGTACTGTTTTATTATTGTATATTATGTTACCCACAGACTTATATTATTTAAAATATACGGTGCTGGCGGGCCACGCAGTCCCAATGTTAATAGGGCACCAGTCCGCCCCTGCCGTATAACGACTAGTGAAACGTTTTTCGGTATAATTTTTTTGTCGTTGGTATTACGCAAGCAGTCATTCGCATCACTTGGTACGAAACTATCGTAAGTCGAAATAGTGCATTGACGAGAAATTACGCTTTTAAAATTTTTCATTTATTTAAATTAGTATAGAATCAGACAATTATTTTGATATTGTAGGCAAACAGTACGACTTAAAGTTACGATAATATGACACAACCGAGAAAATATATTTTCTTTAGTTTCAACAAAAACTCATTTTCAGAATTTTTTGTTGGAGAAGAAAAGAAAAAGAAATGTTTCTTATCGAAATACTTAACAATTGCACACATTAATTTGGTGAAATTTTAATTTTACGAGTAAACACTTTATTTTATAGCATTGTACGAAAATATTGTATTTGACCAAATCTATAGCCCACTGGTGAGGTTTCGGCTAATATTATGTATATTAGTGAAGTACATTTAGGTAAGCAAATAAAACTAAATCAGGTTCTTCTTCTTCTCCTTCAGCACGTTTTAGGTTTTATTGACCCGTTACGTCACCCTATCAGTTCATTTTTTTTCTAGGTCTACCGATATTACGATTTCCTCTTCCTCTTGCTTCTATGCTCCGCGATATTCGTCGATTTTCGTATTTAGGTTGAAGATATTTAACTCATTTTGGATGTCAGTGTTTTGTTTTCTATCTCGACGTGTGAAGCCTAGAAAGGATCATTTGGATTTCGATTGATTTTGTTAATATCCATGTCTCGCTATTATACGTAACTGCGGGTACCGACATTACATTCTAGAACCTCACCTGAGTATCACTTTTTGTGCATCTTCAGCGTTCGTTTAATCGTGCCATTGAGTTACTTATATATAACTAAATCAAATTATAAATTTATTTAATAACAAAAAAGTGATTGTAGATAATCGAAAAATTACTAAGTATTACCTAATATTTGATTTGGCCATTAGTACTGCAACAATATCTACCAATTTGATATAATCGACAGTGAGAAACACAAATAATGTTTACGCTAGTTTTTTTTAGTAATTTGTCCCATGGCAAATGATAGCTTTTCAAGGTTTCAAAAATTCAGTATGAAGAAGTAAATCATCACATTCAGACGAAAAGTTTTTATTATCTAAATATTCCTCAAATGTCACTGTATTACATATTGAACACTGAACAATACCTGATAGATATACCTTTTTTTTGTCAGTGTAAATCGTTTATTGCTTTTTTTTTAGTTCGGCATTATAATAAACTTTTCACAAAATTTCGTTTTTTTCCGCAATCTGTCGATCAATCACGATGATTTTTTTGTACATGAATTATAGTTTCTTGAATATGCATAGCTTTTGTAGAAATAATATAATATTGATTTGCAATCAAAATGTAGTACATGTCGTATAAGTGTTCGATATATGCATGTAAGCACTATTACTCAATAACCATTCAATAAATCCAATTCAAATTTAGACAGATCATGGCTTAGTTTACACCGAGAGTTAAAGGTGTTAACTGATCTATCCTTTCACTTAGATCTATCCTTTCTATACGTAAGTTGGTCGTATAGCTACCTCCTATACGTGGAATATAGGTACAGTCTATTATGTATTACTTACCTATGCGAGATATTCCAGTTTACACCGGTTTCATGCATTCGGATGGGTCGCTATCTTAGGTCGGACCTTGAAAATGGTCAATCTCGACTCACCCGAAATATGTATAGGTAGTCGGGTAGCAGGGGTTTACACCATACCACCTAAATTATTTAAGTCGAATTTAAGATATGTCTTTACCTAAGTTCTCGATGTAAATTAGGCCTATGTTAGTTTTTAATGCGATAAACTGAAAAGCTTTGGGACTGGATTAGATCATAAGATCGAATACTGATCTTGGTGCTTTTGTCTAAAATTGATGGTAATTTTTCATCTGCAGCTTCAGTTGATGAAATTATTTTACAGAATTATGCAGTATTCTTATTATACTTGCAACAATTTTTGACTTACACTAGTGCTCTTCTAGTTATGAATCAGTACGTTTCAAAGAATTGTCCAGAATCCTGGTAGGAAATACTATTGACAGGAATTTGAATGAAAATAAACTGGTTTACGCGTCAATATTCTTTGTTCGGCCAACAATCAAAACAATGTATTGACATTGGAAACTAAGATCTTAACTTAATCTAGGAATCTTAAACGAACCAAATGAATAATAAGCTAGCGCATGAAATACAAAAATACCTTCCTCTTGGAAAGCTAGACCAAAATTTACAACAATCTAAGTGCGGTCACTTTCAGCATTTAATTGTTGCAATCTAAATCTCTTTTAACGTTGCGAAAATCAATCTTAAAATACAAAAATCAATCTGCTTATTCAAAGGATATCTTTTTATAACCTCAACCTATTCTCAACCTCATATCGGATAATTCTAATTAATAGATGTTACAAAATTATTTGTTACATATTATGTAGCGTTGGGGTCAACATAACTCAGAGATTTTTATTTAACTTGACAGGGTAATTTAAAATATGATAATTATACTTTATGGTTAATTAATCGTGTCTTTATATTTGTTTTTTATTAATATTTTCACTAATTTGGGCAGTCAAATTATGTATGAAAGGTATTCAGAGATGCACATCTTGACTTATTAGTTTGTTATGCACGACTTGAAATGTCTTTCACGCTCAAACAAAGATAATTACGCTATGCTGATTCCTTTTTATAGGAAACTTAATTTTCTACAAAATTTCGGTAAAGAGTGGGTATTTCTTACCGTTTTATTAACGTTTTTAATGTAAGATCGCGCCGCATGTGTTTTTAATGGTTGGTTTCACAAAGTCATTTTAAAATTTAAGCTACGATTAAAATTAACGCATTGTTGTTATATGTTTGATAATGTTAATGATTATTTTTTCTTTTGTTCGATACACGATGCGGTAAATTTTATTTATATTTGTGCCGATTTGTTTTTGATTTTGGATGGTTTTTGCTTGAGTTCAATAATATACTAATTCTTCCTATGATTTTTTACAAAGTGATCTAAATAGAGTTAAGTCATCGTGTTCCGAATGGCAATTCCATTGAACATTGATAAATTTGTTGTCGTGCACCTCGAAGAGGACATTTTGCAGTCGGAATACACAGCTAACGATTGAAGTTTGGGAGTTCTCGAATCGCACAACGATCTCGATATGACAGTAATTTCTTTCAGAATAGTCACATAAACAATATTTAGAGAAGATAAGACCATGGTGTATCTTCTTTCAAAATGCTTCGAGAAGCCCAATCTAACTGTGGTTAAGCAATTATATTGGCGTACCTTTATCATAACCGATCATCTTATGAAGAACTGTTCACCTTTGGCGTTTGAGGAGAAATTTGATAATTACTATTAGAACACTTGATGGTGGCGGCTTCAGCTATTAATTCGTTCAAGAATCGTTGGGTCGAATCGACAGGATTAGTTTTGTGTATCTCCAAATCTGTGTCATTCGTCGATTCATTGAATCAACAATAGGCAATATAATTGCCTATTTACTACTTTAATACGTTTGATTTGTTCGTTTTTGTATTTATTTGTTTCTTGACTTATATTTATATTTTAATTGCACTATCTTAATTGTGTAATTTGTAGAGCTTCCAGGATACGTCTTCAACTCGCTCAATATTAAATAATAATTATAATCGTGGATTGAATTTTTTAATCTTTTTTTTAACCCAACATAAGGGTGCTATAAAAATTTTGATTAAATTAATTTTAAAAATAATTTTAAAATAATAATCATGTAAGGATTTTGGTGTGACTAAATATTAGAAGAAAATAAATATGTCATTTAAATTGCTTATCAGAGAACTTTGCTAAGACTATAAAGTTTAAAATAAACAAATAATTTTTTTTATTGACAAGAAAACATCGAACTCTATTGAAAGAAACGAGCGAAAATCCAGACTATTCAATCTATTCTGCAATAAAACTTTAAATAAATAAATCGAGATTCCATGTTTTAAGGTCGGACTAAAACTAGAACGTGATTTTAACCGTCTTCTCTCAGTAGGTAATGGTAAACCATCTAGGTAATTTGTTATTATATCTTTTCACAAAAATGAGACTGTAAGCCAAAATCCATCTTAGGTTGTGGTGCTACTACCGAGATTCTTTAATAAATGACGAATGAATTTCGCAAATAGTTTGAACACTGCAAGTGCCAATTTTGTTATTAATTATAACAAAATAATGTAGAAATTTAATTTTCGGAGTTAGATTTTCTACACATTGTGACTATAATATTTAATTAAACAATAAGCATAATTACATCTGCTTGATAAATTTAATTTTTTAATTTCGAAGCTACTACATATTGCGTATGTCCCCCGTATTTTACTCTAGAAAGAATATAAAAATATGAAACATGACACCATGTTATATATTATATAAATGTTTTGTAAACAATCCTTTTTCTTAAGCAGTCTAAAAACATGTAAGTAGATTTAATTCTTTGTTCTACGAGTGTAATTAAAATAGAATTTTGGTTTTATATTGATTTTAACACAAAGTATAATTGACAAGAAAGAATGCTTTATATGTTTTACTTTTTCAATAATTTGTTTTTTAACACCACATTAAATTTTTGGGAAAAAGTGCAACATCGGTTTTCCTTGGAAAATGTTTACGAAATTTTATTATTAAAGATTAAAGTATTAAATTAAAGATTTTAGTTCTAAAAAGTGTTTGTGCATTTTTTGGTTTTTCTAAAAAATTTGATATGATCTTTAAGATTACCGATATGGTAGTTTTTAATTAACACACTTCCAAAATTGCAATAAATACATTAACAATTATCCTGAAGAGAGGTAACCAGCACATTTGGCTGAAATGTATGTATAACTTCTAACAGGTATTTTTTGTCTAGTTTTTTTATTAGATGTATTTCAAATTTTGTCTTACAAGTTTAGTGTAAGTACCTACTATTAGCTTTTTTTTTAGTAAAATAGCAACTGATAGCTGTAATAGCTATAATAGCAATTAATATCTATTTTAGCGTATAAAAATTGATAACAAAATTTAATCAAGGCCCTCGATATTTTGTAATTTTATTTAAACATCACAGCAAATTAGTTTTTTACCAGGATGACTGTGTCATAGTTGTTTTCAGAAATAAGTTTAAATAAATAAGTTTCACAGTTTCCACGATAACGAGATTTTAAAGGGTGGCCTAATATAAATTCGAGCACGTCTGTATATTAGGCATATGCGGGTATAATAAAATTTTCTTGTCACATAGTATTTCACTCGAATTACTGCATACACTTGAAATGTAAAATTTTTGAGAAAAGCAAACAAATTTTTGGATATCCAGAAATAACTTGATTTAACCTCGTAGGTACATAATTTTACTTGGTTGTATATGCTCTGCATGGTACCTAATATACTTGCTGTAATTTTTGCCGGAGAGTGAAGAGGAAAAATTTAGGCACATAGTAGATATCTCAAATAAAATATAAATATGATAAAATTCTCTGTGTGATCGAATTAAATAAAATTTTATAGGTGCATACCTCGGTGGATATGCGGTTATGAGAGAAATTAGGTTATTTATAAGTTATTAAAATTTCAATTGGACATTAAAATAATTTAGCATTTTTTCTTGAGCATAATGAAATTAAAGAATTTTATAATAATTTTCAATATATTTGTTATATAGATAAGAAGTTATGCTTTATGTAGATAAGTCTCTTGATAAAGTGTACCGTTTTTACTCAAGTCAAGATCGTTGCCTAGCAACAGCCAGTGGGAAATAGGAGGTGTGTTTTCAGTCTCTTTCATCACGCTCTCGAACCGAAACGAAATGTTACGGCATTGCAGGTGGCGCACTGTGTTGGAACTGTACGGATACACGCGCCTGCGTTTATTATCGTGTCTATGTGTCTTGGACAAAACTTTCAACGGATTTTAGTTTGCATCGCTGCTACCTTTTTAAATATATATCTATATAATGTATACATTATATTTTAACGTTTGGCGGCACACGTGAGATGTGGTGAAATTTTAAAGTGCAGTGTTGAGGTTATGTATTTATTATTGTGATCAACTTGTTCTAATTATCTACTAATTAAAAATTTAGATTGAGCTTAAAAGTGCTTTTTTGGAGATATTAAGTGAAAAAAATAAATATTTGTGTTTATTGGAAGACCTATCGAATTTTTAATTTTTGATAACGGGTATGTTTTTTGTTTTTGGGTATAAAATAATACTTACAATAAATTTGTAGATGATGAGTTCTAGAAATGTCTAATCATTATCTTACCGAATAATATTTTCTACTTGTCAACTTTTCATCTTTTATAATTTTTGAAAAATTGTTGCCACATCGACATTATTATTTATTTATTATGCCTTTGTGAGTATTTACATAAAACTTTTTGTATATATAAATAATACATACATAATTGGGCACTTGATCTATATTTTAAATAAACGACAAATAAGTGTGCCATTCATTTAAGATAATTTTTTTTAATTTAAATTACCTTTTGGCCAGAATTTTTATATTTGGTTTAGGTCCGATATACTTTGAGATATTCATTGAATTTTCGTCGTTTTACACAATATAATATAATGAAAACACGATATCAACCAATTATTATTAGTCACAGTTACCTGACGATGTCGTACTACGATGAAAACGTTACGAATACTTTAGTATACGACCTTATATTTTTTGTATGCATTTTTTTTGTCATTTTAACATTCGGATGAGGAACTTAAATCAAATTTTTAAAAACGCAGAAAAAAAACACGTCGGATTTCTTCTATATATTACAATTAATTTACGAATTTTTCTATTCGTATAATTTGACTTTTGGCACTTTGCGATTACTTTTAATTTTTGTACATACGATTAAAAGTATTTATAATAAATCATGTCTAATGCTCCATCCACACAAATGATTCGCCGAATCGTTCGGCGAAAATAAATCTGTCTTCTGTCTATATAACCGCATTTTAAAATCTCCTAGTACACATCACCAAAAATTCGTGGCGAATGTTGTTTTTCGTTATTTTTATATAAAATTACATTTACAGATAATAATAATGTTATCGCATCATGTTATTTTAATATTATAAATTTAGATTTTGTATAATTGTTTCAAATAAATTAAAATTTTTCTGTTATTCTATTTAGTCTGAGGTAATTTAGTTAAGTCTTACCAATTAATTTACTTAAAATTTATTATACGTTATGGAACTTTATATCGGCCCAATCTTTAAATAGGGGACCTGTAACCTTTTCATTTGCACCTATTGAATTAGAAAAATTTGCATATTACGCTACTTTAAAAAATTAAAATAATACGAGTACAATAATTGGGTACTTCGGTAAATATAGATAAGATATTTTTAGATTGCTTATGTAATTACAATTGAGTAGCTCGTGATGTGTGGACGGGTTGCTCGCCGTGTTTGAACACGAACTTTTTTTGATCCGCATGGAAAAACTGACTACAACTGGAACATAGCGAATGCCAGATACCAAATTGTCGTCTAAACTCTAAAGAATGCTCGGCGATGTGTGGATGCTGTATTCGTCACTCGCGCTTGTACCTATAGGATTACCGAACATTCGCCGAGCTAGACGAGCGTACCCGTCCACACATAGCGAATTCAGATCGCTGGCGATGTGGAGATGAGGCATAATAATATCTAAATAATATAAGCGACCCTCAAATGTCTCTTATTTTATGGCGCGCATTATGAGCTCACTACAACAATCGTATGAATTTGCCAATGACGATAACCGATTGATGTTATCATAAGACAAGAAATATACAGTGGCCGAAGAGAGTCTTCGTACGATACAATAATACAAAAATATTTTTATGTCATAAAAATTATTTTTTGGACATCTTTAGTTTCAAATTTCATTCTCTTCATTTTCCTTTATATAGTACATTTTTTTATTTCGTCGCACCGTTTCTGGGTGCAGTGGCTTAAAAACGAAATAGAAAAGTGTATACTATAAGCAGCAATGAAGGAAATGAAATCTACAACAAAAAATGACCGACAAGTAAGTATTTCTGTAAAAACGAATTTGATGTGAAAAAAAGAGTTACATTGTTTAACATAGGAGCTAGCGTTCGAATATTTTTGAAAGTAATACAAATTGTATTAAAAAAATTTAAATTACACTAAAATTTTGAGCTATTCAACATAACGATTTGTTACAATGAATTTAGTTAAATTTGAATTTTGTTAATCATAACAAATTTGTAATCATTTTTAATAATATATTGAATTTAATGCGAATTGCATTTATTCGCAACTTAGAAATAACTTTTAACTTACTGGTTTTTTAGTACTTGTATTTATTATCATGTAGAAATTTAAAATATTGTAGCAAAATAAGTAATAATTGTGGTATACAAAACAAACAATATTTTATTAAAAATACATTTATTACAGATAATACTAATAAAAATTATTACCAAAACAAAACACATTTCTACTTATACATGGAAATAATTCGGAAATGAAATTTTTTTGCTTTAATCCACTACTTTACTATCAGAAAAAAGATTTTCTATGACAGATTAAAACTGGAACAGGGGCAAACTTATCAAAAAAACTCTCAAAAATCACCAAATGTTAAATTGGGCGTTTCCTGTACACCCTATACCCAAAATAGATCATATCAAAATTAAAGTAGATAAAATTATGTGTAAAGGTGTAAAAATCTAGTAGTATAATATCTATTTTTCGAGATACGGCACTACATAATTATATAGAATCCCGATTTTTATTGATTTTTGGCAAAAATGCATAATTTTCGATGCAGAGTTTTTTTTCTGTTCATCTGACGCAAAAGTAGTCTATAAATAAGGGAAATTTGATTTAATTATCTGTAAATCTATATTATGTACAGGACAACTTTATACTCGTAGCTAGGGTAGGGGTGCGTAAGAGTGCGCAATGGCATTAACCGATCCGAGGACAGACATCCGCGTCCGTCTTTAATTGTCTACTGATCTAAGACAAGTTTCATATGTCGACTTACACATTTGTCCGACGTTTCACATAAATAGCGTGATAATCACAGAAAAATAATTAGTCCGCTGCGTGCAAGAGTGCTCAGTACTGATGCGGACAAGAATACGCGCGCACTCTTGCACAGTGTACATGGAAGAAGTTTATTCTTGTTTTCTATTGGTCAAATCTAATGTAAACAATAATTTATTTTCAGGTTAGATATCTGAGTTTATAATTTTATTTATAAAATTTCATGAAAAGCACCAACGAATTATTTATAATTTTAAAATTATAATACAAAGTGCTTAATACAATGTATATACTAAATTAGAATGTTTTCGACTCAGAGCAAGACGACGAAATTGTTGAAGATATTTTTTTACGTTGACATCCTCAATTATGTTGAATACAATAATTTGGAGATCAGAATAATTAATTACAAATTCAAATTTGAATTTTTTTAAATTTAAATTATACAGAAGCGGATAGTAAACTAATTTTGTGTTTTTCGAAAACACTTTTTTGAAGTAACATTTCAATTTATGGTTAAATTAACGTCAAATGATGGAAATAAATATGTCAAACGACCTAAAAGGGGTGCGCAGGAACTACTTTTCAGGAATAGTAATACTAAACGTATACGAGCTTTGCAGAACGCGATGACTTTTATACTTGGAATAAATCATGGAATAAGTTATATGGAGTATATTTATTCGGGACTTTATACTTCCATTGTAGAACTGGTCCTAAATTGTATGTAATGCTTAATGCGCATTCTTGTCCACTACATACTAGTGCAAGAGTGCGCAATCGAATGCCTTACAATTTTTTTAATTTATTTCTTTACCGTCTATTGTTTGTTAATTTTTTTAATAGTTTTTCTGTAGCCAGATACCTAAGAAGTTAATATATGATAATAACTTTAACTTGATGTATTTTACTTTATTTCTATAACATCAAATCGTGAAAGTGCGCACTCCTACACACCCCTACCCTATATTATAGTCTTAGCTGTAAGCTATTTCTAGCTTGATTTTTTTTTGTCTTTATTAAGTCATTTATTAAATTTTTACAATTAGCTCAAATTCCGTGAAAAGTTTTAACAAAATAATAGCAAAAACAATTTTCAAAATAAATAAATTGGAAAGCCGTATATTTGAAACTGTTAAACTTACTACTCTACTTTTATGTAGTATGTAGGTACATGAAATTTTGTTTTCACTTTAGATTTTATTTATTTATTTATATAAGCGGAATAATGTCTTTGACATTTATTATGATAAACAATAACATATTATAGACATTATGTTATACAGATTTTATGGAATTTTTAAACAAGCAGGTTACGACGAGTCAATGCTTTGAAATGCCTTAAAGAACTGTCATTCATCAACAAAATTCAGATTGCTGTTTGAATTGATAAGATTCAATATTCTTGTCAACGGCGAGTGCAAACCGTAACTGGTTTTATGGTAACTAACCACAAGAACACATGCGGATTACGAGTACAGAAAGGGTGAGCCCAAAAATTGATCTTCTGAAACAGCATTGAGCAGTCTATCAGATTATTCAAAAGCTTGAATAAAAAGCATATGTTCATAAATTGTCTTCTTTTCTCCAATCGAGAAAGACCCAAGTAGCAGAGTAGCATTTGTATTCACTATTTTGGCAGATTCGAAACTTGTAGTATAAAAACTTCACATATTTTCTTTGGATAATATTAACATTGCGTTTGAGATGCAGTAAAATTCAGATATGTGCAAAAATTTATTAAATGGCAAAGAAGGGTAAAGAATCGACAATTTTTGGCCAATAATTAATAAACAAAGGGGAAACTAGATAAATACTGTTTTATACTTTTTAATATTGTCCATTTTGAGTATAGGATGTAGTGCAGGAAAAAGCCAATTTAAGATTTTGTGAATTTTGGATCTTCATTGACAAATTTGATCCTATATTTTTGTTTGAATCTGTTGTAGAAAATTTAAGCAATTTTTGAATTATTTTGCATTGGAATTTCATCAACGCCGTTATTCTATAAACGAAAAAAGCTGATTTTGTGACTTTTTACCTGTGCAGTAGCTACCAATTTGGCTGGATCTGCTCTTGTATAAAATATTTTTATAAAAAGGGACATAAAATAATTTTCGGTGGTTCATCATTAAAAAATAAAACATCATTGATTTCCCGACTCCTGTTTTTGAAATTTTAACGTGGTAATTCTACAAATAATATTTATTTATGTCAAATTACATTTTACATACCTACCTGGTAGTATCAATTTTACTCATGACCGTGAAAATACATTATAGTAGTTGTTACAGGATAATTATATTTTCAAAGCTATTAACAATTTTATTTTGTCTTTGCAATAAAATCTTACCACGATTTACATTATCACTACTATATTACTGCTTACAATAAACTGACGCTAACTCTTCCTGCTCTTTTCCCTCCCGAATATTAGCGGAAAATTTGAATATAACTACAAGTTTTGCAAATTTTTATGGATCTACATTCAATATTTATATTCGCAATATAATAATGTTAATAATTATCTTCAAACTTTATCAAAGTTATCCAATTAAAAAAAAAGAAAAATATCACTTTTTTAAAAATATTCTCCTTTCCCACCACTCGCCCACCATCGTCTGAAGATGCCATAATATGCTGGAAGTGTTTGCCACGATATAAGGTACTTACTGTGTTATTACAATTAAAAAATTGTAATAACTTATAACCATTGTAGTTCTAAAAATGTTGATGAAATTATTTATTGAAGTAAGCAGATATAACTGGGATGCAAATTTTAACTTTCATTTAGAGGTCCAAATTTTAAGAACATTAGAGAATACTTGACAAGTTTTCCTTTGTCTATAACCTTATCTATTTTGATACAGTGTATCTTTATCGCGTGATATGCGCGATAAACTTAAAAATATCATCTATTTTTGCAAGATGGCGAAGTTGGTTATAATAAATTATGGTGGATAATAAAAATTAGAGATTTTATTCAATCGGCAGCATCTAATTGAAATCGAATTGAAAACGGTGTAGTTTTCTACAGTTCGTGTAGTCATTTCGCAGAGATTGTATATAATTTTTTGATATAGTATATTAGATAATATTTGAAAAAATTGAATATAGAAGCTAAACAACTCATAAGTTATTGAAAAATCGACAAAAATATCATCCATAGACGATAGGGTGTATCACCCAGAAACGTATCAATTTACTTACTGTGTATTTTATTTGTGAAACTTTTAAACATTTTAGTTCCAAAAAATGTGGGCTTATTTTAGTTTTTCTAAAATACCGATACGGTTAATATCGAGTCTCAATTAAATAATACTTGTAATTTAAATATCGTTTAATAAATATAAACCCACATTATTTGCGACACATGTCTATGGTTTTCTAAAGCTTTATTGAACTATTTTTCAGTGTACTCGTAAAGACACATTTACGATTTTTCACAAAAATTAGATTTTCAAATCAAACATGAAAAAGTACATAGAAACAAATTATAATTCTAAACGCAGTGCATCGGCTAAAGTACGACGGAAGGACACCATAATACTCCATCGAGTATATCATAATTCATAATATATACACGTCACATCATAAAATACCAACTGTATTTTAGAATCGCCAAAAAATGCAATGAAAATTCACTATAATAAGTTTCAGATTAATTAGGCCTGTATGTTATACCTATAATAGTTTTTAAGTCTGAAAGAATTATGTAGTTCGAACTGGCCAATGAAAATTAACAGTTTTATTATTTTATAAAAACTTGGTTTTATTTTAAAGGCTAAATAAAACCAAGTTTTTATTAATTAGTTAAATTCATTTTAAGAATCAATAGAGTAAAACTGCAAAATAAATGAAAAATAACCCAAGTACTTAGGTATACTTAAAAATGATTTTATTTTATAAAACTATTGCAGTTTCTTTTCAACAAAATATTCTTCTTTAGCGTGAATGACCACTTATACACTAATATTCTTTTTACTTATGTATTAATCGCAATTAGTTCTAAAAAAGCCCACACACATCTTGTAACTGTTGCCATTATTGTGTGGCCGACGTTAGACAAGTGTGCCTCCTAAGGTATTCACAGCAAAGTCAGGAGCTGTGCTCATGATGGTCGTTATCCTGTTATAGCAAAAAACTACGACCTATGTAATATTCTGCAACCAAGGGATAAAGCATGTTTAATCAGAATATATTTAGAGTGGTTCTTCTTTAGAATCTCCGGTGTTTTGGAATCCCACATCACAATTGAACCACCTCCATGTTTGACCACAGTAGTCACCATACACTGAGGAGCTATCTTTTCAGAGGTGTTGCTTCTTACTGAAATGCGTCGACGAAATCCAAAAATTTCAAATTTTGATTCGTTGGTCCATAGTACATTCTTCTACTATTCCAGTGTCCAATGTCGATGCTGTAAGGTTCACTCAAGTCGTATTTTATTATTTTTTGGACGCAACAACTACTGAAATGTCTCTTGATTTTTGTAAGAGATACTGGATTTGATCGGCTTCTATAAATGTTTTCACGGACTGCTGCAACCGTCTGTTTCTTTTACTAGTAACCACTATATGCTATCCTCCTGAGAAGTGGTTACTTTTGGTCGTCCCGAGCGAAGTTGATCACGATTAGTACAAGTGTTCTTGAAGTCAACCGGGTACCTTTCGACGAAAGTTATATTTTTTGACGATTTTTCGATACGATATGTTTTCGTTGCGAAAAGTGATAAAAGCATTTCGTTTTTCGGTGGAAAGTTTCTTGATGTTTTACGGTTTTTGACTTATAAGAGTACACGTTTACTTGTTAAAACTTGCGATATTTCAGACTGTGCATTAATTATTACTAACTTATAAATTTTTCGGATCATTCCTGGAAAGCATTTGTTTTATTTTCAAATTGTCAACAGAAATAATTAATGTACTCAGGCGCTATATCATTCATAATTTATAAAAAATGCTTTCTTGAAATGTATTCGAATTCAAGCTTTTGGCCTGCAGTGTATAATATGATTTTGGTTGTTAGAAATTGTCCAAGGAATATAGTAAAGAGTATACAATAATTATTATAGTAATACAGTATTTCGAATCCTAATCTCAAGAAATCGTACCCTAATAATACCTAAGAATTCCACTGTAAATATTTATGACTATCAGAAATATTATATTATCAAGTAATAATACAACTACATAATATAGTATGTATCTAGTACCTAGATATATACACGTACGCTCAGTAAGGAATCCAAGCTTGTTTAACACACATTTTTTCCCTTCTCGATTG
The DNA here is from genome assembly GCA_911387805.1 of Cantharis rustica. NCBI lineage: Eukaryota > Metazoa > Arthropoda > Insecta > Coleoptera > Cantharidae > Cantharis > Cantharis rustica. The sequence goes on along the minus strand of OU426881.1, from coordinate 47,836,485 downwards.
AAAGAGTTACGACATTTTTCTTATGGAAAACATTTAAATGAATTCAGTTTGAGTAGATTTCAATCTCTGCTATGCAAAAAATGTCAACTCTTTGAATGTAGTACCTAGTGGGTAATATTTCTTTCTTTTTCTACTCGAGCGTTTTAAAGAATAATAATTCAAAAATCAAAACAATTTGTTTTTTTCTCGATACTTATTTTATGGAAAAATTTAATTAATAACTTCTAAGTTGTTGTTATATTGGAATGCGAGATAGGTTACTACTACTAAAAAATAAATGACTTGTCTTTTTTTTTATTGTTTATCAATGGTCTGGTTTACATCCGGACTTATATAAACAGTTTTTGTACTGTTATTGTCTGTTATTTTTAGTTCAGTGAAAATTGCTCCTAATAATTTTTCAGATAAAAATATTAATTGTTTTGCATAGCTAGATGTTTTTCGGGAGGCCGATGATGTCTTCACATCGAATCATATTTTATTAGTATCTTATATAGTTTTATTTCTGTTATAATTTTAACGCCTAATTTAAAACCCACGAACTGCAAAATTAATATAGTCTTTATTATTATTGTTTATTTAACATTTCTTGTCATCATCCTGTTACAATTGATTCGTTGTTTTGGGTAGAGAATTTCTATTTTTAAAGCAATTCACATAAAGAAAGTATATAAGAGTATTTCACGGATTGGTATATTGCAAGATGAAGAAAGTCGGTGACTTAATTTTCTTTTACTATGCCAATATCTATAAGTGATAATATTAAATCACTTAAATGTCTTTAAATGATAATTCAAATTTTTATTCTTCCATTACATTTCGATGAATAGAAATTCAAATAATTAATATCGGTATTATTTCGACGTCTCTCAAGAAAGATAAAAAGCCAAAATGAGAAAATATAATAAAATTTTAGCGATACCGGCCCAAAACTGAATTTACCACTTTACTAGTATTATTATTATAAGTTCCTAACTCTATATGACAGTTTACAATATTGTCATCGAATCGGTTTAACATTAATCTAGCCGATGATATTCCTTTTGAGCTGTTGATCTTTGATGAAGAATGTGGGGGGATTGACGGTGTCCCAGAATAGAAAATCTCTGTTACTGTTACTAGAGGACACTGTTTTTATTTTGCAATTTTTCAACTAATAAATATTTATAATATATTTCAATATGGAATGCTCCTTTGCTTACGAATACAAAAATGTTTTAAATTAAATTTCTTCTTCATAACTTTAATTTAGAATTCTTTGTTTTCTAAATTTTTGTAGAAAACAAAAGAAGTAAACTTTTTCTTCGAATTAATAGTAGTTTTCGCACATGCCAACGTACCCAGTAGGAATATAATTTTTTTGCAAAGATTTATCGAATAAATTACTACTTACTTCAAAACATATAAAACTTATTATTCTTCAACTCTTTGTTAATTAACAAAAAAATGGAAAATAACAATAAAATGTTCCGAAACTAAATGCACTACAATAAACTTGCTATGTATTTATTACTTTTATTATTTACAAACTGTGGAAAGATTTTTTAGCATTCAAAAATTAATAATTATTACAGTAAATTTTAGTTAGTTTTAAAATTTTTTTGACAAGCTAAATTTAAGCTAACTAGTAAAATATTTCCAAAATAAATTCCAATTTATTACTATAAAGGTTAGTTTTCTGTAAAGCACCATTATAATTTTCGAAAACAATATATTGTCGTGTGTACCTACAATTTCGGCCAAAATGGCCGAAGGAATGGACTTAGATTTTGTGATTTTTTTGTATTAAATTGAGTTTAATTATGATTCAAAATTATTTTAATTAAGAAAAATGAAATTCAAAGTAAAATTTAAAAAATTTCAAGAGTTTGTCGAGGGAACGACAAATTTTGTGATAAGAAGGGAGCTGCCGGACGGTATCGTATGAAATTTTGCATTACCAATTTAAGTTTTATTACAACGAAAATTAAATTATAAAATTAATTTTTGCATGTAAAAATTTTATGTGAAAAATTTTTTATGAAGAAGAAATTTTGTGATCTTCGAATTAACTAGAATTTTTTTTTTTTGAGAATTCACCCTGAGACCGATCGTCGAATCTCCCGTATTGAAGGGTTATACCGTGGCATTTAAAGTGGAGTGCGTAGTTTTGAATTTTTTCGGAAAAACCACTGCACTATACTTCACAGATTTGAAATTCATAAGTCGTCAAAAAATCGTCTAGTGCTTGTAGAAAAAGGCGCAATGCCAAATCTTTGATACTATATAAAATTTATTTATTTCAATTGATTCTCGATGGTCTTTCCATTTATTTTTCCTCAAAATGCAATATCAAATACAAAAAAGAAATTTGTTTTCTTTGCGAGTTATAAATAATAGTTCAAATTTTTACTTTTCTGTCCAGTCTATCCTCAATATCGTTTGTGAAATAAAAGAATATAGTTATTTTTTCCTCTTTTCTTTAGATATTCTTTTTTTTAAGGAAAGTGAAACGGCCTTCGAGCATTCATATATTCTCATTTATTTTTAAGTTATATCATCAAATCTTGATTTGTTAAATTTAAATCATTTCTTGCTTATTTAAATAGGTTTGTTTTCTCATTAACTCCTATTTATAATTCGAAATTAAAGACAATTTTCACCAAATAAAAAAATAAATTCATTTAATTTTCGTTTAAAATCAATATACGTAATTAAGAAGTTAGTTACAATATAAAAATAAAAAATATATATTAATCATTTTTGGTATCTCACAGGTCTAATATACACAGGTTTAGAGTTTCCCACAAAAGCATTAAAATTTCCCGCTCTGTACATATTATTCATTTTTACTATTTATAGCATTTAAAATTCCACTTCTTTTATATAAATTTTAATTAATTTACATCTTAATCAGAATATTATATTTTATTTAAAATATTTTGAATTCCGATTCGCACCGGTTGGTGTTTGTAAAAAAATAATACTTGATTTTTATTTTTTGAAAATATGTAATAAAATAACATTTTTTAAAAAACTGTGGCATTTTTATTATTCATTATCTTTTTTCATATTTCTAGAAATCTACCATCATCAATGGTATCAATCTAGTGCCAGATAATCTGGGTTAATAAAAATAATAAGTTCTATAATATGAAATTCAACTAAATATACTTCTAGCCTTGCAACATATAACTTTTTGTTATAATAACTATATTCTGGTAATTTTCGAAGTTTTTCATTCAATAGTTATATTCAATTGACGAGTTCGACCAACCAACGAAATTTACATCTAGTAATATTACATTATATCGGTAACGCTACATGCAATTTGCAATAGATGTATATTACTATGTTCAGATCGAGTAATCCATTACACAATTCCCAGTTCATCGCATTATATGCAGATTTAGCTAATTTATTAAATATCTACAAGGTATTTTGTATTGGAATAGAGAATTTAATTTATTTATTTGGACTGGTCTTCATATAGTAAACCAAAACTAGAACTCCTAGTTCATCGCCTGATGATGCCATAGTATGGTGAAAACGTTTGCGGTAATATAGTACATACGGTGTATTTATATTGTGTTAACTTAAAATATTTTAGTTCTAAAGGTGGTCACAGACCGGCGTACATGTGTGTCAATGTATGTCATACAAGTAATGCCAATGCGCTGTTGCCTCTAGACGAGCATGGTTGAGTGTCAAACATGTAGTTTGATTGTGGACGATGAGTGGTGAAGTCGAGTTTATATTTTTATCGGTGGCGTATGCATGCATGATAAAAAAAGAGAAATAAAAATAAAAAACAGCTTTGGACAAGAACCAAATGGGTAAAGGAATAGCTTTTAAAACAACAAGACTTTATACATATAAATTTTCTGGAAGAATTACGCTTACAACCTGATGATCGGTGAATTATAACCTGAATCTTTTGCGAAACTTCTTAAATCAGACATTTTCAAGAAGTATTACAACAGTAATAAAAATATTGAGATAGGCGCGAGGCACTGTATTAAAAATGTATGCTGAAAATAATAAAATTTGTCCACAAACCGGCATACATGTATGAACGTTGATGAATGCGCATACATGAATTCAAAGTAAAATATAAAACTTGTGCGACACACATGTATGTCACTTTCTGCCAACACACTAGCGAACATCAACGTACAAGTATGTATGACACGGTACATGTACGCCGGTCTGTTGCCACCTTAAAAAGTGTTTGTGCATTTTTTGGTTTTTCTAAAAATTTTGATATTCTTAGTTATTTATCTGATAATAATTTAAAAAAAGCTTCTGCGAATTACTGTTTTAATATTTTCTTAGGCGCAATTGCAAGAGATTTTGTATGGGGTGATGAATGAATTTTCCAGGTGATGAACGTATTTAATTAGTGATAATACACTCCTTTAATACGTTTTGTGCGTATAAATTTCGGCCATTGGCCGAATTCGTCCATTCATCAATGTGTATAATAATATAATACTTATTAAATGTTGGTATAGCAATCACTTTTTCTAATTGGTTCAGATATTATCACTAAAACATATTATCTACTTACAAGTTTGATAAGCTCATTACACTTGGTATCACATGGGAGTTTACGACTATAATTTATTTCGTCTTTGATAAGTATACTTATATAATAATACTGGTATATTTAGATCAGTAGAGTATCCATAACTGAAAATAGATAATAAGTATAAGGTAGTGAATGGAAGAAATAGGGGTGGTTTCGCCGAGCAAGCAATGCACAAGAAGTTTCTGGACTAAACTATACCAGTTGGTATATACAACAATTACATTATATGGGATAGACCAGCGATTCCCAAATATGGTTCCGTCAAAAAAACATCAAAATAGCGAAAAAATAAATTTTATAGTGTAAAAGAATATTTAAACTTAAATTTAAAAATTTAATCCATGCGGTAGGTGAACATAATTTATTAATCAGATTATAGGCTTAATTGACATTAAGATTATGAAATATTTTATTTAATATATTAATATTTTATATTTAAACAATTTATTTAATAAACATTACAACCATTCACATACACAACGATTATTGATAATAGCGAGGGGCGAATTACAAGGTAAATTTTTGTTGATCGCTAATAAATTTTGTCTTGAAAACGCTTTTAATAAAAATCATGTCAGTGCAAGGTAAAATTTAATAAAAATAAAATTTTGATTTAAATTATTTCTAAAAAAATTTCCGGAGGAATATACCCCCAAACCAAATTTTAGTTGCGTGATCAAAATTAAATGGAAATCGCTGTAGACAAAAAACAAAATTTACTAGTAAACTTATTATGAATGAATAAAATTAGTGAACTGTTTAAACTATTCTAAAATAAAATTTAAATATCGAGAGCTAACATTTCTGGTTCGGACCTGGGCGCATATAGTCATTTTCCCGTACAGTGTTATAGCGGTTTTGTCTTCGAATAAAAAGCTACCCATAATAATTTTATAAACGGCAACGCCAATAATAAAAAAAATCAACTAATTAGGTTGTATTGAGTTGAGTTTCTAAGGGTCGTCGATTTCACAAAGAAATTTAAGATAGCATTAAAATTTAAGGGGAGAATTAAGTTGAAACGGAAGGTTCTCATTGGTTAATTTTACTCTAATTCTTTGCTTAAATTTTAATGCTACCTTAAAATTCTTTATGAAATCAGCTCTAAGGTTGAAGTAATTTAAAAGTTTTAACAATCCCGACGATTGTATTATAAAATCTATCATATTTGATTAACTTATATCTGATTTGCTGCTTATTTCTAAAATTCGTCGAGCTGAAGATACTCGAATAGTAATTTAATATTTTAAATAATTTTAGTTGTTAAACATTAGGACAATTTTATTTGCGATGATGGAAGTATTGCCGGGGGGGGGGGGGGGGGGGTTAAGAAAGATAGATGTAGTGAAAATAGTTTTTCAGCCGATGTTATTGATTTAAACTGAATGAAAGTAGAAGATTTTAAATATAATTTGATTTTTATTAAAAATTCTACGATTGGAATTTCAGGTTTCACATCGAATCCTCACATTGTCCACGCCGGCCCTGGGCTTAATTATTTCAGACTCTCTGTTAAAGAACAAACGAGAGTTACATTTACCTACTACATTAAAAAAAATTACGTAATTTATTTGTGTGTAAAGCAAAGCAGTAACTCGCTCGAACTCTATGTGATCCATATCCACGGCATTCACCTGTTCTTTGGTTGATTTTATCGAGGTCGGTCCTTTACCGATCGACTACCCAAATGTGATCTAATACCTTGAATTTATTTTAGTTCGTTTAACCCAAATAGTGTACTTTTTATGTAAGTTATTTAGAAATTGTTGTTTATTAATATTTTAACCGTTTTCGATTTTTCAACTTTTTTTGTTTTAAGTTGTTTTCGTGCGATAAGTTATTTTAGATCGCAAAAGTAAACCGGGATACTAAATATTAAAGGTTAATTGATGAAATCGAATAGCTTTTCAATTTTGATACTGTATGTGCATAAACGTTTTGCGTTCCGCATATGACAGACGTGTCAAATTGTACTTCCCTGTTAATCGTTGTGTCTGTAATATTGGCAACACTGCGTCTGGCCACGAACGCCCTTGGAATCTGTGCGAGTTGAATAACCCGCGTTTCTTTCTTTGCCTCCCCCCTTGCTGGTCTTACCGTTGCTATCATTAGGACAGTGCACATAATGCCATTCACTTGTACAAATAATTATGCGAAACGCAAAATCGGCGAAAATTTTAATATCCCCAAGGCTAAAAAAAAAGTAATCCGCCGCTGTAGTTTAAGTGAAATTTCTCCAACGTAAAATCTTTCTCGTTTTAATTTTTGATAAATATGTAACCAGGTATTATGTGGATTTGAAAAATTGCAACAAACGTGTTTGTATCGCACAGAAGATGATAAAACTTGTATGTATGACGAAGTTACATCCCCCCGACATGGATGCGCAATGAAATTTTTACATATCTGCTACCTCCGACTTTCAAATATCCATACGTTCGTAACAAGTATATTACGTAAATTAATAAATTATAATTATAGGTATACAATGTTGGCGAAATTTTATTATTTGGCTGAAATTTAAAACAGTAAAGTCGTCACAAAAGAGCTGTTATCGCATCTTATGTTATTGACTCGATGAATATTATATAAACAATATAAATAATATTTAGTACTAAAAAGTCATTATCCTCCATTAAAAGTTAAAAGTTGACCTTTTAACATTATGTCCCAGAAATTAGAAATAAATGGCAGCTTAAAAATATTTTTAAATTTTTCAAGTTGCTTTCAATATTATTATAGTAAGCAATAGAATAGATATGGTTAAAGTAAAAAAAAAGTAGGTCATGGGTAGATAGCATTGCATTTATTTACGTAAAATAGCATCGTGTAAATGAGCCAAGTTCAACAAGTGAAGCGAAATATAAGAGGGGACGGACATGGCTCACTATTTTGTGTGTTGCGTAGGTCTAGCGCTTTGGCTAGTAGCAAATTATTGTTTTATCCAACTTCTTTCACGTTTATACATTTTTTATAAATTTCTTTTTTTAAATTCACATACAACTATTTTTTTATAAAACAATAGTTATTATAATATATTAAAAAAAATTAAAACAAAAGATGTACGTATAAATAGGTATTATTTTGAGAACCTATTGTTTTAAATGACGAAAAGGTGATCTGAAAATTTTAGTGAAATTTATTTCATTTTTTGATGTTTTCCATTCCATTGCTGCGGGAGGTACGTTTTCCAGTGTAATTGTTGATGATTTGATAAGGCTTTGGGAAGTTTTTTTTAACAATGTCTTTTTTAATCTTTGTCTGATTTGTTGCCCTTAAACATGGTTATCGAATACCTCCTCGATTTATACAGATTTGGACTGAACTTCTTATTTTATTACGTTTGGAAGGGAATCGATCCACAGTATAAGACGACAAAAATTCCATTGAAGATTTGTGTATACCTAGTGTAATTTTTTAATATTTCATATCAAGTTTTGCTCACGGATTATTTATAAATAAAATTAATCAACTCACACCCGATTCTATTTTACTTCCTCGCAACCCGAAAAGGCGTCATCGTTTTCGTGTACTGAAAACTCTTCGTAAATGATCCTCACGCGTGCTTCCATGCTCGCATATTTTTATTGTACACAATAAAAAATGTTGTACATGACAATAAAGGCAAAGTGCAGTGATTAGTAAAAAAATTAAAATATCTGATTTATAAATATGTAATAATTTTTTTTAATTGCAAATAATAATTTTCAATTCTTTTCTTTATTTGGCTAAATTTTTATGGTTTCACGCTAGGCAACTTAAGACAATGTGGAAAATCAATAATAATGCATATTTTACGGTTTTCGCCAAATGACTAAGTTACTTCTACACCAGGTTTTAGTAGTAGGTATACTAAAAAAAGGCAAAAAACTTATGCAATCTTGCAATCATCATAAAAATTGATTAGCGAAATTCTCGTTTGAAATTTCAAATTTGCTTTTGGACATTCGACCCTTAATAAAGCACAATATTTAATGAGTATCTAGGTAAAAATACTTCTGTATAATTATATAAAATTAAAAAAATTTTGCTGAAAGATTTTTCGCCAATACTAAGCTAATCCAGAGAAGAATTATTCTGCTTTGCCTTACGTGCATCGTAATTAATTACAAAGAATAATTTCAAATAATAATTATGTAATTGTATCGAGAATTATTCGAGCATTGCTCCAAAGCTTAATAAAGGTGTAGATCAATCCTTTCTAAATTTGTAATTATTAGAATTGTAGGGTGACGATATCGCGTAATTTTTGCAATCGCAAAAGTTAAAAGTGAGGTTTTTGTAATAATTTTGGTCAGCAATAGAAATAAATAAATAAATAACACATTACCGTCCGTGTACCGAAACGTCAATTTGCAAGGTACTATTATAATTTATCAGCTATTAATTTCCATATAATGTAACAAATCTATAAATAGTAAGGTGTTTATATAAATAAATATTATTATATAATAGATGTGCAAAAACAACGGCGCTAAAAGGTACGAGGAACAACTTTCACCCGAATCTGTAGAGTTCACCAGGTTCGGTTAGCAGACTAGACAGATAAAACCTACAAAAAACGCCGACAGCTTGGGCATTGACCTTTCGCAAACGTTGCGAAACGCCTGGGTCATAGTGAACAACGTCTCCGTCGATTACCTTGGCCCACCTTTACGCGTTGCGTCTGCTGCTCTTTATTTACCTACCTATTCACTCATATGGAAATACCTATAACACTTTTACGGAATAATATTTCAGTTTTAAACGTAAATATTATATTTACCTATTTAAAAATTTATTCGGTCATCGAGAGAAATTTCGTTTCGAATTTAACTTTCATTCAATCGAACTTATGCGTTTCGTCTAATTTTATCTGTTAATTATTAATTGTTAGCTACATATTGGGCATATTAAAATAGCGATGCAGATTTCAAGAGAGATCGAAGACTTTTCCCTAGGGATCCAAACTATTCCGTACATTTTCACTTATTAGTTATTATCCTCAACTTTTTATATTTTCGACGCCATAACTACATTATCAATGATAATAATAAATAACCTGCCGTTCATAATTATCGATATTTAAGAACTCATAATTTTATGGTTATTACGGAAACTGTTAAAAATCTTCTGAAAACAATCATGGCCACCGCTTTTCTGATAAAGAACTAATTATTGTTTTAGTGATACAAGAATACAAAATATTAAGGGCATTGCGGCTTTGATTAAATGCTAAATTTTTTCGACACTTTTTATATGCTATAAATAATAGATAGTAATTTTACCAAAATTCATAGTAATATCCAGTACTAATTGAAAAAAAAAAAAGAAATCGTCGTGGAATTGCAATGAAATCAAAACTTTTCGGTTTGTTAAAAAAACTACTGGCTTGGCAAATTATAAGTTGAAATTTTGGTGTTTTCATTATACACTTACAACATACAATTATTTGGAAACTCAACTATTTATGAGTTTAAGCGTAAATTACTATTCTTTTTTTAATTTGAATTATGTGTATAACTCAAAAATGGTTTCGAAAAGTTTCGAATTTATTTTAAACTCGGTAACACTTGTTTGACGACCGAGAATAATTTTTTTATGTTTTAATGTGAAGTGGTAGTTCCACCGACATAATATTGTAACCACGGCGTATTTTATAGTTTTCTCCAATTTATTATTATATTCATTAAATCATGGAAACATTTTTTTATGCTTTTAAACAAAAATATAGAAATGCCTAGTGATTTATAATAACTATAAATGGTTTTTGTTGGGCCGAAGGTCTCGATGCACCTTAATAATTTCTGAGCAAGATAAAAAAGAGGTAAAGGGATGAAATTTTATGGGATCATAAAATTCTTTGATCAGATTTCTCCCAATTTCTATTGGGTACAAGGGTCAAAGTGTGGGTGTGGCTTTAAAATCTTAAACGCCATGAGGATTCGAGTAACTTTAGTTCTTCTAGATTTGAAGGTCATAGCAAACTGTTTAAAGTATTTAGTACTTTAAAATGAACTCCCCCCCCCCACTCGACCCCTCATGCCGGTTAGTATTGTTAAGCCACCCTAACACTTTGCTCTATAAATCAAAAATTATCAATTAGATTTTTGAACCACCTCTCGAAAATGAATTACATATGTATTTTAAAATATAATAATTTTATAATATTTAACAAAACTAAACAGAACGTTAAAATAATAGAATTTTAACCGTCGAGTGAGGAAATACTTACACAGAACAATATTAGTATTAAAAAAAAAAAAATTAAAAAACAATAATTTACCATAATTATGTTCTTTTCAAATATTCTTAGTCCTAACCTGTCAAATGTGGTAATTTAATGTTTTTTTTTTAATAATATTTAAAAAAATAATAACAATTAACTTATAAACAATGCCACGAACCTTATATTATAAAGGTATAATTATAAGGTGTTCATAAATTTTGAAGCAATACACGTCATTAGTATTGATAACGCCATTTTGAAACAGCATGCGAATACAACGATTCAACGTTTATATTATATCGAAATTGTTCGAAACATGCAAATAATTGTTGTAAACACTCACTGGTCGACATAAACAAACTTATAATAAATAAAAATCACTATAAAATCCTATTTTGTATATTATGTGACAAATTTGAATTTAATTTTTATGTGGTGCTGGTGATGATGATAGACGTCATAAAAATTGTATCTATGACGTGTATCGGTTCAAAATTTACTAACACCATACCTATGTAGATATTATATTATGCGTATAGGTATAATAATATAGTTATAATAAATTATAACCGTTTTCTTATTATTTACAAAGTTTTTATTTTATAATAAATATTATAATTACTATAATATAATTTGTTATGACAAAATATTTAATAAATTTTTGTTTCTCAACAGGAAATGAGGACTACCATAAAATATATATTGAAGTCGGCTGGAACCCGTAGATCCGAACTTGTGTCGTGTTTGATATTCACAAGTTTAGATTTACTGGGACCTGCTGGTTGGTATAATTCTTGGCTTGGAAGTGAAACTGGAATCGCATGGAAACAAGGAAGAAGACGAACGGCGGCGTCTGGTTGAGGTAGTAGGTTGTATAGTAAGTATTACACCTTTTAGGAGTACTGTACAGCCTGCTAACTTTCCTAGACTCTTGTCGAGTACTTGTAAGAAAATCATCGAGTTTTCCGGGTTCTACATCTTTAATAATTTATATAAGTACACACCTACCGTCTGCAACAGATAAATAGTATAACAACTAATTATTTTTAACGAATTTTATAATTATTATAAAATGTCCTATAAATAATTTTTAAAACTCACAAAACGCACAACATTTCTATAATATACATAGGTAAGTATGTAATAATATAACCCTTGATATTGTCGGGCGAGTAATATTACTTAAAAATTTTTGAATGGATTTTTTTAAAGTTTAAGTTATATCTACATATTATAATAAATAAATTTGTTTAATGTTCCCGAAGAGGGGTAGGGTAAGGAAGAAGGTAACTGTGTCATGAAAAATTAATATTGCGTCACAACTATTCGAATTTAGGACCGACACCTGTTATTTCGATTGAATATTATCAGTATAGGAAAATTTTACAAGGATGCGCATAATTTAGATGCTCGTTTGACGCGTGTATCGTATAAGTGTAACAAATTAGACGTAAATGTTAAATAATAATTTATTATTATTCAAAATTTGATATAAGTAATTATCTTCTAACTTCAACGCTATTGTTAGCTATTTAAATTTATTATTTTATTGTAAGTTTAATATAAAATTTTATTATTCCAGACAATACATGGTTATATATGTATATAATTATACGAAGAAGTAAATTACGCAATATTTCTTTTTCATAGCAAGAATCATATCAAATTTCAATTCATATGGATTACTATTTAATCGATTATTAATCTAATGTAATAGTAGTAATAATTATTGTTTCTTACGTTCGTATTTAAAACATCCTTTCTATGATGGCCGATTGTGGTGTAGACGTGTAAAACGCAAATTCTACAAACACTGCGGTGAAATCGTGGTTGCAATTTTAGATAGCTACGAACAATATTTAATTATCCAAACGATATTGTTTTTTTAATAAACAGGGGTATACCTACTTATTTATGGTTTTGTAAATATAGTATATGGAATTAACTAATAACTAACGCCTATCGGTGGTGTGGCATATGATATACTGCCGTGATCTCAAATTCCATATTTATTACCACTCTCAATGTTAAAAGCTTGATCATTTGCAGTGAGCATAAGTCAGCTTGGCTTCAGCGAAGTTGATCGTATATGAGCGTTGCATCCGAAGAAGAAAATATACCTACTATATATTGGGAAAACACATTAAAATAGAGATCGACACTATGTAAATATCATATTTTTTAAAACTAAGATTTTATTCGCTAATAATAATCAGTCTTAAAGTACATTCGCACGAAATGTCCGAAATGTTGGAGAATTAAATATTGGCTTTAATCTTCTATAATTGCAACAATTAACTTCACAATTATTATTAATATTTAGTGGTGGCTCGTGACCATTTTCTACTCTTTCATAGATTAAATTTAATCTTTAACCATTATGCACACTAAATACGATATTGTTTTATTTTGATTAATTTTTTTATATTATATTGTGATTTATTATATTTAATTCCGTTTAATTGGTTATTTCGATAAAAAATAATATCGTATTATTAATAACAGCAAAATTATTCATTAATTAATTTAGAAGAGACTATTGGTAAAAACTATTAGAATATAGATTGTTCGAAAATACCTATAGATTTTCCTACATAATTAATTGTTTCACCCATTAAAATGAATATTAACAGTTTTGTTATTTTACAAATGTAAATTATTTAATATTGTACTCATAGAAGGCCGCTCGTTACATCAGAACATGGGAATGACAAGGTAATTCAGCTTTTTTAGGATTCCTGCTTCCCATTGCGATTGGTAAGAATGGCAAAAACCAATCGAAAGAGAATTTCTTTTCGTGCTTTTTAAAAATCCTAAAGCGTAAAATAAGCACTTTTAGAAAAATATAACTTGCTTGGGAAAACAACCGTTCACAAATTAAAGGCCGTTTTCTGAACGTTAAAAGCTAACATTTCTCAGTGATAAAATCGTTTTGTGACTTTAATATTACTGTGATGACGATAAAAATTATAATAAAGGTCATCTAAGAATGAAATTGTAATGTAATTTGTCAATATACTTAAATGAAGATGTAAGATTTGTAAAAATATTTCAAAATTTAAAACGTTAAAAAAAGCTGGATAATATTTTTCGATATGTTAGTTTTTTTTGGGAAAGGTCGGCTTTTAAGGTTCGGAATATAAAAAGGAGTAAATTTAAAATTTCAACAAAATTTAGCACCACAAAAATTGATTAATTTATTTGGATTCAAAATATAATTGTTAATATCTACGAGACAATAAATTACTAGCATCATCATTATAATTATATCTAACGTTGTTTTTGAACTGTTACAGAAGACTTCACAAATATGTATGTAGATACTATTCTTTTCGTATGTCGGTGGTTTTCTTTCTGGCTGGTTTACTGTTAATCGTGGACGCAAAATCACGGAAGTATACTATACACTTATTTTTGAGGAGGTTTACTAGGCAGATTACATCTCGATGATTTGCCATTGCTTTTCTCTCGAAAAGTCACTGTCAAAATGAAGTTTTAATAATCACTCACTTAAACGTGAACAATCCTAATAGTATTACTCTTTGTGTTTTCATTACAGCGGAAGCAAATATTTGTTTCGATGTGACTTTTCTTTATTTCGCTTAATTATTTACTTAATCCAGGTATACATAATTAGAAAACATCGTTTATCGTAGAAGAATTAGACAAATTCTCAATCCAATATTATCAATACACTAATTACATCTAGAAGAGTCGCGCAATATTTAATTCCATTATACGACGGTTTTTATTTATTCGGTGCCATTGTACCATTTACTATATCAATTTCACAATATAAAAACATTACACTAAAGTACCTAATAAATTTCATGGATTTTGTTTACGTTTTCTAGACTTGGCAAGTTTTCTTTTAGATTTCAGCAAATTTTCCTTAACTTCAGGAAGTCTAAATAAAAATATCGTTATTAATTGAAGAAAATAAAACTAGAAGAATTTGACTGATCAAATTTATAACCTCCATAGCGTAATCGAACATGTGGACTAATGGAACATATGGGTGGAGCAAACACCATACTATGCAGCAAATAAGATGTATGTATGTGTCAGGGAAAAACATGGGACTAATTTCTTGGTTCCATCCGTTCCACGAAGCACAGTCCATTTTAATTCTCGCCGATATAACGCCAACAAGTAAGTTGTATTTATTAGTTTTTTAAACTTAAGTTTTGCCTTGTATTATATCAATAATTAAAAAACTAGATCGGTGGGAACTATTCCCGGGAATCCAAATTAATTCGTATTAATTTTTAATCGCAAAATCGAAATAGGTAATTGTAAAAAAAAATTTATGGAGAAAAGTAAGATATTTTTATACCGTAATCTGGTTCCCAAAGAAATGTCGATGAAGAGGGGGTTCTCAGACTCGAGTTTAAAAAATGTTGTTTAAAAAAAAGCATATAATTTTCTGCTTGCGTAATTTTATTTTAGAACAAAAGGAAATAGAGGTAAAAATGATCAGCGGTAAAAGACCCGCATAATAAGCTATTTAACTTTTATAAGAAATTATAGGTTTATTTATAAAATAAAAAAATGAGAAGAATCGCATTTTGAATTTAAACAACATGATTAATTTTTGTATTTTTGTTAATTCGCTACCTATCTTTTGTAAATAAAGCACAGAAATTGATCGAAATAATTTTTTTTTGTTTATTTGTATTTTGAACTAATTATAGTATTTATAAAATAAACAAACTAAACAAAATATTAAAATAATAAATTTTAACTGTTAAGTAAAGAATTTAAAAAACAATAAAACGATAATAATTTACATTTAACAGGTTTGGACTTAGAATATTTGAACTAACAAGAAAAATGAATAATGACAAAAAATCTTTAAATACTGAGTAGAAATTTTGAAAAAATTACGTTATAAAAATATGATAAAAATTTAAAATAAAAACTATGTAATACGATATAAAGGCCCCTATTTCACAATTATTTTTACTCGTCAGTTGTATATAATATATGTAAGAAAAACGTTTATTTTTTTATTTATTATATATTTATTATTTTTATTTTAACATTATATTATACTATAATTACCACTTAAAAAATTTCATTTTTTAGGTTCTTTTTCTTATTAATAATGCGCATGATTTCGTATGTACTTCAGCTTTGGTATTATCTCGGGCTTATTGGCATATACATTACTTTTCACGAAGCCCCACAGAGTTACAGTCTAAAGGTGTTAAATGGTAAGATCCCGGGTTACCTTTCTTCCACAACAGCAATATTTTTGGCAGTGTACCGAAGGTGGGAATAGAACCGTGGACCCACTGGTTCCTAGTCCAACTCGCTCGTTCCTGTACTACGAAACTATTTGCTAATTGTTTCACATCTTGTCTTCAAACTCCTTCGACAATATTTCAAAGTCGATTTTCTCGAAAATTTCTGGCCATCTGGCCCTATTGCTTTGAGGAGTTCTTATTGAAGGGCTAAACTTTCAGTAGAATAAGTGGCAAAAATTACAAAAATGCGGAGGTCATATAATTCCCTTGTAAATTATTTACAAATCTTTTTGTTATTTTAGATATTAGATTACAGCTATCTTGGCATGACGCACTTGAGATCGGCGAAAGTTGCGTCGTCCTTTGTAAAATTTGATTTTGTATATAATCAGTAAAATTTACTATTTAGGGAAATTTAAAAGTTCTTTTTGGTAAATATAAATTTTAGACCTGCTCACTCTGTATATAACTTAATTAAGATTTTTTATTATAGTGTAGTAATACATTTCATTTCGTGACGGATTTGTTACAAATTTTTGAATATGCTACCGATTTTTTAGATGTACTATGGATCATCAACATTTAATTATCTGATCATAATTATTATACGATGATCACATGTTACTTTTTTTTGGTAACGATTTTTTGACGGTATGAAAACCCGAAAAACGGTTAGAAACTTTTAAAATTAACTTGCAATTATCCATAATTATGAAACTACTTAGTAGGTATCGGCTTAAGAGATATTTATTATGAATAAATATTAGAGGATGACTGGCAGAGCGATTGGGTCAAGTTTCACGGGTTCGAATCTGGTGGCGTACTCACCAAATGTTTACCCTAACTTCCAATAAAAAAAACAAACGATTGTCTAAAATAAATAAATTTTAATCGGTCCATAAATTATCCAACTCGCAAAAACAAATCTATGCGGCCACTTCCGACCAAAAATGCTTCCAAACAATACTCGAACCACGATGACACTCAAAAAATTCACAAATTTTTATACTTTTTGTACAAAATATTCTCAAAATTCACGGAGCCAAAATTCAATCAACCGCTCCGGCGGTCATCTTTTCTTCTCCGTTTTCTGCCAACATTACATTTATAAAATTTTTCTTACAACATATTCAAATTTAAAATTATTACAATAAATTTACAATTACTAACAGGGGCGGCCAAAATCATTTCGTAACACGACAATATTATGTACATATAAACCGTATTTGTAGGAATGCAAATATAATTTAAATTTTTTTTGCACGATTAAAAATTAACGATAGACACTATGAGAGGGATACATCAGTACTGTATATACATAAAAACTCTTAATCATGCAATATTGCATATAATTAAGTTTTTCATCTGTATATCGTCGGTTTAAAGGTAAAACTCACTAAGTAATATAATTGATATTATGCGATAATTAAGTTTAAAGATATTTTTTTACTTTAAAAATCAGTATTGAATTCGATATAGTTGATTTTTTGGGAAAACCTGTAGTTGAGTTAGTTTTTTAAACTCTATTAATAATTAATAATCTAATAGAATATGGTCCCCTGATGTACTTATGTACTGATGTACTTAACCGACGATATAGTACTGAAAACGACTAATAAGTTAGAAACACAGACACTATTATCGTAGGCTTTTGAGTAAAAATTATATCTCACGGCCGAGAATTTATCACCTGCACTAATATAACCTACAAGAAGCTCCCAAATTAACATCTTTTCCTCCTCTGCTGTAGGAGGAACAGCTTCCTACAGCTCGGGCTTAAATTTGTCGACTTATAATAGTGTAATACTTGTAGAAGCTCGAAAGGAGAAAATATTGTGCAAGTCAAAATAATCTCCTAATATCGGCGAATAATAGCTCACACTAAAAAATTGTTTATGAGGAATAAACCACTCCATTTTCAATATTCATCCTGTAAAATGTTAAACCAAAAGATATACATACACAATTCAGAAACTTTTATTTACATAGGAAATATTAGTTACCAATCAAGTTTAACAGAAAGAACTAATTGGAAATTCTTTAGGGGGCCGAAAAAAATTTGATAAAATATGATACAATAATTTTCAGATAACATTATCTCATAGGTTGGCACCTAATATTTCCTATATAACAAAAATTTGCATTTTTGAATTTTAACTTTTGAAGTTGAACTTGAAAATGAAAATGTGACGTATAATGCTAAAATTAATAAAAAAAATTGTATATTAATATATTATTAAAGTTTGTAAAATATATCGTCGGTTTGGAGGTAAAACTTGGTAACACACTTATGCTATGTACTTCATGACTTTTACTTCTAAACCGACCATATATATTGCGCCCACGCATTGCAATTGCAAGAAATAATGTGAGTATGTACAAGTCGTAACGTTGAAATTAATTTAATTTTGTATATTTCCATAATCGACTATAAGAAGAATGATTTATTTTCTGGTCTATAAAGAGGCATCAAAAGTATTGTTTTTCTACTATTTTCCACCATTCCAGGTGGTAATTCTACCACTCCGGTATTCCCTACGCTAAATACCTGAACAATCTACTATTACAGGATGGATAAAACTTGATTTTGTAGATATTGGGGTAATTTGGTAATTACCATAGGAGACACGGAAAATATGGATGGTATATTTTCGTTATCTTGGGTTGAGAAAAACTAATTAGCAAAATCCAAAATACCTATCTTTTGTTTTTAAGTTACAAGCAAAAGTTTTTGCTCAAGTTAAAGGTTAGTTCGATTTTCTGTAAAATTGCAAAAACCTATTTACACGTTCTTTGCAGACCTTTTTTTTGATAAAGTTTAAATTGCGTTGAGCGATTTTTAATATTTTTATTAATTTTCTTCTAGTACTATAATGGTATTAATAAATTTAGTGTAATATTCTATTTTAAACTGTAACATCGCTTTTTTTTAATATAAACCATAATTGCCAATGCTGTGATAATAATAATTGATATAATATTATTATTGAAAAGTGTATTATATTATCATTAAAAAAGGAACTTAGTGTTATTATTATTACTTAAAAATTAACGAAATTTTTTTATATTGGATCAAGATTATTTTTTCATTATCCTCAAAAAAGTGTTCGAAGACCGCGATTGAAATAACGAAAAATCAAACATTTGTTTAATTGAAAAACAAAAGAGGGTAGCTAATTTTGGTTTTCGCAATTAAGTTTCTCCCTAAAAAAAGGTATGAAAAATGCAATATCCATTTTTTTTTTTAATATATATCTCCGATAACCAAGTTCCTCCATACTAAAAACAAATTTTGCCCACTCTTTTGCATGAAATTTTTATACTTTAGGTACATTTGTTGGTATTGGTGGATTGATTTGAACCCACTGCAAATAATGATTTATTTCTTAAGCCGGAGTCTCACTGCAGTTACCAACTACTACCAACTAGTATTCAACCAATGGAACTAGTTGTTTTATTATTTGAACTAATTGTATTAGTTGAATTTTAATTAGGGGTGGTGGTTGAATGATGCTGCAGTCTAACACCGGTTGAGCCGAAGAGTTGTTCAGTAATTTAATGCAATAGTATTGATGAACAAGTAAAATTATAAGAGTAATAAATAGTATAACCATTGGCGGATTGGATTAAAGAAAAATGGTCCAAATTAAAACCAAAATTTGAAGACTAGTCACTAGGTATAACTTATATTTACTAGTAAAAATTATAGAGGTGTATGTTAGTAATGTAATCAACGACACTACATAATAATTAATTATATAAAATTCAAATGTACCTTTTATAAAAAATTATATTTTATTTAAAATTTTTAAAACATATTTTATCTTTTTTTAGGCATCGGTAGTGGTACTACTTATTCTTCTTCGGGATCACGTAAACAAGTTATCTGAAAAATTAATATACAAATAAACGAGAAAAACTATCAAGAGACAATCACGCCCGTAATCTGATGAAAATCAACTCTGGAATATTTGGACTGGGATCACGTTTTTTATCAACTGCACCGCTGTAGGTATTGAACAAACCAATTTGAAAAAATAGAAATATACTAACTAGTTAGTATATAATAATTAAACTGGAGAAAATTTTCTATAATCTTTTTTTTAGTAAATTACATCTTTTTGACTGGTTGAAATGGAGAGCTTCGAAAATTTATCGTGATAATGACAGTAACCGACGTGAAATATTATCAGATTGACAGCGTTCTTCTTTTCTAGAAATACAAAGATAATAATTGAAATCGATAAGCACTGGAATTATCGAAGTGATTTAGGAGAGTTTTAGGTGCTCTTAAATCAAAAATCTAAAATAAGCGGTAATCAATAACATCGTAGTTCTCTCGGAAGGTTTGATGGCGCGTTTCGGTTTTAAGCAGAGCATCTTCGGACCTGCTGTAATACAGAAAATGTATTATCAGCTGCAGCGCTTTTGCCATTAGAGCAAATCGATAATGTCATGTAAGTCATACACCAATAATTGATGAGTCAATATAAAAGCTATTAAAATAATGACTAGGGGCAGAGGATGTCTAAAGAGAACGATAATGCAGTATACGCAATCTAGTGTTTACACGGTGCGGATGAATTTTCGCACATAGATGAGTTATACCGAATTTGCAAATTACAATTTAATTCGCACATGAAACCTACATAATTTTTTTTAAACAGATTAAATTTGTTTGAGAAAGATCTAACAATTTGTTATTATATTACATACTTTCTTTTTGGACTTGAAAAATGAAGAAAAGGCCTAATGGCTCTGAATGTAATAAAATCCAGGAAGAAAAGTTAAAAAGAACATTTTTTCGGAGGAGGTTCACAGTTTGGAACTTTTTTCAAAAATCAAAATGCCTTTATGATTATTTTTTTTGGTATATTTTATATTTGCGATGACCTACGGGACAAAAAAAAAGGTAAAAACGTCTCTGTTTAACAATGAAAATTTTAAAAATTGCCAGAATAAACTAAATAATTTATAAAAGTTTGTTTACTTGATAAAAATATTAATGTTTTTAACAGTAAAAAATTGAATTAGTTACAGTGTTTGTTAAACAGGGTGTAACAAATTGTTCATATTAATTTAATTTCTTGTTTCGAAAACACCGTAAGTTTTGCAAATAATTTTTTTAAAAATTAAAGTAATGAGAAGCGCCAAAAGTTAAAGTTTATAGTAGCGAAGGAGGCAAACACCTTTTTGATACCTGTGCGCTACGCCAATTTAGCTTTTAATTTTTAACCAACTTCAAAAAAGGAGGAGGTTATCAATTCGGTTGTGTTTTTTTTTAATGTTTGTTACCTCAGAACGCCGTCATTTTTTTTTAACATAAAAAGTTCTAATTTAATAATTAAGATTTATAAATTACGATCGCGCTAATAAGTAGTTGCCGAATAGTTTTAAACAAACAAGAAATTTTTGCTTATAACAAATTATGATTAAAAGCTCTCATAACCAAAAAAATAAAGAAATGTTTACGAAAAATATATAAAATCATTGTTGGCGATTAAAAATAGTATTTCATAATTTTCCACTTCTTATTCGTCGTTCGAACTCTTCACAACTGCACTAGGCTACTCTAAATGACGGACAGCAATTTATATTTAATTTTGTCGCTCCCAAGTAGTTTAGAGCAATCTTTTTTGTTCTTTGACAAATTTTGGTCAAGCTATCTGCATCTTTTTTAATATTAATTAGTGGTTTCTTAGAAGGACGTCTACCAAGGGGTCCAGTCAATGTTTCACTATCGAAACATATATTTTGTCTTCGCTATTTAGAACAATAACTTT
The DNA here is from genome assembly GCA_911387805.1 of Cantharis rustica. NCBI lineage: Eukaryota > Metazoa > Arthropoda > Insecta > Coleoptera > Cantharidae > Cantharis > Cantharis rustica. Next base: position 47,814,675 of record OU426881.1, on the reverse strand, counting down.
TTCATCTCTTTTGGTGACAACCAATGGTCGCCCTGTTCTTGGTCGCGTATCTCCCGATTCATATACATTACTTTTATGACATCAGAAATTTATTGCTTGATGGGGAATGTTAAATTTGCATTCTGCTGCTCTCAATGAGTTTTTATTTTTCTACGTTTTTGGAACCGGGTATTTTTAAATGTACGGAATACCCTTTCCTTTCCTTCTAGATTAGGTCTATTCTAGACATCATGATGTATCATTTAGAAGGATTATATATAAATAAAATTGACTTAACTTACTCTTCTATGTAACTTTGTTAATGTTTTGATTAATAAGGCGATTTACTTTTGAACATAGAATAAAATGTAATTCGTTTAATATAATATTTTTCGAGTTTATGCCAATATAAATTTTTATACGATAAAATTCGTATTAATCTACTTTTAGAGAATACATAAATATTGCACTAAATGATTACTATTTTTTTTAATTGCTAAATTATGAACGCTAATCTGATTGTGTAGCCGTGCTATCCGAAAAGTTGCTCATATTGAACACTTTTTATCAAGGGCGCATCCAGCCGAAGTTATAAGGAAGGGGCAATTTAGAGTATTTCTAATATTTAATACGATAATAAGGGGTGTTTTTCAAATTTGTAGCGATTGATTGCATTTAACCAACCCATCCCACTTGCATCCGCCCTTGCTTTTTGTATTTTAGTTAAAGTTATGGTGCCGGAATTGTCTTGTTTTATTTAATTTTCACATAAGCAATATACAAAATTAATTGGTCAATATAAACAATAAAAATCGAAATTTTTAAATTTTAATCTAATATTAATTTCATTGTTTAATATAAAATTAATTTAAAACCAGAATTAAATCCCCATTTAAACAATTTACAATCTTCTGTAGTAAGATTTATTCCTTTATGAGGTTTATTTACTGATTCAGTAGGATTATTATCGTCGTGTCCTTTATAATATATAGAAAAAATTATAATCTGTATTTGTATTTTTTTGGTTTTTAATAGAATAGGGCTAAATCCCTTATTGTAGGAATTTTTGGTTCATTTTTATTTATTCCGTGCTCGTTATATTTCGCATGATGATACATTTTGAACTTCTCGATCTCTAGTTTATCACATTTAGGCATAGTGTTAACTTTCCTTAACTAAGCTGCCAGTTTTTTTCTTACAACGTACCTAATTCTAATTATAGTTTTCAGAAACCCTTTTATTATTAAATGCTATGCCATATTCGCGAAATAATTATATAGATTATTCTTTTGATAATGAAAATCACCCTGAAATAAAAAGACTTGAAAAAACATTGGATGAGCCTCGATTTGTTGCTAAAATTTAATGGGAGAATTAAGTTATCAATGTGGAACTCGGATGACCGCAGCTTCTATACTCCTGTTGTTGAATGATTAAATTTGGTGTTTAATCGTAATTATTCGATTTAAAAATCGGATATGTATTATTAATTAAAAACAAAAAACAAGTTGTTTCAAATGTTAAGTTAGTTTTCCGGGTTATTTTAAATAATTCAATTTAATGTGCAAGACGTGAGTTCTTTGCTTACGTGCAGTTCTCCTTGCTAATAATTTCCTTAATTCAAACATTTTTGACTAAATATTACTAAATTATTGTTGCCACATTCGTCTTGCATTTTTAGTATATAATAATTATTACAGAAGTACATAAAATTTTTGCAATATGCAACCGACGATATGCATATTATTACATGTTGTTTTTGTTTAGGTGGATTTATGAATAAGTTTTAGTAATTTGCCTGTTCCCTGAGACCCTAACTTGTGATGTTACGAGAACTCTCACAAGCTAGAGACTCGGGTATTGGCGGATGGCAACACTGCTACTATTCTGTGCTGCTACCTTTTTAATAGTTGATAGTTTTAGAATTACATATTATAGATTCGCATTGTCTTCCCGTCTGAAAGCTTAGCATTTTCGAGTTCGTAATCGAATAACGCCAAACTAGAACATTAGGTGGCGTTTTAATCTTGGGGCTAAAACGAAATCTAAAATTCCAATTTATATAAAATTATTATGCAAAGACAAACCTTTCGTATTTTTTCAAAAAGCGTCAGAGATAGTACCTACCTTATCTTCCGTTTTTCCACCTTAAAAGGTCGTCAACAACAATAGCAAAAGAAAATGGTGCTTTTTATTCTATTTCTTCAATATGTTGAAAATGACTTGTAGGAATTATTTCACGGGTTGAATATGAAATAGTACAAGTGAAATTGTATTTTCTTTTTAAAGTAATATTTTGATATTAACATTATTAATATTAACCAGTAATATATACGCACATATATAAATAATACAGTAGATTATATAAAAAAAATCACCTGTATAATATAATTATATAATATATTATAATTTATTGAATTATCAGTAATATAACAATTAATTAATTATCAATAAATAATAAGTAATTAATGGTAATCAATTTTGTATGAATACAAAAATATACCCAAGCCACCTTTTTATATTCATAATAACAACTTGAAAAAATTTAATTCAAAATTCTCTTTCCTATAATAGCTAGAATATTCATCTTGTGTACTAAAATCCAATATATTAAAGCAATTGCAATTATTTGTACAAATTTATCCAGAAGATACATCCGGTAGCGGTGCCGTTTAGCTTTCACAGGATTAAGTTCTTCCCCTTTTAAAATATATTTTCTGCTATGTATAAAACAATTTTTACTATATTCCATCACACCCACTTTATCAATATGGTAGCCGAATTCATCATATTCGCTCGGCAATAACTCCTTTTCCAATGCTAAACATTTGTCATTTAAAAATGTCCATTGATTGGCTATAAAATAATCCAAAACCATATTTGCGGTATAAATGCGTCTTTGAATTTTGAGCAAACTGGTAAAAGTAAAATTAATAGCAGTTAATTGTAATTTCTATCAACTAACTTACATTGGTTTTTTCTTCATAAGTCTTAAAAGAGAATCCACTAAAATTGCTGGCATAAGATGAAGAAAAATAACTTTTATATAATTCAATAATTTAGATTGCGTAAGTCCTCCGCCGGGAGACCATATAATATTATTCAAAGGATATTCCCAAGATAACTTATCGCCCAATTCTAGTGCCTCACCCATGGTAAGGTTATTTAATGAGTTATTATTACTGCCATTGTAGAAATCAATATCAACTTTCTTTTCCGCCCTACGGAATTTAATATATTGGTAAAAGAATATTTAAAATCGTGTGCGTGGAGTCCACGCTCTACAGAAGTGAAACTTCTTGCTTTTAGCTATAGGTAGAAATAAATTTTTAGTATTTTCTTATCGAACAAGATATTTATAAGGATGCAAGTACAATGATCTCAAATGAAACAAATAATTTTGTTATTAATATAGCGTAGCAATACATTAATCATTAATTATTATTATTAAAGCATTGGCCGTACTACATTGCATATAATCGTTCTTGTCGAGCAATGTTGACTGCGGTTAGTCTTAAGACTTTTTGATAAAAAAACGATCGACTCTCAGCAAAGAAGTTTCGCTTCAAAAACTCAAAAGATTTTTATAGTTACGATGCTATTCCTTTCTGCCAAGTTGCAGTTAGAAGTGCTCTGACTACAAGATCTACTGGCATGCAGTCGGGTTTCGAGTTTGGATCTGCGTACATGGTTCTTAAAATTCCTAAAAAATTAAAACTTAGCACGACCTAATCTAAATAAAACGTTTTTCGAAAACCTTTTCCCGTCGCAATCATAAGTCCCACCGGACCGTTAAAATTGTCGATCCATCCCTGAACGGGGTCATCTCTACTCGCAAGTACTAAAATACGTTCAAGATTAGGCCACAAATTATTAGTAGGTTTTTGATGTGTAACATCTTTCCAGTCGCTTATGGGGGTAATTTCGTGAAATGGGACGGAAATGTGTAACAGGAAGCCAGAAAAGCGCGCGCTATTTGATTTCACTAATGAGCGTCAAAATTATTTTATCGGAATACATAGACATCATTAATTTGTATTATAAAATGCCATTCAAAAACTTTGTCTGACGTGAGGTTCGAACTCGCGATCACCGAATGATATAACTATGTTGAATGTTGCGAGCACATAACGCAATACGCTGTGAAGGTTCATCTAATAATATTATTTTAATTCGTATTATCTGTTACAGATTGGGGTTACGGTTACTGGTAACGTAATTCCGTTCCATCTATTTCGCGATTTTAAATGATTTATAATTATTAATTATTTCAAATAATGATTTTGCTTACTACCAAGGTGATATGTCAGATGTTACACATCATATACGAGTACTGTAAGGTTTGTTTTTTTTTTCAATTTTTACCTATCGAAGGTCTGAAAACGACTGCAGGAATTTTATTTTTGCACATATCGACCACGATGTGCTCGCCCAAGGATTTGGAAAATGTGTATGTATTTGGCAACACGTCAATATATTTTTGAGTTAAAATATCTAAATCGTATTCGTTTATGTTTTCGGCAATTTCAATAGCATTCCTCCAATCCGCGTGTGGTGGATACAATCGTTCTTCTACTACTTTTTTATCCGTGTTACAGTAAGTGGTCGAAACGTGGAGGAAAACCTAAAATTGCGTTATGAGAATTTATTTTCAACTAAATAAATTGGTTGCGTATTGCCTCTAATCGTTTCATTTCCAAGGCCAGTTGAACAATTTCCCGAGTACCTCTCACATTCAGCAGTATGGCTTTTTTTAGCGAATCGTCGAACCTTACCGAAGCTGCTACATGGTAAATTATCGATACGTTGTCTATTAGTTCCTTTTTGTCTGATTCCGATAAACCTGCAAATAAAAGTTGATAAATTTCTTTTCTTTTAATTCAAATGAAAATATTACCTAAACCAAGTTCTGATACGTCTCCTAATATCGGCCTCAATTTTGTTTTAATCGCATTCGGATACTGCTCTTTTAAAGTATCAAATAACTAGAAAAAGGTTAAAAAATTATATAGTGAAGAATTGAAAACTAAAAATGCATTGTACCATCATAATATAATATTGTAGGTACTTCGTACTCCTGATATACTAATTTTGAAAAAATGAAACCAGATGGTCTGGTTTCTGGTTTAAAATTATTTGAAATAAGTAAAAGAATTTTCTTAGTTAACGATTAATACAGACGATCCTCTAAAGTCACTTTTGCTCCGAATAAACATACTATAGTTGGAGACATTATCTCGATGTAATCCACTGGTTAGTTTTTTCTGAGATCAAAAGCTATATAGATTCTCATAATATTATTTTCCGATAAGAAAATCAGGAGATCAGGACTAACAAGCAAGAGACAGTACCCCCGTACTGTGGGTGCGAAGTAACAAATGTCGGATTAAATAATTTCTATTCGGTAATTGAAATTTATAATTTTTATTTGCCAGACGATAATTCTTAATACGTCAATGTATTACGTCATATTATAGTTTTTTGGATTGTAATAACTTAATTATTTTTAATTTTTCTAAAATCGAAATTTTGAATAATGTAAACTTTTATTCATATTAAAATAAATAAATATAATATAAAACAAAAATATTAAAATCTGAATTGCTCCTATTCATTAGATGCTACGAATGAATTCAAAATTTAGCATTTCAAAAATCGACCGTAATTTGATAATTTAAAATTAGTAATTTTTATTTACCTGTACATTCGTAATATCACTCAACCTTTCTTGTGGTGATTTTCCTTTCTTAGATCGTATTAAAATATAAATTTTATCAATTCCTGGACAAGATCGCAATAATTTTTCAATTAAAACTTTTCCAATGAAACCCGATCCTCCGGTAAGGAATATACTTTTTCCGGAAAAAAAAGTTTTGACGCTGTCGGTATACATTGCACTACTAAACGATTATGTTCACCTCCTTTATGCTGGACCGTCTACTAAATTTTGAAATGAAATAATGATTTGTTCCATTGTAATTATTATATTATAATAAAATTCGTTTGAGAAAAAAGCGTGAGAAGCATAAAAATATGTAGGTACATATATGTTTGAATAAATTAATTTATCAAGAATTATTTTCAAAATCGGAGAATGTTAAATTTTGTATGATTAATAGTATTAAATCTTCTAAATCTTAATTATGTTTTTAATTTATACAATACAAATACTACTAGTCATGAAGAGCTGTAACTTTATACCAATAGGTAATCGTACTTCTTAATACATAGATTCTATCGCAGCTCCCCGACTATAGTGGTATTTGCATTGCATTAAGTAAAACTGGAATTGAAATTTATAATAATTATGGAATTATTTTTTTCTTTCTAATTTTTAGTTTAATTTTATTTTATTAGTCCAAATAACTATTAAAGAGAAATATAGTATATGCTTTCGCGGACTTTTTTGTAGAAAATTTAATTTCCTGCAACTTTGTTTCTATAAATTTGATCGTATTTGATGGTTAGCTTGGCGATACTAAGAACCCAAGAACCTTCTCGACAAACTGTTTTTAATATTTAAAAAAAAATCGCATCAGGATTTGACCTTTGGTTGAAGAATTATGAATATGAAATCGACGAGTGTTAAACAGAGATTCAAACCCGAGCGAAATAGAAACTTTATTCTGACCGTCTTCTCTCGGCAAACAATGGCAAACCACCAACGCATTTGGCAAGAATATGTTTAAAAAAAAACAAAAAAGTTGTTGCTATGCCCTTGATAAGGCGAAAAACTCGGAAAGGGGAACAACATAAGTTTTCTATAAGTTAACCTTCGCATTACCACAATACTTCCACACGAGTATAAAAATTTCATAATTTCATGAGAAAATAATATTAGAATAAATAAACAATTGAGTTAATGAATTTAAATAATTTAATTTATTATACAGTATAATAATTTAATTATTATCAATTTATAAACATATAATATAACTGTTTCTGGTCGAGCCGATAGAATTTTTTAACTTTGTAACTTTTATTATTTAGCTTTATGAATTTTAATGTACGTATATAATAATAATAAATGATTTTCAAGTAAAAATATGTTTATTGTGTTTAATTGTAATTTGTTAATTTACATGAAATTTCACAGACATAATGACGTAAGTTATATCAATTATTAATTTATATAAAAGTATAAAAATTTTGAATGAAGATAAAATTGTAGAATAAACGTGGAAGACCTTTTTTTCTTTTACAGATAACCTCCAACGTAATTCAAAATTTTATTTCCTATAATGGCTAGAATATTTATCTTGTACACCAATATCCAATATATTAGAGCAAATATAATTATATTGACAAATTTGTCCAGAAGATACATTCGATGCAAGTTGAGCTTAGCTTTCTCAATATTCATGTCCGTCTCTTTTAGAAGATATCGTCTGCTATGAAGAACGCAATTTTTAAAATACTCGTAAACATCCACATTATCAATATCGTATCCGAATTCGTCGTATTCGCCCGGCAACAACTTCTTCTCCAATGCTATACATTTATCATTTAGAAATGCCCATTGATTGGTTATAAAATATTGCAAAGCCATGTTTGCAATATAAATGCGTCTTTGAATTTTGACTAATCTGATAGAGGTAAAAAAATTAATTATTTCTAGTTTGTTTCGACTTAACTTACATTGGTTTTTTATCCATAAGCCTCAAAAGTGAATCGATTAAAACTGCCGGTATAAGATGAAGCAAAATAACTCGAATATAATTCCAGTATTTACATGCGGTGACTCCTCCACCGGGACACCACAAAATGTTATTCAAGGGAACTTCCCAAAATATTTGTCTTCCCAAATCGATCAACTGCTTCATGGTAATGGAACGCAAGTTATTGTTACTGCAATTGTAAAAATCGACATCCAATTTTTCTTCTACCCTATACCGAAGTAAACATATTGCTGAAAAATATATCAATCACTTAAAATGTATAATAGTTACGGTGCTATTCCTTTTTGCCACGTAGCCATTAGGAGCGCCCTGACTGTTATATCCACCGGCATGTAGTCGGCTTTCAAATTTGGATCCGTGTAACAGGTTCTTAAAATTCCTAAAAAATTAAATTTAGAAAGATTGCAGTCGAAAAGTATTTTGATAACCTTTTCCCGACGCAACCAAAAGTCCCACCGGACCGTTAAAATTATCGATCCAACCAGGAACTGGATCATTTTTAGACGCAATTACTGCAATTCGTCAAGATTAGCCAATAAATTATTAGTGAGTTATTTTCAATTTTTACCTATCGAAGGTCTAAAAACGACTGCAGGAATTTTATTTCTGCACATATCGACCACCACGTGCTCGGCTAAGGATTTGGTAAATGTGTAAGTATTTGGCAACACGTCAATGTATTTTGGAGTTAAAATGTCTAAATCGTATTCGTTTATGTTTTCGGCAATTTCGATGGAATTCCTCCAATCCGCGTGTGGTGGATACAATCTTTCTTCTACTTCTTGCTTATCCGTGTTACAATAAGTGGTCGAAACGTGGACGAAAACCTAAAATTGCTATGTGAAAAGTTTTGTTCCGTTAAATGAATATAATTTATTTTGCCTCGAGTCGTTTCATCTCCAGTGCCAGTTGAATAATTTCTCGAGTGCCCCTGGTATTCAACAGTATGGCATTTTTTAGCGGATCATCGAACCGCACCGAAGCTGCCGCATGGTAAATTACCGAAACGTTTTCTATTAGTTCCTGTTTGTCCGCTTCCGATAGTCCTATAAAGGTAAGTCGGTGAAAGTTTTTCTTCCTTCATATTATGATAATATTACCTAAACCAAGTTGCGATGCATCTCCTAACATCGGCTTTAATTTTGTTCCGATCGCATCCGGATACTTCTCTTTTAAAGTATCAAACAACTGGAAAAAGATGTAAAAATTTAAATAGAACAGAATAAATAATAACAAAAAGAATTAATTATTACGTTTATGGACTTAAGCTATTTTATAAAAAATTTTAAATACAAAAAAGATATTATCGTAAGTCAGCTATTATGGTATTTTGGAGCTCACAATAAATTATTATCGATATTTTATATAATTATTATTATCCTCTATTTTATTTTAAATGTAAAGTTAGTCCGTCGAGCCGATTTTAAGAACACTGTTTCGGCAGAAAGGTTTTCCTCCATAAATTATGACATAAAATTTATTGCGAGGTTGCTGCTCATCTTTCAAAAACTTATAATCGATGGCTGTGATTTATTACTTCTTTTCGTTCGATTCCTTTTTATAATTTTTTTTAGATTTTGCTCTCATCCTTTACACAAGAATAATCCTATTGACGCTCACGGGCAGTACCTTCTCCTAATAAAATGAAAATGTTTATTACCTCCACACTCGTGATATCGTTCACTCTTTCCTGGGCCGATTTTCCTTTCTTAGACCGTATTAAAATGTAAATTTTATCAATCTCTGGACAAGATCGCAATATTTTTTCGATTAAAACTTTTCCAATGAAACCTGTTGCTCCGGTGAGGAAAACATTTTTCCCCGAAAAAAAAGTTTTGACACTATCCGTATACATTTCACTTGTAATAGATGTTCGTCGTGTTAATACTAAACATCTACTAAATTGTTAAAATCAATCAACTTTTTGCTTCGTAATTATGCATTAAGGAAGTTACCATTGTTAAAAGTTTTAATATATTATAAATAAAAAATATATTTATCGAAATTTTCTATTGTGTAACAACCCCAACAGGAAGCATATTTTCGTATATTATGTGTTAATGAGTTTTGATAGAGTGACTAAACTGTTATTTAAATTCGATAATTCATGCGACTCATTGACAATACAAGAACGTTTGAAAAAAATAAAGCTAAATATTATGTTTAATTTGACTCCCGCTATTTAATTTCAGCAAGACGTTATTGGTGATATGTAAACAATCCACCCCCTTGACTGGAAGATTTATTAAATCACCGCGATCTATGCTAAATTGGTTGCATTCTTTCTACATTGCCAGTCCGTCCCTGTGTAAAATTTATTAAAATTAATCCTAGTTGTCCTAATTATAAATTGAAAATTATAGAATGTCATATAATTCTTAGGCATTTTATTTTATAAGTTTTTATTTAAAATATAAAAATGGCCGACGAAGAAATGGATACAGCAGAAGCGCCACCTCCAGAAAATCCCCCAGGTTTTTATTGTAAATTCTGCAGCGTCGCTCAATAATTATTTATTTGTTACCGAAGTAGAAGTTGCAGAACCCACAGTTGCAGAACCAGCAGTTGTAGAACCAGCAGTTGTGGAACCAGCAGTTGCAGAACCAGCAGCTGTAGAACCAGCATCTGTGGAACCAGCAGCTGTGGAAGTTATAGTTGAAGGTGCAGAACCAGCAGCTGTAGAAGTTGCAGGTCCAGAAGCAAAACCTTTAGGCGAAGAAGGAGGAGGCGGAGAAGCGGTAGCAGAAGTTACAGCAAAATCAGAAACAGATAAAAAAGGCGGCGAAGACACAGCTAAAAAGGGAAAAAAGAAAATAGCTCCATCTGAAACTGGAGTAACAGAAGAATCGGAACCCGCACTTTTAGGAGAAGAGGAAGATTCGTCTCTTTCTAAAAAGAAACAAACAGAAGATCGAAAGACAGAACCTACAAAAGGTAAAAAAGAAAAATCTAAGAAAAAAGCAGATGAGAAAGAAGCGAAACCGAAAAAAACGAAAGATGCAAAGCAAGATGGTGCAACTCAAACGGGTAAAGCAAAAAAGGGCAAGGGTAAAAAAAAGGATTCTAAAGAAAAAAAAACTCAAGTTGAAATGGACGTTCCTAGTGATGGAGCTGAAACAGAAGATCAAGTAGATCAGTTGCCGCAAGAAGGCGAACCGCCATCGCCAAAGGGTAAAAAAGGTAAAGGTGGTAAAGGTGGAAAAGGTGGTAAAGGAAAGAAAAAGGATAAGAAAGGAAAAAAGGTAGTATATCGGTGTTATTTCAATGTCATTTTTATTCGTCGGTCAATATATTTTCTTTAGGGCAAACGTATGGGACCAAGTTTTTCCGAATTTCTTGAATATCGCGCATCTCAACAAATAGAAAGCGACGAATGGACGTGGGAATCTTATTCCGTGTCGGAAGAGGTACTTGTTGAGCCGGAAATTAAAGGAAAGAAAGGTAAAAAGGGTAAAGGGAAGGGTAAAGGAAAAAAAGGAAAGGGGAAAAAGGGAAAGAAGGTTGCATCGGAAACGGCCGAGGATGGTGGCGAGAAGCCCGAAAAACCTAAAAAAGAAAAAGTAATTTGACGAAATTTAGAGAGATTTATATTTAAAAGTTTTTAATATCTAACAGAAAGGTAAAAAAGGGAAAAAAGGTAAAAAAGAAGCTACCGAAGAACCTCAGCCACCGGCCGAAGTTGACATTTTTGCCGAAATTAACAGAATGAAGGCTCTGGCGGAAGCTCAAACAACGGGCGATGTAGTAGGTACATTATTATAATCTTTTTCGAGTTGATAAAATATTGTTACCAAACACATAGACGAGGCCGTCCAAGTAACTCCAAAGAAAAAGAAAGGTAAGAAGAAAAAAGAAAAAGGTGAACCAAAAGAGAAGAAACCCAAAGGACCGAAACTAACTAAAAAACAGAAAGCAGCATTGGCTGCCGAGATGGCAAAAATAGCCGAAAAGGAAGCAGAAATTGCCGCGAAGAAAGCTGCAGAAGAAGAAAGAATTCGTTTAATTGAAGAACGAAAGGCAAACATCGAAAAAGAAAAACGGGAAATTAAAGAACAACAATTGCGAATAGAACAGCTAAATAGTTCTGCAATGGCTATCGATAATGTTAAAGAGAGATGTGTGCAGAAACGGATTGAAGAGAAAAAAGAACGCGAAGTGAATTAGTTGCAAATATTTTAATCGACTTCGATGTAGGAGTAAAGTAAACTATTTTACAGTGGGAGCAATATTTACAATGCGATGGCTTGCCGGATCCGAACGCTTGTGGAGAAATGAACACGTATTTACACTTGTGGGATAAGGTTATGGAAGCTACCACATTAGATGCTGCTGCAGAAAGAACAAACGAAGTTTTACACGTAGATGAAATTTGCAGTCCCAGTAATTTTTGTTTTTAATTTTCTCTCTTTGTATGATAGCTCTTGAGTGTCTTGGCCAACTTAATCGACGATTCGGAATTTGTGAAAGCGGAGGTTCTTAGTAACTGGAAATGGGTTTGTGTTAATGCGCGCCGTTACCATTAGTGTTACGTCAGAGTGTATCTAAACGTCGTATCTATTCGATGTTGTTTAGATATACTCCGACATCGGAACTAACTGCATTTAACTTTTAGCTGGACAGTATGTTTTGTGAATATCAGCAGAAAAGTTTAGACGCTGCAACTTACACATTACTACGAAATATAGAAAATAATCTTAATCGTTTGGACCTATTCACGGCTGATTACAGAAGACAAGAAGAACAATTTACCATAAATTTTTGGCTTTTGATTAGTATGCCGCCTTCGCTGCCAAATCCAAAGAAATCCGAACCGTAAATCACAAATTACTTGGCTCTTCGCACAAAGCTCAGAGAAACTTACGGAATTCTTATTTAAGGCCTCGAGTATACTTGGATTTTCCAGAAATCAATATGAATGTTGTATTTCCGACGAATATAAATTGCAAATTGATGGCAATTCGAGCGATGTACTTAAAATACGATCACTTAAGTAGAGAATCGGCAACGTTCGATGATCCACCGGCACCCGAACAATACGACGAAGGTAATTTGCGATTAACATTGTATTTTGTTGTGTTTCATTTAGGGTTTTTCCAGATTTAAATCATGTAACCGCGGTGGAATGGAGAAAGAAATTGTTCTACAAATATGAGGAACGTAGAAAACACCAAAAATTAATTCCTCTTTCCGAATTGCCCGAAGAAGAAAGGCTCAAAGAAATTGATATCGATGATACAGAAGAAGAAATTCCCAGCGTTCCATACCAAAAACTTGAACCCACGGCTAGCGAATTCGTAATTTCGGAAGAAGGTTAAATGTGTAACAGCTTAGAAGGTCGACAAGCTTATTTACGTTTTGCAGATCAAATATTTATGAATTTGAGAGAAGGAATGTTGATGGAAGTTGAAGAACACGTAATTAACCTAAGGAGATTTATGATTTTGGGAGGCGTTTATTTTTTAAATTTGTATTACCAACCTCCGCAGCCAAAGGATATGGTTACTTTTGTAATGACTATTACCAGATGTAAGTACTTCGCTAGAAAAGAAGACACAACAATTACTATCTACTAATTTGTTTATTTAGTAGAAGTTCCACCGTATCTGTCCAAAGTTCCATTTCACAAAACAATAGAAAATATCCCGTTGAAGGTAATAGAAGGAGAAGAAGAAGAAGAGGAGGAAGAATTTGAAGAAGCAACTCAAGAAGAGATAGACGAGTTCAGGGAAGCAGAATTAAATAGATTAATTCTCATCAAATTTAAGTAGGTATTAGCAATAACAAAAGTAAAGAATTGTTGTTTAAAAATCTATTTTTAAAGGATACCAACTCATGTGCTACTGTTCCAACCTCCAATATTATGTCAATGGCATCGCATCAAAAAAGTATGGTCGACTGTGGATATTCACGAATTTGAATATGACGAAGAAGAAAAAATTATCACCTTCAAAAGCGGAAAATTTGGAAGCTTTGCGATTGCCACGCCTCGATATTTAAATTTTCCGTTCAAATATTGGGAAATAAAGGCGAACGAAGAGTAAATTTGGCTCGAAAAGATTAAATTAAACAGTCGATATATAAATTTTATATGTTCCAGTGCTACTATAACATTTGCATTGGCCACTCAAATTTTAACGGTCACTTTTACGGTGAAAGAGAACTTGGTATGTATCTCCGAATTAAATTTCGAACTGGAAGATTTTGAAACCGATATCGTCGATCCTCTAATTGGAGAATATCACAGATTGCCGTTTCTAATTAGAGTAAATATTTTCTATTTTCTTAAAGAGTTTCTTTATTTATGAGCTCCGCAGATTATGCGAGAAATTGGCATCGAGATATTCCCAGCGTATGATGCATTTTGCTATATAGAAGGTACTTGTGAAAAATATTTGATAATCGAAAAATTTTTGTACGAACTTATGGGCTATCTCGGTATATCTTACAATTTTGTGTGGTCTCGTTGGAATTTTACCGCAGGCCGTAGGAATATGATAATGTTAATGAGAGAATATAAACCAGGCAAACCTAGGCAGGTACGATTAATTAGATAATTTTTGCCCGATATTCAAATGAACGTTCAAACTTTTAGCCCCAGTTTTCAACTCTTATGGTCACGCCTCTGCGAGCTAATTTTATAAATTGTACCGAAGAAAGTGAAGAATTTGATGGCACCGCAGACGATGCAACTGTAAGCTGGAGTATGGCAACAAATTACTAGCAATTACTAACAGTTTTGATTTTTTAGTTTTATTCGGATTTGTTCCACTTGATGAAAGCAATATCTAGCATGTCCGTCAGATCGAAAATTCAAAACGCAAGTCCCGACACCGCAATAACTTTAGCCGAGTTATTACTAGCGACAAGAATATTGAGTATGTGCTAAAGCGAATAAAGACTTGATTTAATTATTTTATTGTATTTTTTTATGTAAACGATAAATATTAAAATGTTTTGATAAGTTTGTTTCTGCAACATCTTGTATATTTGGGTCACAAGTCCGGTTCAAAATTCCAGTTTTATGTAAAAGGGGTTACATAACCGATAGGCGCACATTCCTTGGCACATTACATTTTTGGTGCTATATTTAAAAAAATTTAATATTATGCGTTTCATTATCGTTCATTTAAAGGTGACCTTAGTTTTGAAATTTTAGTTTGTTTATAGGATCGGGTTGCGTTATCTTAAGTACGTTTAAAGTTTTATCTCGAGCGTGTTATACAACTTAATACGTAATATTTGTGGTTATCAATTGACCCGTATTCGTAAAAACCGGTGTGTTGCTCTTAATTGTTAAATAAAGTTTTCTTAATTTAGAATCTGTAGTAATTTACTTGGCTCGACTAAATTCTGTTTATTTTTGTGTCAACAACTTGAAATTTATGTAATCTCTAATTTACATGTGCTTTCACCGTTAATTGTATTACACTCGAAATTATTTAAGCTTCAACATGTCACGAGAAAGAGCTTCGCGCAGATTCTACAGGGGCGAATCTTATAGCAATTTGCAAATGATGATGGATCGAGGATACTTAGCACAAGAGGAAAATAAGTGGACGTTTGAGGTAGCTTGGGAGGCTGCCAATAAAGGTGAGAAATTTCTATGATTTACAATGTTTGTTTGTCTGACTGGGATATCCTAGTGGGTGGTATTTACACCGTGATAAGATCGAAAGCCTATGTGTCCACCGAAGAAATGGGGGATCAGTACTGCTTAATTGGACCGTACAAGGAGCATTGTGCTAGAACCGAAATAGAAGAGGGACCTTTAGGTTGTACAGCTTTAAACGAGGCAGTAAGAGTTATTCGCGACAGGGGATTTAAAGTAATGTGGTGAGGAGACGAGTGGTAGGATTCTTTTTAATGTTATCGTACATAGATTCACACCGGCCGATGGTTGGTCGATGGTAATCCTCAAATTATTTTAATGGATATTGGATCGGCAGCTTGGAAATTGGATGAATATAAAAGTGAACTTTGGAATACCTGCAATATAGGGGTTCCTCATTTAGACGTCGAAAGCAACGATGCCATAATTTTAGGATACATGGTAGCCAATTTCATCGAAGAGGTAGGTATTCAGATTTTTATTATTTTATCTTACTTGTCTATTGCAATCAATGGCCTTGACCTTTTTCAATTTTCGGAACAAGCAAACATTTCATTCACATCGTTTTCCGTTGCACTTGACTTTTTGTTCTCTGTTACTCTTGCATACCGGTCAAGCAAAATTAATTCTCTTCATGAATATTTATTTAAAATTATCACAAAAACAACTCCACTAGAAGGTCAAAATTATTTTAAACAAGTTCACATGCGTACAAATTTTTAATCGAGATATTCCAGAAATAGAATAGGAGAAAACTAGCTTGTTACAAGTGTTTCAATTCCACTAGATTTCATCAGCGAAACTTGATAAGCAAGTAATAATAATATCGTATAAACCATTTCACAAACATTAATAATATTATGAGGAAATTAATAAAGTCAAAAAATATTTTAAAATACTTAATAGTATAAAATTGAACAGGCAAATAGGAATTTGAAAAATAACTAAAAGCAATTTTAAAATGCAAAAATATTGACCTAAAAAATGACCAAACTAAGATATGAGGTCAAGGGGTAACCATTCCATAAATATCTGTCTCGACCATTCATATTACATAATTACAATCATTACATTGATACTGCACGCGTTACACATGCATTGTCCAAATATTGTATGATTGTACCTTTCATACAGGACAATGTGTCACCATAATAAATAATAATCACCATAATTTATTTAAAAACCTTTAAGTCTGCAAAAGAATAGTTTGAAAAAAATTAATTTAAATTTTGAAACACTAAGAATCGGCAGAATTTTTATTTTAATGATAGTTTTTGATGTTGTAATTTAAAAAACCATTCAACAAAGTAGCTGAATTTAAAAACTCTTGCTGTAAAAATTCTTCTTTTTGATGATATCCCATTTGATTTGAAATATTTTACGTTATTTAATGTGACGGGTGTAGAGGAAATGTTTTGCAACCAAGAATGAACTGAAATGTGGTGTACAAATTTTTGTCTCTTAATTTACCCCTCACTTTAATGCAAATTTATGCTGTATTTGGAAGTAACAGCCCCGAGCCGAGGGAAAAATTGGAAAATACAAACTTTCACGACGAAAAATTTTTTCAAAACTTCACGACGGCGGAGCGTAGCGGAGCCGAGGGAAGTTCAAAAAATTTTTCGAGGGAAAGTTATTTTCTAAAATTTTCCGTCGGTATAGGGCTGTTTATGCAATAACAACGCGAGAACCATCAATTACGCGTTTCCGAAGATTGCCGAAGGGCGTTCAACAAGAGTAAAATCCAATATGGCTAACACGAGGGTTGTTATTGTTTATACTAATTTCATGGAGTAGGTATAGTAATATTTTTTTTTAAATAATTACTATCGGCGCTTATTTTATAAACAAATAGTTCAACGTGTTTTTTTGAAATAAACATCCATCAAAATTAAAAAACAAATTATAAACATAAATTATTAAGGTCAGTATTTCACAGAGCAATCGATTGTAAATTTATAATAAGAGTAATATCATAAACTGTAATTATCTAAATGTCGAAAGTTAATTATTTGTATGAAAATAAACATGTAGATAGGCAATTTTATTTTTATATTTTTAACAATAAATTACCAATATTAAAAATTCCTTTTTTTTTCTGTAGCAAATGTTAAAGTGCAGTTTGCTTTAAAAATAGTAGAACAAGTGACACTTTAGCCGCAAGGATAGATAAAATACGAACTTTTATTAACCCTTAAATATTTATTTTTAATTTAAATCGTCTAATAGTAGAACTATCTAATTTTAGTTTCGTCATCAAGCAGAAGCACACGGTAACGGGATTCCTCCGAGAATAGTGTCACATTTTCACGAATGGCAAGCAGGAGTAGGATTAATAATTTTAAAAACCAGGCGAGTAAACGTTGCTTTGGTTTTCACTACACATGCTACTTTATTGGGCCGATATTTGTGTGCCGGAAACACGGATTTCTACAATAATTTAAACAAAGTATAGATCTTTTCAATTAAATATAATAATAAATTATTTAAATTATTTTTAAGTTTAATGTTGATGAAGAAGCTGGAAAAAGACAAATTTATCATCGATATTGTATGGAAAGAGCTGGTGCACATTTGAGCCATGTCTTCACCACGGTCTCGGATATTACAGGTGAATTTCACAAAAACCTGACCAAACTTTAAGTTTGTTTTCTTTAAGGCTACGAAGCGGAACATTTATTAAAAAGAAAAGCCGATGTGATTACCCCAAACGGCTTAAACGTAAAGAAATTTTCCGCTCTGCACGAATTTCAAAATTTACATGCCATATCTAAAGAGAAAATCCACGAATTTGTTCGAGGTCACTTTTATGGGTAAGATATCATTCTCGAAACCAAACTTGATGCACATTGTTCTTTGTTTTTTAAGACATTATGACTTTGATCTGGAAAAGACGCTATACTTCTTCACTGCCGGACGTTATGAATTTGGTAACAAAGGTGCAGATGTTTTTATCGAATCGCTTGCACGATTGAATCACATGCTGAAGGTTTGCTTCCTGACATTGTAAGTTTTTTGTGTAATTTCTTCATTGCAGAGCTCTCAACCCGACGTAACGGTGGTGGCATTTTTGATTTTTCCAACCAAAACAAATAATTTTAACGTCGAATCACTAAGAGGGCATGCGGTGACTAAAAGTTTAAGAGATAGCATTAATGACATCCAACAAAAAATGGGCAAAAGAATGTACGAGATTTGTTTGAGGTAAAGTTTAATTTTCAAGTTGATTAATATATACAAAATTTTAATAATCAATATTTTAGTGGTCGTATGCCAGATCCATCAGAGTTGTTACAAAAAGAAGAGTTGGTGCGATTAAAACGTTGCATTTACGCTCTTCAGCGCGATGGTTTACCACCCGTGACTACACACAACGTGGTCGATGATTGGAACGACTCTGTACTTAATGCAGTTCGCAGATGTAACCTTTTTAATACCACCTATGACCGTGTTAAAGTAAAATTTACTCACTAATTATCACTTTGTTTAAGTAATGCAACTTTTTATTTAACAGATTGTGTTTCATCCTGAATTTTTAAACCCCACAAACCCTCTATTCGGCTTAGATTATGAAGAATTTGTAAGGGGTTGCCATTTGGGAGTTTTTCCCAGCTATTACGAACCTTGGGGTTACACTCCAGCTGAATGTACCGTAATGGGCATTCCTAGCATTACTACCAATCTATCAGGTGAGTCTTGAATTTTACAAATGCAGAAACACATAACTAGCCAGAACATTCTTTCTTCTAGGTTTTGGTTGTTTCATGCAAGAACAAATAGCAGACCCAATGTCTTATGGTATTTATGTAGTGGATAGAAGATATATATCTGTAGAAGGATCTGTACAACAGTTGTCCCAATACATGTTTGAATTTGCCAAATTAAACAGACGCCAACGAATCATACAAAGAAACAGAACCGAAAGACTTAGCGATATGTTGGATTGGAGAAATTTGGGAATAGTAAGTTGCCGATCTAAGGAATTCGTAGCCTAATTTTTGCATTAGTATTATAGACAAGCACGACAAAAGGCTCTTCTCACTGTATTCCCAGACTTGATAGATACCGATGAACAAACAATTGGGTTTAAATTTCCGAGACCGATATCTGAACCACCTAGCCCTACGTCTAGCCGAGGTACAACACCGGCTGCATCTTTACATGGTAGTGACGATGAAAGTGATAGTGTAGATGAGGAAAGAGAGGTAATTAATTGCTTTAAAACTAACAAGTTATAGGTTACATTTTTATTTTTTCAGTTGGCTGAACTAGGAATTAATCAGCATTAAGAAAAAATTAAATGCAATAATAGAACATTTTGCAAATACTCAAAAATTACAGTAATAAAAGCAAGTTGTAAGTGCTAAAATAGCAAAGAGAATAAAAAAATGTACAAAGTTACAGAATCAACTAGAAATAAATTTTAATTGTGTTATTTGTTAAAAATTTTTGTGTGGAAATTTGCCATTCCAATAAAATTTTAATTTTGCTTAAATGAAAAGATAAATGTCACAATCTTACTAAAGAAAGTTGCAATAAATTATTTATAACATTAATTTTATCCAAAATATATATTTTTGTATATTCCATCTTAATAATACATTAAATAGTCAATCTTTGTATGAACATATATATATCTATTAAAAGAAAATGCTCCCAAAAGCAAAACAAAAATTTTAATTTAACAAAAATTAATACAAGTTCAAAAAATTAACTTATTCAGTCCAACGATGTGCACAGTGTTGATTTGTGCAGACATAATACAACCTCATCTCCTCTTCTGCCCTGCGAGTTTGTGCTTGAAAAAATACCGCCTCCCTAAAGTTTTATTATTTAATAATAATTTAATGTTTCAAAGAACCAAATACAGGGCGAATCAATGGTTGATACATTTTTACGCGATATGAAAATTTATAGTTGGAAGGGTTACTGTCAGTTAATCCGTCTCATGATTTGAACTTTTTCCTATTGACTATTGTAAAGAACACACTTTTATAAGCATATTGTAACAAAATTTTTTTAGAATTAGGCATTAGTTGTCAAAAAGCAGCATTTTAAAATTTGAAATTATAGAGACTCGTAAAACGCGACATAGCAATGCCACGGGAACTTGCACGTTAAGTGCCCCGCTCTGTATTCTGTTGACGGTACGTGTGCTTTGAATTACTCTTAATGCTCGCTGTCAGATACGGTCGACACCCAGACGAGTTCTGTGTCTTCGTAGATCTGTTATTTTCGAGTTACACCTTTCTTCTGTTCTTCGTTCTGTCAATATCCCTGTCTACAGGGATATTTTTAATTAGATGTGTTTTGTAAATACACATAAATTTGCCAATGCCTAATCCTACAAAATTTTTGTTGCAGTATGCTTTGAAAAGTGTCCTGTTTCCAATGGTCAATAGGAAAAAGTTCAAATCGTGGGATGGATTGACTGACAGATCCCGTTGGAAAAACTATTTGAGAATGCTACACACTTGATTCACTCTGCATAATATTACAAAAAATTATCCTATTAATAATGGAACAAACTTTTTAACAAAGAAACAAATTATAATTTTACCTGTGGTGACATTTAGGGCAAGGATGATCTTCGGTTCTGGGCAAAGTTGGATCGGATATAACATCAGGAACAATATGAGTTAATTCACTAAAAAATGATTACACAAGACATAAAAATATTTCGTTTTCATAAATTTTTGTACTTACTCAATCTCGTGCATAATTTTGTTAACGTAAATGCATTTAGAATCGGCTAGTTGTTTATAATTACAATTACGGCATGCATACATTAAAATTTTATTCTCCTTGTCTTCTTTTGGGTATAACATGTTATTACTAAAATAACAAATTAAAAATTTAAAAAAGCGGACTAATTTTAATCGCATAATATGTAAAAACATTTTAAATTTTCTCAATTTGAGGTTGTGTTAATTTTAAAACTTACCATTCTTGGCAAAAACGAATTCCAACAAATCCTGGTCCTTCACTATGTGAATCGTAACGAGACATTTTAATCTAATATTATTTTACACAAAAAGCACACATAAAAATAAAATAGTTCTTTGTTGTTTCGACGCGATAATAAAATGTTCGCTATAACTGTCGGTCTGCCAATCACCTGTCAGGACGTAGAAGTTCTATCTGTACGCTTGTTTGCAGTGGTTCTCAAATCTAATGAAATAATTATTAATATTTATTTTTATGGAACCCCAGTTTCGCCAGAAAAATTTAAAAATTAGGAAATAAAAGTTGCTTTTTAATAATTTTGGTTTAACCTCGGAACCTTACATTTTATGAAAAAATAGAAACTCCGGTATCAATAACAAACATTTTGAAAACTACCGCCATTTTAATTTTTGCCATAATTTTATGTTGGCAACCATTGGCAACCAATCAATCAAAAGTCAAAAAACTCCATGCTTGGCTGTAATACGAAATGAAACTTAGGTTAAGTTGATGTTAATATTTGAAAGTAAAACGTGTTTCGTTTAAACAAAATGGGTAAAGTAAAAAAACAATACAGCGATGAAGAAAAGAGGGCATTTTTGGTTAATTTAGACATGAAAGTTATGAAAGCCTTGGCTGGAAATGACGAAAAGCAACGTAAGAAATTTTTGAGAAATTTGCGCGAATGGATGGATCAACGGTCTCAAAAAATGCGTAAGTTTTTTCAACGTCTAAATATTATTTGTCATAACATTAAATTTTGTGGGTTTTTAGCTTTAACTGACGAAGATATCAAACGAATTTGGAAGAGTTTGTATTATACCATGTGGATGTCGGATAAACCCCTGGTACAAGAACAGTGCGCAGAAGGTATTTCAAAACTGGTGCATTTTCCCACTTGGAAGGAGTCTTTACGTTTTTTTAAATTCGGATTAGTAGTGTTGTCCATCGAATGGTTTGGAATCGATCAGTTACGTTTGGATAAATTTTTAATGTTCGTCAGGAGATTGTTGAGGCAAGCTTTAACTTTAGTTCAGAAATACAAGTGGCAAATGGATATAATACAGGAATTTAATAGCATTTTATTAAATACTGTTCTTAAAGAGGATAATAGCAAACATTTGGGGCTTACTTTACACACAAGTGAAATCTTTCTGGAAGAATTAGCAAAAGTAAGTGGATTAAATTATTGTAAGAATATTACTCAATTTAAAAATTGTCTTATGTAGGTTTCTTTGGGAAAAATAAAGCCAAAGGTGGTTCACGAATTTTTGAAACCTTTTATTAAGTATATTTCGATATCGACTGACAATAGGCAAATCAGACATGCCTGTAAATCTATTTTTCATCATCTCTTGAATCAAACGGACGAGGGTATTGATTACGAAAAAAAATTTGAAGCGTGGAAACAGGTAAATAATTTAGGTTACTTTATCGAAGCATCGTTGCTTATTGCTAAGATATTCATTATTTGAAAACAGCTAGCATATGTGTAACCTACTGTAATAATGCATGGGAGTTGAGAATAATTTTTAAAATTTTGATTTACAGCAAGGTTTTCCAGGAGGTAAAATTGACTATATGACAAAAGTAGAAAAAGATTTATCGAGTGATGAGGAAGGAGTAGAAGAAGAGTCTCTAGAGGCGTTGGAAGTTTTAGATCCACGAGCTGGAAATGTAAACGTTGATTTACCTCAACTTAAATTTAACGCTCTCGAAGTTGCAAATTTATTGAAGGAAGTCAAGTTTAATTCGGGTACAAACACGAAAACAAGAAAAACGATTGGTAGACTCATAATTCAGTAAGTAATACCTATAAAGTTCTTCTTCATATCAAACTAAATATTTTGTAGATTTGAAAAATTAAGCAAAGGAAAATTCCCATTGGGAATTAAAGAAATTCCCGGTATCGAAGATGATGGATATAATACGAAATTAAAGCAGTCTGTCAATCGACTTTTCAAATTTGAAAAAGAGGTCTCGCAGGATAGTAATCAGAATCGAAAACGTAAGAGAGGTGTACAGAAGAAGAATGGAAACGAAGCTGTCGATGAATCAGACGAGACAGAAGATCATTTTGAAGACAAATTACAAGAATTTATCAAACATAACGACCCGATTGTGATGAATGGCTTAAAAAAAGATAAAAACAGAATTGTCAAAAAGAAATTTGTTAAAACGATCAAAAAGAAAGTTCGACCACTTGCACCCACAAGTTTGTGGACAGTGGAAGAATTTATTGACGATTCAATCTTAAATTCTTCACACGAAGGGACAACTAGTTTGGATGTAACAGCTATTTCGGTTTCACCGGAACCCATAATACCGCAAAGTATTGCTATCGGCAGTTCTCTCGATGATTTGGATGAGCAGTCGTTAATTAGATCTATAAAGAAATCGCCAGTCTCAAAAAAGATGTCCCCCAAAATAGAAAATGTTGTAAATGGATTCGCCAAAGAGGAAACTGTAGATGAATGGAAAACATCTGCACAACCCGGAGAATACGAATATTTTATTCCCTCACCTAAATACAAAGAGAAAACGAAAAAAATGGTCCAGAAATTTGGTCAAAGTCCTTCTGCGTTTTTAAATAACTCCATACAGAAGTTAGCAAAAGGCAGGCATTCTTTGGATTCCAACTTAATTAAAAATCCATTTTCAAAAAAGGCAAGTAGTCCAGAAAAAAAAAGAAGGCTTAGTATGAGTGTGAAAAAAGTTAAAATTAATTTAGGATTAAATCAATCGCAGGAAATGTACGAGCACGATCAACAAGTGCGGAAGTCGCCTGCTATTCCATTTGATGCAAATAAAAAACCATCGAAACCTTTATTGAAACCGTACACCTTTACTGGACCAATGAACCCATTTTATAAGTTTAAATCAAAATTGTTATAAATTTTATTTGTGGTTAATTTAGTTCTTAAATAAAATACATTTTGCTTTATTTTGAAAAATATTGGTTGTTAAATCTCAATGCTTCATCAAATTTGCTTGAGTTCCAAGAGTGTTTAGAGATATTATCTTTATTTTTTTCTGAATTATCAGTTATTTAGAACTGAAATGTACCAAGTTTTGTAAATTGCACCTTGTAAAATTCAATAAATTTATCCGTTTTGAACTCAAGAAACAAGTGAGATGTGCCGGAACCGCCACATTTTATTAAATTTCTCGAGAGGAGGGCATTTTATTTTATTTATTTAAATTTTAGAAATATGGCATGGGGCGATGAATTGATAGAGAAGATTCTTTGAAATAATACTAGATAAAGGAAATTTGAAGCTACAGAATTTGTTTGATATTATTTTGCTTAAGTTTTTAGTAATTGGGTATTAGGATATTATTTGTTCGTTAGTTAGGAAATATATTTATAGGGAGACCAAATGATTCCATAGGATTGTTAAAACGTTTGCAAAATTTATATAATGTAGGTATTGGGAGGGTTTTATTTTTGTGAAAACTGCAATTTAGTTCAAAAAATTGTTAAATAATATATTGTTTGAACATTTTGGAATGCAAGATCACATTTTATAACTTAGGAACTGTGTTTAAACTAGTTAGGAGATAAACGTACCATATGTCCTCGCACCTAAGGTGTGTAAGAGGGCACAAAAAATTTTCGGGTTTTTGTTTTTCTTGAAATAAAATCTTATATTGTTAAAACTGTTCGCCCTAATCACAAATTGATTATATACGAAATTGAAGATGAAATACTCAGGGCCGCGTTAAGACATGTGAGTACCCTAGGCATATTTTTTTTACCGCCCCCTTATAATTAAAAATAGAAATTATTATAACAGCATAATATTTATTAGCAAAATAAATATAAACTCAAAATAATATGATGCACATAAAAGTAAATATTATATTCTAAGAGCTTTCTTCGGAAAAATTATTTGTGACTTCATAACTTATATTTTTTGTTATGTCACATTCCAAAGACAAAATGGACAAGGCATTAAAACGTTGTTGGTTCATAGTCGATCTAAAATTGTTTTTCATCCTTGTCAATTTTGAAACCGATCTTTCAGACGACGTGTTAGCAACTGGAATTGCCAAATAAATTCACAAAGCGATGTCGAAATTGAGAAATGTTTTTCTCAATTCAGTTTCTCTCATATATTTACAAATTTCCATAGCAGATACAATTTTGTTGTCTAAATGCGCTTTTAAATGAATGCATTCATAAACGAACGCAGAATCTAAATCTATTTCGTAAATATGCATTAACTTTTGCGCTTCTTTAACTATTGCTTCATTATGTAAATTTAAAAAATTTGTAAGGACATAAAATCGCTCAGAGATACGTTGATAAGCGCCCAGACGTCGGTTTAGATCTGAAGTAAGTGTGTAGCCTTATGGGCTAACATCTTTGCCTCTTAAGTCCACTGGACAGCTAGCCAAACAGTCGAATAGTGAACTAGGGTGAGATCGTTTAAAAGAGTTAGTACGACTGCAAGAAATCCAGTTCAGTTGCTGAAAAGATTGATGCAGGTGTTATAATGTGGGCGTCTTGGAGCCAATAACGCGCAGAAAAAAGCTTTATTTTGCTCTGAAATGAAAAAAAAGTTCTCCTATTCACAAACCTGCAGTCATACAAAAAACTAAGAAATCGAAAGAAAACCTCAGTAGGATAGCGGCTTACGAAACAATAAGTGAATGACCCAAATTGCCCTGTATTCTCCGTTAGGATAAAATACAGGAGCAACCCGGCCAAAGCAAGTACCAAAATATTTTCTTGTATATTTTGAGCAGAAAATTCGATTGGCGCAGGCAGATTCCTCGTAAGTATGATATTTTAAATTTTATCCGGCTTTAAAGTAAGCAAATGCGATGCCAATTTGACCCTCCCTTACTTCGCATTTTGCGACGGATTAAAGTGTTTGCGCCAGGATCCAGCGCGTTTTTCGAACTCTACGCATCGAAATTAGTCGATTTATGCATTAAAAAGACCACTGAAATTTTTCACGATTTTTGAAAAAATTCAAAGGTTAACCCCTTTGAAACTTTTTGGGCCCAAAAAGTGAAAGTCTCAAATCTGATGCTTTTTCGATATTTTCTTGTATATTTTGAGCAGAAAATTCGATTGGCGCAGGCAGATTCCTCGTAAGTATGATATTTTAAATTTTATCCGGCTTTAAAGTAAGCAAATGCGATGCCAATTTGACCCTCCCTTACTTCGCATTTTGCGACGGATTAAAGTGTTTGCGCCAGGATCCAGCGCGTTTTTCGAACTCTACGCATCGAAATTAGTCGATTTATGCACTAAAAAGACCACTGAAATTTTTCACGATTTTTGAAAAAATTCAAAGGTTAACCCCTTTGAAACTTTTTGTGCCCAAAAAGTGAAAGTCTCAAATCTGATGCTTTTTCGATATTTTCTTGTATATTTTGAGCAGAAAATTCGATTGGCGCAGGCAGATTCCTCGTAAGTATGATATTTTAAATTTTATCCGGCTTTAAAGTAAGCAAATGCGATGCCAATTTGACCCTCCCTTACTTCGCATTTTGCGACGGATTAAAGTGTTTGCGCCAGGATCCAGCGCGTTTTTCGAACTCTACGCATCGAAATTAGTCGATTTATGCATTAAAAAGACCACTGAAATTTTTCAAGATTTTTGAAAAAATTCAAAGGTTAACCCCTTTGAAACTTTTTGGGCCCAAAAAGTGAAAGTCTCAAATCTGATGCTTTTTCGATATTTTCTTGTATATTTTGAGCAGAAAATTCGATTGGCGCAGGAAGATTCCTCGTAAGTATGATATTTTAAATTTTATCCGGCTTTAAAGTAAGCAAATGCGATGCCAATTTGACCCTCCCTTACTTCGCATTTTGCGACGGATTAAAGTGTTTGCGCCAGGATCCAGCGCGTTTTTCGAACTCTACGCATCGAAATTAGTCGATTTATGCATTAAAAAGACCACTGAAATTTTTCACGATTTTTGAAAAAATTCAAAGGTTAACCCCTTTGAAACTGTTTGGGCCCAAAAAGTGAAAGTCTCAAATCTGATGCTTTTTCGATATTTTCTTGTATATTTTGAGCAGAAAATTCGATTGGCGCAGGCAGATTCCTCGTAAGTATGATATTTTAAATTTTATCCGGCTTTAAAGTAAGCAAATGCGATGCCAATTTGACCCTCCCTTACTTCGCATTTTGCGACGGATTAAAGTGTTTGCGCCAGGATCCAGCGCGTTTTTCGAACTCTACGCATCGAAATTAGTCGATTTATGCACTAAAAAGACCACTGAAATTTTTCACGATTTTTGAAAAAATTCAAAGGTTAACCCCTTTGAAACTTTTTGGGCCCAAAAAGTGAAAGTTTCAAATCTGATGCTTTTTCGATTATTTCTTGTATATTTTGAGCAGAAAATTCGATTGGCGCAGGCAGATTCCTCGTAAGTATGATATATTAAATTTTATCCGGCTTTGAAGTAAGCAAATGCGATGCCAATTTGACCCTCCCTTACTTCGCATTTTGCGACGGATTAAAGTGTTTGCGCTAGAATCCAGCGCGTTTTTCGAACTCTACGCATCGAAATTAGTCGATTTATGCATTAAAAAGACCACTGAAATTTTTCACGATTTTTGAAAAAATTCAAAGGTTAACCCCTTTGAAACTTTTTGGGCCCAAAAAGTGAAAGTCTCAAATCTGATGCTTTTTCGATATTTTCTTGTATATTTTGAGCAGAAAATTCGATTGGCGCAGGCAGATTCCTCGTAAGTATGATATATTAAATTTTATCCGGCTTTGAAGTAAGCAAATGCGATGCCAATTTGACCCTCCCTTACTTCGCATTTTGCGACGGATTAAAGTGTTTGCGCTAGAATCCAGCGCGTTTTTCGAACTCTACGCATCGAAATTAGTCGATTTATGCATTAAAAAGACCACTGAAATTTTTCACGATTTTTGAAAAAATTCAAAGGTTAACCCCTTTGAAACTTTTTGGGCCCAAAAAGTGAAAGTCTCAAATCTGATGCTTTTTCGATATTTTCTTGTATATTTTGAGCAGAAAATTCGATTGGCGCAGGCAGATTCCTCGTAAGTATGATATTTTAAATTTTATCCGGCTTTAAAGTAAGCAAATGCGAGGCCAATTTGACCCTCCCTTACTTCGCATTTTGCGACGGATTAAAGTGGTTGCGCCAGGATCCAGCGCGTTTTTCGAACTCTACGCATCGAAATTAATCGATTTATGCATTAAAAAGACCACTGAAATTTTTCACGATTTTTGAAAAAATTCAAAGGTTAACCCCTTTGAAACTTTTTGGGCCCAAAAAGTGAAAGTCTCAAATCTGATGCTTTTTCGATATTTTCTTGTATATTTTGAGCAGAAAATTCGATTGGCGCAGGCAGATTCCTCGTAAGTATGATATTTTAAATTTTATCCGGCTTTAAAGTAAGCAAATGCGATACCAATTTGACCCTCTTTTACTTCGCATTTTGCGACGGATTAAAGTGTTTGCGCCAGGATCCAGCGCGTTTTACGAACTCTACGCATCGAAATTAGTCGATTTATGCAATAAAAAGACCACTGAAATTTTTCACGATTTTTGAAAAAATTCAAAGGTTAACCCCTTTGAAACTTTTTGGGCCCAAAAAGTGAAAGTCTCAAATCTGATGCTTTTTCGATATTTTCTTGTATATTTTGAGCAGAAAATTCGATTGGCGCAGGCAGATTCCTCGTAAGTATGATATTTTAAATTTTATCCGGCTTTAAAGTAAGCAAATGCGATGCCAATTTGACCCTCCTTTACTTCGCATTTTGCGACGGATTAAAGTGTTTGCGCCAGGATCCAGCGCGTTTTTCGAACTCTACGCATCGAAATTAGTCGATTTATGCATTAAAAAGACCACTGAAATTTTTCACGATTTTTGAAAAAATTCAAAGGTTAACCCCTTTGAAACTTTTTGGGCCCAAAAAGTGAAAGTCTCAAATCTGATGCTTTTTCGATATTTTCTTGTATATTTTGAGCAGAAAATTCGATTGGCGCAGGAAGATTCCTCGTAAGTATGATATTTTAAATTTTATCCGGCTTTAAAGTAAGCAAATGCGAGGCCAATTTGACCCTCCCTTACTTCGCATTTTGCGACGGATTAAAGTGTTTGCACCAGGATCCAGCGCGTTTTTCGAACTCTACGCATCGAAATTAATCGATTTATGCATTAAAAAGACCACTGAAATTTTTCACGATTTTTGAAAAAATTCAAAGGTTTCCCTTTGAAACTTTTTGGGCCCAAAAAGTGAAAGTCTCAAATCTGATGCTTTTTCGATATTTTCTTGTATATTTTGAGCAGAACATTCGATTGGCGCAGGCAGATTCCTCGTAAGTATGATATTTTAAATTTTATCCGGCTTTAAAGTAAGCAAATGCGATGCCAATTTGACCCTCCCTTACTTCGCATTTTGCGACGGATTAAAGTGTTTGCGCCAGGATCCAGCGCGTTTTTCGAACTCTACGCATCGAAATTAGTCGATTTATGCATTAAAAAGACCACTGAAATTTTTCACGATTTTTGAAAAAATTCAAAGGTTAACCCCTTTGAAACTTTTTGGGCCCAAAAAGTGAAAGTCTCAAATCTGATGCTTTTTCGATATTTTCTTGTATATTTTGAGCAGAAAATTCGATTGGCGCAGGCAGATTCCTCGTAAGTATGATATTTTAAATTTTATCCGGCTTTAAAGTAAGCAAATGCGATGCCAATTTGACCCTCCCTTACTTCGCATTTTGCGACGGATTAAAGTGTTTGCGCCAGGATCCAGCGCGTTTTTCGAACTCTACGCATCGAAATTAGTCGATTTATGCATTAAAAAGACCACTGAAATTTTTCACGATTTTTGAAAAAATTCAAAGGTTAACCCCTTTGAAACTTCTTGGTACCAAAAAGTGAAAGTCTCAAATCTGATGCTTTTTCGATATTTTCTTGTATATTTTGAGCAGAAAATTCGATTGGCGCAGGCAGATTCCTCGTAAGTATGATATTTTAAATTTTATCCGGCTTTAAAGTAAGCAAATGCGATGCCAATTTGACCCTCCCTTACTTCGCATTTTGCGACGGATTAAAGTGTTTGCGCCAGGATCCAGCGCGTTTTTCGAACTCTACGCATCGAAATTAATCGATTTATGCATTAAAAAGACCACTGAAATTTTTCACGATTTTTGAAAAAATTCAAAGGTTAACCCCTTTGAAACTTTTTGGGCCCAAAAAGTGAAAGTCTCAAATCTGATGCTTTTTCGATATTTTCTTGTATATTTTGAGCAGAAAATTCGATTGGCGCAGGCAGATTCCTCGTAAGTATGATATTTTAAATTTTATCCGGCTTTAAAGTAAGCAAATGCGATGCCAATTTGACCCTCCCTTACTTCGCATTTTGCGACGGATTAAAGTGTTTGCGCCAGGATCCAGCGCGTTTTTCGAACTCTACGCATCGAAATTAATCGATTTATGCATTAAAAAGACCACTGAAATTTTTCACGATTTTTGAAAAAATTCAAAGGTTAACCCCTTTGAAACTTTTTGGGCCCAAAAAGTGAAAGTCTCAAATCTGATGCTTTTTCGATATTTTCTTGTATATTTTGAGCAGAAAATTCGATTGGCGCAGGCAGATTCCTCGTAAGTATGATATTTTAAATTTTATCCGGCTTTAAAGTAAGCAAATGCGAGGCCAATTTGACCCTCCCTTACTTCGCTATTTGCGACGGATTAAAGTGTTTGCGCCAGGATCCAGCGCGTTTTTCGAACTCTACGCATCGAAATTAGTCGATTTATGCATTAAAAAGACCACTGAAATTTTTCACGATTTTTGAAAAAATTCAAAGGTTAACCCCTTTGAAACTTTTTGGGCCCAAAAAGTGAAAGTCTCAAATCTGATGCTTTTTCGATATTTTCTTGTATATTTTGAGCAGAAAATTCGATTGGCGCAGGCAGATTCCTCGTAAGTATGATATTTTAAATTTTATCCGGCTTTAAAGTAAGCAAATGCGATGCCAATTTGACCCTCCCTTACTTCGCATTTTGCGACGGATTAAAGTGTTTGCGCCAGGATCCAGCGCGTTTTTCGAACTCTACGCATCGAAATTAGTCGATTTATGCATTAAAAAGACCACTGAAATTTTTCACGATTTTTGAAAAAATTCAAAGGTTAACCCCTCTGAAACTTTTTGGGCCCAAAAAGTGAAAGTCTCAAATCTGAAGCTTTTTCGATATTTTCTTGTATATTTTGAGCAGAAAGTTCGATTGGCGCAGGCAGATTCCTCGTAAGTATGATATTTTAAATTTTATCCGGCTTTAAAGTAAGCAAATGCGATGCCAATTTGACCCTCCCTTACTTCGCATTTTGCGACGGATTAAAGTGTTTGCGCCAGGATCCAGCGCGTTTTTCGAACTCTACGCATCGAAATTAGTCGATTTATGCATTAAAAAGACCACTGAAAATTTTCACGATTTTTGAAAAAATCCAAAGGTTAACCCCTTTGAAACTTTTTGGGCCCAAAAAGTGAAAGTCTCAAATCTGATGCTTTTTCGATATTTTCTTGTATATTTTGAGCAGAAAATTCGATTGGCGCAGGCAGATTCCTCGTAAGTATGATATTTTAAATTTTATCCGGCTTTAAAGTAAGCAAATGCGATGCCAATTTGACCCTCCCTTACTTCGCATTTTGCGACGGATTAAAGTGTTTGCGCCAGGATCCAGCGCGTTTTACGAACTTTACGCATCGAAATTAGTCGATTTATGCATTAAAAAGACCACTGAAATTTTTCACGATTTTTGAAAAAATTCAAAGGTTAACCCCTTTGAAACTTTTTGGGCCCAAAAAGTGAAAGTCTCAAATCTGATGCTTTTTCGATATTTTCTTGTATATTTTGAGCAGAAAATTCGATTGGCGCAGGCAGATTCCTCGTAAGTATGATATTTTAAATTTTATCCGGCTTTAAAGTAAGCAAATGCGATGCCAATTTGACCCTCCCTTACTTCGCATTTTGCGACGGATTAAAGTGTTTGCGCCAGGATCCAGCGCGTTTTTCGAACTCTACGCATCGAAATTAATCGATTTATGCATTAAAAAGACCACTGAAATTTTTCACGATTTTTGAAAAAATTCAAAGGTTAACCCCTTTGAAACTTTTTGGGCCCAAAAAGTGAAAGTCTCAAATCTGATGCTTTTTCGATATTTTCTTGTATATTTTGAGCAGAAAATTCGATTGGCGCAGGCAGATTCCTCGTAAGTATGATATTTTAAATTTTATCCGGCTTTAAAGTAAGCAAATGCGAGGCCAATTTGACCCTCCCTTACTTCGCATTTTGCGACGGATTAAAGTGTTTGCGCCAGGATCCAGCGCGTTTTTCGAACTCTACGCATCGAAATTAATCGATTTATGCATTAAAAAGACCACTGAAATTTTTCACGATTTTTGAAAAAATTCAAAAGTTAACCCCTTTGAAACTTTTTGGGCCCAAAAAGTGAAAGTCTCAAATCTGATGCTTTTTCGATATTTTCTTGTATATTTTGAGCAGAAAATTCGATTGGCGCAGGCAGATTCCTCGTAAGTATGATATTTTAAATTTTATCCGGCTTTAAAGTAAGCAAATGCGATGCCAATTTGACCCTCCCTTACTTCGCATTTTGCGACGGATTAAAGTGTTTGCGCCAGGATCCAGCGCGTTTTTCGAACTCTACGCATCGAAATTAGTCGATTTATGCATTAAAAAGACCACTGAAATTTTTCACGATTTTTGAAAAAATTCAAAGGTTAACCCCTTTGAAACTTTTTGGGCCCAAAAAGTGAAAGTCTCAAATCTGATGCTTTTTCGATATTTTCTTGTATATTTTGAGCAGAAAATTCGATTGGCGCAGGCAGATTCCTCGTAAGTATGATATTTTAAATTTTATCCGGCTTTAAAGTAAGCAAATGCGAGGCCAATTTGACCCTCCCTTACTTCGCATTTTGCGACGGATTAAAGTGTTTGCGCCAGGATCCAGCGCGTTTTTCGAACTCTACGCATCGAAATTAATCGATTTATGCATTAAAAAGACCACTGAAATTTTTCACGATTTTTGAAAAAATTCAAAGGTTAACCCCTTTGAAACTTTTTGGGCCCAAAAAGTGAAAGTCTCAAATCTGATGCTTTTTCGATATTTTCTTGTATATTTTGAGCAGAAAATTCGATTGGCGCAGGCAGATTCCTCGTAAGTATGATATTTTAAATTTTATCCGGCTTTAAAGTAAGCAAATGCGATGCCAATTTGACCCTCCCTTACTTCGCATTTTGCGACGGATTAAAGTGTTTGCGCCAGGATCCAGCGCGTTTTTCGAACTCTACGCATCGAAATTAGTCGATTTATGCATTAAAAAGACCACTGAAATTTTTCACGATTTTTGAAAAAATTCAAAGGTTAACCCCTTTGAAACTTTTTGGGCCCAAAAAGTGAAAGTTTCAAATCTGATGCTTTTTCGATATTTTCTTGTATATTTTGAGCAGAAAATTCGATTGGCGCAGGCAGATTCCTCGTAAGTATCATATTTTAAATTTTATCCGGCTTTAAAATAAGCAAATGCGATGCCAATTTGACCCTCCCTTACTTCGCATTTTGCGACGGATTAAAGTGTTTGCGCCAGGATCCAGCGCGTTTTTCGAACTCTACGCATCGAAATTAGGCGATTTATGCATTAAAAAGACCACTGAAATTTTTCACGATTGTTGAAAAAATTCAAAGGTTAACCCCTTTGAAACTTTTTGGGCCCAAAAAGTGAAAGTCTCAAATCTGATGCTTTTTCGATATTTTCTTGTATATTTTGAGCAGAAAATTCGATTGGCGCAGGCAGATTCCTCGTAAGTATGATATTTTAAATTTTATCCGGCTTTAAAGTAAGCAAATGCGATGCCAATTTGACCCTCCCTTACTTCGCATTTTGCGACGGATTAAAGTGTTTGCGCCAGGATCCAGCGCGTTTTTCGAACTCTACGCATCGAAATTAGTCGATTTATGCAATAAAAAGACCACTGAAATTTTTCACGATTTTTGAAAAAATTCAAAGGTTAACCCCTTTGAAACTTTTTGGGCCCAAAAAGTGAAAGTCTCAAATCTGATGCTTTTTCGATATTTTCTTGTATATTTTGAGCAGAAAATTCGATTGGCGCAGG
Source organism: Cantharis rustica (assembly GCA_911387805.1). Classification (NCBI taxonomy): domain Eukaryota; kingdom Metazoa; phylum Arthropoda; class Insecta; order Coleoptera; family Cantharidae; genus Cantharis; species Cantharis rustica. Next base: position 47,780,321 of record OU426881.1, on the reverse strand, counting down.
CAGATTCCTCGTAAGTATGATATTTTAAATTTTATCCGGCTTTAAAGTAAGCAAATGCGATGCCAATTTGACCCTCCCTTACTTCGCATTTTGCGACGGATTAAAGTGTTTGCGCCAGGATCCAGCGCGTTTTTCGAACTCTACGCATCGAAATTAATCGATTTATGCATTAAAAAGACCACTGAGATTTTTCACGATTTTTGAAAAAATTCAAAGGTTAACCCCTTTGAAACTTTTTGGGCCCAAAAAGTGAAAGTCTCAAATCTGATGCTTTTTCGATATTTTCTTGTATATTTTGAGCAGAAAATTCGATTGGCGCAGGCAGATTCCTCGTAAGTATGATATTTTCAAATTTTATCCGGCTTTAAAGTAAGCAAATGCGATGCCAATTTGACCCTCCCTTACTTCGCATTTTGCGACGGATTAAAGTGTTTGCGCCAGGATCCAGCGCGTTTTTCGAACTCTACGCATCGAAATTAATCGATTTATGCATTAAAAAGACCACTGAGATTTTTCACGATTTTTGAAAAAATTCAAAGGTTAACCCCTTTGAAACTTTTTGGGCCCAAAAAGTGAAAGTCTCAAATCTGATGCTTTTTCGATATTTTCTTGTATATTTTGAGCAGAAAATTCGATTGGCGCAGGCAGATTCCTCGTAAGTATGATATTTTAAATTTTATCCGGCTTTAAAGTAAGCAAATGCGAGGCCAATTTGACCCTCCCTTACTTCGCATTTTGCGACGGATTAAAGTGTTTGCGCCAGGATCCAGCGCGTTTTTCGAACTCTACGCATCGAAATTAATCGATTTATGCATTAAAAAGACCACTGAAATTTTTCACGATTTTTGAAAAAATTCAAAGGTTAACCCCTTTGAAACTTTTTGGGCCCAAAAAGTGAAAGTCTCAAATCTGATGCTTTTTCGATATTTTCTTGTATATTTTGAGCAGAAAATTCGATTGGCGCAGGCAGATTCCTCGTAAGTATGATATTTTAAATTTTATCCGGCTTTAAAGTAAGCAAATGCGATGCCAATTTGACCCTCCCTTACTTCGCATTTTGCGACGGATTAAAGTGTTTGCGCCAGGATCCAGCGCGTTTTTCGAACTCTACGCATCGAAATTAGTCGATTTATGCATTAAAAAGACCACTGAAATTTTTCACGATTTTTGAAAAAATTCAAAGGTTTGAAACTTCTTGGGCCCAAAAAGTGAAAGTCTCAAATCTGATGCTTTTTCGATATTTTCTTGTATATTTTGAGCAGAAAATTCGATTGGCGCAGGCAGATTCCTCGTAAGTATGATATTTTAAATTTTATCCGGCTTTAAAGTAAGCAAATGCGATGCCAATTTGACCCTCCCTTACTTCGCATTTTGCGACGGATTAAAGTGTTTGCGCCAGGATCCAGCGCGTTTTTCGAACTCTACGCATCGAAATTTGTCGATTTATGCATTAAAAAGACCACTGAAATTTTTCACGATTTTTGAAAAAATTCAAAGGTTAACCCCTTTGAAACTTTTTGGGCCCAAAAAGTGAAAGTCTCAAATCTGATGCTTTTTCGATATTTTCTTGTATATTTTGAGCAGAAAATTCGATTGGCGCAGGCAGATTCCTCGTAAGTATGATATTTTAAATTTTATCCGGCTTTAAAGTAAGCAAATGCGAGGCCAATTTGACCCTCCCTTACTTCGCATTTTGCGACGGATTAAAGTGTTTGCGCCAGGATCCAGCGCGTTTTTCGAACTCTACGCATCGAAATTAATCGATTTATGCATTAAAAAGACCACTGAAATTTTTCACGATTTTTGAAAAAATTCAAAGGTTAACCCCTTTGAAACTTTTTGGGCCCAAAAAGTGAAAGTCTCAAATCTGAAGCTTTTTCGATATTTTCTTGTATATTTTGAGCAGAAAATTCGATTGGCGCAGGCAGATTCCTCGTAAGTATGATATTTTAAATTTTATCCGGCTTTAAAGTAAGCAAATGCGATGCCAATTTGACCCTCCCTTACTTCGCATTTTGCGACGGATTAAAGTGTTTGCGCCAGGATCCAGCGCGTTTTTCGAACTCTACGCATCGAAATTAGTCGATTTATGCATTAAAGAGACCACTGAAATTATTCACGATTTTTGAAAAAATTCAAAGGTTAACCCCTTTGAAACTTCTTGGGCCCAAAAAGTGAAAGTCTCAAATCTGATGCTTTTTCGATATTTTCTTGTATATTTTGAGCAGAAAATTCGATTGGCGCAGGCAGATTCCTCGTAAGTATGATATTTTAAATTTTATCCGGCTTTAAAGTAAGCAAATGCGATGCCAATTTGACCCTCCCTTACTTCGCATTTTGCGACGGATTAAAGTGTTTGCGCCAGGATCCAGCGCGTTTTTCGAACTCTACGCATCGAAATTAGTCGATTTATGCATTAAAAAGACCACTGAAATTTTTCACGATTTTTGAAAAAATTCAAAGGTTAACCCCTTTGAAACTTTTTGGGCCCAAAAAGTGAAAGTCTCAAATCTGATGCTTTTTCGATATTTTCTTGTATATTTTGAGCAGAAAATTCGATTGGCGCAGGCAGATTCCTCGTAAGTATGATATTTTAAATTTTATCCGGCTTTAAAGTAAGCAAATGCGATGCCAATTTGACCCTCCCTTACTTCGCATTTTGCGACGGATTAAAGTGTTTGCGCCAGGATCCAGCGCGTTTTTCGAACTCTACGCATCGAAATTAGTCGATTTATGCATTAAAAAGACCACTGAAATTTTTCACGATTTTTGAAAAAATTCAAAGGTTAACCCCTTTGAAACTTTTTGGGCCCAAAAAGTGAAAGTCTCAAATCTGATGCTTTTTCGATATTATCTTGTATATTTTGAGCAGAAAATTCGATTGGCGCAGGCAGATTCCTCGTAAGTATGATATTTTAAATTTTATCCGGCTTTAAAGTAAGCAAATGCGATGCCAATTTGACCCTCCCTTACTTCGCATTTTGCGACGGATTAAAGTGTTTGCGCCAGGATCCAGCGCGTTTTTCGAACTCTACGCATGGAAATTAGTCGATTTATGCATTAAAAAGACCACTGAAATTTTTCACGATTTTTGAAAAAATTCAAAGGTTAACCCCTTTGAAACTTTTTGGGCCCAAAAAGTGAAAGTCTCAAATCTGATGCTTTTTCGATATTTTCTTGTATATTTTGAGCAGAACATTCGATTGGCGCAGGCAGATTCCTCGTAAGTATGATATTTTAAATTTTATCCGGCTTTAAAGTAAGCAAATGCGATGCCAATTTGACCCTCCCTTACTTCGCATTTTGCGACGGATTAAAGTGTTTGCGCCAGGATCCAGCGCGTTTTTCGAACTCTACGCATCGAAATTAATCGATTTATGCATTAAAAAGACCACTGAAATTTTTCACGATTTTTGAAAAAATTCAAAGGTTAACCCCTTTGAAACTTTTTGGGCCCAAAAAGTGAAAGTCTCAAATCTGATGCTTTTTCGATATTTTCTTGTATATTTTGAGCAGAAAATTCGATTGGCGCAGGCAGATTCCTCGTAAGTATGATATTTTAAATTTTATCCGGCTTTAAAGTAAGCAAATGCGAGGCCAATTTGACCCTCCCTTACTTCGCATTTTGCGACGGATTAAAGTGTTTGCGCCAGGATCCAGCGCGTTTTTCGAACTCTACGCATCGAAATTAGTCGATTTATGCATTAAAAAGACCACTGAAATTTTTCACGATTTTTGAAAAAATTCAAAGGTTAACCCCTTTGAAACTTTTTGGGCCCAAAAAGTGAAAGTCTCAAATCTGATGCTTTTTCGATATTATCTTGTATATTTTGAGCAGCAAATTCGATTGGCGCAGGCAGATTCCTCGTAAGTATGATATTTTAAATTTTATCCGGCTTTAAAGTAAGCAAATGCGATGCCAATTTGACCCTCCCTTACTTCGCATTTTGCGACGGATTAAAGTGTTTGCGCCAGGATCCAGCGCGTTTTTCGAACTCTACGCATGGAAATTAGTCGATTTATGCATTAAAAAGACCACTGAAATTTTTCACGATTTTTGAAAAAATTCAAAGGTTAACCCCTTTGAAACTTTTTGGGCCCAAAAAGTGAAAGTCTCAAATCTGATGCTTTTTCGATATTTTCTTGTATATTTTGAGCAGAACATTCGATTGGCGCAGGCAGATTCCTCGTAAGTATGATATTTTAAATTTTATCCGGCTTTAAAGTAAGCAAATGCGATGCCAATTTGACCCTCCCTTACTTCGCATTTTGCGACGGATTAAAGTGTTTGCGCCAGGATCCAGCGCGTTTTTCGAACTCTACGCATCGAAATTAGTCGATTTATGCATTAAAAAGACCACTGAAATTTTTCACGATTTTTGAAAAAATTCAAAGGTTAACCCCTTTGAAACTTTTTGGGCCCAAAAAGTGAAAGTCTCAAATCTGATGCTTTTTCGATATTTTCTTGTATATTTTGAGCAGAAAATTCGATTGGCGCAGGCAGATTCCTCGTAAGTATGATATTTTAAATTTTATCCGGCTTTAAAGTAAGCAAATGCGATGCCAATTTGACCCTCCCTTACTTCGCATTTTGCGACGGATTAAAGTGTTTGCGCCAGGATCCAGCGCGTTTTTCGAACTCTACGCATCGAAATTAATCGATTTATGCATTAAAAAGACCACTGAAATTTTTCACGATTTTTGAAAAAATTCAAAGGTTAACCCCTTTGAAACTTTTTGGGCCCAAAAAGTGAAAGTCTCAAATCTGATGCTTTTTCGATATTTTCTTGTATATTTTGAGCAGAAAATTCGATTGGCGCAGGCAGATTCCTCGTAAGTATGATATTTTAAATTTTATCCGGCTTTAAAGTAAGCAAATGCGAGGCCAATTTGACCCTCCCTTACTTCGCTATTTGCGACGGATTAAAGTGTTTGCGCCAGGATCCAGCGCGTTTTTCGAACTCTACGCATCGAAATTAGTCGATTTATGCATTAAAAAGACCACTGAAATTTTTCACGATTTTTGAAAAAATTCAAAGGTTAACCCCTTTGAAACTTTTTGGGCCCAAAAAGTGAAAGTCTCAAATCTGATGCTTTTTCGATATTTTCTTGTATATTTTGAGCAGAAAATTCGATTGGCGCAGGCAGATTCCTCGTAAGTATGATATTTTAAATTTTATCCGGCTTTAAAGTAAGCAAATGCGATGCCAATTTGACCCTCCCTTACTTCGCATTTTGCGACGGATTAAAGTGTTTGCGCCAGGATCCAGCGCGTTTTTCGAACTCTACGCATCGAAATTAGTCGATTTATGCATTAAAAAGACCACTGAAATTTTTCACGATTTTTGAAAAAATTCAAAGGTTAACCCCTCTGAAACTTTTTGGGCCCAAAAAGTGAAAGTCTCAAATCTGAAGCTTTTTCGATATTTTCTTGTATATTTTGAGCAGAAAGTTCGATTGGCGCAGGCAGATTCCTCGTAAGTATGATATTTTAAATTTTATCCGGCTTTAAAGTAAGCAAATGCGATGCCAATTTGACCCTCCCTTACTTCGCATTTTGCGACGGATTAAAGTGTTTGCGCCAGGATCCAGCGCGTTTTTCGAACTCTACGCATCGAAATTAGTCGATTTATGCATTAAAAAGACCACTGAAAATTTTCACGATTTTTGAAAAAATCCAAAGGTTAACCCCTTTGAAACTTTTTGGGCCCAAAAAGTGAAAGTCTCAAATCTGATGCTTTTTCGATATTTTCTTGTATATTTTGAGCAGAAAATTCGATTGGCGCAGGCAGATTCCTCGTAAGTATGATATTTTAAATTTTATCCGGCTTTAAAGTAAGCAAATGCGATGCCAATTTGACCCTCCCTTACTTCGCATTTTGCGACGGATTAAAGTGTTTGCGCCAGGATCCAGCGCGTTTTACGAACTTTACGCATCGAAATTAGTCGATTTATGCATTAAAAAGACCACTGAAATTTTTCACGATTTTTGAAAAAATTCAAAGGTTAACCCCTTTGAAACTTTTTGGGCCCAAAAAGTGAAAGTCTCAAATCTGATGCTTTTTCGATATTTTCTTGTATATTTTGAGCAGAAAATTCGATTGGCGCAGGCAGATTCCTCGTAAGTATGATATTTTAAATTTTATCCGGCTTTAAAGTAAGCAAATGCGATGCCAATTTGACCCTCCCTTACTTCGCATTTTGCGACGGATTAAAGTGTTTGCGCCAGGATCCAGCGCGTTTTTCGAACTCTACGCATCGAAATTAATCGATTTATGCATTAAAAAGACCACTGAAATTTTTCACGATTTTTGAAAAAATTCAAAGGTTAACCCCTTTGAAACTTTTTGGGCCCAAAAAGTGAAAGTCTCAAATCTGATGCTTTTTCGATATTTTCTTGTATATTTTGAGCAGAAAATTCGATTGGCGCAGGCAGATTCCTCGTAAGTATGATATTTTAAATTTTATCCGGCTTTAAAGTAAGCAAATGCGAGGCCAATTTGACCCTCCCTTACTTCGCATTTTGCGACGGATTAAAGTGTTTGCGCCAGGATCCAGCGCGTTTTTCGAACTCTACGCATCGAAATTAATCGATTTATGCATTAAAAAGACCACTGAAATTTTTCACGATTTTTGAAAAAATTCAAAAGTTAACCCCTTTGAAACTTTTTGGGCCCAAAAAGTGAAAGTCTCAAATCTGATGCTTTTTCGATATTTTCTTGTATATTTTGAGCAGAAAATTCGATTGGCGCAGGCAGATTCCTCGTAAGTATGATATTTTAAATTTTATCCGGCTTTAAAGTAAGCAAATGCGATGCCAATTTGACCCTCCCTTACTTCGCATTTTGCGACGGATTAAAGTGTTTGCGCCAGGATCCAGCGCGTTTTTCGAACTCTACGCATCGAAATTAGTCGATTTATGCATTAAAAAGACCACTGAAATTTTTCACGATTTTTGAAAAAATTCAAAGGTTAACCCCTTTGAAACTTTTTGGGCCCAAAAAGTGAAAGTCTCAAATCTGATGCTTTTTCGATATTTTCTTGTATATTTTGAGCAGAAAATTCGATTGGCGCAGGCAGATTCCTCGTAAGTATGATATTTTAAATTTTATCCGGCTTTAAAGTAAGCAAATGCGAGGCCAATTTGACCCTCCCTTACTTCGCATTTTGCGACGGATTAAAGTGTTTGCGCCAGGATCCAGCGCGTTTTTCGAACTCTACGCATCGAAATTAATCGATTTATGCATTAAAAAGACCACTGAAATTTTTCACGATTTTTGAAAAAATTCAAAGGTTAACCCCTTTGAAACTTTTTGGGCCCAAAAAGTGAAAGTCTCAAATCTGATGCTTTTTCGATATTTTCTTGTATATTTTGAGCAGAAAATTCGATTGGCGCAGGCAGATTCCTCGTAAGTATGATATTTTAAATTTTATCCGGCTTTAAAGTAAGCAAATGCGATGCCAATTTGACCCTCCCTTACTTCGCATTTTGCGACGGATTAAAGTGTTTGCGCCAGGATCCAGCGCGTTTTTCGAACTCTACGCATCGAAATTAGTCGATTTATGCATTAAAAAGACCACTGAAATTTTTCACGATTTTTGAAAAAATTCAAAGGTTAACCCCTTTGAAACTTTTTGGGCCCAAAAAGTGAAAGTTTCAAATCTGATGCTTTTTCGATATTTTCTTGTATATTTTGAGCAGAAAATTCGATTGGCGCAGGCAGATTCCTCGTAAGTATCATATTTTAAATTTTATCCGGCTTTAAAATAAGCAAATGCGATGCCAATTTGACCCTCCCTTACTTCGCATTTTGCGACGGATTAAAGTGTTTGCGCCAGGATCCAGCGCGTTTTTCGAACTCTACGCATCGAAATTAGGCGATTTATGCATTAAAAAGACCACTGAAATTTTTCACGATTGTTGAAAAAATTCAAAGGTTAACCCCTTTGAAACTTTTTGGGCCCAAAAAGTGAAAGTCTCAAATCTGATGCTTTTTCGATATTTTCTTGTATATTTTGAGCAGAAAATTCGATTGGCGCAGGCAGATTCCTCGTAAGTATGATATTTTAAATTTTATCCGGCTTTAAAGTAAGCAAATGCGATGCCAATTTGACCCTCCCTTACTTCGCATTTTGCGACGGATTAAAGTGTTTGCGCCAGGATCCAGCGCGTTTTTCGAACTCTACGCATCGAAATTAGTCGATTTATGCAATAAAAAGACCACTGAAATTTTTCACGATTTTTGAAAAAATTCAAAGGTTAACCCCTTTGAAACTTTTTGGGCCCAAAAAGTGAAAGTCTCAAATCTGATGCTTTTTCGATATTTTCTTGTATATTTTGAGCAGAAAATTCGATTGGCGCAGGCAGATTCCTCGTAAGTATGATATTTTAAATTTTATCCGGCTTTAAAGTAAGCAAATGCGATGCCAATTTGACCCTCCCTTACTTCGCATTTTGCGACGGATTAAAGTGTTTGCGCCAGGATCCAGCGCGTTTTTCGAACTCTACGCATCGAAATTAATCGATTTATGCATTAAAAAGACCACTGAGATTTTTCACGATTTTTGAAAAAATTCAAAGGTTAACCCCTTTGAAACTTTTTGGGCCCAAAAAGTGAAAGTCTCAAATCTGATGCTTTTTCGATATTTTCTTGTATATTTTGAGCAGAAAATTCGATTGGCGCAGGCAGATTCCTCGTAAGTATGATATTTTCAAATTTTATCCGGCTTTAAAGTAAGCAAATGCGATGCCAATTTGACCCTCCCTTACTTCGCATTTTGCGACGGATTAAAGTGTTTGCGCCAGGATCCAGCGCGTTTTTCGAACTCTACGCATCGAAATTAATCGATTTATGCATTAAAAAGACCACTGAGATTTTTCACGATTTTTGAAAAAATTCAAAGGTTAACCCCTTTGAAACTTTTTGGGCCCAAAAAGTGAAAGTCTCAAATCTGATGCTTTTTCGATATTTTCTTGTATATTTTGAGCAGAAAATTCGATTGGCGCAGGCAGATTCCTCGTAAGTATGATATTTTAAATTTTATCCGGCTTTAAAGTAAGCAAATGCGAGGCCAATTTGACCCTCCCTTACTTCGCATTTTGCGACGGATTAAAGTGTTTGCGCCAGGATCCAGCGCGTTTTTCGAACTCTACGCATCGAAATTAATCGATTTATGCATTAAAAAGACCACTGAAATTTTTCACGATTTTTGAAAAAATTCAAAGGTTAACCCCTTTGAAACTTTTTGGGCCCAAAAAGTGAAAGTCTCAAATCTGATGCTTTTTCGATATTTTCTTGTATATTTTGAGCAGAAAATTCGATTGGCGCAGGCAGATTCCTCGTAAGTATGATATTTTAAATTTTATCCGGCTTTAAAGTAAGCAAATGCGATGCCAATTTGACCCTCCCTTACTTCGCATTTTGCGACGGATTAAAGTGTTTGCGCCAGGATCCAGCGCGTTTTTCGAACTCTACGCATCGAAATTAGTCGATTTATGCATTAAAAAGACCACTGAAATTTTTCACGATTTTTGAAAAAATTCAAAGGTTTGAAACTTCTTGGGCCCAAAAAGTGAAAGTCTCAAATCTGATGCTTTTTCGATATTTTCTTGTATATTTTGAGCAGAAAATTCGATTGGCGCAGGCAGATTCCTCGTAAGTATGATATTTTAAATTTTATCCGGCTTTAAAGTAAGCAAATGCGATGCCAATTTGACCCTCCCTTACTTCGCATTTTGCGACGGATTAAAGTGTTTGCGCCAGGATCCAGCGCGTTTTTCGAACTCTACGCATCGAAATTTGTCGATTTATGCATTAAAAAGACCACTGAAATTTTTCACGATTTTTGAAAAAATTCAAAGGTTAACCCCTTTGAAACTTTTTGGGCCCAAAAAGTGAAAGTCTCAAATCTGATGCTTTTTCGATATTTTCTTGTATATTTTGAGCAGAAAATTCGATTGGCGCAGGCAGATTCCTCGTAAGTATGATATTTTAAATTTTATCCGGCTTTAAAGTAAGCAAATGCGAGGCCAATTTGACCCTCCCTTACTTCGCATTTTGCGACGGATTAAAGTGTTTGCGCCAGGATCCAGCGCGTTTTTCGAACTCTACGCATCGAAATTAATCGATTTATGCATTAAAAAGACCACTGAAATTTTTCACGATTTTTGAAAAAATTCAAAGGTTAACCCCTTTGAAACTTTTTGGGCCCAAAAAGTGAAAGTCTCAAATCTGAAGCTTTTTCGATATTTTCTTGTATATTTTGAGCAGAAAATTCGATTGGCGCAGGCAGATTCCTCGTAAGTATGATATTTTAAATTTTATCCGGCTTTAAAGTAAGCAAATGCGATGCCAATTTGACCCTCCCTTACTTCGCATTTTGCGACGGATTAAAGTGTTTGCGCCAGGATCCAGCGCGTTTTTCGAACTCTACGCATCGAAATTAGTCGATTTATGCATTAAAGAGACCACTGAAATTATTCACGATTTTTGAAAAAATTCAAAGGTTAACCCCTTTGAAACTTCTTGGGCCCAAAAAGTGAAAGTCTCAAATCTGATGCTTTTTCGATATTTTCTTGTATATTTTGAGCAGAAAATTCGATTGGCGCAGGCAGATTCCTCGTAAGTATGATATTTTAAATTTTATCCGGCTTTAAAGTAAGCAAATGCGATGCCAATTTGACCCTCCCTTACTTCGCATTTTGCGACGGATTAAAGTGTTTGCGCCAGGATCCAGCGCGTTTTTCGAACTCTACGCATCGAAATTAGTCGATTTATGCATTAAAAAGACCACTGAAATTTTTCACGATTTTTGAAAAAATTCAAAGGTTAACCCCTTTGAAACTTTTTGGGCCCAAAAAGTGAAAGTCTCAAATCTGATGCTTTTTCGATATTTTCTTGTATATTTGGAGCAGAAAATTCGATTGGCGCAGGCAGATTCCTCGTAAGTATGATATTTTAAATTTTATCCGGCTTTAAAGTAAGCAAATGCGATGCCAATTTGACCCTCCCTTACTTCGCATTTTGCGACGGATTAAAGTGTTTGCGCCAGGATCCAGCGCGTTTTTCGAACTCTACGCATCGAAATTAGTCGATTTATGCATTAAAAAGACCACTGAAATTTTTCACGATTTTTGAAAAAATTCAAAGGTTAACCCCTTTGAAACTTTTTGGGCCCAAAAAGTGAAAGTCTCAAATCTGATGCTTTTTCGATATTATCTTGTATATTTTGAGCAGAAAATTCGATTGGCGCAGGCAGATTCCTCGTAAGTATGATATTTTAAATTTTATCCGGCTTTAAAGTAAGCAAATGCGATGCCAATTTGACCCTCCCTTACTTCGCATTTTGCGACGGATTAAAGTGTTTGCGCCAGGATCCAGCGCGTTTTTCGAACTCTACGCATGGAAATTAGTCGATTTATGCATTAAAAAGACCACTGAAATTTTTCACGATTTTTGAAAAAATTCAAAGGTTAACCCCTTTGAAACTTTTTGGGCCCAAAAAGTGAAAGTCTCAAATCTGATGCTTTTTCGATATTTTCTTGTATATTTTGAGCAGAACATTCGATTGGCGCAGGCAGATTCCTCGTAAGTATGATATTTTAAATTTTATCCGGCTTTAAAGTAAGCAAATGCGATGCCAATTTGACCCTCCCTTACTTCGCATTTTGCGACGGATTAAAGTGTTTGCGCCAGGATCCAGCGCGTTTTTCGAACTCTACGCATCGAAATTAATCGATTTATGCATTAAAAAGACCACTGAAATTTTTCACGATTTTTGAAAAAATTCAAAGGTTAACCCCTTTGAAACTTTTTGGGCCCAAAAAGTGAAAGTCTCAAATCTGATGCTTTTTCGATATTTTCTTGTATATTTTGAGCAGAAAATTCGATTGGCGCAGGCAGATTCCTCGTAAGTATGATATTTTAAATTTTATCCGGCTTTAAAGTAAGCAAATGCGAGGCCAATTTGACCCTCCCTTACTTCGCATTTTGCGACGGATTAAAGTGTTTGCGCCAGGATCCAGCGCGTTTTTCGAACTCTACGCATGGAAATTAGTCGATTTATGCATTAAAAAGACCACTGAAATTTTTCACGATTTTTGAAAAAATTCAAAGGTTAACCCCTTTGAAACTTTTTGGGCCCAAAAAGTGAAAGTCTCAAATCTGATGCTTTTTCGATATTATCTTGTATATTTTGAGCAGAAAATTCGATTGGCGCAGGCAGATTCCTCGTAAGTATGATATTTTAAATTTTATCCGGCTTTAAAGTAAGCAAATGCGATGCCAATTTGACCCTCCCTTACTTCGCATTTTGCGACGGATTAAAGTGTTTGCGCCAGGATCCAGCGCGTTTTTCGAACTCTACGCATGGAAATTAGTCGATTTATGCATTAAAAAGACCACTGAAATTTTTCACGATTTTTGAAAAAATTCAAAGGTTAACCCCTTTGAAACTTTTTGGGCCCAAAAAGTGAAAGTCTCAAATCTGATGCTTTTTCGATATTTTCTTGTATATTTTGAGCAGAACATTCGATTGGCGCAGGCAGATTCCTCGTAAGTATGATATTTTAAATTTTATCCGGCTTTAAAGTAAGCAAATGCGATGCCAATTTGACCCTCCCTTACTTCGCATTTTGCGACGGATTAAAGTGTTTGCGCCAGGATCCAGCGCGTTTTTCGAACTCTACGCATCGAAATTAATCGATTTATGCATTAAAAAGACCACTGAAATTTTTCACGATTTTTGAAAAAATTCAAAGGTTAACCCCTTTGAAACTTTTTGGGCCCAAAAAGTGAAAGTCTCAAATCTGATGCTTTTTCGATATTTTCTTGTATATTTTGAGCAGAAAATTCGATTGGCGCAGGCAGATTCCTCGTAAGTATGATATTTTAACTTTTATCCGGCTTTAAAGTAAGCAAATGCGAGGCCAATTTGACCCTCCCTTACTTCGCATTTTGCGACGGATTAAAGTGTTTGCGCCAGGATCCAGCGCGTTTTTCGAACTCTACGCATCGAAATTAGTCGATTTATGCATTAAAAAGACCACTGAAATTTTTCACGATTTTTGAAAAAATTCAAAGGTTAACCCCTTTGAAACTTTTTGGGCCCAAAAAGTGAAAGTCTCAAATCTGATGCTTTTTCGATATTTTCTTGTATATTTTGAGCAGAAAATTCGATTGGCGCAGGCAGATTCCTCGTAAGTATGATATTTTAAATTTTATCCGGCTTTAAAGTAAGCAAATGCGATGCCAATTTGACCCTCCCTTACTTCGCATTTTGCGACGGATTAAAGTGTTTGCGCCAGGATCCAGCGCGTTTTTCGAACTCTACGCATCGAAATTAATCGATTTATGCATTAAAAAGACCACTGAAATTTTTCACGTTTTTGAAAAAATTCAAAGGTTATCCCCTTTGAAACTTTTTGGGCCCAAAAAGTGAAAGTCTCAAATCTGATGCTTTTTCGATATTTTCTTGTATATTTTGAGCAGAAAATTCGATTGGCGCAGGCAGATTCCTCGTAAGTATGATATTTTAAATTTTATCCGGCTTTAAAGTAAGCAAATGCGAGGCCAATTTGACCCTCCCTTACTTCGCATTTTGCGACGGATTAAAGTGTTTGCGCCAGGATCCAGCGCGCTTTTCGAACTCTACGCATCGAAATTAGTCGATTTATGCATTAAAAAGACCACTGAAATTTTTCACGATTTTTGAAAAAATTCAAAGGTTAACCCCTTTGAAACTTTTTGGGCCCAAAAAGTGAAAGTCTCAAATCTGATGCTTTTTCGATATTTTCTTGTATATTTTGAGCAGAAAATTCGATTGGCGCAGGCAGATTCCTCGTAAGTATGATATTTTAAATTTTATCCGGCTTTAAAGTAAGCAAATGCGATGTCAATTTGACCCTCCCTTACTTCGCATTTTGCGACGGATTAAAGTGTTTGCGCCAGGATCCAGCGCGTTTTTCGAACTCTACGCATCGAAATTAATCGATTTATGCATTAAAAAGACCACTGAAATTTTTCACGATTTTTGAAAAAATTCAAAGGTTAACCCCTTTGAAACTTTTTGGGCCCAAAAAGTGAAAGTCTCAAATCTGATGCTTTTTCGATATTTTCTTGTATATTTTGAGCAGAAAATTCGATTGGCGCAGGCAGATTCCTCGTAAGTATGATATTTTAAATTTTATCCGGCTTTAAAGTAAGCAAATGCGAGGCCAATTTGACCCTCCCTTACTTCGCATTTTGCGACGGATTAAAGTGTTTGCGCCAGGATCCAGCGCGTTTTTCGGACTCTACGCATCGAAATTAGTCGATTTATGCATTAAAAAGACCACTGAAATTTTTCACGATTTTTGAAAAAATTCAAAGGTTAACCCCTTTGAAACTTTTTGGGCCCAAAAAGTGAAAGTCTCAAATCTGATGCTTTTTCGATATTTTCTTGTATATTTTGAGCAGAAAATTCGATTGGCGCAGGCAGATTCCTCGTAAGTATGATATTTTAAATTTTATCCGGCTTTAAAGTAAGCAAATGCGAGGCCAATTTGACCCTCCCTTACTTCGCATTTTGCGACGGATTAAAGTGTTTGCGCCAGGATCCAGCGCGTTTTTCGAACTCTACGCATCGAAATTAATCGATTTATGCATTAAAAAGACCACTGAAATTTTTCACGATTTTTGAAAAAATTCAAAGGTTAACCCCTTTGAAACTTTTTGGGCCCAAAAAGTGAAAGTCTCAAATCTGATGCTTTTTCGATATTTTCTTGTATATTTTGAGCAGAAAATTCGATTGGCGCAGGCAGATTCCTCGTAAGTATGATATTTTAAATTTTATCCGGCTTTAAAGTAAGCAAATGCGATGCCAATTTGACCCTCTTTTACTTCGCATTTTGCGACGGATTAAAGTGTTTGCGCCAGGATCCAGCGCGTTTTTCGAACTCTACGCATCGAAATTAGTCGATTTATGCAATAAAAAGACCACTGGAATTTTTCACGATTTTTGAAAAAATTCAAAGGTTAACCCCTTTGAAACTTTTTGGGCCCAAAAAGTGAAAGTCTCAAATCTGATGCTTTTTCGATATTTTCTTGTATATTTTGAGCAGAAAATTCGATTGGCGCAGGCAGATTCCTCGTAAGTATGATATTTTAAATTTTATCCGGCTTTAAAGTAAGCAAATGCGATGCCAATTTGACCGTCCCTTACTTCGCATTTTGCGACGGATTAAAGTGTTTGCGCCAGGATCCAGCGCGTTTTTCGAACTCTACGCATCGAAATTAATCGATTTATGCATTAAAAAGACCACTGAAATTTTTCACGATTTTTGAAAAAATTCAAAGGTTAACCCCTTTGAAACTTTTTGGGCCCAAAAAGTGAAAGTCTCAAATCTGATGCTTTTTCGATATTTTCTTGTATATTTTGAGCAGAAAATTCGATTGGCGCAGGCAGATTCCTCGTAAGTATGATATTTTAAATTTTATCCGGCTTTAAAGTAAGCAAATCCGATGCCAATTTGACCCTCCCTTACTTCGCATTTTGCGACGGATTAAAGTGTTTGCGCCAGGATCCAGCGCGTTTTTCGAACTCTACGCATCGAAATTAGTCGATTTATGCAATAAAAAGACCACTGAAATTTTTCACGATTTTTGAAAAAATTCAAAGGTTAACCCCTTTGAAACTTTTTGGGCCCAAAAAGTGAAAGTCTCAAATCTGATGCTTTTTCGATATTATCTTGTATATTTTGAGCAGAAAATTCGATTGGCGCAGGCAGATTCCTCGTAAGTATGATATTTTAAATTTTATCCGGCTTTAAAGTAAGCAAATGCGATGCCAATTTGACCCTCCCTTACTTCGCATTTTGCGACGGATTAAAGTGTTTGCGCCAGGATCCAGCGCGTTTTTCGAACTCTACGCATGGAAATTAGTCGATTTATGCATTAAAAAGACCACTGAAATTTTTCACGATTTTTGAAAAAATTCAAAGGTTTCCCTTTGAAACTTTTTGGGCCCAAAAAGTGAAAGTCTCAAATCTGATGCTTTTTCGATATTTTCTTGTATATTTTGAGCAGAACATTCGATTGGCGCAGGCAGATTCCTCGTAAGTATGATATTTTAAATTTTATCCGGCTTTAAAGTAAGCAAATGCGATGCCAATTTGACCCTCCCTTACTTCGCATTTTGCGACGGATTAAAGTGTTTGCGCCAGGATCCAGCGCGTTTTTCGAACTCTACGCATCGAAATTAGTCGATTTATGCATTAAAAAGACCACTGAAATTTTCACGATTTTTGAAAAAATTCAAAGGTTAACCCCTTTGAAACTTTTTGGGCCCAAAAAGTGAAAGTCTCAAATCTGATGCTTTTTCGATATTTTCTTGTATATTTTGAGCAGAAAATTCGATTGGCGCAGGCAGATTCCTCGTAAGTATGATATTTTAAATTTTATCCGGCTTTAAAGTAAGCAAATGCGATGCCAATTTGACCCTCCCTTACTTCGCATTTTGCGACGGATTAAAGTGTTTGCGCCAGGATCCAGCGCGTTTTTCGAACTCTACGCATCGAAATTAGTCGATTTATGCATTAAAAAGACCACTGAAATTTTTCACGATTTTTGAAAAAATTCAAAGGTTAACCCCTTTGAAACTTTTTGGGCCCAAAAAGTGAAAGTCTCAAATCTGATGCTTTTTCGATATTTTCTTGTATATTTTGAGCAGAAAATTCGATTGGCGCAGGCAGATTCCTCGTAAGTATGATATTTTAAATTTTATCCGGCTTTAAAGTAAGCAAATGCGAGGCCAATTTGACCCTCCCTTACTTCGCATTTTGCGACGGATTAAAGTGTTTGCGCCAGGATCCAGCGCGTTTTTCGAACTCTACGCATCGAAATTAGTCGATTTATGCATTAAAAAGACCACTGAAATTTTTCACGATTTTTGAAAAAATTCAAAGGTTAACCCCTTTGAAACTTTTTGGGCCCAAAAAGTGAAAGTCTCAAATCTGATGCTTTTTCGATATTTTCTTGTATATTTTGAGCAGAAAATTCGATTGGCGCAGGCAGATTCCTCGTAAGTATGATATTTTAAATTTTATCCGGCTTTAAAGTAAGCAAATGCGATGCCAATTTGACCCTCCCTTACTTCGCATTTTGCGACGGATTAAAGTGTTTGCGCCAGGATCCAGCGCGTTTTTCGAACTCTACGCATCGAAATTAGTCGATTTATGCAATAAAAAGACCACTGAAATTTTTCACGATTTTTGAAAAAATTCAAAGGTTAACCCCTTTGAAACTTTTTGGGCCCAAAAAGTGAAAGTCTCAAATCTGATGCTTTTTCGATATTTTCTTGTATATTTTGAGCAGAAAATTCGATTGGCCCAGGCAGATTCCTCGTAAGTATGATATTTTAAATTTTATCCGGCTTTAAAGTAAGCAAATGCGATGCCAATTTGACCCTCCCTTACTTCGCATTTTGCGACGGATTAAAGTGTTTGCGCCAGGATCCAGCGCGTTTTTCGAACTCTACGCATCGAAATTAATCGATTTATGCATTAAAAAGACCACTGAAATTTTTCACGATTTTTGAAAAAATTCAAAGGTAACCCCTTTGAAACTTTTTGGGCCCAAAAAGTGAAAGTCTCAAATCTGATGCTTTTTCGATATTTTCTTGTATATTTTGAGCAGAAAATTCGATTGGCGCAGGCAGATTCCTCGTAAGTATGATATTTTAAATTTTATCCGGCTTTAAAGTAAGCAAATGCGATGCCAATTTGACCCTCCCTTACTTCGCATTTTGCGACGGATTAAAGTGTTTGCGCCAGAATCCAGCGCGTTTTTCGAACTCTACGCATCGAAATTAGTCGATTTATGCATTAAAAAGACCACTGAAATTTTTCACAATTTTTGAAAAAATTCAAAGGTTAACCCCTTTGAAACTTTTTGGGCCCAAAAAGTGAAAGTCTCAAATCTGATGCTTTTTCGATATTTTCTTGTATATTTTGAGCAGAAAATTCGATTGGCGCAGGCAGATTCCTCGTAAGTATGATATTTTAAATTTTATCCGGCTTTAAAGTAAGCAAATGCGATGCCAATTTGACCCTCCCTTACTTCGCATTTTGCGACGGATTAAAGTGTTTGCGCCAGGATCCAGCGCGTTTTTCGAACTCTACGCATCGAAATTAGTCAATTTATGCAATAAAAAGACCACTGAAATTTTTCACGATTTTTGAAAAAATGCAAAGGTTAACCCCTTTGAAACTTTTTGGGCCCAAAAAGTGAAAGTCTCAAATCTGATGCTTTTTCGATATTTTTTGTATATTTTGAGCAGAAAATTCGATTGGCGCAGGCAGATTCCTCGTAAGTATGATATTTTAAATTTTATCCGGCTTTAAAGTAAGCAAATGCGATGCCAATTTGACCCTCCCTTACTTCGCATTTTGCGACGGATTAAAGTGTTTGCGCCAGGATCCAGCGCGTTTTTCAAACTCTACGCATCGAAATTAGTCGATTTATGCATTAAAAAGACTACTGAAATTTTTCACGATTTTTGAAAAAATTCAAAGGTTAACCCCTTTGAAACTTTTTGGGCCCAAAAAGTGAAAGTCTCAAATCTGATGCTTTTTCGATATTTTCTTGTATATTTTGAGCAGAAAATTCGATTGGCGCAGGCAGATTCCTCGTAAGTATGATATTTTAAATTTTATCCGGCTTTAAAGTAAGCAAATGCGATGCCAATTTGACCCTCCTTTACTTCGCATTTTGCGACGGATTAAAGTGTTTGCGCCAGGATCCAGCGCGTTTTTCGAACTCTACGCATCGAAATTAGTCGATTTATGCATTAAAAAGACCACTGAAATTTTTCACGATTTTTGAAAAAATTCAAAGGTTAACCCCTTTGAAACTTTTTGGGCCCAAAAAGTGAAAGTCTCCAATCTGATGCTTTTTCGATATTTTCTTGTATATTTTGAGCAGAAAATTCGATTGGCGCAGGCAGATTCCTCGTAAGTATGATATTTTAAATTTTATCCGGCTTTAAAATAAGCAAATGCGATGCCAATTTGACCCTCCCTTACTTCGCATTTTGCGACGGATTAAAGTGTTTGCGCCAGGATCCAGCGCGTTTTTCGAACTCTACGTATCGAAATTAGTCGATTTATGCATTAAAAAGACCACTGAAATTTTTCACGATTTTTGAAAAAATTCAAAGGTTAACCCCTTTGAAACTTTTTGGGCCCAAAAAGTGAAAGTCTCAAATCTGATGCTTTTTCGATATTTTCTTGTATATTTTGAGCAGAAAATTCGATTGGCGCAGGCAGATTCCTCGTAAGTATGATATTTTAAATTTTATCCGGCTTTAAAGTAAGCAAATGCGATGGCAATTTGACCCTCCCTTACTTCGCATTTTGCGACGGATTAAAGTGTTTGCGCCAGGATCCAGCGCGTTTTTCGAACTCTACGCATCGAAATTAGTCGATTTATGCATTAAAAAGACCACTGAAATTTTTCACGATTTTTGAAAAAATTCAAAGGTTAACCCCTTTGAAACTTTTTGGGCCCAAAAAGTGAAAGTTTCAAATCTGATGCTTTTTCGATATTTTCTTGTATATTTTGAGCAGAAAATTCGATTGGCGCAGGCAGATTCCTCGTAAGTATGATATTTTAAATTTTATCCGGCTTTAAAATAAGCAAATGCGATGCCAATTTGACCCTCCCTTACTTCGCATTTTGCGACGGATTAAAGTGTTTGCGCCAGGATCCAGCGCGTTTTTCGAACTCTACGCATCGAAATTAGGCGATTTATGCATTAAAAAGACCACTGAAATTTTTCACGATTGTTGAAAAAATTCAAAGGTTAACCCCTTTGAAACTTTTTGGGCCCAAAAAGTGAAAGTCTCAAATCTGATGCTTTTTCGATATTTTCTTGTATATTTTGAGCAGAAAATTCGATTGGCGCAGGCAGATTCCTCGTAAGTATGATATTTTAAATTTTATCCGGCTTTAAAGTAAGCAAATGCGATGCCAATTTGACCCTCCCTTACTTCGCATTTTGCGACGGATTAAAGTGTTTGCGCCAGGATCCAGCGCGTTTTTCGAACTCTACGCATCGAAATTAGTCGATTTATGCATTAAAAAGACCACTGAAATTTTTCACGATTTTTGAAAAAATTCAAAGGTTAACCCCTTTGAAACTTTTTGGGCCCAAAAAGTGAAAGTTTCAAATCTGATGCTTTTTCGATATTTTCTTGTATATTTTGAGCAGAAAATTCGATTGGCGCAGGCAGATTCCTCGTAAGTATGATATTTTAAATTTTATCCGGCTTTAAAATAAGCAAATGCGATGCCAATTTGACCCTCCCTTACTTCGCATTTTGCGACGGATTAAAGTGTTTGCGCCAGGATCCAGCGCGTTTTTCGAACTCTACGCATCGAAATTAGGCGATTTATGCATTAAAAAGACCACTGAAATTTTTCACGATTGTTGAAAAAATTCAAAGGTTAACCCCTTTGAAACTTTTTGGGCCCAAAAAGTGAAAGTCTCAAATCTGATGCTTTTTCGATATTTTCTTGTATATTTTGAGCAGAAAATTCGATTGGCGCAGGCAGATTCCTCGTAAGTATGATATTTTAAATTTTATCCGGCTTTAAAGTAAGCAAATGCGATGCCAATTTGACCCTCCCTTACTTCGCATTTTGCGACGGATTAAAGTGTTTGCGCCAGGATCCAGCGCGTTTTTCGAACTCTACGCATCGAAATTAGTAGATTTATGCATTAAAAAGACCACTGAAATTTTTCACGATTTTTGAAAAAATTCAAAGGTTAACCCCTTTGAAACTTTTTGGGCCCAAAAAGTGAAAGTCTCAAATCTGATGCTTTTTCGATATTTTCTTGTATATTTTGAGCAGAAAATTCGATTGGCGCAGGCAGATTCCTCGTAAGTATGATATTTTAAATTTTATCCGGCTTTAAAGTAAGCAAATGCGAGGCCAATTTGATCCTCCCTTACTTCGCATTTTGCGACGGATTAAAGTGTTTGCGCCAGGATCCAGCGCGTTTTTCGAACTCTACGCATCGAAATTAGTCGATTTATGCATTAAAAAGACCACTGAAATTTTTCACGATTTTTGAAAAAATTCAAAGGTTAACCCCTTTGAAACTTTTTGGGCCCAAAAAGTGAAAGTCTCAAATCTGATGCTTTTTCGATATTTTCTTGTATATTTTGAGCAGAAAATTCGATTGGCGCAGGCAGATTCCTCGTAAGTATGATATTTTAAAATTTATCCGGCTTTAAGGTAAGCAAATGCGATGCCAATTTGAGCCTCCCTTACTTCGCATTTTGCGACGGATTAAAGTGTTTGCGCCAGGATCCAGCGCGTTTTTCGAACTCTACGCATCGAAATTAGGCGATTTATGCATTAAAAAGACCACTGAAATTTTTCACGATTGTTGAAAAAATTCAAAGGTTAACCCCTTTGAAACTTTTTGGGCCCAAAAAGTGAAAGTCTCAAATCTGATGCTTTTTCGATATTTTCTTGTATATTTTGAGCAGAAAATTCGATTGGCGCAGGCAGATTCCTCGTAAGTATGATATTTTAAATTTTATCCGGCTTTAAAGTAAGCAAATGCGATGCCAATTTGACCCTCCCTTACTTCGCATTTTGCGACGGATTAAAGTGTTTGCGCCAGGATCCAGCGCGTTTTTCGAACTCTACGCATCGAAATTAGTCGATTTATGCATTAAAAAGACCACTGAAATTTTTCACGATTTTTGAAAAAATTCAAAGGTTAACCCCTTTGAAACTTTTTGGGCCCAAAAAGTGAAAGTCTCAAATCTGATGCTTTTTCGATATTTTCTTGTATATTTTGAGCAGAAAATTCGATTGGCGCAGGCAGATTCCTCGTAAGTATGATATTTTAAATTTTATCCGGCTTTAAAGTAAGCAAATGCGAGGCCAATTTGACCCTCCCTTACTTCGCATTTTGCGACGGATTAAAGTGTTTGTGCCAGGATCCAGCGCGTTTTTCGAACTCTACGCATCGAAATTAGTCGATTTATGCATTAAAAAGACCACTGAAATTTTTCACGATTTTTGAAAAAATTCAAAGGTTAACCCCTTTGAAACTTTTTGGGCCCAAAAAGTGAAAGTCTCAAATCTGATGCTTTTTCGATATTTTCTTGTATATTTTGAGCAGAAAATTCGATTGGCGCAGGCAGATTCCTCGTAAGTATGATATTTTAAATTTTATCCGGCTTTAAAGTAAGCAAATGCGATGCCAATTTGACCCTCCCTTACTTCGCATTTTGCGACGGATTAAAGTGTTTGCGCCAGGATCCAGCGCGTTTTTCGAACTCTACGCATCGAAATTAGTCGATTTATGCATTAAAAAGACCACTGAAATTTTTCACGATTTTTGAAAAAATTCAAAGGTTAACCCCTTTGAAACTTTTTGGGCCCAAAAAGTGAAAGTCTCAAATCTGATGCTTTTTCGATATTTTCTTGTATATTTTGAGCAGAAAATTCGATTGGCGCAGGCAGATTCCTCGTAAGTATGATATTTTAAATTTTATCCGGCTTTAAAGTAAGCAAATGCGAGGCCAATTTGACCCTCCCTTACTTCGCATTTTGCGACGGATTAAAGTGTTTGCGCCAGGATCCAGCGCGTTTTTCGAACTCTACGCATCGAAATTAGTCGATTTATGCATTAAAAAGACCACTGAAATTTTTCACGATTTTTGAAAAAATTCAAAGGTTAACCCCTTTGAAACTTTTTGGGCCCAAAAAGTGAAAGTTTCAAATCTGTTGCTTTTTCGATATTTTCTTGTATATTTTGAGCAGAAAATTCGATTGGCGCAGGCAGATTCCTCGTAAGTATGATATTTTAAATTTTATCCGGCTTTAAAATAAGCAAATGCGATGCCAATTTGACCCTCCCTTACTTCGCATTTTGCGACGGATTAAAGTGTTTGCGCCAGGATCCAGCGCGTTTTTCGAACTCTACGCATCGAAATTAGGCGATTTATGCATTAAAAAGACCACTGAAATTTTTCACGATTGTTGAAAAAATTCAAAGGTTAACCCCTTTGAAACTTTTTGGGCCCAAAAAGTGAAAGTTTCAAATCTGTTGCTTTTTCGATATTTTCTTGTATATTTTGAGCAGAAAATTCGATTGGCGCAGGCAGATTCCTCGTAAGTATGATATTTTAAATTTTATCCGGCTTTAAAGTAAGCAAATGCGATGCCAATTTGACCCTCCCTTACTTCGCATTTTGCGACGGATTAAAGTGTTTGCGCCAGGATCCAGCGCGTTTTTCGAACTCTACGTATCGAAATTAGTCGATTTATGCATTAAAAAGACCACTGAAATTTTTCACGATTTTTGAAAAAATTCAAAGGTTAACCCCTTTGAAACTTTTTGGGCCCAAAAAGTGAAAGTCTCAAATCTGATGCTTTTTCGATATTTTCTTGTATATTTTGAGCAGAAAATTCGATTGGCGCAGGCAGATTCCTCGTAAGTATGATATTTTAAATTTTATCCGGCTTTAAAATAAGCAAATGCGATGCCAATTTGACCCTCCCTTACTTCGCATTTTGCGACGGATTAAAGTGTTTGCGCCAGGATCCAGCGCGTTTTTCGAACTCTACGCATCGAAATTAGGCGATTTATGCATTAAAAAGACCACTGAAATTTTTCACGATTGTTGAAAAAATTCAAAGGTTAACCCCTTTGAAACTTTTTGGGCCCAAAAAGTGAAAGTTTCAAATCTGTTGCTTTTTCGATATTTTCTTGTATATTTTGAGCAGAAAATTCGATTGGCGCAGGCAGATTCCTCGTAAGTATGATATTTTAAATTTTATCCGGCTTTAAAGTAAGCAAATGCGATGCCAATTTGACCCTCCCTTACTTCGCATTTTGCGACGGATTAAAGTGTTTGCACCAGGATCCAGCGCGTTTTTCGAACTCTACGTATCGAAATTAGTCGATTTATGCATTAAAAAGACCACTGAAATTTTTCACGATTTTTGAAAAAATTCAAAGGTTAACCCCTTTGAAACTTTTTGGGCCCAAAAAGTGAAAGTCTCAAATCTGATGCTTTTTCGATATTTTCTTGTATATTTTGAGCAGAAAATTCGATTGGCGCAGGCAGATTCCTCGTAAGTATGATATTTTAAATTTTATCCGGCTTTAAAGTAAGCAAATGCGATGCCAATTTGACCCTCCCTTACTTCGCATTTTGCGACGGATTAAAGTGTTTGCGCCAGGATCCAGCGCGTTTTTCGAACTCTACGCATCGAAATTAGTCGATTTATGCATTAAAAAGACCACTGAAATTTTTCACGATTTTTGAAAAAATTCAAAGGTTAACCCCTTTGAAACTTTTTGGGCCCAAAAAGTGAAAGTTTCAAATCTGATGCTTTTTCGATATTTTCTTGTATATTTTGAGCAGAAAATTCGATTGGCGCAGGCAGATTCCTCGTAAGTATGATATTTTAAATTTTATCCGGCTTTAAAGTAAGCAAATGCGATGCCAATTTGACCCTCCCTTACTTCGCATTTTGCGACGGATTAAAGTGTTTGCGCCAGGATCCAGCGCGTTTTTCGAACTCTACGCATCGAAATTAGTCGATTTATGCATTAAAAAGACCACTGAAATTTTTCACGATTTTTGAAAAAATTCAAAGGTTAACCCCTTTGAAATTTTTTGGGCCCAAAAAGTGAAAGTCTCAAATCTGATGCTTTTTCGATAGTTTCTTGTATATTTTGAGCAGAAAATTCGATTGGCGCAGGCAGATTCCTCGTAAGTATGATATTTTAAATTTTATCCGGCTTTAAAGTAAGCAAATGCGATGCCAATTTGACCCTCCCTTACTTCGCATTTTGCGACGGATTAAAGTGTTTGCGCCAGGATCCAGCGCGTTTTTCGAACTCTACGCATCGAAATTAGTCGATTTATGCATTAAAAAGACCACTGAAATTTTTCACGATTTTTGAAAAAATTCAAAGGTTAACCCCTTTGAAATTTTTTGGGCCCAAAAAGTGAAAGTCTCAAATCTGATGCTTTTTCGATATTTTCTTGTATATTTTGAGCAGAAAATTCAATTGGCGCAGGCAGATTCCTCGTAAGTATGATATTTTAAATTTTATCCGGCTTTAAAGTAAGCAAATGCGATGCCAATTTGACCTTCCCTTACTTCGCATTTTGCGACTGATTAAAGTGTTTGCGCCAGGATCCATTGCGTTTTTCGAACTCTACGCATCGAAATTAGTCGATTTATGCATTAAAAAGACCACTGAAATTTTTCACGATTTTTGAAAAAATTCAAAGGTTAACCCCTTTGAAACTTTTTGGGCCCAAAAAGTGAAAGTCTCAAATCTGATGCTTTTTCGATATTTTCTTGTATATTTTGAGCAGAAAATTCGATTGGCGCAGGCAGATTCCTCGTAAGTATGATATTTAAAATTTTATCCGGCTTTAAAGTAAGCAAATGCGATGCCAATTTGACCCTCCCTTACTTCGCATCTTGCGACGGATTAAAGTGTTTGCGCCATGATCCATTGCGTTTTTCGAACTCTACGCATCGAAATTAGTCGATTTATGCATTAAAAAGACCACTGAAATTTTTCACGATTTTTGAAAAAATTCAAAGGTTAACCCCTTTGAAATTTTTTGGGCCCAAAAAGTGAAAGTCTCAAATCTGATGCTTTTTCGATATTTTTTGTATATTTTGAGCAGAAACTTCGATTGGCGCAGGCAGATTCCTCGTAAGTATGATATTTTAAATTTTATCCGGCTTTAAAGTAAGCAAATGCGATGCCAATTTGACCCTCCCTTACTTCGCATTTTGCGACGGATTAAAGTGTTTGCGCCAGGATCCAGCGCGTTTTTCGAACTCTACGCATCGAAATTAGTCGATTTATGCATTAAAAAGACCACTGAAATTTTTCACGATTTTTGAAAAAATTCAAAGGTTAACCCCTTTGAAATTTTTTGGGCCCAAAAAGTGAAAGTCTCAAATCTGATGCTTTTTCGATATTTTCTTGTATATTTTGAGCAGAAAATTCAATTGGCGCAGGCAGATTCCTCGTAAGTATGATATTTTAAATTTTATCCGGCTTTAAAGTAAGCAAATGCGATGCCAATTTGACCTTCCCTTACTTCGCATTTTGCGACTGATTAAAGTGTTTGCGCCAGGATCCATTGCGTTTTTCGAACTCTACGCATCGAAATTAGTCGATTTATGCATTAAAAAGACCACTGAAATTTTTCACGATTTTTGAAAAAATTCAAAGGTTAACCCCTTTGAAACTTTTTGGGCCCATAAAGTGAAAGTCTCAAATCTGATGCTTTTTCGATATTTTCTTGTATATTTTGAGCAGAAAATTCGATTGGCGGAGGCAGATTCCTCGTAAGTATGATACCCCTTTGAAACTTTTTGGGCCCAAAAAGTGAAAGTCTCAAATCTAATGCTTTTTGGATATTTTCTTGTATATTTTGAGCAGAAAATTCGATTGGCGCAGGCAGATTCCTCGTAAGTATGATATTTTAAATTTTATCCGGCTTTAAAGTAAGCAAATGCGATGCCAATTTGACCCTCCCTTACTTCGCATTTTGCGACGGATTAAAGTGTTTGCGACAGGATCCATTGCGTTTTTCGAACTCTACGCATCGAAATTAGTCGATTTATGCATTAAAAAGACCACTGAAATTTTTCACGATTTTTGAAAAAATTCAAAAGTTAACCCCTTTGAAACTTTTTGGGCTCAAAAAGTGAAAGTCTCAAATCTGATGCTTTTTCGATATTTTCTGGTATATTTTGAGCAGAACATTCGATTGGCGCAGGCAGATTCCTCGTAAGTATGATATTTTAAATTTTATCTGGGTTTAAAGTAAGCATGTTAAGAGCCCATAAATCAAAAGAGTATTTACAATTTCTCCCGCGCTTTATGTTTTCTTGCTGTAGAAATTAAAAAATCTTAAATTTTCTGTCAATTTTTGCTGTCAAAATATTAGGAGCGCATAAAACAAAAGAGTAATTACAATATCTCCCGCTTTTTATGTTTGTCTGCTTTAAAAATTTAATTAAATAATCTTGAAATAAACAAGTTAATAAAACGTTTAATAATAATGTTTTTATTGAGCTATAATTTAATGAGAATAATTTAATATTCTGACGAAGACGTGTACCAAACGTTGAAAGCTCAATAAAAACATTATTATTAAACGTTTTATTAACTTGTTTATTTCAAGATTATTTAATTATATTTCACAAGTTAAAAAATTAATTTATTAAATATTTTAAAAATTTAGAAAATCAAAAATTTTCTGTCAATTTTTGCTGTCAAAATATTAAGAGCGCAAAAATTAAAAGAGTAATTATAATTTCTCCTGCGCTTTATGTTTTCCTGCTTTAAAAAGTTAAAAAATCTTAAATTTTCTGTCAATTTTTGCTGTCGAAATATTAGGAGCGCATAAATCAAAGGAGTGTTTACAATTTCACCTGCTGTTTATGTTTTCCTGCTTTAAAATTTAAAAAAAAAAACAAAAATTTTCTGTCAATATTTTGCTGTCAAAATATTAGGAGCGGATAAATCAAAAGAGTAATTACAATTTCTCAGGCTATTTATGTTTTCCTGCATTAAAAAGTTTAAAAAATCTTAACTTTTTTGTCAATTTTTGCTATTAAAATATTACGAATGCATAAATCGTAAGAGTAATTACAATTTCTCCCAAGCTCTATATTTTCCTGCTCTAAAAAGTTAAAAATTCTTAATTTTTATGGCAATTTTTGCTGTTAAAATATTAGGAGCGCATATATCAAAAGAGTAATCACAATGTCTCACGCTTTTTGTGTATAATTATCTGCTTTAAAAATTTAGAATACTAAAATTTGCTGTCAACTTTGCTGTCAAATAATTAGAAGCGCATAAATCAAAAGAGTAATTACAATTTATCCCGCGGCTAATGTATTTCTGCTTTAAAAATTTAAAAAATCTTAAATTTTCTGTAAATATTTGCTGTAAAATTATTAGGAGCGCATAAATCAAAAGAGTAATTACATTTTCTACCGCGCTTTATGATTTCCTGCTTTAAAAATTGAGAAAATCTTTAATTCTGTTGTCAAAATATTAGGAGCGCATAAATCAAAACAGAAATTACAATTTTTCCCGTTGTTTATGTTTTCCTGCTTTAAAAATTAAAAAAATCTTATAATTTCTATCAATTTTTGCTGTCAAAATATTAAGAGCGTATAAATCAAAAGAGTAATTACAATTTCTTTCGCTGTTTATGTTTTCCTGCTTTAAAAAGTTAAAAAATCTTAAATTTTCTGTCAATTTTGCTGTCAAAATATTAGGAACGCATAAATCAAAAGAGTAATTACAATTACTCCCGCTTTTTGTGTTTTTCTGCTTTAAAATATAAGAAAAAGAAAAATTTTCTGTCAATTTTTGCTGTCAAAATATTAGGAGCGCATAAATCAAAAAAGTAATTACAATTTCTTCCGCTGTTTATGTTTTCCTGCTTTAAAAATTGAGAAAAATTTAAATTTTACTGTCAAAATATTAGGAACGCATAAATCAAAAAAGTAATTACAATTTCTTCCGCTGTTTATGTTTTCCTGCTTTAAAAATTGAGAAAAATTTAAATTTTACTGTCAAAATATTAGGAGCGCATAAATCAAAAGAGTAATTATAATTTCTCCCGTGCTTTATGGTTTCCTGGTTTAAAAAGTTAAAAAATCTCAATTTTTCTGTCCATTTTTGCTGTCATAATATTGGGAGCGCATAAATTAAAAGAGTAATTAGAATTTCTCACGCACTTTATGTTTTCCTGTTCAAAAATAAAAAAAATATAGGTATAAATTCTATCAATTTTTGCTGTCAAAATATTAGAAGCGCATAAATGATAACAGTAATTACAATTTCTCGCGCGCTCTATGTTTTCCTGCTTTAAAAATAAAAAAAAAACATAAATTCTATCAATTTTTGCTGTCAAAATATTAGGAGCGCATAAATCAAATAGTTATTAATTATATAAGGGGATTAAGGAGCCTCTAATCCACGAGGAAAAATGGGCACTCGAGGTGCAGCCGAGAGTCACATTTTTTCGAGAGGATTATAGGCTTGTTAATTCCCGAATGTAATTCAACGTTTTATCCACGATCATGGCCAAAACCACAAGAAAAATTTTGGTTTTGAGAAACGTCAGATTTGACAAATTGATTTTGACCAATACCTACTGATTTTGAGCTAAAAACTAATCCACTATAGTGTATTATGAATTCTAATCCACTAGTGTATTAAAAGGCCTCTAATCCACGGAAAACGGACGTATACGTCTGTTGCGTTATTCAATGAGTCAAAATTTGCGTTTTATGATAACAATTTATTGTGAACATATAAGTACAAAGCATTGTTTTGTGAATTTCAATATAAGTTACAATTTCATATTTCACACTTTGTCTTCCATCATCTCACCGAAATTTCTAACTGTCCTCTCTACGATCCGGATTATGAAATCTGCTATCCTATCCGGGAATGCATTCATCTGGAATTATAAATACAAATTACAATCCTATTTTATTTATACCCAATACACAAATCGACCTTTTCCGCCAAAGATAAAACCACGCATATAAATTTGCTACGCCAACTACCTCCAACTTTGGATTACCCACATTTCCCGGTGCTACCCCTAATCAGAGATGTTTATATAAGAGGCCTTCTTATATAAACATCTCTGCCCTTAATAGGTTTACCTTTTCAACCCAAACACTTTTTCGTCGCTCAAACTAAGCTTTTATAACAACTTGTTCAACTGAAATTGTGTTTTGAACTCTCGCCGGACAAAACTAATCATATTCCGCCGGTGTTCTGTCGACCCTCCACTACTACTTATTTTGGAAATTAACAATACCTTACAATTAAAAATAACAACTTTCAAAACATAGTAGAAGCATTTACAAATAATTTTAAAGATACCACCGCCAAATTTTAAAGTGTTATCTTCCCAGGTGTCCTAGAGGACTTTGAAAAATAAAAATAATAGTTATTCTTATTTTTTCCAGCCATTCGAAAATCGTCCGAAATATGCTTTTGAAATTTGGCGGTATAATTTTTGTAATTACATAATTTGAAAAGCCACCCGATATTCGTTTAAAAATTATTATTTAAATTCAGAGGTATAACATTAATTTACAAAAAAATGAATTTAGACGATAAGGCTGCTTTTGAGACTGGGGTTTTGCTGCGTTTCACAAGAAATAAGTCATCTTAAAGCGGATCGTCGAACATCACATGAATGATGTTACGCAACTGGGATCCAATCCACCCTGCAAAAATTTTAGAAAACGTCGGTTTACATTTTTGTTTTGCAAACTAGCCATGTTAACAAAAATTAATGTCTTTAAATTGTGTTAACAGACAGTTTAGATCTTAATGCGCTGTTTTCTCAAATTTTTGCAATCCGGATTGGATCCCTGTCACGTAACACGTAACAGTTTCGACTTGGCAACTGAGCTGTTTTTATTGGCTTCTAAAGAAATAGCCGGCCCGTGACGTCAGCGGCCGGTCCTTTAACAATTATTTTCCTAACTTAGACGTACTCAAAAAATTTTGAAAAAAATTGTGAATGCTCGGTTTGACCTACATTTTCAAATAAAAAAAGAAAAAGAAATAGTGAATTCCGGCGTAATTCTGATAGTCGCAAAATACAATTCCACATTCTACGGGCTTACGTAGAATCACTTGGTGCATTGAAACTAATTTCAGCCTGTAGCAAACTTCTACAAAAAAGTTACAAATTTATTTAATTTTCAAAGATGAAATGCGATACCTCCCCAACTCTACGAGATTTTAAAATGTAGAAACGTCACATTTTGAAAGTTAAAATAATAAGTAGCGCCTCTTACGTCAACTATCCGAAAAAAAAATACTTAGCCAAAAAACTTACCTTATTTCTAATTTTTTCTGTCCCGGATAACAACTGTGGAAGTAGATACCTTTGTCTTTTTTCAAGGTTTGACGTTAGATGGTAGCGCCTTAAAGAAAATAATTTTAAATTGAAGTGCTTGTAGCTAAACTTTGAAAAATTAAAATACATGTAATTACAATACATTAACCATTAGTTTAAAAACATAAATGTCGCAAACCTTTTTATATCCAGTTGGTTGTTAAACCGTTATTAAAGCTTCAAACTGAATTTTCATCTGTAAACATCATTGATAATTTTCACCTTTACTACTTTAACAAATCCATCCCTCGTGTTTACTTTCAGCTGGCTTTTATTGAAAACCCAGAAAATAAAAAAAATTATAAGAAATAATTTAATGTTTTTAAAAAAATTTGCAATAATTAGATATAACATTTTTTGAAAAATTTAAAATTTTTTTATTTTGAAAAATCAATCGCAATACTCCACGCAAGAGCAAGAATTAGTAAACCCAAAAGCTACTAAATTAAAAAATTGATAGCGATTCTTCTACTATACATGTACATAAATTTGAGAATAACATAATAATGAAGTTTCAAAAATTAATAACTCCAAAACTAATAACAAGCCTATATTAACATTTGTAGGTCTTATTAACTAAGCAACTCCCTACATCATATTGTATTTTTGGATAAAAATAGAAGTAAATTTTGTCAGAAAAGCGACTCTCATGTTTTTCAAAAAATTAGCGATACGGACGATATGTTTCAAAAATCCTTCAAAATAAATCTTCCTTAATAATAAAAATAAATTTCCAACTTACAAAAAATAATCTAACTGCGGCCACGTTTGACCAAAAACCTCCTTAAAACAAAATTCGCATCAATATTCAAAAAAATAACAATTTTAAATCTATTTCGCACAAATTATACTCAAAATTTACGGAGCCAAAAATTACAACACAAATGCCGTCAACACAATGCGCCGTGACGTAATACATAAACACTCCCTATATAAAATTTTGATTTTTAAATGCCATTTTCTCGAAAACTAATGATTCTCAGAAAATTTTTCTCTTTCCTATGTGTAAAAAAGTTCAAATTGTGAGCCCGATTAACTGACAGTAAGCAACATTTTTCATCAAAATCACTTCAGAAGTTAAAAAGCTCGGCTTGCTTAAGTGCACTTTAAAATATGTAAAAAATGATTTACATCCGCTAAAGTAGAATTTTTTTAAAAACAAACCTTAAAAAATACTTTTTTATCGGACGCTAAACATGTTAATTTTTATAAAATTTTTCTTTCATAGAGTTGCACTTTGTGCAACCACCCGGCGCCTTCAGTTTTGCCGCTCGGGGAATGTCCGGTTTGCCCCCCCCCTTAGATCGGGCCCTGTAAGTATGTATATTGTACAAGAGCATCTAACGAGATTGCCGATCATTTTGATATAAGTTATAAACAAGTATTAATCTTCTTTTAATACACCATTCTAATGCCAACGATTTAAAATAATGAATACCTATCAATTTTTTGAATAATTATAAGACAAGGTCATTTTGCTAATACCAATTGAAGCATACGGTTTTATTAATTTGTGTATTTGTTTATCGTAAGAACATCCAACCGAAAAGTATGATAATTCTTGTAATATGAATTCTTCAAAAACTTTCAGTTCTACCACGTAAGTCGCACCAGTTTTATATCAATAAATATAATAAGTAATATAAATATTTAAAAAAAATAGGATTATTAGATAAAGTTTGCATTATACATAAATAAATATATGTCGGGGGTTGTGATCATAGATACTTCAATCGGTGGGTACTTTTTTTAATTTTAAGTTATGTATACTTTTAAAATATCAGCGAAAATTTTTTATTTTGAAAAAATATAAAAACAAAATTGCGATGATGTGGTTATTAAAATAATCATGTTCAAATAATTGATATGTGCTATTTCGTTGTTATTAATTAAATCAATTGTATGGAATTCCGTAGCGAATCCTATTATTGTTAACGTCAATTTTACATTATGTAGTAGGTACATAATATGTAATTATTACAGGTAATCGTTAAATGTTAAAAATGGAAAATTTTTGTGGCAATTTCCATGAAAAATATCATTTCTTATTTATTGTTTTATTATATAAATTAATATACCGAAAGGGGAAGTCCTAACATTATAAAAAATATTAGCTTATTAAAAATAGATTTACCCAATACAATAATAAAACTTGGTATGAAAAAAGTGTTCATAATAATTTTTGTCGTCTTCAATTATTTATTGAAATTTTTAGAGAAACTGTCGCAAATATTGAAAAAAATTCTCAAGGACCGACTTCCGCTAAACCGAAGAAAAAATTTCAATTTTACCTCTACAGTGCCGTTATTGTTGGTAAAAATAACTATTAAATTTATTAATTTAGTCTAATCGAATTATTTTAGTGAACATAATATCGTTCGCAGTAGGAATATCTTTAACGTGGTCGTCGCCAGTACTTCCGCAACTAAACGGAGATGTTAAACTCGATGACATTCCAACGACCAGATTTCTAACAAAAGACGAAGAGTCGTGGATGGGTTCCCTATTAACATTGGGTGCCACGTGCGGCCCCTTCATCGCCGGTATTCTATCCGATTTAATTGGACGGAAGCACACCCTAATCGCTTGTGGTGGTTTATTGTACCTGATATCCTTCCTTATTTTAGCATTTGCCGAAAAAATTATTCTCTTTCACATTGCTCGATTCATGGGTGGATTCGCGATGGGAAGTGTCTTTTGCGTTCTTCCAAATTATGTTAGCGAAATCTCACAAACGCACAACAGAGGAGCTCTTGGCAGCATCATGAATGTTTTTTTGACACTGGGTTTATTTTTCTCCTACGTGACTGGGCCTTTTATGTCCATCATGGTATTTAGTTTGATCTGTGCAATTTTTCCCGCTTTATTTTTATTGTTGTTCCTGTTGTATCCCGAAACACCGTATCACTTGATACAAAAACGTCAATACGTTAATGCCAAAAAGTCTTTGGAAAAGTTACGTTCCAGCGAAAAGGATAGCGTTGACGTTGAATTTCAAGAAATAATCAAAACCGTAGAAGAAAAACTCTTGGCTAAGATAAACATTTTGTATCTTTTTAAATCAAAGAAACTGATTAAAGCGTTAAGTTTTTCGCTCGCGTTGGGTTTATTTCAGCAGTTATCCGGAATTAATGTGGTGCTATTTTACACTCAAACAATTTTTGAATCCACAGAAAGTGGAATTTCTCCTTCGGTAGCTTCGATTATAATTGGAGGAGCTCAACTGATTCCAAGCACAATCACGTATTTCGTTGTAGACAGAGCGGGAAGAAGAATTACACTCTTGTGTTCCGCTTTTGGAATGATAATTTCGCAAGCTCCTTTAGGTGTTTACTTTTATTTAAAAGACGAAGACTATAACGTGGACAACATTAAGTGGTTGCCTATTACGGCGTTAGTTGTTTACATCGTTAGTTTTCGTTTCGGATTTGGCCCGCTTCCGTGGACAATAATGGCGGAATTATTTCCTCCAAACGTAAAATCGGTGGCCTCGCTATTGACGACTTCGTTTTGTTTTCTTTTAGGGTTTTTCGTTACGAGATATTTCCAACCCATAACTGAACACATAGGAATGGCCGGAGGATTTTGGATGTTTACGGGATTTTGCTTTTTGGCCATACTATTCGTGTATTTTTGTTTACCCGAAACTAAAAAGAAGAGCTTTCAAGAAATAAATGCCATTTTATATGGCAAAAAAGTACAAATTTCAGAAGTTATTTAAGTTGAATACAAAATAATGTAGTTTAATTATAATTTTAATAAATTAAATTAGTACCTAAATATTATTGCTTCGACGAAAAACACTAAAAATGTGTAAGAAGTAAAGATATGTAAGTATTGCTGTGATATTCCCTCTGATTTCAAGGGTTGAAACCTATTTAATAATGAAAAAGCTTAATATTTTTAAACAAGGTGGAACTCAGATAACCACAGTTCTAAGAATTCTATACAGCTACTTTTTCGAATCAATTGTATAATTGTGTTTTTTTGTTGGTAAATCACAAATTTTACATAAAAGAAAAAGTTTGAAAATTATTTTGAAAGATGCAAACATAAGACTTCATAACATACTTCGTATATAGAAGCTTAATATGTAAATGTAAAATAAGTTAGTAAAACTAGAAGATACAAGTTAAAGAAAAAAAATTGCTATAAAATTAATTATTATTAAAATTTAAAGATTAACATTATTTATGAATTTTAAATATTGTCTATATATTAAATATAGAGTCAGCTGTGTTTTCCATAAAATTATAGAAATAAATTTTGATTTAACTGCATAAAAACAGATCTTCACAGCAACCAGCGGTTTGTGGTATTTTTACCGATTGCTTTTTCAAATTTTTTTTTTTTTTTAAGTAGATATACATTGAAATAAACATTTTCGTTAAAAAAATCTGTTCTATATTCATTTTATTTTTTGAGTTATCATGTCTGTTATGGAATTTTACGAAGCTGGAAATTCAGCAAAAAACATAATTCAAAGTCTTCGTTTTCTACGTTCAACAGTCTTCAAAGCGATACAAGAAAACCGGGAGTTAGGTAATTCCTAGGACGTCCGCGTAGAGTCAATACTCCACAGCTCCGCAACATCATCAAATGTCGGATTCACCAAAATCCGAAAATCAAGATGCATCATGTAACCAAAAGTTTTCAAGTAAACCTGTAAACCGCAAAGTAGTTCAAAAAATAGTCGAAGAAGACCTTAATAACTATCTGTGCAATCTCGAAAAAGCCCATCTTTACTGTTACTGAAGCGGTTGGGGGCAAAAATTTAAAAATATTATTTTTACCGGTGAGAAGCTCTTTGCAATTGAACAATGCTACATTTGTCAAAACGACCGTATTTGGTTAAAAAATCTGTTTTGGTTTGGGCTAAATTTACCTCTGTGAAAAAGAAAAAAAAAGCCGTAAAATTTTCCAAAAAATAGTTCTTTCCTGGACTTGTGAGCATATCCAAATAATGATTGGACCTTCCAACAAAATTCTGCTCCGGCTCACAAAGCGACATTGACTCAATAATGAATTCGAAAGAAAGTTCCCGATTTAATCGACGTCATGCATTGGCCATCGTATTCTCCGGACCGTAAGCCTACGTCATACCATATAAAAAGTTGAAGTCAATACGTATTTCCATTGTGAAGATCTAGGATAAAATGTCTTTAGAAGTGCTTCGAACTGCTGCCGATAATATCAGTAAACGATTCAAGTTACGTATGGATGTTCGTAGATGCTATTTTAAAAATTTGTAATTTTTCTATAAAACAAACGTGTTATTTCCAAGTCTATAAAATTTTCAAATGATTTGATTGGAATTCTTTAGAAATAATTGGAATTTAATCAGTCTCCGTATTTTATTGTCACTCGGTACATGACTCAGTGACTGATTCACTAGTTAGTTATATTCGACCCCTTCTAGACCACATAGTAAGTAGAAAAATCTAGGATTTTAAAAATTATTATTTTTATTTAATAAATTAAGAATAAATCTCTTAAAATAAGTGCTGCGGGGTAACCGTCGACCGGTCGCGTTATTTTGCTCTTATGCTGAAATATTTACATTATCATTAACTGTGTAAATTTTACACATATTCAAGCGGCGAAGTGTTACATGCAAAAATACTAAAAATTTTATATTTGCAACTAAACAATCAAAACAACACAAAACAAAACAATCGATTTTAACGCTACATAAATAAAATATAATGGTTAAGGTTATTAACATGTGATAATAATTTTTTATTCATTTTGGCTTCAATTAGGTATAATTTTTGTTTTTACAAAAGTCAAATAAAATGGACTTTTAATCAAGTTTGAATTTAATAGCATAACTTGTCAATCATTTTAATAATATTTCCAGGTTTGCCTGACGAGATTCCAAAAATCGAAACATAAAATTATAATATTATGTAGCAAGCTATTATCACTCATTTAAATAGTTAATATGAATTAAATTTTATTTCAATTTCATGTAACATGTAAAAATTAATTTAAAGAAAAAATAAATAAAATATATTATTTTTAATTAAAAAATAAATTAATTTAAATTTACTATTTCTCTATTTTATTTTTAAATAAAATTTGAACAAGTTCAATGCTACATAACTAATAAAACATTAGATATTTGATTTTAATAAAATTATAGTTGAAAATTAGGTCTATAATCACATATATTATAATTTATAACAATATAAATCCGTACTAAATTATAGATCTATTCGTCAACCATAATATAAGGTTAACACACTATATTTTTTATATTTATATAATAATTAATAGCGTCATCTGTTTATGTTGTTTTGAATTACTCTCTATAAGGTTTAATTATCTGATACGATAGTATCAAAAAGAAATATATCAAATAAGTAATTTCGAAAAAGGAAAGAATAATTGTGATTATTCGGGATACTCGTGTAGAAATCGAAGAGATTGCTTCTTATGATAGAACATAATTTAGTTATTAGCCGTACTAGGTATGGTATTTACTTGTATTACCTACCATAATAATAATACTTGAACGTTGCTTAGGACGGTAAGTAAATATTATGCACTGCTAAAATCATAACGAACGGTAACTTATATTTTTTTGTACTATTATGGCTATTAAAGAGAAGTTTAGCTTTTAATACGAAAACTTAAAAATGAAAGTGCGATAATAATGATATAAAAATGCAAAAATAGTAAGATTCTTAAGATTAGCCAAAAAGGTGGATATACTGATTTCTTTTTAGAAAGTCAAAAATTACTGACAATTTTGACGTTTTCTATAATTACAATTATTTCAGCATTAACTTATCATAAAGTATGATTTTTGACAAATTATTAGTAACATTTGTACCTATAATAAATCTGTTAAGTACCTATCGAATTTTCGTAAAATTTATTTAAATAAAATAAATACTATTCGGCCGACTGTCGGTATTTGTTGTATAACTTTTAAAAAATTTGCTGTTCTAAAATTGAAAGTGTATAATATTAATTAAGCTATCGATAAAAGTTTTATTTTTAAGTAAAAATCATAATTTTTCTCCTATTATAATTAATAATTCATGTCGCAAGGTCGTTGTGTTATATTCATGCATTAAACCAAAACTTCTATTGACAGTGGTTTGCCAGTAACTTTGATCGCTTACTTTTTATCATGGATTTCTGAAGATCCATCGAGTGTTCTTCCCAAAGTGTTAAAATGAATGTACAAACAATTTCGGAAAGAATTTCGGAACATTTCGTTAGGTGAGTACTATTTTTATATATTTTTTTATTGCAAAAATTGCTTTTCGCTTTATTACGAAAAGACGATTTTAGGTAGATTTAAAAAAATACTAAATATTAATTCGAAAATGCTCTTACAAGATAACAATATCGGGTACGTATATGTACATACAGCTTTTCGGTAATTTGAAAACATATCGGGGAATCAAGATTTGCAAAAAATTACTTAACGAAATGTTAAAACTATTTCTGTACAACGCAGAAAGCGCTATTTTGAAAAAGAACATCGCTATGCTCTTTTAACTTTTAAATAATCAAAAACACGTAAAAACTTTATTATTTCCAGACAAACTGGAATTTTGCATATACTTTATATTAAATTTTTCATAATTATACCATTATTTTGTCCACTAATTCTTTATATTAAACTTTAAAATAAACACAATCTCAAATCTGTGGTAGCCCAATCTACATTTTGAAATAAAAGTTTGCTCTTAACCTTTGATAATAATTTGAAGGCTAAGGTAATAGCCTTCATTTAAAATAATTCATTATATAATAATTCATTCCGTCAAAAATTATGGAAAATAGATTGATTGGATAATTATTTTTGATTGCTGCAAATAAAACTTGTGTATCCTTCAACTTGTAAGCCCTTTGTTTGAATTTTAAATTTCAAAAGTAAACTTATAAATATAAATTAAATATACTAAACAATAAACTTGAAATGGAAGAAATTGAAAAGGCAAAGAGAAAAAATAGTGCAAAATAGTTAAGCGAAACAAAGGCGAAAGGATTTTTCTAGACGCGCAAAACTAGACAAGAAATGGAATATAATTTGCAAATTTGCTTTATCGAAAACAAACAAGTACGCAGAGAACCGAATCGTGAAGCGTAAGGTCGAGCAATCCGGATTTATTACGATTCCAAATTTCCCGTCCATTGCCTTTTTTTAAATGAATGTGTGCGTTTGCAAAATTAATTTACATTAGTTATACATATAAAAAGAAGTTCTAGACAGAATCTCGTTTCGATAGTTCCAAGAAAGAGGAGAGTCTAATTTATTGCATTTGCATTTTCATCTTAAGATTTTTGTTGTCAAGTGATAAAAATAAGTTTCGGTCCTTCTTCGTTGAGGATTCGAAAAGAAATTTTGCACTTGTCGCGTCGTAAAGATGCGCAATAACCGTCATAGTTAATTCCAAAAAATGTACTGAACTTCACACAAGCGCTTTATATTTATAATTTAGATGCTCTTTGGACAAGTTTACACGGTCAACTTACTAATTGAACAAATTATTACCGGTTTGCACAAATTGTTTGAGCATCAAAGTACAACGAAAACAATCTGCTTCTCACAGTTTTCGCAATAAATTACGAATTGACGTAAATTTATAATAAACAACTAACCCTATCGAAAACTTTTCTATGGGAGAAGAACTTAATCGAATGGATTAGATCGTTCAAAATCTAAAAAATAATATTAAATTAAAATTAAAATTTTTCATATTTTTGTGAATATTTTAACTTTTTAACTTGAAATATTTTTAAAATAAAAAAAAAATCTTGTACCCGGGTGGCAATTAATTTTTTTTATCGAATACTCCTAATAAGAGTATGTGCCAATATAAAACATTTTTTACAAAAAAGTTATTACAAATTTTTTCCTAGGGCTCATACTTTCAGTGCTGTGGCCGCTCGAAACTGAGAGAAAGGCGTTAAGAGGAAAACATCAACTTTTATTTTTTATAAAGATATTTTCAACGCAGTAATTATAAAAGACTATCAGAAACTTGCACGATCATTACAAGTTGGAATTACGAGTAACCAAATAAAGAACTTTCTTGGATAGCCCGATAAAAATATTTTAACATCTAAAATAGATGTGCCAGAGGACGGCGAGTATCGGCGATTATCGTATGAAATTTAACAGTTTTTTCATTTTCGGTCTTCTTCGTGTGCCATATTCTATTCCCCGGACGTTGGTGACCTCTTTCCTATGTTTTGTGCGTTAGAAGTATTATCACATACATAGGGGACCTACTGCTTAACGCAGACTCCAAACCGCGGGAAGTGTATACACTTCATCTCCAGAGAAGATGTACCAGATAGATTACACCTCGGTGGTTTGCCATTGCCTTCCAAGGGGAGACGGTCAGAATAAAGTTTTACTGAGCCCGGAGTCTAACCAGGCATTCAGCATTAACCGCTTTCGCTGACGACTATCTACCATAATGTTATTAAATAAACAAATAAACAAAAAGTAAAAAATATTTTATAACAATTATAATAAACGACTCGAGGAAACTTCAAGGAGGAGGGAATTACCCCATTACCCTTCCTCTGCGATCCGCGCTCGACGAATTTGTGACGTCAACTTAAGTCGGCTGATATTTTGATTTGATCACGGATTTACGTAA
Organism: Cantharis rustica; assembly: GCA_911387805.1. Taxonomy (NCBI): domain Eukaryota; kingdom Metazoa; phylum Arthropoda; class Insecta; order Coleoptera; family Cantharidae; genus Cantharis; species Cantharis rustica. The sequence goes on along the minus strand of OU426881.1, from coordinate 47,739,692 downwards.
TTTGTAAGTACTTATTATTTATTTGATTTAATAAGTGAAATAAGAATTCGAAGTGCAATGTTACTTTTTTTTAAACTTGGGAGTTTTGCCAATTATATAACATATAATTTAATTTTAATATAATAACAATAATTTAGCTTCTGTAATAATTAAATTAGTAATTTTATTATTTTATAAAACTTTCTGCTTGACATGATTACCAGAAATTCGGTGCGGCCGGCCGGTGGCGATTGTCCGACTTTCGGCACTACTAAAAGAATAATTTATTTCCAAATTCTTCTATGAGTCCCCAATTTTCCGCTTATGTGCATAATTATTTCCCACGAGTCCGTAATATAGCAGTGTTTGACATCACCAACATTATTTTTATTGAAAATAGAATAAATTGTGCAGAATTATTCTAATCCTCTTCCGTATTAAAATTTTGGTGGTTTCAAGTGTTCCGTTTTGTTGGATTGTGGCCGTACACCTTCATTTTGGTGATATCATTTTGCCTTATCTGCATTATGTATGTTTTATATTTTATTCGATTTAGTTGCTATAAAAGTTAATTTTAGCCAAAGACTTTCGTTAATGTCGAGAGATTTTTTATGTTTTACTTGACCAACACAATGTCTATTTATCTGTTAAGTTTATTTACTTTGACATGATTTTATTCGATTGTTATATTGCATGGATTCTTTTTTATTGTAAACTTTGTTATTTGTTGATATGGACCTGATTAGTGAACAAAAACCCCTCCTCAAGTCAGGCCCGTAGCCAGGGGGGGGCACCTAGAAGCACGTGCCCCCCCCCCGAAATGTTAAAAAAAAAATTCTTTGAAAGTAAAAAATTTGAAATTTTCAAATAAGAAAGGCGCTTACCTTTTTATGTAATGTTTGTTTCAAATGAAAATAAATTAAATAATAAGTTAATTTTACAAAAAAATTTAGAAAAATAAAATTTTGAAAAAATTTGTTTGTAATAATAAAAATTCTCGGAAGAAGAACCTCCAAAAATTTTATTTTATTACAAGTGCCCATTCCGAAATGAAATCCTGGCTACGGGCCTGCCTCAAATAATACTGTAACACTAATAGCAAGGATGAACAGTATTTAAAATACCTATGTGTTTAAAATACATACATATTTTTGATGTATTTTGTATTTTAAATACACATTTTCAAGTATTTAGCCCACTCCTGACTAAACAATTTAACAAAACTAAACAGAACGTTAAAATTACATTTTTCAATACATACTACTAAATAATACACTAAAACCACTGAAAAATCGCTAAACACATTTAAAATGTATAAAATTTTCACAAATAAAATACGGTGTATGTATAAATCTTATAAACGCTTTACCATACTATGGCATCTTCGGGCGATGAATTTCTTCATTTAATTTCTAATCTATCGATTATTAATATTGTAACATTTAAATAAAATTTTAGATCGCCAATTACCGACGAAATAAAAGTTTATAGATCACACGATTTTGAATGCAATTCTGAACAAATAAACAATAATAAAAAGAGCTCCCCCAAATCTATCAACCAAGAAGTAAACAACTTGAAATCATGCGATGTGGATGCTAAAAAAGGCAAAAGTAGCGCGTACCTCTATTTCACTGTAATTATTGGTAAGTCAAAAGTTAAACTTATAAATTGCAACTTTTAAATAGAATTTATTTATTATTTTCAGCAAATTTGATTTCACTCGCAGTTGGAATATCCTTGACTTGGTCGTCCCCCATCATTTCCAAACTAAACGGAGATGTTGAAACTAACGACAATCCTATTGGGCGGTTAATAACCAAGGAAGAAGCTTCGTGGATCGGTTCCATATTATCTTTAGGGGCTGCTGCTGGTCCTTATATTGCCGGCTATCTATCTGATCGCATAGGAAAGAAAACTACGCTTATAATTTGTGCCGGACTTCCTAACGTGGTGGCGTATTTAATTTTAGCTTTTGCAAAAGACGTAGCATTCTATTATGGAGCCCGCTTTTTAAACGGGTTTGCTTTGGGAAACGTTTTTTGCATTTTACCCAACTACGTTAGCGAAATATCCGAACCTACCAATCGAGGTACGCTCAGCAGTATAATGAATGTTTTCCTAACAATCGGACTCCTCATTTCTTATTCGGTAGGGCCTTATATCTCGATCAAACATTTTAATTTAATATGTTCTTTATTTTCGGCACTTTTCGTAGTGTTATTTTCCTTTTTGCCAGAAACGCCCTATTATTTAATGCAAAGTGAACAACATGCGGAAGCGGAGAAAGCTTTGACAAAGTTCCGAATCGGAACGAAAGAAAGTATATCCAAAGAACTTGAGAAAATTAAGGTTTCAGTAGAAACAAGTATACTGAAAAGAGGAAGCTTTATCGACATTATGCGATCTCGTACCTTGATTAAAGCTCTAATTTTATCGTGCGGTTTAGTCATGTTCCATCAGTTATCGGGTATCAATGTTGTTTTATTTTATACTCAAACAATATTTGAGGCAACCGGAAGCACACTATCGCCTGCACTATCGTCTATGATAATCGGTGGTGCTCAACTTCTAGCTAGCATATGTACACCCTTTTTAGCCGATACAGCTGGTAGGCGCATCACTCTTTTAGTTTCTACAATATTTCTAATTTTATCTCAAGCCCCGTTAGGTTATTACTTTTATTTGAAGGAGCACGACAGTGATGTCAGTGCAATATTCTTCCTTCCCGTTGCTTGCCTCATTATTTACATTATAGCATTCCGAATCGGTTTGGGACCGTTGCCCTGGACCGTAATGGCAGAACTATTTCCACCTTACGTTAAATTGGCTGGTTCTATGGCCACCACTTCGTTCTGTTACATTGTTGCATTTATAACTACCAGATACTTCCAAGATATAACACAATTAGTTGGAATGTCAGGCGGATTTTGGATATTCACACTATGTTGTGTAGCTGCCGCACTTTTTATTTATTTCTACTTGCCCGAAACAAAAAAGAAGACCTTCTCTGAAATTAATGAAATTTTACATAACCGATCATAATATTTCATTTTGACAGACAAAATTAGAATGCGCAAATAACGATCATCGATTTAGGTTGTGGAGTTTCTTATCGTTTAAATAAAATAGCATAGATATGTTATTTCAAAAGAAAGTCAATACTAAAATGTCAAGCAAGTTGAAGAATATCGCAAATAAAGAAAACTTAAACTTATCTTTTACTAAAACTAGGATTTACTTGTATATCTAGAATTTCTTCCATTTTTTAATAATATTAAATAATTGTATTTAATGAATATTTTTCTATTTTTGTACCTTTTATATTATGAACTACGTCCAATTTACTACAAAATGCTGTGTAAACTAAAATAAAGAACAGAAGTGTTAAACTTTTTAATAAATGATTATTAAACAAAGTTCCATAAATAAATGTTAGGACAGGAAAATATTTTTACTGCCTCTACCTACTAAAATAGTCTAGCGGTTTCCTTCGGTCATGTCATTTAAAATTTTACTACATTCGCGCTTTATTATTAATATTTTTTTATTAACGCAATTAATGAATGTTATTACGCCGTGTTACTTTATTTCTAACCTCATCAACAAACAGAAACTAATTTGGTCTATAATATGTTTAGTGTTCGCTACGTCTTGAATGTCTGATCACATGAGCAAAAAAATAAATACCAAAGTAGTTTCTGCTGCTGAATTAAATTAATTTTTTTTCATGTTTGAATAAAAAGATATACAAAATAATGGAGGGTTACTTTAAATAAAGGTGATAAATTCAACAATCCATAAAAAAATTTATTATGTTAAAACTAAAGAACAGTCAGCAATTGCAATGTACTGGTCAATCATGTGAATAACTTAAATATGTTACACTTCAAGATATACCTAATTACAATACAAAATTATTCATAATTTTGTGCAAAAGGGGTCATCTAATTAAAAAACTTGAATTTTAAGGAAACAGGAAAACCCCTTGGTGACCAATAGGCACAAACATAAATTAAAGGCGTGTAAATTACACGTAATACCCAAAATTTAGAGTTATGACAGTTTTATTAAAAAATTCAACTCCTCTAAAAAAATTAAAAAATTTACACAAACTGAAACTAACTTTATACTTAATAATTTAATAAAATGTCACACTCAACTCCAAAAAATCTACATATAAAATGAATTGATATTCCAAATGTGTTAATTCAAAAAAATTTAATCTGCGTGGCCCGCAGCTTGTCGTAGTAGAATATAAATTTTTTCTTTTATCCAATCTTTATTATAAGGTGCGTAAGTATTTGTCGACTTCTGATACACCAAACAACTTAAATCTGAAAGCTGCACAATAAATTTGTTAGTTTGGTTTATGATATTGCCAACACAATTTTAAAAATCAAATGTGAAGAAAAGGCGCAATGCCGACGATAAAGTAAACTTATTAACTTACTTGGTCCACAAAATCAAATAACTGGGATATATCGTAGGTAATGGTGGGTGTATTTGGATTTCTCCTTTTTAGATGTTCTTCATAAATTTTACAAACACCTTCCATACATTCATTTACCGACTCATAATCCGAATAAGTTCTAGTTTCTGGATTGCCGCTCGGTTGTACGAGCAAAATCGTGTGAGCCTTAAAAAAATCACCCAAAATAAATTAATAATCTAAGTTGTTTGGATTTAAAATTATATTTACCATGATCTAATCAACTAGTTGTGAAACTGCAATAGGAAAAGCTAATTTTATTTAATCAAATTGCAAACGCCTACAAAAACTTAGGTTATGTTCCTACTAACAAATATAGTTTGGATACCAACGTAATAAATTTTACACTAAAACTTTTGAAATTCAAGCGGGAAGTTCAAAAATGAAAAAAAAATTAATCAAGGTTTTTTATTTCTATATCACAAGTTTTATATTGTATAACAATTATCTAATTAAAATACGCAAATTTTAGATCTCAGGACGTGAGACAAGTCGTCATCTAACGTAAGTAGAACCATGAACGTAAAAAACATTCCAATAGCACTTAAAAAGTGCCATATATCGTGGTTATCGTAAAAATAAAAGAGTTTGCATTGTTGATTATACTCGCGAGATTGAGCCGGCGTTAACTAAAAATTTGTTGTGAGTAAAATAAGACCTAGCAATTTAAAATAGTACTTACGGCCCAAGAAATTGACTTATGATAAAAGAAATATATTGCAGAACAGGCACTTATTATAGAAAGTATTAAGTACACCAATGCCTGTAAATTTATCCTTTCATTATGTAGTAACTGAAATTTTAAAGTTAATGCTAGTTTTACAATGTAGTAGTAGCCTTGTTGAATTTACCTTCATTATAATATAAAAAATGAAATACAACATCGTATTTGACATAAAAACAGATAATAAATGCGTTGCGAAGTCTCTGTCATGGTGGTACGTACCATAAATAGCAAGTGCCCAGTTACAAACATTACCAATTACAAGCAGGGCCATGCGACCTTTGTGAACAGGTTTTAAGACACCCCAAGATGAAGCATGAAAATCGTAAACAAAACTACGATAAACTCTTTTCAAAATGCCTGTATCTATAAAAAAAAAGTTGCTGTTAATATAATCATTGCAGATAGCCTAATAAGCATTTTTTCTTACCCAATTTCCAATTGCCAAAATAATAAACTTGAGCGGTCAACAGAAAACACACAACTATATGCATAACGGTAAATACAATATAAAAAGTTAAACTAGGCTCTAAAATTCCAATTATGCCTAATAAAATTGCAACCGCTAAAACTCCAAATGTGGCATATGCACTTGCATTTATATCTGGGTGTCGGGTTTGGTATAACTTGACCATACATAAAACAGCCATTACATACATAAAACTTGAATCTAAAATATTTAAAAAAAATATATGAAATATAATTCGACGGTTTCCGAATCATACCAAATTGAAAATTGGAATGGTTGGGACAAATATGATAAGATCCTGAAAGAACACCTTCCATTATTAAAGCCACTCCCAAGGCATAATATAATCCGTAGTGTTGGGGAATACCAAAATGCTACAATAAAAATTTTTTTACTTAACAAATGGATAATTACTCGAAATAATAAAAAGGAGCTTACTCTATCATAAATATTATCGTTATGCAATTTTGCACGTTTGCGCACTAAATATACGTATAATAAACCGAACATAACGTAACCAATATTTGAGAAAACATGATTAAAGTCACTAATAAATCCCAAGGGATGAGCACATAAGAAATTGTAATAGCATAAATCTTGGTTTCCTGATTCGTTTAAAACCTAAAATTTAAGTTTAATTTTCAAACTGTCAAATAATTTTTTAGGAGGTTTACGTCCTGATAATAGAGAACCAATTCGATTACAGGTAAACCATAAAAAACTGCAACAGTTAGCACGTGCCACAAATAAAAATAAGATTTTTTCTTTAATACTCTTGGATCCTTCCTAGCTAAATCGCACAAATGTAAAATAGGCTTCCCTAAAATAATTGTTCTATCATAATCTATTTCTGCTATAGTGTCATATTCTGTCTCGTCAATTGAAGAACTTTCCCCAAAATTTCGCGCTAAAAAAGTTTTTGTAAAGACTTGCAGGAATTTTTGTTAGATTTACCTTCACAATTTGTAGGTGTGACAGCATCTTGTACGCTCTGCGAATCGCAATCATCAAGATAAGTTATACCGGGAAGCTTATACAATTTTTTAGAAAGCAACCAAAAAGTCAATATCAGAATTACATAAGCGAATACTATACAGCCTAAAGTGATGATCACTGCTATCACATAATCGTTGTATGAGATGCTAGGTTTGAGAATAAAACGTACTTCTTTCGAACGATCTGGGGTGGAAATACCCGTGGCACCTACACAATCTCTGTCATCTGCTTTTGCACTAAATACTATAAAGAATCCATAGGGAAAACGGTATTTCTAAAATTTTAAAAGTTATAAGGTTAGTGATGCATACCAGAATGAACATAGGATAGGAAGAAATGTCTTCTGAAGCTCCCAAAGAGATTGAAAATTTGATTAATGTAATAAATTAATTTGAATATTAATAATTTGTCTGTTATAAATAATACAGTGACTCAAAAAAGTCTCCGTATGATACTTTATTCAATCCAAAAGATTAATTTACAAACGGTTATTCTCTGAAAGTTCGGATTTAGACAAAAAATGTTCTTAGAAGAGACTTAAGAAGGCTCCACTGAACTGCATACAATAAATAGAATGTCGTTCCTTCAAGTATAGGTAAACTATGTTACAGTAAATTATAATTTACACTAGTGAACGAGCAAGTAACTTCTACACATGCACGCTTATGTTATCAAATAATTTTGTACATCTGTAATAATTGTTTGCTCTTCAATAAATACAGTTCAGTGAAGGCTGCTCATTCCAAATTTCTTCAAATGCCTTTTTGTTTAGGTCCGAAGCTGCTAGTGACCGATGAATACCAGAAAATTGCAAGAAAAGATAAAATAATCAACTTACAGGTATGGTAATTCCACCCTTTGTAATTACAGTCTCCCATAAACCTTGAAAAGTTATATCCTGATTTAAGTCAAATACGGGGCACTAAAGCAAAAATTTGTAAATAAATTTGCCACTAAAATTATTGACAAATATTACAGATGCATTTTGAATGCTGACTGTCATACAAACGCTATCGATAGACTGCACTTCCAACAGCAAAGTATCATAATTTTTGTCCTTATTTTTATTTTGCTCGGTGAAGTCATAAAAGTAATAACTGAAACAAGTAAAAATTTATCTGTTTCTAAAAATACTTTATAATTAATTATAAATATAATCAAATTTAAACTGTTTATTTTTAAATCGTCGATAATTTACCATCAAAGAGAATGAAAATGGAAATACCTTGGTTCGCTAGGAGAAATTGTAAAATTGTACCATGTCGACAAATTAATAAAAATGTCGATATCATTTTCAACTATAATATTAAAAGTCACATTTGTACTGGAAGCTGAAGAAATCGAAATTATGGGATCTTCAAAATTAGTTTCACTATCGGAAACTTTTTGCAAACTGTTAGTAAAATTTATACTGTTATTTGGACACAAAATTCTAGAAGTCTGATTAAACTCAAATTTTCCTGTTTCGCTGCGCACTAAGAGAGGCAACTGCCAAGAGAGAACTTCCTTTTGTTGTCTCACGACAACCATTAACGGTGCATCTAATGTTGCGTTTTCACTCTTTATAAAGACTCGAGAAGTTAAATCGATGGTCTAAACAAGAAATGCAAGTAAAAAAAATTATACTGCAAAACTAGCATTTTAATTAATTACCTGATCAAATTTAAATACTAAAATATATTCAATTGTGTTATTAACTGCACTGTTAAACCATTTGTTATATGTTCCATTTTCTGTACGTATTTGTAAACCATTGCACGAATTATTTAAAAATGAAAAACTAATAAACGTTAGGAAGACAAACGTGGAAAACATTTTAAAATCTATAATAAATACTAAACGAATACTAAATTCTAAAATAAATCATAGTAACTTTGATATAACCAAGGAGGTAAGGTAAATACCCAAAGATGCGTCATATGTCAAGTGACAGATAAAAATGACAATATACCAAGGAAATTGATATTTCAAATCGTTCTCTCGTTGTAAATGAAAATAGTAAGCTAAACTAAACTTTTCTGTTTATAGCATTATCAAAATCTTATCGGTCAGGCAACATAAGTGTTTATTTTGTGAATGCTTTTAAATTCAAAAAAACAAACCGCCACAAAGTCCCTACTAATCAGTAGCGGCTCCGCGGTTATAATTTCGGTTGTCTCTGATATTTATAATAAATTAATAATGCTGTAAGTCCAAGAAATTTTACTTAAATATTTTGAAATTTATATTATATTTATATATTACGTAAGCACGTAAATATAATAAAATATATTTTGTTATTTTTCAAACATTAAATTAGATTACTTTCGGAATTAAATAATATTTGTGATATTTTTTGTAAATATGCTTTGTAGCGCCGACTTCCTACGTCACTGTACTAAGCCAGCTATGTTTTCGTAATAACACATTTATTTAAAAAATAAGTTCGATCGGAGTTTTTAAAGAAAATCACGTGTGTTTAGAATATTAACAACAAAAAAATTGAAAACACAAAGTACCCGATTTTTCATAATTTAAGTAACGTAAAGTGGTCATTACAATTTTTGTTTATTAATTTTTAATGGATTGGTTATTTACGTTTCCAATTTAAGTCACAGTCAGAATAATTTGTAACAAATGTGTAATTCAAAGAAGTTAAGATGAATTTGCAGCAATTATTTCAAGATTTTAATCCTAGGTGATGATGGTTCTCAGTTTTTAAATTTGTTAGGTTATAATTTGTGTTTGTTTACAGTAAATTTATCGTTCATACTTGTTTATTGATATTCGTCGTTCTCTTCGCTCTTCGATTAGATAATCATATAATTTGGTCGTATTGGTGTGTTTTTGCACCAATTTGGTTATGGAAGTTGTTGGTTATCTCGGGTGCCACCATAGGCAGCTACGTTTGGTGGAGGTATCCACACTTTAGACTAGAAGGTGAGGCTTACATTCACTATAAGTCGATGCTTATTTCGTTGGCCTTGCATTTAATATTGTTGATGTTCGAATTACTTGTTTGTGATAAATTGGAATCGGGAAGACATTTGTGGATACTGGTATTTATTCCATTAATATTTATATCTATCGTCAGCATAGCTGTGTGCATATGGGCAGTAAAACATGACAGATCGTTTGAAGTAAGTTGTATTTTTCAGTTTAGTCTATTACTACTAAATCTAATTTTTTCAGTTGGAACTGTTTTGCGCCGTAAACGTTTTACAATTTATATTTTTGGCGCTTCGATTAGATGGTTTCATTTGCTGGTCGTGGGAGGTCGTCTTTGTACCTATCTGGATAGTAATGTGTCTTTCTTTGGTATGTATAAGAAACACCAAAATAGTCGAAACATTTAACTTCCCAAAGAAAGAAGAAAATTGTAAAATTTAGTTTTTTAAATATGCACATAGTTTTAAACCAAGACACATTTTTCTCTTTTATTAACCTACTCGCATGGATGCAATATTCGAATAATTAAAATTTTGTTATACAAGGGTGTCTGGTTATAGCGTACCTCAAGGAATCGACTGATTTGATATAAGCAAAGTATGTTATAAATAATTCGAGCAATAAAAATAACTAGAACATTTAACTTATATTAACGAATTAAATTTAAGGTACTTTAGAATGCATTATATCTTTTTTTCGCGCGTTTGTAATATTAGAATAATTTGCTTTTGTAGTGGATATGGGTTATATTGAAAAACAATTTTTTTTAAACGAAATCCTGGGTTGTAAAGTACATAATTGCAGAGCTTTTACTTAAAATTAATGACGTACTATATTCACACCAATTTATATTCAGTTTTTCAATCTGAGGTTATCTCTAATTAAAGATTTATTTTGATGAATAAAATTTTTGCAATAATAAATTATTTCTTCAAAATAAACTTTTGGTTAAGGCAGTCACCCCGTGTGACCATTATTTCTTAAGTTATTCTTTGGAATTTTTTTTATGACGAACAATAAAAATATAGAGGTTTGACCTTTTTTCTATATATTTATTGACATTTCAATAGTAAGTCAGAATATTTTCAGACCAAATTTTCATCACAATTACTCCAAAAGCCAAGATTGTTTGTTGACAAGTTTGTCGACGGTCTCCGATTCCAGCTTATTGGCTTATCTAAAATAAAAAACCAAACGGCATTTCAATCTGTAAAGCTGTTGCTATCGAATGAACTAGAATCATTCAAAAATATTGGTAATTGAATAATTGAAGTTTTTGAAAATTAATTTTCAAATTTCATGATTTTATTTGATTATTTTGTTACGGATAAAATAAAACGACTTGGAATTTTTCAATTCTTTTAGTTGAATCGATGACCATACATGTTCCAAATCTATCATTAAACTTTCAAAGTAATGGGTCATACGGTTTTTGAGATATCGTGGAGACCAGTTAGAAAAATTTAGTTTTAAGAAAATCGTGTTTAAAAAGAAGTTCAAATACGATTTAAAATATTTCATAGTTTAAATCTGCTATGCCTGGTCCATAGATAATTCCTTCTTCTTCATCTTAGAAGTCCCTTAAATATGCTGGCTTCGTTTTTGCTTCAATCCCAAGGGATGAAAAGGAATACCGCTAGTTCTGCAAAGACAGCATATCTTCACGTGTAGAATGTATATAATGTTTTTAAAGTGTAAATGTGTGTAGAAAATTGGAAAATCACTTTACCAGCATATTCTACACGTTTAGGAATTAATTTATGAAAAAAAAAATTTTTTTGATTTTTTCGACATATCACACGGGGAGACTGCCTTAAGGATAATGTGAGATTTAAAAACGGGACCTTAACTTGCATTAATTCTGCGGAATTATAGATTTTCAGACAATTGAGTTCATAATAATCAATAGACAGTTCACTTAAAATACAAAATTTGTTTTGTTATAATTATAACTAAGTGTACATTATAAGCGGTTTTATTAAATCGGGTAAATATTTGCCATTTTTGTATGGTCTTTTTGACGGAACTTTACCTTAGTTTGCTATTAAAGGAAATAAGTTATAGCTGGATACCCCTGTAGTTTTTAAAATAATTTTTTTCTCAAAACCTGGCGAATTTTTTACTTTATCGTAATAATTGTAATTATTTGAATACTATTGCTATCTGAGAAGCATAAATAAAAGCAAAACACGTGTTTTCATCTGAAAGTGGAAAACTCTACACTGAAAGCACTGCAGAAACAGAAGAAATACTACAAAATTGTTTAGTATAGGCAATTTTGTGGTTCTTATACTTCCATTTTATGGTTTTTATGCTATTTTCATTAATATAAATTATAAATGATCCAAAAATTTGACAATACATCGACAATATACATCGATATCATATTTAAGAGATATTGTTCACCTGGAAGTGATTGAAAAATTTAATATTACATTTTCGACTATGATTAATTTAAAGCAATTTTAATAAAAGCTTTTAAATAGGAAATTAATTTTTAGGTGGGCGTTTTGTATACCATCATATTTGCTGCTATTTTACTACGAACGCCTGAAGTTACAGCTCAACAACGAAAATCGAGTTTCCAGTCTGCATTAGGTTATACGTTTCTTGTTATACCAATTTTGATATTTCAGGTGGGTTACATAATATTATATTTAATATTCAAACTTAAATTATTAAACTAACTTTTGATTTAGGTATTATTAGCTAATAAGTTAGATGGTGATATTAAGATGAGTTTCACCATTGTTACAACTCCATTATTTATATCATTTTTAACGTTAATAATAATGTCGTTTAGTGCAAAAGGAGGTAATAAATGTAAGTAAAAAATAAGAATAAGCTTACAATAAGTTGAGTTTAAATTTTGTAATCCCGTAGGGTGGTTTGGAATGCGTAAAGATTTTTGTACGTTTATACTCAGCGCTTGCCCGTTGTTACAAGAATATGGCAACATTGCATATAATAGTGAGCACCGTTCAAATGGAATTGAAATGCAAAGACAAAATGAAAAATCGGACCTAAGTAAAATAAAAAAAGCAGATTTGCTCAAACCTGTACTACCCATCATATCCATCGAATTGCCTGATTAAATTAAGTTTAATGGCTGCATTTACTCAAGTACTTAATTAATAAATAAAAAAGCCAAGACTGAAAGATTTGATTTCCTCATTAATTTGTATTTTGTTTTTACGAAATGATTATTACAATAAATTGTTGTAGCGCAAAGTTTTTTAATAATCTTAAATTAGTGCCAAGTTTTATTATACATACATTACTGTTTTTCAAAATTTGTTAGCATTTACTTTTACTGTTGTTTGTACATATTATAATGTTATATAGTAAATAGATTTACTTTCTATTTTGTAATCAATAAAAACGTTATTTTTAACAAACTTGATTGTGGTTTTATTAATCAGGAATATTAGGCTTCTTTAAACATCGATAGAAGATATTACAGCAAAACATAACAAATTAACGAATGGAATGTATGCGTATTTCGGAAAAAGTAAAAAATTGTGCTCTTTAATAGTCATTTACTAAATATGTACAGAATACCTTAAGCTACTAGAGGAAATTAAAGCAGCTGGTGTGTAGAAATTGGGTTTAGTAAACCCCATAATCCATTGATAAATTTTGAGCGTCATTGTATTTATGGGATTTTCGATGATGCTATGATGCATAACACCTTTATCCATGCAAAGCAAATAGTTTTTAAAAAATTGTTACGTAACATTAACATTTTTATAAGTAATAAAAAAGTAAAATAATTAGATCAAAACGCGTCATAATTTATTAAATTATACCAGAAAAATTCAATTTATTTTATATTTTTTATAAAATTAATTTTATAAGAAAATATCACATGTTAATAACCTTAACCATATTATTCAATTTAATAATGATGTCGTTTAGTGCAAAAGGAGGTAATAAATGTAAGTAGAAGTAAGAGTAAACTTAAGTTGAGTTTAAATATTATTAATTTTGATGTTTCACTTGTGGAAGCTGTGTACCAAATTTCAGTTCTGGAATATTGTGGGAAAGCATCTGGAAACGAAAGGATTCAAAGAAGTTCACAACCAATGAATTAATTACTGGGAAATTAGTTGCGCTGAAAATAAAACACAATGTTCTACGAAAAAGGATATCGAACAATTTTTTTCTATATGATCACTAGACTTAAAAATTATTTTTTTTAATTAATTCTAACTAATATGTTAAAATACATAGTAATTATAACGAAAATACAATAATTACATAAATATTTTATTTTGTTATAAAATAAATGGTTTTTATACTTTATTTTTAAACAAATTGAATACTTGACAATACACCTAAACAAAATATATTCTACTGATCCAAGGTGTCGAAAAAGGTGACATCGGCGAAGCTGCAAAAATACTTTTAATGAACGACTTCAATAAATGATAACAATAATTATGGTTTTTGCACAAATTAAGATAAAGAACAAAATTAATTTGAATGTTTGAAGTGATCTCCGTTCACTTTCTGGCAATATCCCATCCGACACTGAAACTCCTGTAAAATATTTAATTTAATTTTCTTTTTTACCCCATTTGTGCAAAAAACTTAATTACTGTTTTTATTGTTTATTGAAGTTTTTGATTAAATACATTTTTGTAACTTTGGACTGATTATCTCGAAAACTTTTTACATCATAACGTTTCTACATTTTGATATACAGAAAATTGTACTCTATCCAAATCCGTTAAGAAAAATAAGGGTTGCCATTTAAAAAAATTACGAAGACGTTACAGCGCAAAAACAAAACACGATAAAAAAATGTCATTGATAGAAAAGAGTGACATTTCAAAATATATAAGGTTGACGTGTCGAAGATTTTCTGAGAAAATTTCTTTGAAAACTTATGAGTTCACTGTCTTAATAATGAACAAAGGGTTTAAAGAATAGCACCCTTGGCTTTCATCATCTACACCAAACTTAAGATAGAACTATAAAGTAAATTATAAATTTGACCAAACTACATGTACGTCTATGTATCTGTAAATTATATCTACTCTACTATTTACCAACATAATGTTCTGTTATATTTGAATATTTGTTTATAAAAACTCACGAATTTGAACACATGTGGTAAGACGGAGCGGGTATATAATGAATATTATGAAATAAATGTTTCACATGCATACTATATAATAATTATATAATAACAGTCTTTGTCAAAACAACGCTAATTAAATTTTTATTTTAAGAGGTTTACGTAGTAACCAGGAATATCCAACAGTGGCGTAGCTATTCTAGAGCAGTTTGATGTTAAATAGAAATCTACGTGCGATTATTGACTGGACTGATTACTGTTAACTTGAGCTTTCGATTTTCCTGGTTAGTCATTAAAATTTTTTTAAATATTTCAAAAGCGGCATTTTTATTTAAGTAGATATACTACGATGTTTCTAACGCAATTGTTATCGAGATCGTTTTATTAAAACTTTCGATAATATAATTTTTAATTTTTTAAAATAACAAATTGAGAGAAAAAAATATTAAATTAAAAATTACCAAGTTATCTTATTAACTTTTCATGTCATAATAATCAAAAATTAATATATTAGAAGAAGGCAAAATAAGTGGGTACCGAAAACCTATAAAACTAATTTAGTGTTGATTTTAATTTATTAATTAAATATTATGTTATTCAAATAAGGAAAGAACCACGCAATGATTATTATAATGTCTAAAAAATGCAAAAAGTGAATCAGGGTTTGTTTTTACAATAAATTCAGATTGTAAAAATTGCTATCTATTTGGAGTAGGTTAAACAATAATCCCATTCTTACAAAATTCTATGAGTTATTAAAAATTCAATTAATAAACATTGTCGTGATTTCAAATAGCAACAGCATAGATTATTTTAACCAAACAAGACTTTAGTCGTTCAAATTTTATTTTACAGAAGAACAATTAAAAATGAGGTTCGTACATTTTTTTTCTCTTCATTTTATATTTTGTATTTTTTATGTTAATATTGGGGTGTCGGCAAAACCCAGGTAGGATAGATAATTAAATTTAAAATAATTATAGTTGGAAATTTTTTTTGTTTTTCATTTGTATACAGATATCAAAATTCATCAAATTATACAAATATTGAACCCGATGTTAATAAAACAATTTTATCTACGATCGAAAAGCAGCTTAAAGTAAATAAGTCTGTAATTGAAGCTAAGCCGAAGAACGCTTCGTTTGAAGTTCAACAAAACACAACCGAAAAAGCTCAAATTGAAGTACCTACAAAGGCAATTAACTATCAAAACGCAAATGAAAAACTCGGTTTAGTTACCAGTGAAGTTGCATTTAGAATCGAGAAAGCTTCTTTAAATCCGTATAATAAATCTGGTACGGCAGAGATAGAAGGACTTTCGATAATTTCGTCAAATATAAATAAATCGAATTCAACCGTTGATGTAATAACAAAAAATACGCCAAAGAAAGCTCAACCAATAACTACAGCTGCTGTTGTAACAATAAAATATAACACAACCGAAAAAACGCAATCAATTTTTGCACCTCAAAAAAAAAATGTTTCAAGTCCAAGAAATGTTAATAATGGAGGTGAAGAAACGGAAAAAGTTTTACCGGTTCGGTTGATCGATTATAATAATAATAATAATAATAATAATACTTATTTATTAAGAACTAAATATACAAATTCTTATACAAATTCTTAATGGGATGGCTTCTAACAAGGTTAGTTTTTCAAGCCACCCGTTTCAGCTCAATAAACAAATAATCAACAAATATTAAAAAAAGATTATGCAGACATTTCTGCATAAATAGCAGCATCCAAATCACGGCGGAAGGACCTTACGCTCGTGGAGTCGTCAAAAAGGCTACGGTGTCTCTCCACAAATCTGGGCGCCAAACACGCAAAACAATGCTCGAAACCTGCCATGGAATGGGAGGGCACATCGAAATTTCCCAAATCCCGCAGAACACGTGCATGGCAAGCTGAACGGGGCCTAATCATTTGTCGAAGATAACTCGGCTCTCCGCTCTTCAAAATTTTGAAGATTATAACTCCAAAAAGTACCGAAAAACGATGTTCTATCCTGGGTATGCCATGTTCCCGATAGAAAGGAGTAACGTGGTCGTATCTACGCAGATCAAAGCAAAAACGCAGACACGAATTCTGCATGAGCTGGAGCCTGCGCCTATATTCCTGCGTGAGAAAACCGTAATATACCGCTGCACAGTATTCTATGTTAGATAAGATCGTAGTACTAACAATTGACCACTTCACATGAGAAGGTAATAAGGTTTTAAACTGGTACAGCGATCTAAGCTTGTAATAGCACACCTTAAGCTTACGGTCCACATGTAGACGAAAATTGAGCTCACTGTCCAAGACCAGACCCAAACTCCGAGCACAGTCCACAACCCTGACGGTTTCACCATCAATCGCAACAGACGATGTTGCAACGCTTAAAGCCCTACGCACCAGCCCAGGACTACCCAGGAACAGAAACTCCGACTTCGCAGGGTTCAGAGTCAGACCATTCAATAACGACCAAACACGTATCGATTCGAGATTACGATTCAACATATCTATCGCAGTATCAATGTTCGAGGGCTGACATGATACATGTATTCGAGAATCATCGGCATAAAGATCGAGAGAGCAATCCGGATCAACTACTCTCTCCAAATCGGTCGTGTATAATATAAACAACAGTGGGGCAAGAATGCTTCCTTGCGGGACACCACGAAAAATAGTCAACGGCCGAGACACCTTTCCCGCTAACTCAACTACCTGGGATCTATCACGCAAATAACCCGCCAACCACCTACAGAGTAACTCGTCACAGCCATAATGGTGTAGTTTGGCTAAAAGACGATCATGTACAACCGAGTCAAAGGCCTTAGAATAGTCAAGAAGCACTAATAAGGTGACTTCAGAACGATCGATTGATGAAGCAATATCCGAGGTGAGCCGCAACAAAGAGGTCACAGTACTGTGGTGTGGTCTAAAACCTGATTGGGCAGGCGACAAAATATGGTGGAGTGCCAAATGATCACGTAAAGCATTCCTAATAAAAGACTCAGCTATCTTTGCAAAAGGCGATAAAATGCTAATAGGACGGAGATGAGAAAGCTCTACGGCCATTGGAACCTTAGAAAGTGGTCTGACACGTGAAGCCCTCCAGATAGATGGCACCTCTCCGGTTCTAAAAGAAAAATTTAACAAGTTGCAGATCACCTCGCTGCAAAACGGCAGTACAAGCCTCAACATACGAAGACTGATACCATCAGGACCAAGAGCGTTGGAGCGCAGAGCCCCAGCAACATCAATCAACGCCCCAGGTGTGACCTCACAAATAGAGAGCTCTTCCGCCCCCGAAAAAGACGAACCATTCAACCCCAAATCAATCCCCGCAGAAACTTCCGGAACAGATCCGAGAAAGTATGCGTTAATAAAATCTGGATCCTCACACAACCGTGCAGATATCTGACTAGATGGACGAGAATGAACGCCCCAAGAAGACAGGCACCGCCAAAGCTTTTTCGGATCTGAGCGATGAAGCACAAGCTGGCGGTTTATATAACTCGCCTTCTCCCTTCTGACAGCGCCCGATAGATAACTTCTGAGATCACGATAACATTCAAAATCAACACTTGAACGTGTGCGCCTATACTTGTTGTAGGCTCGCCTCTTCAACTTGGCCATCTCTCTGATTGTCCACGTAATCCACGGCTTACTCCTTTCTCTGCAAACTACTGTACGAATAGGAGCATGTACATTGAAAAGCGACAGAATGAGATCATTCAAGAACTCGACCTTAGAATCACATAGGGGTAACTCGTCAACGACACCCCACGGTAAGCTTGCCGCATCAGTTGAAAAATTAACCTGATCAAATTCACTAAAATCACGATAGGTGATCTTACGCGGTTCATGTGGCAACGCAGCCAAATTCAAGCAGCAATGCACCAAGTAGTGATCAGTAGAAGCCAAAAGATCGATAACGCCCTTGTGACGAGGGATTCGATGCTTGTCAATGCAGATGACATCCAATAAAGTGCTCGATGTTGAGGTAACACGCGTGGGATCCGTTATGATCTGATGAAGATCAAAAACATCAAGAATTCTCTGCAAGCGCGTCCGAGAAGGCGATGGAACAAGGTAATTAATGTTTATATCACCCATAACGATCAACTCACAGCACTCACCGCCAAGTAAAGAAAGAAATTCTTCCAACTCATTCAAACAGGAAAGAGCAATAGTAGGCGCCCTGTAAACTACCCCGATTCCGAATACGATACCATGAACTCTAATGCGAATCCACAGATGCTCCAAGCCACTAGCAAAGCGATGCCCCTCATGCAAAATTTTAAATGAAAATGCGTTACGAATGTACAACGCGACTCCCCCACCTCGGGTTGCCCTATCCGATCTAATGATTGTGTAATTTGGCAGATCAACAAGGTGAGAAGGAAAGTCGGGAGCAAGCCACGACTCAGATATTGCAATAATACTAAAATGGTTTCCGGTTACGAAATCGGAGAACATGTGAAAATCAGACAACAACGATCGCACATTTATGTGTGCCACAGAAAAACATGAAGTAGTAACTGCCGAGCAAAGTTTGCAATTATCATGAATAGATGGTGCAGAAGAATCACGCACTACCCTGTTCCGGTCTCCCGCAGTGGACGACCCTCTAAAAAATTTTCACGGCTACCAGTGGCACTGCGGCTAACAACAGCCGGCCTGCGGTAGTAAAAATCGCGAATTGTAACCTCTCTAGGCCAAACCTCACCATTCAACAATCTGGGTGTATCACACTCCGGCACGCATATCTTAAAAGAACAATATTTCGTGTTTGAAGTCAAACTCTCACATGCTACATCCGAGATACCCACAACATTCCTGACATGCTCCGCAACTGTCTCAACAGCGGTGCCCGGCGCTAGATTATTCAAATGAAACCACCTTCGGCGAGCAGTTCCCGAAATGGAAAAATCGCTACCAGAACCACGCACACGTGGGCGACGGCGGGCATTCCGTCTCGTGCGATCAAGATTGGGACTCGTCTGCGGTGCCTGACTATTTAAGCCAGGTGCCACCATCTGAGACATGACACCACCTGCCCCACCAGCGTCACGACTGTCCCCCAAGCTGCCCCCCGAATGAGTCAAGGGGAGAACCGAAAGACGACCCCCCGAAGCCGACCCCAACGCAGAAGCGTAAGATATCACCGAATCCTCGACAGATCCAGATGCCCCTCCCCCCGCTGCAACAAACACCGGAGCGTCGGCATCAAGACCTCCCACAGCTCCCAACTGACAACCAACATCTGCAACCCCAGAAGTGGCAGACAAAGCAAGTCGATCAATTTCCTCTTTAAGCGATTTATTCTCAATTTTAAGACATTTATTCTCCTCCCTCAGGGCAGCCACCTCATCCGCCGCCACCCGCCCAGAATCAGAATCCACCAGCAACATCAACCCATCACGGAGCTTATCAAGATGCACATTAAGCAATCGGGAAATGATTCCCTCGAGGGCCACCAGATCAAACGGTGCAAAACTCGGCGACCCCGGTGCCGAAGGCGTAGGAGAGCAGTCAGGGATCGTAAGCGAAGCACCCTGGTCGTCATGGCCACTACAGAGCACAACACTCCAGTCGCTTTCAATCGGCGACACACCCTTTGTCAACCGGGCGCAACTTCTATGATAAACGTTATTGCAGCTGTTACACTTAGATGTGGCCAAGATGTCAACACATTTCTTCTTGCATTTCCTACAAACCCCGTTCATCTCTTACAATAAGGGAAAGGAAAAACACTGGGACACACGCTTCACACCAGCAGGGCCCGTTGCGGTGACTTACTAATTAAGACAAACAAGACAGGGCCAACGGATGGGAGACAAATAAAGGTGCAACAAGAGGAAAGGAAAATTATCAACCGCAATATTTTAGGTTAAAATTTTAGGTTAGAAATTTACAACCTCTACCAAAACGAACAAAAACAATATATGATGCAATACGACTCACCAACAATCAAATCATCTGTTGGTTATAATATGCCTCACAAATAAATCGGCAAAAATCACTGCAAATAAATTCTGAAATGACAGCAAGTATATACAGGGTCAGGCGCGGATGAAATGATTTGACTTTAATATCAGAATTACTTAATATTCCACGAGTGATCCAAACCGCCTCACCGAAATTAAGCAATCTTAAATATGTGTAAGTATTTTGCACCGGTAAATTGACATCAAATAAGTAATAAAAATTTATAAAATAATAATCTATTAGGTTTGTTTATAATCAAGAACCAATGCAAAATTTCTTATCAAAGATTTTAATTAATAAACCTGAAGTGCATACTAAATTGAATACTCTAAAAGATGTCGATACAGATTTGTAAGTACTCTCGAGTGTTGAGAATTCAAACTTTTTTAATTAATAATAAATTTATACACGCAAAAATACTTTGTAAGTTTTACAATTCAGAAGCAATTCATCTGTAGATCACTTCAAAACCAAAAGAGCAACTAAATCAGTAAAATAAATTTTTACAAAAATTAAGGAACTTCTTGCAAGTATTTGGAATTTCTTAAGGTATGCGAGTATTATAAGTATTATAAAGTAATAAAATTTTAATTCTTGAAGTAAAAAGCACATTTAAAATTTGATTAAGAATAGTGGATTGAGTTAAATAATAAATTATTAAGTATTTATTAATATTATTTTTCTATTCAGTTTTAGAATCAAGAGACTACTATTACTTTCATCGGAATTGTTAAATAAAAAGAAGAGCTAAACTAAGCAAGGTACAAAAATGTTTAAAAAACTTACTTTCTCTTCAGAATTAACCAAATATTAAAATATGTAATTTTAATAAACAATAAGAAACATTGATACTTATTGATTGGTAAGTGAATTAACCCGAATAAACTATTTATTCTACTTTGCATACTTTTATTCAAAAAATATATTATATACTATACTAAATCTTGATCAAGATAATTTTTGAATCAAATTAACGACGTACTTAATGTAACATTTTTGTAAAAGAATAATTTACTGCTTCCATCGCATAAGCAGGAATTTTTAAAAGTATCAGGTATTACAATTAAGAGAAAATGAGAAAGAATTACAAAATTCTACCAGGAGGTTTTAATATGGTAGTATATAATAATATACGATCAACAAAACGTAAATAATTTCTATTTCAGCAAAGTCGATCTTTACAATTACGTTAATAACAAATAAATATAAAAATTATTTCTTTTAATTATAAAACACTCAGATTTTTGATTTATAAAGAGCATCCGACCCCTAATATCCTAATAATAAATAATTTTAACTGTGGGAGCAAACTAGGTCTTCTGATAAGGCTTACTAACTATGCAGGATACGCTTTGGTGGTTTATTAATATTATTATATAAATACAATCTATCTGATAATAATAGTTCTTTCAGATTGAAAAAAACACGATTTATAATTAATTAATAATCTGTAAAATTATTATTTACATAATGCACAATTGCACATCCTTCTTAACACAAAAACAACATATCACCATTATAATTCTAGATAACTAAATATTATTTAATTACATTGTTTACAATTCAACATACTATGTACTACATACAGTGAGCTCATAGAGTTTGGAAACAATTTCATAAAAAAATTTAAAGGGATTTTTTAAGAAAATCCTCGGATTTTCATTTAAAAACACTATGATTTTATAATAAAAAGTTTTTAAGATAATCAGTCCTAAAGCTACGAAAATGAATTTAATCAACAACTTGAATAAATGAAAAACAAATGCACAAATGAGGCAAAAATGAAAATTAGATGTTCTAAGTGATTTCCGCTTACTTTAGTCAAAATCTGGATAATTAGAATTTGTTTTTTATTAATATAATTATTTCGGTGTTTACTGTTTTTTTTAATTATAATTAATTTATTAATATTATCAAAGTTTCATCTTGATGGATTAATTTCTGCTCAACAACTTATTTTTTTCAAAATAAATAAACACATTACTAAACAAAATGTTAAAATAATAAATTTTAACTGAAGTAAAGAATACCTACATACTTACATAGAAAACTAATATTTAAAAAACAATAAAAAAGACATTAATTTTCAATTAACAGGTTTGGACTTGTCATTTATCAATTTTTATTTTTTCAATTCAAACCTATTAATGTAAATTAATGTCTTTTTATCGTTTTTAAATATTATTTTTCTATGTAAGTATATATTCTTTACTTAACAGTTAAAATTCATTATTTTAACATTTTTTTAGTTTGTTTGTAACAATTCGCTTAAAAACTGCATTATTAAGTTCTCTTTCTACATTAAAATTAACTTATCCATTGATGAAAAACGTAAAAAATAAAATCCTCAAGGCTTTTTTGCGTTTCCTTGGCAACGAGATAAATAATTATTTTAAACTGTAGCTTTTTGTAGCTTTTGTAGGTTTTTTAGTAAAAAATTTGACTTTTACGTACTGTAGTATATTATTATAAAATGAATAAATATTTGCAGGAAACTTGAAAATTAGCTTATTTAATTAAACTTTGTTAATTATATAATTTTTATAAGGCCAGTCTTAATCAGCATTCTAATGATGTTTTCAGCATAGTCAAATTAATGTTTTGGCGTGAATTTGTTTTGTTTCCATTACAAAATTTGAATAACTTTCACACTCGCGTCTCTCTTGCAACTCTGTTAGCTATGTTCACGTTAGAACAGTATGTAATATAAGACGAGATAGGAATATATTATCAACTTGTCATAACGCAAGTTTGTCATCTTTAATTACTTTCTTGATGAAAACTAAAAGTTACGGATAGGTAATCTTTTTCTGCAACTTTTAAATAATCATGAAGTGACGGATTAAGAAAAACGAAGAAAGCCGCCAAACGAAGGAAAAAAGTTTAACGTTAGAATAATTGATTAATCACCCTCAGGTAATTAGAAAATATTAAGTTGACAAAAAATTGTGTGTTAAGGGTTATCAGAATTAATTTTTATTCTAGTGGAACTATCTTTTACAGACGCTTTTACAGACATTGCTCATGTAATCAACATAATATCAACAATAATTATATTTACAAAACGTAAATTAACTAAAACAAACAACAAATTTTGTAGTAAATTTTTTAAATTTAGAAAAAATTATTTTAGTAGGGTGCACAAAATGTTAGAAGCGTGGCTACCTAATAAATATTATTTATTGCAGAAAAAATGAACGAACTTATATAATATAGTTGATAATAATAATATATTAAAAGAATAAATATAATTTAATATTGTACACGGCAAAACAACTGTTATAAGAAAATATTCATTCTATTTATTCTTGGTAAAATTGGAAAATCCAATTTCCGTTCTATTTCTACCATATACAATAGTTGTAAGAAATTTACCGCTCTTGAAAAATTTATTCGAAACTTAATTTTCTGTGTATTCTCGAAATACACTTAAGGACTTTGTTGTTCCTGAACAAATCCTAAATATTTAATATAAATTACAAATCGATACAGGAATTGTGGGCAATAACTATTAATTAAAATTTTTCTTAAGCGCTCGATTAGCTTTAACTTTGATTAATTTAAATGTGACAAACGGATTTACTTCTTGGTAAGCGCTTTAGAAAAATATATACAGTACTCGAAAATTTTGTCACGTAAATACTTAATTTCCACCCACAATTACCTATGCATAGACGTAAGCAAAAATATTTTTTTTTGATTTTTACTTGTATTCAAAACAGGGTAGATAAGACCAAACTATACTTCCGTTATCTGCCTTTATTAAGCGAATACAAAAGCTTGAAAGCTTTATAATATCTAAAATAAACAGATACTACTCGTAATATTGCTTTTATATTTTACCAATTTCCATTAATTTTTCCGACAATAAATGTATATTAAACAAATTTGCTAACAATTTTAATATACAATTATTGAGTTTTTAAAATTTTTTAATAACACAAATAGTGCGCATTTAATTTTTACTCCAATCGTAGATATTATTGAATATAAAATTCCTTTATTGATGATATCGATATAATACTAAAAAGCTTTCTAAGTGCTTATAAATTAAATTATCGTTGGGTTCGTTCAATAGGGCCGATAAAAGAATATTGCAGGTAATACTTACTGTAACATAAAATTAATAGCACCTACAATATTTTTATTAGTTACAAAATATTTTAAATTGCAATGTGCATGCGAATCGGCACTTTTTTAGAATTAATTTAAAATCAATTATCTAATGTTTTATATAAAGTATCTTGCAAGACAAAGTTCATCTCTTATCGGAAAGTGATTTGAAAAAAAAATATCCTTGAATTTGTACAACAGTAAAATGTTAGAAAAAACTACAGTTTCTGCCAAGCTTGAAATTTTTTGTAAGATATTAATAATTCTAATCTCGAATTAGAACCATAAATGCAGATCCTATTCAATTTCTATAATAAGTTCAGCTTTTAGAATTTTTAAATTTGACCAATCGGTCAAGGAGGTGGAAAGTGACTCGAATAAGATGAAAACATATATCATACCGAAGTGATGTAAATTTTAACAGAGTTTAATCACCTTCGTTCATTTGGTATAACTTATTAGATTTCTGAAAACAATAAATTTTATAACATTATATATTTTTTTACTTTATTTTGACATAATTATACTTTATTATAATTTGGATCTCTATGTTATATTGTAGAAATGTTTAATAATTACTTAAGTTTTAAAACTGACACTTTTTTATTCTACGCTATTATACCATCTCAAATAATTATTTCCCCAGTTTATTTTTAAAAATTTAGTCAAATTCCGTTTAAGCGCAATATGTAAATTGTTCCTATTGGATTTTCCAAATATATAATAGGAATTATGGGGATAATATTTTACTATGGATTAATCGTATAGATACAATAAATAAGCCAAAATAAACTATGAGATCTCTGGAATACCAAATTTTTTTATAGGGAATTTCCTTGTGCATGAAATTAAATGATTTTATCAAACATTTGTCCTATTTGCTGTCTTTATTTGCTAACAATTAACTAACCAACTATTGTTAAATCAATTACTGCTGAAATAATTGTTATCAAAAAAATGTTGTAATAATAATATGCGCATTAATTTTTAATATTTGACCTATAGACAACAAAATCTAAGAATTTCTTGACAAATCAAACTTAATTAATCTTTTGAATACGTTTTAATTAATTTAAAAGAAATAATCGATACCGTATTAATTTATTTTGTTCTAATTAAAAGTATTGATATACCATGTAATTAAAACCAGTTTTTTGATATACATAATACTTTAATACTACATAATGCACAATACCTTATGTATTATAATAATTGAAAAAAATTTAGATACCAGTTAATTGTTATCGATTTTTATGTCACATTAATAAATTTCCGAACATAATTGGTTCTGTATAAATATTAACTAACTTTAATAAGTTTTACAAGTATGCATTTAAAATGTGACACTTTCAACAGCTATAGCCACAAAGAAGTGCGATAAAACCATAATTTATTCACAAGTTCAACAGAGTACGAGAAAAATTGATAAAATTCAATATTATACTGTAAAAATCGATTGTGAAAATTTAATACAAATTTGTCTTAAACTTTCTTTCTTACCGTCTTACTTTCTGCTACACAATTATTACAAATTTTTTGTAATGTACAAGATATTGAACTAATAAATCAAGGTTTTACCTATATAAAAATAGCACAGGTTTTTATTTTGTAAAAAATTATCGATTTATTTAAATTTGAATAAGATTACAATATAAGATAGATCATCAGTCAGTTAAAATTATCTGATTATTATGATATGATGTATATTTTGAAATTATGTCAATTATCATCTATTGAATCAATATTTTATAAAAAAAACAATGAAACGTGGAAAATTATAAAGAAAATTGGTGTTAATTGGTTATAATTTAAGATGTAAAAATGTCGGTGCTGATATCTAAGTCTCGAATACGACGGAAATTTATAATGGCTCGTGCAGTATTTTTTTTAAGGATATGAATATAATAAATAATAATTATTATTAGTTAACGTGATGTCCATTATCCTTAATATTTAACAAACTAAACTATTGCATGAATCGGAAATCCATTTCAATAGTTAATAATAATTTATGTTTATGCAGAATTATTAAATAACATGAAATTGATTCGTGATTACATTCCAATTATGTCAAGTTCAATATCTCATAAATTTAATGTGCAAGACTATAATTGATTACAGTTTTTATATTATAAGTCCATGTATATCTAATATATAAAAAATAATAACAATACCTTCTATATTTTTTTGTAAACCCGAACACTAAGAAAGCACATGAATATTTATAGTAATAATTTGTTAACGTTCGATAATTTAATCTTCGTGACTTGGCTAATAAAAATAAAGAATATTATCAAAATTATCCTTGTAAAAATATTAATATTAGAATGAAATGTATATTTTGTGTATTAAAGAACCTATTATATGTAGTACATAATGATGTATTATGTAAATCTAAACTGAGTATACAATGCAGGAAGTTTCTACATAAATTTGTTCATAGTAGATCATAAATTATAGATTTAGTGGCGACAATAAGTAATTAACCCCCCCCCCCTTTCTTCTTTTGTTTACGGGATCCTCGTCGTCGCCACTGCATAGACTTCATTTTTTCTCGATAGTGTTTTGAATAATTTGCTATATAACTTCAGATTTTGCCAAAACCGTGATTTGATTTGAATAAATTTTTAAGTTTATACTATTAAAAAAAGTTTTTGGCAAATTATTAACGATTATCGAGACAAAATAAACGGAAACTCTGTTTGATTTAACTTCTTAAATTGTTTTGAAATTTTTTCACAAAATTCGATTAATTTTCAAAAGAAAATTGCAAGTTTGACTATTATTTAATTAAGAAATAACTAAGCCAAGAACAAAGTTTAGCATGAATTGCATTTCCAGATAAAACAAAAAAAATTAATTAGGGTTTTAGGAACTGATTGTTAAATTATAAATGTTAGACTTTGTATTGTGAATCATTTTAGTTTACGTAAAATTACATCACTCAACGTGGAAGTTGCGTTGGAACAAAAAATGTTTCGAGATTGATATTGACAGGTGCTTCTTCAATTTTATATTTAGGTTTATCAAATCTTTCCAATAATTAGATATTGTTAAGTTACCAGTATATTTTTTATGGATTTTCTACAATATGATCACTAAATTATTTAATTTTGAAACGGTGAACGTTAACTTTGCTTTTAGTAGCAAGTTCTAATAAATTAATTTCAAACTGTGTTTGCAATTAATTACTGTCTCATCTATTAAAATATACAAGCGAATTCTTCATCCAAATAATATTATTCTACGAACCATTACCAAATGAAATGAACATCGGGAACTATCTCTTCCGTCATGGAAACATCAAAAAATTTGATTTTTTTTAAAATTATTCCATGTTTTTGTTCTGGCTTATTTACGTTTATGTTTTGGGTACATTAAATGGTCAGTAACGTGATTAAAATGTGTAAATATTTATTATCAATAATTTGGTTAATTAGCTCTATAAGTAGTCCACTGATGTTTAAATTTAGTCCACACACAAATTTTTACATTGCTTAATAATATGTCTTATTTTTGTTAAAAGAAAATAATACAAGTGAAGCTATTAGATAATAAAAGAATAAAATGAAATATTACCAATTTTCATGTCTGGCGAAAGCAGAAAATATTAAATTGAAAATTTTTAACATAAATTAGAATAAACGACCTTTGGTTATTGTGCAAAAGTGTTATAAGATATTATAACCGAGTGTATCTAGAAGTTTTTACAATTTTTCAGTAGAATAATATAGCAAAGGTTAACAATAGTTCTTTTTTTTACAACAACTGTAAGATTAAAGTAAATTTTTAATTTGTTATTTTAATTAAAAGAAGAATCAAAGGATATTTAAAATAAAAAAAATTGATTACTATTATCTCTACTATATCTGTTACATTTTTATTTTTACTAATGAAGAAAATAGTAATTTTAATTAGCTAAATGTAGTTGAGGGTCAATCTGTCACAGCCGGATCTGTAATGGCTCAAGACATTCTCGTTTGCATGATTTTCTTTTTTCGTATTTTTTTTTAAATTGAATTTGTTACCGAAATATTTATGCTGCTACACTGTACGTGTGGCAACCCTTAAAGTATTTAGCTGGACCTCGTATTTACTAATTGGTGGGTTTATATTGATTATACCGTACTAAGTAAACACACCGCCAATTGATCACATTTCTATATTAGATTGGTAGCCCATATAATTTAATTTGATTTGAATTGTACTTACACACTAAAATTAATAACATCTGCAAATAAAGTCGAGTAAAGAGTTTGTTTTTTGTAGGTTTTAATTTTGAATAATAACATGAATTTGTAAAGCCGGGGAGAAGCTTACCGTAAGCCTCTTATTAATTGTAATTTTACACTTATAATTGAGCTTTATCGTGAGAACAAATATGATTTTGAGTGCTTATTTTATAAAAGGTTACATATTATTATAGCATATGGGATTACCACAAAATAACGGTTAATAATATCGGGTGGTTCGTCTTTGCCCGAACTATGAAAATTTAATCAATCAAAAAATTGTTGTGATATCAAAATCACACTGACTCTATACTACGAGAAAGAGGAATTTAAAAATAAAAACTGTTTTTTTCGAGTGTAGGAATCCGATGCCCTATCACAATATTAGTGTTAATATTATGTTAATAATAATAGCAAGTAAGGTTGTTTTTGGTGTAATTTATTATTAACGTGGGCCTAACATAACATATAGGATTGGTTTTCCTAACTTTTCACATTTAAATTGTTAAAATATACTACTAAAATAAAAGAAGATCTAAAATTAATGAATTTTTAATTTAAAGCAATCAGTAATAAAATTATTCATGTGAAAAAATTTCATCGCAATTTATTAAATTAATATTTACTGTGTAGTAATTATCGATAAAACTGATAATAAGATTTGTTTTGATTTACTAATTATAATTCACACAATACAAAAATTAGTTTTTATCATAATATACATACATTTGCTTATGTTGATTAATTATTATTGCTATTTTAAATAAATTTTGCAGGTGTAATACACCTATAACTTATGAGTCAATTTGTTTCACAAAAACTTACGATTATGCAAGAATTATTTATATTATTAATTTATAGTGGTAATGTTAAGGTTCGACGATTTGAAATAAATAGGAAATGCTATTCGCTCTATGCGATTATGTAATTCAATTGCAATAATTAAAATTAGATGTAAACCCACATTGCTAAACAACTTTTTTTTTAATTATTAATAAATGATCGTTTAAATAGTAAACAGCATTTATTGTACTCGATTAAAACTTTTAATCATTTTTAAGCTTGGAAAACAAAACAGTTTTGACTATTTTTACAGCAAGATAAAGTTTCGACAATGACCCGATGGCCGAAATAAATTTATCCACTAATTTTAATTCAAAATATTGATAAAGGAGACAATTCGTAATTGACTGAAAAAATTATAAAATAATCTCTTGATAGGCCACATTTTTTTTAATGATACAACTTGAGGAAGTTTATTTTTTATTTTCAATTTGATCAAGCTTTATGATTTGTTCAAAACCACAACGCTTCTTACTTTTTATTCTTTGTTTTTTCAGGAATTGTGTATGAGAATATATGCAGTACTTGTTTTGCAAGCTTTTTTAACTTCGAAGAAGCTTTCAAATTGGCGATGGTACGGAAATAGTTCACATAGTTTCAACAATATTTTATTCTTAGTAAATACATGAGGCTTCTCTAAAGCCAGGTTTTTATAGAGTTTCACCTGAAAGGCTATTGTAGTTTACAGATTTAATCAACAGCTTTAAAACTTCGTAGAAGGTTGTGCGTGTTCTCAAAATTCAATTTATTACCAAGTCTATCAGAAATGTTTTCGATACCTATAATTTGACCGTTGAAAAAAGAAAAATCATGTAAAGTATCCGTTTTAGACTTCTTTATGGCCGAGCTTTACACTGCTTGGAGAAAATTTTTCGTGGTACTTTAATGTTTCGTAAAAGATAAATAATCTAGAATTCGATTCGATTTACATTATTTAATTTTTAGGAAGCAAAAAAATACGCGGGTCGATCTTGATGAAAATTTCAAGAAAGGTTTTTTATTGGTACAAAAGAAGCTATTAAAATTACAACAAAAAATAAAGGTAAATTTTCTTTGAATTCTAATGGTAAGCTTCCTCGATATCTTAAGCAATTTGAAACTTGGCTATGGCGATCGATGTCACGATATCAGGGTAGTCCTGCACATCCTGAGCTTCTTCAATTCAATGATGGTTGCTACAGGTTGACCTATAATTGTTTTCATTTCACATCCCGCCCATGTTAAATTTGGGGTAAGTCTGGAGAACGAAAAACTCATGGCAGTAGATCAATATTATTTTAATGGAAATTAACTTAAAATAGACTTTCAAATAAAGGTGTGGAATGTATTTTAAAATTTAACAAAAAGCTACAACATTTAAATTACAACTGCAAGTGAAGATGTGGTTGTTTTCACCTTCAAAAATGGTGGTAATTCCAAAAATAATTCCGGTCCAGATACTGCGTTGCTTTAGCTTCATCAGACAGTTTTTCACCTAGAAATCCGAAACCTGTGGTAACAAATTTAGAGATTATGTCCGTTGTTATTCAAGAAATTTGCAAAACAGGGAGGACCTATAATTTAACGGGAAACTAAAACCATGGCATTATATTTCGGAATAATTGCTTGTTATCTTACATTACAAACATAATCAGTAATGGCACTAGATGATGGCTTTTTTTGGCGAGGAACAAGGGTTGCAATTTCAGGTCGTGCCCAGAACCATTATACCAAAGGATTTCCAAACAAACTAATAATTTTAAGTATTTTCCCCTTAGAATAAATAATATTTTTATTGTCACTTAATCTAAATTTAACTAAACTAAATCTCAACGAATTGGATAACCATGACACATTTACAATATAATAAAATTTAAAAATTTTTTTTAGAAAAAATACTTATTACATTATTTTGCATGCAAAAGTGCACGATGAATTTCAAAGTTTTTGCTTCTGCTCGCGAGAAGAACATGGGAAATCCATTTTTGTTAAATTTAAGTGAAATTTAGTTTATACATTTTTGAAGAATAATATTCGATCACATTTTATCATATCTGTTCTTTATTAATTATGCTTGCCTGCTGATTATCTCAATGAGATTTATATCAAGATATTAATTTTTATTGTTTTTTAATTTTATTCCAAACTAAAAATTTATGTCGTATTTAAATTTACAGTTGAAGTATATTTATATGCTAACCGTTTCTTGACAAGAGAAAATTTTCATTCTACATAATATTCAATAAGTGACAAAAAATAAATAACTTACTCTACATTTTCATATATCCACATATTTGTTTACTTGCCACTACATTGACAAATTACTCGTTAGTCAATTGAATGGGACAATTTTAAACCTATTATTTAATATTCTTTTTTAAATTACATTTCTGTTGGCATACATAACTACAAACTTGAAACGGAATTGTATTATTATCAAAAATTTAAAAAACGTAAACACAGTTGTGGTTTTAAAACTCAATTAAAAGCTTTTTCTGTGTATTTTATTTTTTAATTTTTAATTATAATTTTTTCGAAAAACTTAACTGTAGAAAAATCTTGATGTGAGTTTTCTTTTTTATAAGAGTGTCATATGAAAGATTAAAACCGCAAGCTCGAAATATATCTTATTAGTTATAATTAATTAAAATCGATCATCTGGAGCAAAAAGTTGTAGGTTTAAGTTTCTTATTTTTGGTAAGCTAATAATCTTATAAAGCGCGTTCAATATTTTTCTCTTAATTCGTTCTTGTTCAATGAAGTAGCAATTTGACGTTATTGTAAATAGTCGATAATATTTCAATAGACGAGTTAACCCGTTTCTGTGAGATTAAAGAAAAATATTGTTTTTCTCACATCTCCTGCGCGATGTTGTAATAGTTTTATTTTATTCTCGTTTTAATAATCAAATATTATATCGGACGATTAGATACTACTACAGAAAATTTTAGTTTGAATTTCTGGCGCCGAAGTTTCCAATTTAACTGACCAACTTTAAATAGAATTTAATATGTTTTCTAAATAAGTAAAAGCGTACAAAAATTTAGCCTATCGTTGTTTAATAATAATAATCTAAATAAAATACCTAATCGGGGAAGTATGTAAGGTATTATACATTGACGTGGATTCCAAAATTAAAAATTACTAATAACCTTAACCATATTATTAAGAATTTTTAGTTTAGAAAATTTGTTTATAATAAAAAATTTATTATATTCACGTAGTACATAAGTAAGAAAACTAAAATTAGAAAGGGTAAACCATATTAGGAAATGTAGTTGGAATTTTCATTTTTTAATATTGCATATAAATTACTTATACAAAGTTAAATTAGTTTGTTTGTTGTTAAATGCTTCTTTTCAGTTTTATTGTTGTTTTAACAATGATAATGATAAACTAATAACAAGCAAGAATTTTCATTCCTTGTTTATTTCGTGCGAACTTTTTATTAATGAATACGTCATAATAATATACACACTGATATAAAACTTATGTAACCGTAGTACTATCCCATTTCCTAAATAAAATCGTAGAATTCTTACGCATCGCGATATTATAACACGTAATCTGTAACATCTGCTTTTTCAGGCGCCAATTTTTATCTATGCAAAGTTAGAAATTAGGTCAATTTCTTTATTTTAAATCTTCCTCTAATAATAATTAAACCTAATAATCTTCGTCGGTGCCTAGGTGCTGTACTTTATTAATATTTTTTGTTGATGACTAACTGAACGTAATTAAGTATATTATTTTGCAATAAGGTGATTCAAACCAATTAACCGATTTGAGTACCTACCGTATAATATTAAAAAAATTAATACATGTAATATATTATTTATTTTAAATACATAGTCCAATCTTATAAAAGTCTGAAATATGGGATATTTGTAATGCTTTCGATTCTAATCAATTTGTTGACATTTTTATTATTTAAACTTATTCTGTTTATCTCTACTTTCTCCACCTGTAAATAATCAAGTTCGACTTTTTTACCTTAAAATCGTTTTAATGTTTTTTTATTATTTTTACATGTAAAAATATAAATTTATATAATATGCCCACTGATTAGTTCTTCAAAAAATATTTTAATGCTTTTATTGTTACTATAAAAATGGGACTAAAACAAAGATATAATAATTAAATTTGAGATAGATAATTAAGACTAAGAAAGAATATAAACTCACTATTAATTAATAAATAATAGCTATTTGTATAACTAGGAAGGAAAGTGTTGGTATATCAGTTCCTATAACAGATGAAGTATGAAAGAATGTATTTTATTTCAAATGTACCTGAAGAATACCTCGATATCAATATCTTCTTATAGTATAAATAATATTATTAATTACATTTATTTGATAAATCACTTCAATAGACGAAGAGTAGAAATATTTAAAAGATTTTATTGAAAAAAGTGTCAGGTTGCTAATCAGATTATGTGTGAGGGAACTTGGTGAGTAAGTATATAATATTATATTACCGAAAGGTTCAAAGTAAATAATGCAACATTTGGAACTGGATATATTAGAACTAAATAATATCAGTGATATACTACATAATAAATGTTAAATCATCAACTGAAACTTCTTTATCGTTTGCTTATGTAATTAATTTTAATAATATTATTAATTGCATCATTATTATTGGAATAAAATTAAGGAATAATTTATTCCTTAATTTGAGAAAAGTTGAACATATAAGGTACATAATAATCATTTATATAATAATCGTGCGAAACTACCCCTATGTTTAATTCTGTAACATAAAAATTGTTATTTTTATATTGATGTATCGCAATTCAACTTTTAATTTATTTGTATGATAAAACAACTAAAAGTTTGTCAACCTAACAGTGAATTAACACAATTTTAGTGATATGAATGGTTCATTGATATTTTTGCATATTAATTTACGAAGAAATCTAAATTTATCTTCTATTTTATGTATAATCGTAGTCATAACCACTACGACATTTATTGTTATCCTTTAATAAGTTTTCCAAATTATTGTCATTCATGATATTGTGTACTTGATCACATTCTGCAAGTATGATTTGGTTTTCTTTAAATATACAATTATACATTAAGAAATGTAATTTCAATTTCTGCGTTTCTCAAGTCGAACATGTTAACCTTGCACCCCGGATATCATTTGTTTAGAATTTAAAAATTTCCGTAATCAACTCATTATTATAAATTAACATCATAATTAAATTATTTAAACTACAGTGGTCCAATAGTCGGAATCAATTTTAAATGATTTTTATGAACATATTGTCACAATACGGGGCTTTTCAACAAGAACTTTGTTTTTAAATTTTAAATAAAACACACATTTTGAATGATAGTTCTGTATTTATTTATTGATATAAATTTTCATAACTTTTCAACAATCACTCTTGAATTTTCTGAAGCCCAAAAGTGGCAATTTTGCTTATTAACATAACCATTCAAATGAAAATGAGCTTCATTTGAAAAATTATCACCTTTTTCAATGATAAAATTAGCGAATTGTCGACAAACAGCCAGAAAACATAGTCGGCAGGCTTTAATTCTTGAACTAACCGACCCTTATAAGGTTTTAGACCCAGATCTTTACTCAAAATTCATCAAGTGGTGGTCATGGATAGGTCGAATTACTAAAAACGTCGTGGTATCGATAAATTTAAATCTTCCTCAAAGCTTTCCTTTGCAGCAGCTATATTATCTGAACAACTGGAAAAACACGTATTAATTTTTGTTGGTATGTTATAGTATACCGAACCGCAGATTTTTAATAGTAGTCTCAGAAAGACGATTATAATAACCGAAAATGATCAAATTTTCATTTTCGTAACTTTTATGCAATTTTCGATTGAAATTAAAAACATCATAATAAATGATAGACCTACTACTTCACGTAGGTATATTAAAAAAAAAACAAATGACAAAACAAAAACAAAGTCCTTGTTAAAAATCCGTTATATAAAAATAAAGTTAAATCGTTCCTAACCTAACTTTGCAGTAAAAATATAACAAATTAATTAATGTTAGGTTAAGATAGGTTATGAATAATAACAATTTACACATATAATTTTATAATATTATAAAAATATTACACAATATTAAATTTTAATCCTGTCCGTTTTTTGTTACATTTTCTCTTCGGAAGTTAAACTTGAATGCCTCGATACCACTTTGTAGTGGTTCTAGAAGTAGCAACAATTGCAGCTGATTCGCGCAACATAAAACCAATTAAGCTGGTAGAGGAGTTGGTTGGCGCGCATTTCGAATCCAAATCGGAGAACATTTCATCGATCGACTATCAGACTTCTGCTCTAATTATGTTTATGAGAAATTGCACATCCATTAACAGCTAAACAAGACAGCTAGCAACTAATAACTCTGCTAATCGTGGATTCAGGATTTTGGCAGTAGCAACTGGTTATGTTGTACGTAAATATTTTTATTTATTTGCACGTCAATTGAAAATTATATTTATCACCCGTTTGTAGATAATTTCTTATTCGTTTATAAATAAATTACCATATTTGTATGTGATTTATTCATTTTTATGTCTAAACTAGCCATTGAAAATCAGCCTACCGCCCACGACTATTGCTCACAGCTTCTCAAGCCATCGAAAATTTGTCGTCTTTATTCGATTTGGTGGATTAGTAACTTTTTTTTAAATAAATTTTCCTATGTTGAATTGTCTTCGGCCTCCAAGACTAAGCCTCTCATCGACGTGTCAGCCTTTGGCTTCTCATCTCAATCAGCATTCGTTTCATATCTAGATTACAGATTTTTAATTGCTTCAGAGTTTTCGGCTTATATATCTTTGCATATTTTTTGGTATAAGAAAGATGTGAATAATTTTTAAATTTGTACTTTAGTTGACTTCAGAGTCAAAAGAGAAATTTTATATTATTAAGAAAATTAAAGTGTAGTTTTGAAGAAAAAAAAGAAATGTTTAATTTAAATTTGTGTTTAAAACTGGAAAGTATAATTTTCAATGAGACGATTAAATTGGAAACGGTGGATAGGCGTAGATTGAGAAAAAATAGTTGGTAATTTATAAAGTATTTAAATTAAAATTATTGAAGACACTGCGATTTAAATTGTATCAAATTTATTTAACTTTTCCATTTCCACGATTTTATTTAAAGCAAATTAAAATACTTTTAACAAATTTTGTAAGGAATTATTTTTTTGATGTCGAATGAGTATTTAATTTTATTTGTGTTTTCTGCCACTAACGTAAGTTTATACATCAGTGGTTTTTGAAATCTCTAAAATATTATAAATTTTATTGTAACATTGTAAACAACATTTTAATATTTCTGAATAATAATTATAATTAAGAACACTCGCAAACCGTAAAGTAAACAAATTCACTACACTGTTCTGCATTTTCCGAACTTATATAATTTGCTCTAGATATTTAAATTAAATTGTATTTTCTTTATGTTAACATTAAATAAAGATACAATATAATACCTAATTTTGTTTATTTTTTATAAAATGAGTTGCAGAAAAAATTACTATGTATATCTTAAGACCTTTTCGTCGAACAGTTACAATTAATAAACAGAATTAAAATTTTTAATTCTTTAATTTCAAAACGATATTAATGTAATAATATTTATCTTATTGATAGATTCATCAATTTATTAAAATAATAAAACACATGTTGATTGTTTATTAAATATATCTACCTATGTCACAATAAATTGTATCCAAAATATAATAATGTAAATAAAATATTATTGCAATTTTGAATTTTGCAATTTAAAATAAGATTAGACTTTTTAGGATTAGATAGATAACAATTATGTTTAAAATTTTAATTTGAATTTCAGTGTCTGCTTTTGGAATGGTAGGTATTCAATTTGTAAGAAAAAACAACGGCTTCTTAAATTTTGTTGTTTTTCTATTACTTTTTGAAGTGTTCAGTTTAATTAAATGTTGACTTGTCTCTTATATATTCGGCGGCCCGACTCCCTGCTTGCGGTTTTCCCACACTTTATAATTATTATAATGAGATATGCAAGTGTTAATATTAATTGATTGGTCAATTTGTGGTTACTTGTATAAATAAATAATTAATTAATTATATACTAATATTAGTAAAAAACCACAATCGTGTAATTTGTGTATTATAAGTGTGTTTTGAAGCGAAAATCGAAAAATCGACATTATTTTTTATAACAAAATTTTTTCTTCGATATTTTGACCAAGTGGTAATTAAAATAAACACTGTTCGATACATTGAAGTTAATAACCGCCTATTATTCAATTATACAACACAAGTCCTTCATAATTGAGTCACTTAAGAAGGTATTGGCAAAACAGTTATCATTTTCTCAACAATCAAAATAATATTTTGGCAATTCTCGAGAATGTTAGTTATATAATGAAGAGGAAGAGGAAGTAAATTTGAGAAACAGTGAGGGGTTTGTTTATAATGCTAACTTGTGATGGATTAATAGGAACCGCCAGAAAATTGCAAAATGTGACCGTATTAATAAATAGCATCTTAAAATTACCTTGATAGGATGGCATGACTTGCGCAAATTTTAATGTTTAAACTATTTATCATAGATTTAACATAATGTTACGCAATAAACTATTATTAAACGCCTTTTTATCAAGTTGTAACTTGTAGGTATGTTAATTTATGTAAATATTTCTAAAAATAAAATACTAATTATTATTGGTAGTAAGTACAAGAAATAATAAATTGTATAATTTGCTTTCGAATTAAAATAAACGAAAACGAAATTAATTTTTCGTATTAAAAAAAAGATTTTTGTGCAAACAACGAAAAAATAAACACACTGCTTTTCTTTACTTTACAGTGTATAACCACATTGACATTTTAATAAATAATCGAAATTGATTTTTAAGAATTTGGGTATGAATACTCGACGTAAAATATTATTTTTATGCAATTCATATGACGATAAAGTGTAGATACTTGAAGTAATGTCGGTCGTAAAAAATTATTTGACAGGACTCTTATTTTATGTAAATATCACTTCCGAGTAGCTTTCTTCATAAAGTGGTAAGAGAAAATTATTGTTGAAGCACAAAAATTTATCGAAACTAAAAATGCTCTCACGTAAATGCCAAGATACGACAGATAGATGTTAATATATACAGGTAACCTACAAAGGCTGACTAAGAAGTCAATAGCATATTCTCAGAATGAGCTTTTTTGGCAGGTAATCGGCCTTTAACAATTAACTATAAATAACTGAACAATTTATTATTGAAATTTAAATGCCAAAGAAGATTTAGGGCCAATAACCGACGCTGTTCCGGGAAATTTGAAAATACAATGCCTCCAGGGAATGTAGATGTGTGGTTAGTCAGGCAGGAAGATGCCTAAATGAAGTTCCGGGAAAAAACTTTTAAATTTTTTGCCCGACATCGTATGTAAATTAACGGCCGAAATCAAGAAAACAATCATCGTAAAACAGTTCGCGGAAAAGTATAATGACTTTCGCAAAACGTTGATGTAAAGGTAGTCAACCTGACGAAACGTTGAAACCAAAAAATTTGCCCCATTGCGTGATTGAATTTTTAATAAAAATATTAATAAATTAATCACCACCTAATCAAAAACCACTCCAACTAAATAAATAAAATTGGATTTTTCGAGTTTCACGTAGTGATCCTACGCGGCGAGATAATGTAAAAAGAGTAAATTTTATCACTTTGGCGCCAATTCAGATTAGAAAAGGCACATTTTTTAATTAAACCAACGGCAACGATTTGAAAATCTCTACGCAGATGTGCAAATTACCGAATTTTCTTTAACCGGGAAGGTAATTTTTTTTTCACACACAATGAGTAACGAGCATTGGATTTTACCAAAAATATTTTTTGGAAGTTTCATAGGTTTCAAGTCTAGCGATCAAACGCCCCCACATAGGACATCGATGCATCTCCACGCACTATCTCTCTTGTACTTACGAAGCGGTGCACATTTACTTTCCTTCTTTTTCGAACATACAGCGTATAAAAGTAACAATCGGAGCGCGATGTGCATCATTTTAAACCAAGAAAGTGGAGACAAAAGTCGGGACGTCGTCATTAGATAACAACGCCGCCGATCTTTACAGTTCATCGTTAACAATTTTATATTAGAAGATAAAGGTTAATTAATTGCATTTATAGCAATAGTGAAGTTTTTCGGTTGAGTTTTTCATCGCGGACATCAAAAATGAAAACTATAGGAATTTATGGAGTCGTATTATTTTTTGTGCTCTACCAAAACGTTACAGCTCTACCGACAAGTACCAGGTAATTTTCAAAATTTTTTTGAAAAATTTAAATAAACTTTTATAATTGCGCTCCCAGTTTTTTTATAATTTATCTAAAATTTTCATCAAATTGTGCGCTCAAAATAAATTAAACGTATAGAAAATTCAAATGTTATCGCTTTATTAATTTAAAAAACTAAATTATTGCGTACTTCTTTAAATCTTGAAGTTGTATTTTATAAAAGCAAACTTGCGGGAAAATTTTCAAAAAGTTTCGTCTACCTGCATAGGTGTGACGGAGATAATATAATTTACTTTTCAATCAAACGACAATAAAATTTTCAAAATTTTATAATTAAATTTGAAAACTTTAACACGTGCGTAAATTTTTAATCAAAGGATTACCCATCGCTTTCCTTTCAAAATATGTATATCAACTTACATTTTAATAAAAAATATTCTCAATAAAATAAAAGTTTGAAGTGACATACTTTTCAATATTTATCATTGTCCTAATTTTTAAACTTATTTACAATTTTCAAGTATTGTTTATTAAACATACTGCTCGATTGGTGTGATATAAAGTTCGATATACTTTTTGGAAGTGATTGCTAATACGGATACGGAGTGCCAAATTAAAAATTATGACTAACACATAATAATAATTACTAACGTTATTATTTATCATTCAACGATTTCGAGAATATAATAATATTAATAAATATTATGACGAGAAGTTTTTCTAATTACTTCTAGAACTTGAAAATGTAAATCTACTCTAGAGTTGCCCGTTCCCGACTGGTAAAAATTATTTCAAATTTTTTCTAAAGTATTTGGAATAAGAAACCAAGTGAATAATTAATAAAACATTATTTGACAATATATCTCTTAGTTAATATCTTATAAATTATTTTATAAAAAGTGCACTGTGACCTTTTACCTGAACGCTGAAAAAACAAAAAAAATTCAGTCTACGATATTTATCCTTAATACTTTAGTCGTAGAAGTCATTACAAGTCGTAGATATTGAATCTGATATCTAAAATATCAAAATATATCATAAAGTTTTTATGATACACATTTGTATAGTACATTTATATATTGTATTGTAAAAGAAGTATTTAATATTTTTTTTAAATATTATATTCAATATAGAAACCTTTTTAGATTTTTAACTCTCCCCCCCCCCCGTCCCCGATAGGAGGAATACCTCGAAGAGTTCAATAAAGAAATTAAAAAATTTGTTATCACCAGATAAAATTTCTACGTCCTGTATTCTTTTAGTTCATTCTATTTTCACATTATCGAATTCCAGTAATGTGTAAAAAATTATTTATTTACTATAAATCAATTTACTATTACAGATTTTGTTTAGTTAAGAAATTAATAGTAATCAACAGTAAGTTTACTTTGTAGCAATGAAGGTTATAATCTTATATTACAAATTTGAACAATATGAAGATAAACTGAAGTTTTTTCTCGTTTTTCAAAAAAAGTGATAAATGTATTGAAGTAACGACTACATATCTACGCTTTAAAAATTATCAATAACTGCAAAGTTTTGCGAAATAAAATAATTTAAAAATACCAATTCTCATCTTTTCATTAATATAAATCTTCTTATCTTAATTAATTTCTAAACAATGATGCAACTTATCTACTAATTAATAATTACGTTATAAAAATACAATAAATATAGATCATTAACCTTTCCATTACGTAATAAAATATATTTTAATAATTTGAATTTTATTGTGCTCGATCGGCATGTTAATTATTAAATTTTAAATTTTGTAATAATTATTTTTTTTGTTCCAGAGTAAAAAGAGTCTCCGACCAAAGATTAGCCGAGTTAGAAACCTTAGTGGCACTTAGCAAAATGTCAGGAAAATTAGTAACCGTGCCATTGGGATTAGGAAAAGTTGATCCTAAATATATGTAAGTATTAAAACTTTTCAAAAAAAATTATCTGAAACTTTCTAATCACACCCTGAGCATTAAGTCACATATTTTTTAACGATCTCGTGTACATACTATTACCTAAATTAATACAACATAGTAATATATGCGTTCTAATATTTATAAATTGTAATCTTGTAAGGTCAATGATAACATTTTTTGGACGTTCCGGCTCTTTATTTAAAATATTAAAATTATTTTTCACTTCCAATATTACGACTATGTATTTTTGAATGTACCTCGTAATATTTAAAAACAAAATTTATCGCGGCACAATATTTACAAATTTTTTTATCGAATTGCTAATCATAGTTATTTTTCTAAATAATAAATACTATAGGGAAAACAAATCGTCACCTAATGGGGATTGTAAACAATTAAAACTAATTTTGAATTTTGTTTCAGTGGTAGAAAACGACGATCGGAATCGAGGCTTTTAGATTCCCTCTTCAATCACTCTTCCGAAGAAGACGCAGGCGATCCTATAGAATTGAATTACGAAGATCTATTTTCGTATAGAACGATTAAACGATAAAAAATTTTAATTTAAATTAATTTAGCTAATTATAATTCTAGTTCAATTTTGTTTTAAACAACAGTATTATTTTTCTTCTATTGAGAAAATTTAAAGT
This sequence comes from Cantharis rustica, assembly GCA_911387805.1. NCBI lineage: Eukaryota > Metazoa > Arthropoda > Insecta > Coleoptera > Cantharidae > Cantharis > Cantharis rustica. The sequence goes on along the minus strand of OU426881.1, from coordinate 47,697,035 downwards.
TACTTAAAAGCGGTTGTGTTCGTTGTTAATTTAAGCTACTTATTTATTATTAATTTATTATAAAAAAATTGCTCAGTAATTATTATGAAATCTCATAAGTGATACATAAACTAGTATCGTAATAATTTAATTATTTATTTTTTTTAATACATTATTTAGATCTATAAGTTGTGACTGAGGTTTTGAAAAAAAGTGTAAACCACAAAAAATAAACCTTTAAATTTTATTGTTTCGTTTTTCTTCCTCTTCCCAGTGCAAATATCTGTGGTGCTATCTTTGTAGTGTGCATATATCCGATGAACAATTAAAATTTTATCGATCCTATCGGTTACGCAGGCGCTAATCGTTTACGTAAGCATGAAAAGAGATAGTTTAATGAAGATCGTCATTATATCAAACAAAAACAATAAATGAAAGTATCAACGACATGACTCGTTTCGATATTTTGAAGTTCATGATGCGGATTTTTATGCAATCGAATTAACAAGCCATGACTTTTTGGCTTACAGAAGCATTCTTTTCGACAAATAAGATTGAGATCTGTATTTTTTATTTTTTCAAAATTTTTTATATTTAAATTTCCAATCTAAATTTAAACATTTTTTAATTATTCTAATTATAGTATAATTTTTATGAATGATTATAATAATATGCATCTAAATATAAAATAAAAGTTCCTAAAAAGTGTTGAGCAAAAAGTCTTAATAAAAAAACCATAAGTTTAAAAATACATAATTCAAACTACAACATAATAATATTCAGTTATAATTATTTTTAATAATAATGTCGACATCTGATAAGAGACGATCATAATTATAATTTTATTTTGGGTTTAATAAACTTTTAAACCAATGATTACATTGTCGAAAATCTTCCTATTTATTTATTTATTGATTTTAACAGTACAACATTATCGTACGCATTACTCACTGGTACAAGAACTTGTTCAGCCAATCAACGTGATGTAGAAATCACCACTCTCCAAAAATAGAGATTTAAGATTATATAGAAATAAAATCCTATTTAATTTATAAGCAATACATTTCTCAAAACAAAATATTATCCAATAATAGGAGAAACCAGTGAATTGTCAATTTTTCTATTTTTTAAATACAATTTCTGTTTGTTTTATTTATTTATGGTTATTAGTTAGTTTCGCCTTGATAGTTTAAAGCCTTTATAGTTTAATAAACTATTAATAATAAGAACATATTTTATATAAAGTTCCCAAAAGTTCTAAAAGTCCGATAAGTCTTCAGCAACGGTCAAAGCCGTACAAAGTTGGTTTTCTTTATATAAACGGAAAAAATTGTATTTGTTTAATTATTCGCAATTTTGGACAAGATCATGGTCAATTTCATAAAAGTGCCAAAAAATTCTATCTTCATATTATGTCATCGGGTTTATGAGAAAAACAAAACTTAATAATGGTACATTTTGAATAGTTAAAAAAATAAAAACTTGATTTACATCTTCAAATGGCAGTAACACCAAACCTTTTCATTTTTTAGAATAACTGGTTAAGTAATTTTTTAAAAAGCGTGAAATTATCTAAAAGTAGTTTCTAACATTTCTTTGTCCAAAATCAACGAATTTCAAGTTATGGATTAAAGTAACTAAAAAAATGTCGAAAAATGCATTAATAAAAAAATTAATTTCTTATTTCGTACATTTTTATTTTATTTTCTTCACAACTTTAATTAGATTTTTCAAAAAACTTTACAAGGGTTAAATTTTGTATAGTTATTAAAATTAATTTTGACGTAAATTTATTTGTGAAACAGTTTATTGGTAAGGTCCAGTTTTCAAAAAAAAAAAAATAAAATAAAATAAAATTTTAGGCAGTCAAATATTAGAATCTGATTTGTGGTTAATTTCATGTTCTTCAAAGAAACATCGAATTATACCAAACACTCAATAATTTCGATGTTACGGCAGCTTCAAAAGGGAAAATAAAAAAATAATATTTTATTTTGATGCTTATATCTATTTTTCTATAAACTTTAATCACGCGGACATTTTATATTTTACATAATTATTTCTAATAATTAGTTGAGCAAAATACCTTATTTTTCACTTTGTTTTCTGTGCTATTATAGACATAATCAAAAAGTCATTATGACATAATACTTAATTTTTAATATGAATAACATAACATAGAGCATAGTAATTTTTTTTTATGTATCTCGTAAGTCAGACAAAAACAAACAGTAAACAGTCGATCTATGTAGAAGGTATTAGGGAAAAATTAACGCATGGCTACGTTAAGATAATACAACACATTAATTTGAACAAGAAATGAAACACATAAAATACTAAAGTTATATAAAATTTCTAGCTAATAAATTTAATTTTTTCTATAGCTGATGATACATTGCAGTTTATTCGACTAAAAGTATTGGAACAAGTGACACTTTAACCACGAAGAGTAGTACTTTTTTTCATTGAAATTACTATTTAAATTACAAAGTATGTATAATTATTTGATTTATGATAAAATAAAAATTCTCAAAAAATTATTTCATTTGTAATAAATTGAGATTTTTTATAAGTATACTTTTTTTTTAACATAATTTAATTATCAACTCGTAGAAAAAAACTGATTCGAGACTTCGTCGCTCGTGAATTAACATTTTCCGCTAGTAGATAAATAGAATTTTATCATCTTATCTCTCATGTGACGTCACGGTAATACATGCAACTTATAATTGACTGTAAAAACAGATGCCCGACTTAAAAACTAGCAAGATAATTAATTCAAATCGCAAATACTTTGAAATCTATAAAAGTTATTTATAAAAATAATTATCTATATAATCAATGAATTCGTGGTTTAGGTAGTGTAACTCGATATTAAACCATATCAAAATTTTTATGAATGTTGTAGTTCTAAAAAGTGTGTGTACATTTTTTTGTTTTTCTAAAAACTTTATGAAGATATTTTTAAGTTCATTGTTATTGTTTTATTATGAAAATTATCAATTTATTTGTAAAAAATTTGATTTAGATTGCAATATAGAATATACAAATACAGATTTTAGTATTTTCTATACAATTAAATTAATTTTTTGTAATGAAATTATAGTTTTCTTCGTAATAATGCAAAAAAATGCATTTCTTTAGTAATTGAACAAATGTGTATGTAGTTCTATAATATTTTAGAAATTCAAAACTCGTAAGGAGTGCATTTATTGTCCATAAAATTAAAAAAAAAATTAAAATTGTATTCACTCGCATTTTTACCCTGCAATATCGATCTAATAATCTTACCTGCAAAAAAAAATATTGTTGTTAAAATTATACAGTGCGGGTCAATGACGTTATAGAGAGGAGAGGTTCTATAGTATTTTAAACCAATGTCGTTAATAAATACTATATTATTGATTATTTTCTAAATTTAGTTATTTCCGCCCCCCCCCCTTCTCTTCCCAACGTTTACTTTTTTATATTTTCGCAAAAAATTATTTTATTAAAAATTATTTACCTTTTAACTGCAACAGTATGTCCCTCTTGTGGTCACCGAATACGGCAATACGCTCTGTCCAATTAGCACTACACAATGGAATTTGCGAATAAAATTAACGATGGGGGCGCTGCTAAATTGTCAAAATGACCGTCGTATGCGAGTAAATTGAGGTTATAGTTGTGTTTACAGTGATCGAATTAACCTTGTAAATCTTTTTGTATGTTCGAATTATCAAAGGAAAAGGTTAAATGACGAAACAAATTGTTCTAAAATCTTTAAGTACAATGAACCACGTTTAGTACTCGCATCGAAGTGTTCTCAATTCTGCCACCAGACGTCGCATTCTTAATTTTATTCGCGAATACTTGCATCAAAAAAATGTATGAGCAAAATTTGAAAAAGTACGATCTCTATGAGGTTATTATCCATCAGTACAAAATACTACTTATTTAAGTTCTAATTATTATAAAATATACTCAAAAACGCCTTTACGCCTAAACTATTGAAGATAAGCAAAATATGCTCGAAACATTTTTATAAAAAATTTAATTTAAAAAAAATTGTAAGTATTTAATTTTTTTTTTTTAGTATATTAATAATTAAAACTTAAACATTAATTACTCGATAAGTAGGCAAGCAAAATTAAAAAAAAATTTAGGAAGCCAATGATATCAAGGAAGTCGTATTTTTTTCAAATATTACACATATTTTTTTTTAATGTAAGTAGGTCCCCCATTACACTTAATAGTCAACAATCACCAAGTTCTGTGAATAAAAAATACAAAATTACTACCAAACAGTAGAAAATAGCAACAAATATAAACTAGACTTTAAAAACTTAAACTTATAAACTAAAACTAAAAAATAATACAAAAGTAGTATATACCCCACCCAAATAATAATAGTATTTTTAAATTCCGGGAATCCCACTTAATATCCATAAAAAAAATCAAAAATATTCTAGTAACATTATTTCTACCTATGTAATTAAATTGAAAAAAATAAAATACTAATGCGAAGATGGTCATTTTCTTTTGTTTCATCTACTTGACGGCGTCTTGAACTAATGTACCATAATATTAAATTGACAAAAATTACTTCGTGTAGCTTCTTGTAAACTTGAAGAAAGTGCGAGTTATAATATTTCAATATAAAAATTGTAAAACTTTGCTAAGCAAAGGTGGGTAAACATTGTGTCACAAAATGACAACTTGAGCTGCTGTGTTGCATCTTCTCAACTACGAAAAGACGCTATCGAAAAAAGATGGCCGATGATTATATTTTTGCGTAATCATCGTACCTACACGCAACAATACAAAAATATTTACAGGTTTCTGTAAAATCCTGGTGTCCCCCAATAATATAAGCATTAATAAAAAAAATATTCCGGTCGCAATAATATAAGATAAAAAATTGACAATAACCAAACGTTTTAGCTATTTTTTGCAAATATTCCATAAAAAATGTCTTACCCCGGTACACTGCTAATTAACTTAACACTAGGATTTCAAGTGGAAGCACAAATTAAGAAAATAATTGTTGTTTTTACATTAAAAATTGCCAAAACGTAAAAGCGTGATAACGCGTGTATGGCTAAATGTACAATGGAAGCCAAAATGACAGCACCACTGTGACGTCATATCGACAAGAAAAAACAAGAAGCGATGCAAGATGGCCGAATTTTTGCCTACTTGTTGCACGTGAAAACTGAAAGTTACTTGAAAGATCCGGGAATCCCACCTACTCTCGAAGAATATAATTAGCTTTTTAACAATTTTCTTTAACCTAATTTGTTAAATTGACTTTATATTATAAAATTACATTATTCAAGGTGCTGTGCATTGTAATAAATTGGTTCATCTATTTTTTTCAAGCATTCAAATAATGATACTACTTAATTATTCTTACCTTTGTAAATATGCAGTTCCGTAAACTTTGATTTAATTACACCGTCTTAATTAATCAATTTCAACAAATATAAGAAGCGTTGACATTTACACAGTCTAAAAATTGCACAGAAATGACACATGAAAACAAAGACGGTTTCTATTGGCTGAATTAGCGCAGACATCATCAAATGTTCTTATAATATTTGCACTTTAACTTTAAAAGTATAATTTAACATTACAAAAGAACAGCAAAAAATTAACCGTCTTATAAGCCCGAGTACTCAACACCAACTAATTTCTAAAGGGTAGGAGAATTTGGTAAAAATATTTAACATGTAGATAAGAATAAAAGCCTCGCGTAATTCCAAGTAACTGCTAGACCTTTATTGTATTTTTATTTTTCAACTAAAACTTTTTAAAAATGTTTTCCTATCGTAGAGGAAAATGGGAAAAACAACCCGTAAACTCAAAAATGTTTTAAGACTGACAATTTTTTAAATTAATATTTGTGGGAAAAATTATTATGCTGGCCTAAAAATAATTTTATTATTACCCATCCTTGCAATTATTTTTATAAATTTATATAAATTTCCATAAATATAAATTAAATTTTTTGAATAATAACTTACCATCCACAACCAAGGTATCCGCGGTTACGCCGCTGTAGTAGCGTAAACGCTCAAGTTCTTTTTTGATAAATATTTGACTAATCAAAACTTATCCGCAAAACAAAATCTTATCAGAAACTGGACCTATAGAATTTAAAGATGTGTTGTGTTTATCATCTGTTCTTTACAAAAAAAAACAAATGAAGTTGCTTTAAAAATTTTTTTTTCAAGAATATATAAGTCTCATCCTATATAATTATATTATCTTAAAAGAAACATTTTTTTAAATTTGAAATAATTTTGACTGTCTTGTGTCTTTGTATTTTGATGCATGCGAGTCCGTGTTCTGCAGATGGGATAAATGTTAGAAAAAGACGGAAGATGAATTGGATGGTGGTCGTAGATTAATCATAAAGAAGATGGCGTATTACAACTGATTTATGTTATGTGACAGGAGTTTTAAAGAAAATGTTAATTATATTTAATATTTTACGGGTAAACGAGTGTAAAAAAGTATTCCATATGTGCAATGTAACATAAATGTAGTAATAGAACCGCGCTTTCTAATTTATTTTGTTATTAAGTACAGCACCGTAATTTTTAAACGGATTGTAATGGCGGTGCCTGCGATATTATATTTCGTTCATTAAATTTGATTTTTCTTATTCAAATATGAATACCTCCAATTCCGCCGACCAGACATATGATTTCAAATCGGAAGAAAATTCATCTAAATGGAAAGGTGTGCTCATAACGGCGTTGAAGAAGGTGACTTGTGAAACACATTGTGATTTTTTTTTTTTTAATTTTGCTTTTTGTTTCGTTAAGGTCTTGGAACAAGTTCATCCTTCTTTGGGTGCACGTGAAGATGCTTTGGATTATGTGGAAAGCTTATGTTTACGTCTATTAGCCATGCTTTGTGCTAAACCATGTCCACATACAGTACAGGTTTGTAACCTATCCAATTCTAGTCAAAATGTCACATTTCTGAATCGTCGTTTCAGGATGTGGAGTCTCGCGTTCAGACCACATTTCCCAAACCCATCGACAAGTGGGCACTTAAAGAAGCTCAAGAGGCCTTGGAGCGAGGAAAGAAAAAATCGGTCTTGCCTGTCGACAAAATTCATAATCTATTGCAAAAGGTGACGATTCTTTATTTCACTACTGTTAGTTTCACGTTTTTCGTTTGTAGGAAATTTTGTTATATAAAGTAGATTCGGCAGTTGCATTATTTCTGGTTGCCGTCTTGGAATACATTTCGGCCGATATACTCAAATTGGCCGGTAATTACGTAAAACACATCAAGCACATGGAAATAACCTTTCAGGATGTTCAGATTTCAATGAACGCCGATAAGGTGAGTTTTGTTTTGTTTTATTGGAATGATTTTTTTAAACGAAGAGTTTAACGGAGTTCGGTTTTTTACCTTTGTGAAATGTTTTTTGTGATGCAAAGGATATTTATGTTATATTTAGCAAATTAAGATTTTTGTGATGGTTTGAAAGAGGCAAAATCATTTTTGATTTTTTTAGTTTTATCGATTTTAACAATAGATAGGAATCTTTTTTTAAACAATCTTTAAAAGATTTAAATTTTGTTTAGGGCCGGCCTCATCAAATTAATAAGATTATCTTAGCAAAGATATTTTTTGCTTAAATGATACACCCGTTATTTACGGTAGAGTCTTGCTTCGATGTGTTACAAAAACATGTCTTGCTAAGACGTTCTTGTTAAATGCGTGGACAGGTTAAAAATTACCATATCTTTTTTGAAATGTTTATAAATTTTTTTAAATAATGTAAGTTTGAGTATCGACCGTTGTAGGTACTCATTTGTTAAAAGAGAATGTATTTTTATTTTAAAGACATAGTAAATTTTTGCCAATTCGGTTAGTTAGATAATTTATTAGGCGCCGCTTGGCATTCTATTAACATGCTTCTGCTTTCACGCCTGCCTCAGACCACCTCCGCCATGGTAGGTAGCCGTATTTTGTTATTTATATTATGTATGCATGGTTTTATTTTATATAAAGATAATCTTGCACATTATACACATGGGATGTTTTGCTCAGCCTGCTGCAATTTGTTGCTAGCTTTTTATTTTTCTTGGTTTCCCATTATTTTCTTTTTAAATACAAAAATCAAATAACACTTTATTTTTATTAACTTTTTAAATTGTCTCTTCTTTTTATTTTTCTTTATCAATAACCAGTTTGAATGCCCAAACTTGGGTTCGGGTGGGATTCAACGATGGGACCTTTATTCTGCGTACTGAAAACAAATATTCAAACTTTTAACTTGAAAAAAATTTTAGTTGACTACAATCTTGTAAAATAACAGATTAAAACAGAAAACAAATTTCAAAAAAGAAGCTAAAGAAAGTATTAAGTATAGTCGTAACTACAAGGTCTTCATCAAGTTGAACTGAAAAATTTACGATTATGAAATGTTCGACTACAGTGTGAAAACATACAACTTTCTCATTAGTTATCAAACTGGTTGTAGAAAAAAAGATATTTTGAATGTCTTACTTACCACTTTAAGTAGGTACACAAATAGCTATTAAGAGCACATCTAAATATTAAGGTGCTAACTAGAATAATTCTTGAGATAGTATAAGGTGACAAATTAATTTATAAATCAAACACATCCTAAAATGACTATTGACTTGTAATTTAGTCTTGAAAAGTTTTCGGGGGAGAAGGAGTTCCATAATTTTACGGAAGAACTAAGAACTGATCTAGTGATCTTACCGAGAAATGAACCACAACTGGAAATACAAAAGTGGTTCGAATGTTGCACATAGAAGTTCCAATGATAATTTTATTTGATGTGTGATGAAGATGATAATTATTTTTCGTTTAATACAATACAGCGTTTTTTTCCAATTCAAAATTTCAATCAATTTAATGTTAAACTTGATTGCATTTTAATTTTATGCCCTTGTTATCATCAAAGGTTTGTTCTTATCAAAAATAAACTCCGTCTTTGTAATACTTATATTTTAATTTTATACCAATAATTAAATCTTCTAATTACCAAAATTCACTTCAAAGTCTTCAATATAAATTACCACTTTTATTAAATGAAACCACCTTAAATTTTATTCTCTCTATTCTCTTATTCTCTTCAATTTTATCTTTATCTACACTAAAGTATACAGCAATATCTTATGCTAGAAAGTAACTTTATCGGAAACGTACCTCTAACCTCTCATTGCTCGATTTATTTATTACCAACTTAAACACGCATAACAGTAGCGATCTTCACGCTGTGTGGTCTAATATTTAATGTATAAGATGCCAGTTGTAGTTATAATGCACCAGTGCCTCCAGGCTGTGCAAGGACGGATAATCCTATAAGGAAATTGGAACTTTCTCGGTAGGCCTCTGTGCCTATGGAGCTAGTGACAATATTTTGAAATATAAAATAGTATAAAAATATGGCTTTGTTATAGTTTTTAAATGCAAAAAAAACACTTTTGCTTATAATATTTCCATTTTTTTTTTATGTTTTGAAAATTTAAAATTTGAAAATATTATCGTGGCCAACTAAAAATTTTCTGTATTTACAATATCGATAGTGCATTTTCCTGTCTTTGAATTTTTAAGTTACATAGGTTATATACTTACAATACCATAAAATAAGTATTTATTGTACCCAATAAAATTTGAGTTTTTAACTTTTAATTTAAGGTGGTTTGATCTTGGACAATTTAAAATTTTCATCTGCGGTGTCAGGAAAATAAACAAAATTTGCTAGGAATGCATTTTGCATTCTTATAAAATATATGAGTGAACCTAGTTGGTTGGTTTTCAACCTCTACATCTCTTTTGGGGGGTAAAAACTTTTTTTCCTTGGTGTAATTATTATTGTATTTAATTATTAACTATTAGGGAATTACATTTAAAATAAGAAGTTGTATGTTACCATGCTTGAACAGAACATTATACACTGAACACGGAGTTACTATTAAATCTTCTTTTTGTAGCAAATTGAATTTGTGACTTAAATTCAATAAAACTGCTATAAGCTCTCCAAAATAGCACCTAATTAATTATTTGGGTTTCATTAAAATTCAATTTTATATATTTTATTACCTTATAATTTTGCATTAGCATGATTGTAATAATTTGCTGATTAGTTTAGGTCATTTTTAGTTTAGGACTAGCTCTATAGTAGACAAACGACTTTTTTTAACCTTGATTCACTCTTTCAAAAATCATTTAATCAATTTTATTTCAGTTCTTGCAATGTCTGTTACTTTTAGGCTCTCATGGATATGTTTTATCAAGACGAAGGTGGAGGTAGTAGTAATTTATGTGAACCAACTACGACACCGTCAAATGCAACTGCCAGAGCCAGTCTCACATACGAAGAAGTCGTAAGAGAACTAATGGCTTCGGAGCGACAATATCTTCGTGATCTTCACATGCTCATTAAGGTTTTCAGGTAGGTAACTTAATCCCATTTTGGTCAAATTATTTTATACAATTTGATTGCAGGGAAGAAATAATAAAGTTGACTAATGATCAAAAAGAATTGGATGCGATCTTCTCTAACATTCTCGATATTTACGAACTCACGGTGACTTTATTGGGCAGTTTAGAAGACGTAATGGAAATGGCACAAGAACAAATGCCGTATGTAGGAAGTTGTTTTGAAGAATTGGCAGAAGCGGCCGAATTTGACGTGTACAGCAAGTATGCACGAGATGTAACGTCGCCGACTTGTAGAGAATCCTTAAATAATCTTTTATCGCGACCCGAAGTAAACAGTGCTTTAGTGACGGCTGGTCAGGGTATGCGTTTAGCTTTAAAATATTACCTTCCTGCGCTATTGATGGGTCCTATTAAACATTGCTTCTCTTATTTGGAATTTATTAAAATTTTAAAGGGTTTATCTCAATCGCCAGAAGATAGAGAGACATTAACGCAAGTTGAAGGGTTACTTACACCGTTACAACTTGAATTAGGTAACTTGATTTTTTTAGTCTTTTATTCAAGCTAATCTAGTTTTATTTTAGGTCAATGTGCATCTAATCAGGTGGTACCAAGGTCGAACGTCTTACAATATGGTGTGAGATCACGCAGGCAACAGGCCATGGAAAAAGTTAGTGAATTACAAAAGGTTGTTGAAAATTGGGACACAAAAGATACGGGACAATGCTGCAATGAGTTTATTCGAGGTTAGTGGATTTATAAATGACATTTTTATATAATACAAGTTTGCTTCTTTCAGAGGATGTACTCATGAAGGTCGGTTCAGGTAAAAGATTAACAGAGAGGCGAGTGTTTCTCTTTGATGGTATATTGTTTCTCTGTAAACAAAATTCGCGAAGGCAAAGCTCTGTGCATCAAATTCATCCAGAATGTCGGATTAAAGAACGTTTTTTTATACGAAAAGTGGAAATTGTCGATCATCATGACACAGAAGAAATTAAGAATGCATTTGAAATTTCTCCACGAGTTCCCCCCGTCATTACTTTGTGCAGTAAAAATGCAGAAGAGAAAAATTTATGGATGGCCGATTTAGTGATGCTCAATACAAGATCTATGCTGGATCGAATATTGGACAGTATTTTAACCGATATGGAAAGAAAGCATCCGCTTAGGTTACCTTCTCCCGATTTATACAAGTTTGCAGAACCCGACTCAAAAAATAACATTATTTTGGAACAAAGAGAAAACGGAGGTGTGCCTCTCATAAAGGGTGCAACGCTCTACAAACTTGTAGAAAGATTAACGTATCATATTTATGCCGATCCAAAATTTGTGCGAACATTTTTAACTACATACAGAAGTTTTTGTTCTCCTTCTGATTTATTGGACTTGTTAATAGAAAGATTTAATATACCAGATCCTTCTCTTGTTTATGAACAAGATAGCTGTGATACCGATAAAATGCAAAAGAATTCCCAAAGAGAAGACTGGAAACGATACAGGAAGGAATATTGTCAGCCTGTGCAATTTCGGGTATTAAATGTGTTACGTCATTGGGTGGATCATCATTTCTATGATTTTGAACGCGATTCTATTCTGTTGGAGAGGCTACAATTATTTTTAGAATCTGTCACAGGTAAAAGCATGCGCAAGTGGGTCGACAGCGTTTTAAAAATTTTACAAAGAAAGGTAAGAAGTAAATATTTATGCTTTCGGGGTTTTTTAAAAGAATTGTTTTATAGACTGACCCAGAATTGCAGAGACATATAAAATTTGCCTTCGATGAACATCCACCACCTTTCGAGTGGCATCTCACCGTAATCGAAGAAGAATACGGCATTCTGACCTTACATCCAGTAGAGATTGCCAGGCAACTTACTCTACTTGAATTTGAAATTTATAGGACCATTAAACCTTCCGAATTAGTGGGTACAGTTTGGACAAAGCGTGATAAAGAACTTACCAGTCCTAATCTTTTACGTATGATGAAACATACTACAGTGGTAAGACTTTTTTGTAATTAGTCCAGTTATATAATATTATTATGTCAGTAATGTAATAAATAATTTCTTCATTTTTCAAAGTACTAATTAAATTAATTTTTAACAAATTGGAACTAACCGCAGCTTATTAAAATTTTAATACTGCTAACTATAGCTTTATATCAAACTAATTTTTAATAAATTGCACCCTAAAATTACTGATCCTTCGGACAAATTTTAGCATTCACTCACGTTTTTCTTTTTTTCTAGATAACTAGGTGGCTCGAAAAAAATATAGTGGAAGCAGAAAATTTTGATGAACGCTCGGCAATCTTAAGTAGAATTGTAGATATAGCGACCGTACTTCAAGAACTCAATAACTTTAATGCCGTACTAGCATTTGTTTCGGCGATCTTTTCCGCTTCGGTTCATAGATTGAAATTGACCCTGGGCACTTTGACTCAAAATCAATTAAAATTCATAGAAGAATGGAGAATCGACGATCACTTAAAACGATATCAAGAAAAGTTACGTTCCATTAATCCTCCCTGTGTTCCTTTTCTCGGGTTGTACTTGACCACCATCCTGCACCTAGAAGAAGGAAATCCCGACTTTTTACCCAACACACAACTTATTAACTTTTTTAAGAGAAGAAAAGTGGCCGACATCACCGGGGAAATTCAACAGTATCAAAATCAACCTTATTGCTACAACATAGAACCGAAAATAAGAGTAAGTTGTTTTAAATTGTTATTTTGAAAAGTTTAATCATTTTGGAATTTTAGTCGTTTTTAGAAAATTTAAATCCTTTCAACGACTTAAGTGATACGGAAATTAGCAATTATCTGTATAACAAGTCGATGGAAATTGAACCTAGAGGATGTAAAAAGGAAGATGTCAAAAAGGTACCGCGAAAATGGCCCAATTTGGTATTGAAAAGTCCTGGAATAAAAACTAAATCATCACGGCAACAAATTACCAATACAAATTCGACCATGAATCAGCAAATGTTGAAGTCGGAGGGAGCTAAAACTGAAGAAGCGTCGAAAAGTGATGATTCAAGTGTTTTCGTAATGGTTTGTGTTGTGGCAGTTGCTCAAGATGAAATTAGCTAATTGAAATTTTTTTGTAGGTGCAATTGCAAAGCGCTGGTCAGAATAGTCCTACACTAAGCCCGGCATCTCCAGCCGCCCCGCCATCTTTTTCAAGTTGGTTTCCACCGGGAGGTCACACGCGAAGTCCGAGTGTTACATCGATAATATCTACCGCTTCTATGAAAATGGCACCCATTATGACCGTTTTCAAAAGCGACAACTGTGCAATATCCGGACAGCACCTGTATGCTTCTTGTATTTTTTTAAAATAATACATCATTTTAATTTTGTTTTCAGGCAAAAGTTTGTTTCGCAGTCGGTGGGTGCCCCACCAGGCAGTCCTGGACCTCACAGTCCCGCTTCTCCGGGACCTCACAATATGTCTATACCCGATCCCATTAGCCCACGATTGCCTTCCACCCCACCCCCATTACCACCACGACGTAGAAGAGATAGCACAGAAATTAGTTCACCACAGCAGGTATAATTTTAAGCATTTTTAAATAATTGTTGTTTTTTGTAATAGAATAAGGCATTTAAATATTGATTTCCTATAGGCAAAACAAGCTCCAGATGCCCCAGTTTTACCCCCACGTGATCTTTCACCGCCACCATTACCTCCTCGTCGTGAACCTGGCCCTTCTCCAAATGCACACAATAGTTTACCGTTTTCTGCACCTTTGCCTAGTTTTACACCAGGAACGTTACCTAGACTGAACCCAACACACACCTCTCAATTGCACATTCGCCGCCACTCGACATTACATTCACAGGTGCATACGAGGACTTTGTCGCACACAAATGGAATGAACAGGTAATAATATTTCGTATCAAATTAAAAGTTATTTATTATTAATTTTTTTTTTTAAAGCGCTCAACCTCAACCTCCAGCTATTTCTCCACGGTATAACGACACTAATTCGGGCCAAACTACACCTCGATTGCCACCCAGGTCTGCTGTACGATCGGCAGGATTAAGTAGCGATACCATGTTCCCCTATCCTAGCACCACAACCGCATAAAAGCTTCAAGTCCTATTCAATCAATAGTTACTTTTCTTTATTTCGTTAATAACACTGCCAATAATAAAAATTTAAACCGGCTCCTCTTTGAAATATTTAAAAATAAAAATCTTACCTACATCAACAGGACGACTAATTTGGTGTGTGTGTATGCATGACCAGTATTAAAATAGTGATCGATCTCGTTAAGGGTGGTTACTGCGTGTTATTGTTGTTGTAAATATGTATATTGTATATTATTTCTATAATAAGCTAGGATCATGTAGTGTTGCCAAACATATGATATGTTTTATATATAATGTCCAAAAAAAAAGCAGTAAAATGTGTTGGTATGCCGAAGGTGACTTGTCGGAAGAGGCAAATTTGCTCTTGAGCATTCTAACTAATATCAGGAATTGTTAGTGTAGCTAAAAATCTATACAAAATATATAAATTTTTTTTTGTTTATTTGCTGCATCTTTTATCGAATTTATAGAATATTTCATAAAAGGTGCAGGTTTGTTTTAAATGATATAATTTAAAATCTGTGATAGTAGTATGGACCATTATTTGTAAGAAAAGAAAAAAATGTATAATGTCAAAAAAGACGACCAATAAATGTATGGATGTATAAAAATTTGCTTATTGATTCACTAAAATAATCTTTTTATTGCATTCATTTTATTTACGGAACAACACTTTTTATAAACCATTATTACTAGGTGGAAACATAAGCTTCAGTAACTGATTGCAGTAATATTCTTCCTCCTAAAAAGAAAAAATTTTTAAAAAATTGCAAAAGTTTAGAAAAACAATTCTTAATTTACGTTGTGCTTTCAATGATATGAGAAGATCGACAATTTTGAAAGTAAATATTTTAGCAGTCGTGTTGCTGACCAGTTATATATTTGCATACAATAAACATAGCTCTGGCCTCTCGGCAAATAATATACTATTAGAATTTTAACATTATAATTTACTGTCTCTAAATCAAATTTTCATAATGCATTAAATCTGTTTGAATTAGAGGGAGTAAGAAAAAAATAATAAACTATAAAACATTATAAAATTATTAGTGTAAAAAAAGTTCATTCTCTTATATAACGGAAATATAACATCAACTGTTTGATTTATACATGGGCGAATTGCATATAAATCGACATCAAATACCTAATATTTGATTCAAAACTAATTTTTCAAGGATGGTTAGTAATAGTAAAGCATTAGTACGTTTTTAACATTTGTGGGAAATTTTACTAATAACGAAGTAAAACTTCCTTTGTTTCAATTATATTTCTGTAATAATTGCATTTTGAATAAAATTTAATTTACTTTAAAATTTCTGTCGAGAGCTATTTTTGTGAATTTAAAAAATATTTGTTATAAATTTGATCGAAAATTTCAATTCAAACTAGAAATGTAAATTTTATAAATATTTTATTAGGAACAAATAATATAAACAAGTCTATTTTTAGTATCCGGTATATTTGCTCTTCCATTCCATTCGACCTGAGCATAGTAAATAATATTTATTTCAAACAAAATTTTTATTTATGGCAAAAATATAAACGTAAAAATCACAATGTATTCTTTTAATAAAGAATTAAAATAAGATTGCGCTCTTCTCATTTGTAAAAATTATATTTATTACGCATTTCAGTTTTAAACAGTCATCATAGGACAGAAAACAGAAAGAATATTTTTTATAACTACAAACGGGCAGAAATTTTGAAAAAAAGAATGTAAATAAACAGGGAAATTAATACAAAGTTAACATAAAAAGAATTACCTGGCATTCCTCCTTGTTTGCAATTTCTGCAGCATATTTTGTCAGCACTTTATTTAAATCATATTTTGGATTCCTACATTCGTTTATGGCGCTAAAATTATCTTGCACTAGTAGTAATAATAGAGATAAAACGTGTTCGTGACTTGGCGTTCGTGGTTCTTTTAATATGGACAAAAGTATTGGAATGTAATTCAAAAATATAAGCCTATTTTTGAGATCTGCTTGGCTGTTGCACAGGGATGATAACAAAAATGCAGTTTTTGTTCTCAACTTGTCGTCATTCTTTTGAAAAGTCTTCAAAAGAACTGTCAAACCTTCGTGTTGCAATAACTGTTGAAAACATTCTGTGTTTTGTCGTACAATACCTAAAAACCAACAATTGATAAAACAATAAACACGTGTAAACATTTTACCTACAGCTGAGAGCATAAAGTGCTTTGGTACAGACTTGCGCATTCTCATCATTTGCCAAGATCCTAACCAACAGTGGAATGAATCCATTTTCTAAAACTACTTTTTGGCAGTAGGGATTATTTTGACATAATTCTGCTAAAATGTCGCAAGCACCGGCACGAATTTCATGATGAACACACTTAACACAAGGTTGGAATATTGAAAAACCACCAATTTTATGGAAATCTTAAAAAACATTAAAATTACATCATTTATTAAAACAAAAAGTCAGGTTACCATTAGCCGTGTCAATGTTGTCAATATAATCCAAAATTGTCTCTAAAGCTGTAGTATATTCGGAAATATCACTGTCGCTGGTTAAACTGCCTGCATTTTGTAAAACTTTAATTTTGTTTTGCAATATTTCGAGAATATCGACAGTCATTGATTTTAAAGCAGATTCTAAAAACTTCTTTTTCTAAAACAAAATAATAAAATGACAAACTCATAGATGTCTATAATTGAAACTCACCTCTTCGTCCATAGGTTCGATGGGTGGTTTTACAGTTTCACTGCAATCTTTTGCTTCCATCGCAAAATGCAACAAATCTTTCATCGAGGTGGGCTGCTTGGGTTGTTTCGGTGCAACAATTACTTCGTTCTTAGTTTCATCTTTCGGATAAGTTATAGCACCGGCTATTTCAACTTTTTCGGTAGTATTTGATATAGACATTGTAACTGTATATTAAAAAGAACTAGAAGAGTAAGTCGTGATTTAATATTTATATTACCTTTTTAATTTAATAAAAATTGATAAACTCAATTATTCACTTTTTCTCGAACTTTCTTAACTCTTAACCTCTTTTTAATATTTTAGATTGCAGCACCATCTACCGATAAAAAATCATTTTAAATGAGTTCGATTCCCATGAAGTACATCTACAAGGAGATTTTGTTTACTCAAAAATATTTACCTGGTTTTTCATGATGGCCAGGCCAGTTCTCCATGCCGAAAATTGATGATGTAAATATCTCAATTATTACCATGGTTTAGAATCCATGTTAGGCTGCTTTCAAGTATCTCGTGTCCGTCACACATTTTCAAAATCTAACAAATACAATTTTATAATATAAAAAATAAAAGTATTGGTTTATTATTACATTAAATATTATTTTTTTCATGGAAGATTTTCATAATTTAATCGCTCTTCTGGATCGTTAACTTTGAAAAATAAAATAAAGGTACCATAATTATTATATTATTTTATAATAATTATAATTTTGAAACCGAAATAAATGAAACTTATTTAAAGTTGGCCGTGCGCAGAACTTGCTCGGATCTGCTCAAAATCGTATAATTTCATAATTTGACGTTTGAAATTGAAAGATGTGATTTATTAAAATGTTTTTCGATCGCTCGAGGTTTTACTGCGTTTTACCGATATAAATTGTTCAAGTACAGCCCTGCGCGAAAAGCATGTAAACAGAAGAATTTAAATTTAGCCGCCTTGGTAAAAAAACAATAAAATAGAAAAGCAAGTCGGGAATAAAACACAAAGCATATTTCCGTTTCCATGGTAAAATAGTTCTTTTTTTGTAAAAAAGGAAAAATGTTTATCGAACGCCTGGATTTTTTTTGAATAAATTATTTTTAATGGTATTTACTTTTTGTGAATTGCAAATGGCGGGTGCTATATATAAATATAATATTTAGTCGGGAGTTTTTAATTAATTTTGGCGAATAAAATTGTTTGTTGATGGTGATTTAAAAGTTGAATTGATAAATTGTAGGATTCTGTGGTAAGTTTCAGTCAAAAATTGTTGTAAATCCTCAATTTATGCACGTTGTTTATCTTTGAATTGTAATATTACACCCCCTACATAGAGATGGGTAAATTTATAGCATTTGGTGGCAAGCTACGACGTACGTGACGTATCTTACCTTCGTCTAACGTGCGATCTTAGATGAACAATTATTAAGTCTTACGTCTTAGCTTAGTTCGTTCGAGCAATATAATTATTTAACTCTACATTTTGCATTAAAAAGTTTTGTATTGATTTTTCATGTAATTTTTATTTGTTTGTGCCTCAGTGTGCGACTGGCATTTATTAAATAGGTAATTTTTGATTTTTTCATTATTATTAGTTGTAGTCGATGTCGGCTCTTGTCTTAAATTGTTATATTTGTTCAACATTTTTAGATGGCAATTTAGGGGTTCGCCAAAATGGCGTAGCGTCATTTTACTATGTTTATTTTAAAATAAACATAATTTATTAATCTATTTTTATAACATACGTTCCTTATATTATTAATGTGTCCACTTATGAATTAAAATATTGCTAAATTTTAACATTTTCGACTTTGCAATAATGCTGTGCCAATGGCATTGCGATTGCTCCTTTTAAATCTTTCTGCCAATCTTAAATAGAATTTTACTCCAATTTGCTGTTGGACGTTAAAAACGTGTTTTTGATTAGGTTATGTTTTGACTTTTTTTTTTAATTTTCGCCGGTCTCGTCTCCGAATATCCTACGGTTCATCAAAATGTGCGACCGCACGCCGACGTACAGAGCGAGACGAAAGATACGAGTTGGCTCAACATCGTCGTGAATTCTACTAGAATTTTTTTTAATACAAATTTTATTTCCTTTGCAGATTGTTACTTTCCAAGTAAAATGGCAACGCCCCCGCCTCAACAATTTTGTGTTCGATGGAACAGTTATCAGTCGAATTTACAAAACGCATTTCCAAAATTACTTACATCCGAACATTTTGTCGATGTTACTTTGGCGTGCGAAAACGAAATGCTGAAGTGTCACAAAGTTGTTTTATCAGCTTGTTCCACTTATTTTGAAAAATTACTCTTAGACAATCCGTGCCAGCATCCTATAATTTTTATGAAAGACATGAGGTAAGTTTATTTCATTATTTATCTTCCGATTCATAATATTCTTCCAGCAATCGTAACATCCTTCTTCTTAAAATTTGGGTTTATTTTAAATTTAATTTAATTATTATTTATCATTTAATATCTTTACAACGAGAAATATTCTCTTGTTTCGGATTGCGAGAGCCTAAATTATTTAACTTAAATTACAATTGATGCTTTTTGAAATATAACAGAAACAGGTGTCGCGTTAAAAGTTCTGAACTAAAGGTCTATGGTAACTTTTAAAAGGATTATATTAGAAAGTGCGTTATAAATTTCAAATCGTAAACTAAAAATATTTTGCATTTCCTAAATTGCGGTGCGATCCTAGTCAACTTGATGAAAAAACGCCTGCCTATCTCTTAGAAATTATAAAATTTGTAGTTACTAACGAGAAAATGTGTTTAGATTTCAGGAAATGCAATCGCTGGTGGATTTCATGTATAAAGGTGAAGTAAATGTCACCCAAGACGATCTTCCTTCGTTACTTAAGTCTGCAGAAGCTTTACAAATTCGTGGTTTATGTGGATCCGATCAATTGCTAAATCAACACCAATTGGGAAACATAAAGGCTCAAATGAAAGCTGTAGCGGCCAGTACAACAAATAGTGATAAAGATAATCAAAGTCCATGTTCGAAAGGAACTGAAACTATACATACACTCTTGAAAAAGGACGAGAAAGTGGAGGAGATAGAAACGAATCCATCTTTATCGGAAGGCGACTCAAACGAAGAAGGGCACATTAAAGGTGCGAATTTGAAGGTTTTGCATGAATTGTTTGTAGTGCACTTAAAGAAATCCTATACTTCCCTTTATGATCCTGTACTTCCCGAGATGATTTTGACCTTGTAATTGTGTAGGTTAGTAGATTCTTTAGAACATTATTTGTGAAATGGTACAAATTGTGTAACTTGTTTGTTGCTCAGATGAAATGGACTTAAAAGACGAAGGCGAAGACGATTCCTATTACGAGGCGGATGGCGACTTATTAGACACAGAATTTATGGACGAAGATTCGGGACTTAACACCAGCGACGCAAATAAATCAGATTTTGCAATCGCAAACGTCTCCTGTCAATACGACGGAAGTCCTGGTAAGAAATATTTTTTTATATTAAATAAAACCTAGTTTTATCTTGGCGTGATTACAGGTGGTCCTAACCGACGCATAAGACGTTCAGACGAAGAGTTACGCAGAGCTGCCGAATGTATAACGAGAGGTCAAACATTTCAAAATGTTAGCGATCAGTTCAACATCCCCATTTCGACTATAAGATTTTATATGGCTCGTAAAGGAATATTACCAAGAAGAAAACGAGGCAGATCGTGTTCTGGCCCTTCCGGCATGTCGATGCCCGTTACAGCTACGTACAACGCACCAGGAAACACCAGTCCGATAGGTCCACCTTACCACATCGTTCATTATAAATTGCCTGCGCTTGGCGTTTCTAAACTTAAGTAAGAGCCTCATTTATAAAGTGTGCGTTTTTTGTATATCTAATTTTCATGTGGAATCTCGTAAAATGACTGGCATTGTAATTATTAAAACCGTCGTATATATATATATATATATTTCGTAGAAACAAAGCAAACAAGTATTTAGCAAAAAGTATTGTAATAAATGATAGTCTTCTAGGTAGTGTAATGTGTGAATGTAAGCAAAAATGATACTTGATTTTATCAAACGGAAAAGTCATCCCATAGGCCAATCAAATTGGGGTCTTCAAATTCAACCAATTTTACACTCGATTAAAGCAAGTCCCACTTGAAAGTAAATACAGATTAAATCTGATAAAAGTAGATTTCAAAAGGGTAATATTAAAACTGGATGCAATGTTTCACTTGAAATGCTGCCAAAACCTCTTAAGGGATTCAAAAATTTGTACGTACTTAAGTCAGTTCTTCAGAGGACTGCGATTTCTACAAAAAGATCTAAAAGATATAGATAATATTTAATAATGAGCTCTGTAATATTTAACCAAACGATAAAAGCTTTTGTTTCGGCAGCGTTTCGAATGAAAGGTCGTGGCTTATAGATTGATCTGAATAATTTTTTTTTATTATTCAAAGTCTGAAATGGATCAGATTTGGGGGGAGGGGGGTGCAAAAATTGTCTAGATTGATTGGCCTAGCAGCTATCACTAAAAAAAAAGATTTTTATAAAATTTACAGCTTTATTTGGTAACTTATCGGATATCCTTATAATAAAACATCACATTTTTATACAAAATAATAGCGGATGAATTTTTTATTCGTAAATAGCGTAACTATCACCCTATTTTTATACAAAATAGAACCGTTTATACATGCCATTAAATTGCCAGATTATAAAGTTCGAGATATATCAAGCGTTGCCATATTTATTGTGATTATTTTAAATTGTGTTGGTCATCAAAATTATGAAACGCGAAGCACTGCCAAAGAATGAGGGAACAGAGGTAATGTGGCGTTTGATTAATTTTGATGTAATTTGTTGGTTCGTACCTCGCCTACTGGTAATAATCATAAATATTTTTGTAAGAAAGTCAAATTCACAACTAAAAGACAATAATAAATTACAATTACATCGTACAAAACTATTTTGAAAAAAGGCAAGAGTGTAAAAACAATGGGAGTGGGTAAGGAAGACAAAACCAACACAAATTTGAATTATTGTTTTCATCATTTTAGTGAAAAATTACGTAGTTTTTATCGCTCTCTCGGTAAGACGTCTTAAGGTCGTCGTCGCAAATATAATTAAAATTAGAACCGCAGGGAACCTCATTTAGTCTTAAATAAGTGTAGCTTAAGCTGTTCGCAGTCGAAAATTCCGAACGAGCAGGCTATTTGTAGAAACCGAGACACCACTGCAGGTGCCAGTTGTAAAACTCAATTTTATTAGGCATCGTAACTTATATTCAATTCAACATGAATTTGTATAGAATTTTGTGTGCGTAAGATAGTTATATTTTTAAAACAGTTTTTCGTGTTTTATTTATAATGCGTAGCTCTAAGATTGTATTCGTTTTGTTTTACACGAATGTCCTTTTTTGATACCAAGATATTTTGTGTTAGTATATATGTTTAGAGAATTTCTCATTGTATTAAAGATTTTAGTCATTTTTTTTTAATTTATATAAATGTTTAGCAACTAATGAGTATTGTGGTTACTTAATTATATTTATTGTGCATTTAAATCATTTAGAGATAACAAATTATTGCTTTTACACAATAATTATCAAATTGATTTAAAACAATTTTTACTTTTATGTTCCTTTTTTTTTGAAAAAATTAAGTTAAGATGTTTTGTTTTCCAGTGATGTATTATAACAGTAATACTTAGTTATGTATGTAGGAATTAGTTGTAAAGTGCCATCATAATATATTTTTCTAGTACATAGAACGCTTATGTCTTGTGACTTAGACATTGTATACAGTATTCACTCAAAATATACAATATTATATGATTTTGATAGCCATTTCTCTTTTCCTTTTCGTATTTTTACAGTAAAAAATAATAAAAACTTCTCGATGCAAAAATAAATTTACATGCTGCCCCCATCGACACAAATTCTTGCATCCCTCTGATAAAACAAAGACGATTATTGGTTCAGGAATGTACCCAGAAATTTGGTGGCTTCTTGATCGTTATTTTATATTAAGACGGCTATATATGTACAATTCACTAGAAGAAATTTTACCGATTACCACTATTTCCGTCTGCGCAATCAGTGGAAACTAATGGAATAATACAATAAATTTGCATCTTTATCAAATAGCTTTCATGGTGCGAGAGGGCACTACCGTATAAAGATTTTAATGCGCTTTCTTATTATGCAAATATATAAAGTTTATTTCTTAATATATAGATATTTAAAAAAAAATTTAATTTTAATAGTTTGTATATTCATGGAAAGTCTTTGTTAAATTAAATTAAAAAAATAAAAATGAAAACCTTTTAAAAAGTTGTTAATGACTTTCCATGAAACTAGATTTTTTTCGAATCATTTACTTTAAACCACATTAAATTCCATGCATTAGTAAAAAAGCTACATGAATATTTGTTAAAAGTTAGGTGTACAACCCTCTTAAATAATAAGGATTTCCAAGAGAATGAAAAATAAAAATATTAAAAGTTTATACCAACAGAAGTAGTTCCAACCATTAGCTTAGATATTTGACATGAAATTTTTACACCATCAACTCGAGTGCATTTCTGTAAAATAACTTGGCCTTTTAACAAACCATGAATTACTACCTGGTGTACGAATATGAAATATGAACTTTTTGGTGAAGAACTTTATTATTTTATATAATAACGAAAACCCATCACTAACTTGAGGAATTATTTCGTGAAAACAATTTAAAGAGAAATAGAACCTTAATAAACAGTTTATTTATTAGTAACAATAAAACATTAAATAAACGAAATTCTCAAGTTGGCAATCTAACAGGTAGATAACTTCCAAAAAATCATCCATCTTTAAATTTAAGGCATTAAAAATGATTTAACAGTTTAATTTGAATATAATTTGATGGTATTATCAGCACCAGCTGTGAAAACCCACGGCAAAATTGGATGGAAATGTACTGAAAAAATACCAAAAACATCTACAAGTTTGTGATCCTTCAATCTCTTCAGTGGTCTAATAAAGGCATTTTGATCCAGTTGACTAAAAGAAAATTGAATCAATTGTATTCTTAAAGAAAATTAAATTTAAACTTACTTATAAACCATCCCATGGGAAACGACCATACTAGTGTCATCCGAACCTGACGCAAACAACGGATATCGACGGTGAAAAGCAACGCTCCTAACTGCATTATTATGATACTTCATAGTTTGATAAGGTTTCGTACTCAATTCCAAGTCAAACCATAAAACTTTGCGATCGTAAGTTCCGACAATCAAATTATCTCCACCAGGATGAATATCCATCGAGGAAATATATTTTGAATTTGTTAGCAACTTCTTCACCAAAACTTGTTTAACCAAATTGTAGATTCTTATGTGAGTTTGAGTGGCAACAAATAAGAAAGGCTTAGAAGGATGAAACAAAACACACTGCACCAAACCCTTAGCTTTTGAAGTGGGAAACTGAGAATGCCTGTTTGATATTTTATTAATTAAAACCGAACGATCCTGTCCGGTTGTCATAACACTTGCAAAATAGTCGCCCTTTCCATGCCAAGTAACCTGCGTTACTTCTTTAAAATGTTTCAAAACAATCCTATAGCCTTTTTCATATTCTTCTTCGTTTGGTTCTTTCCATTCCACTGCGTTGCGTACCTTGTCACTAATAATGCGATCACTTTGTGGCACATAATCTTTGAGAATAGAATCGGTTTTATCATCGGCAGCATGTTTGTGCACGTGTGGGTTCACCAAAACCACTTTGTTGTCTGTTGCTACTAAAATGAGCGATAAAGACGTATTGGGGCACCATTTTACAGATCTAATTATTCCATCGAATTTAATTGTCTTTCTACATCTTCCCGTATCAATACTCCATATTTTTATCGTGCAATCGTCAGAACCACTTACCAAAAATCGTCCAGATTTATCAGTGTCGATAGTGCGCACCATATCTGTGTGACCTTCCAGGGTCATAGCCAAAACTGCTGGGAAAGGTTGCATATCACGCAAACTAGGAAATTTAGGAACCAGAGCATCTGGCTCGATAGTTAATTTCATCTTAATTGCACGAGGACACAAGTAAAGATCCAAGCATCGAAGGAATCTTTCTTTGATGTATCTAGGATAAGCAGGAACTCGACGTAAGGAATCGTATTTTTCGGGCACAAAGTGAAGCTTCCTTTTCCAAGGCGTGGTTTTTTGTTTGTTCCACTGCTTTAATTCCCTTTCATCAAACAAATATTCAGACGGTGGATTATACGATTCAGCATGGCCCGGTAGGCGCCGTTTAGGCGCAGGAATGTGTTTATGAATTCGACGCATATCTTCAGCTTGATCGTCCGTCTGCCACAACATATAAAATTGCGGTTCCTTTTTGGCTCTCAACTTGTCTTGCTCCTCCTTAGTTTTTATCCAACCCATTTTTAAGGCGTGAACCAATTTGGAAACCTGTCGTGCTTCATGACGACTCGGTAAAAAGGAACGTTTATGGTCTGGAAACTTTCTAAGGGGCATTTTCTCCACTTCACTTGTAAACCATTCGATCCAAGGCTGCAATTAAATTATCAGAGCTATTAGTATACAAAAAATTTTAGGGTATAAAATAATTTAAAGGTATTTGTAGTCTTGTGAAGGAAAGTATAAATTATTTCTTAAGATTAGAAGTTTGAACCTTTCATTCCTAAAGATTGTGGGGTTTGACATTGGCTATTTACCAATTCTACCTACGACAGAAGATAAAAGATAAAGATGTAAAGGAGTACATCGGCCACAAAATTCAAATATTCAAAAAAAAGTGACATTGGCCCTTTTAGAATCAGGCCGCAGAAATAAATTAGAATTAAAATTAGATACATTTTATTATTTAGTTTTTCTTGTTATGTTTGATTTTTGAAGTTTTACTTTTGCTTCATTATCTTTTCATTTAAAACATCTGCATTTTATAAAATATCGACTGTTTTAGGTAGGCATTTGGAATGTTTAATCAAGAGCGTTAGGCAGTCATATAATTTTTATACTTACGGCGTAATCGTCAAACGATTCATCTGGTATTTTTTGTTCTTTTATTCTTCTAATCAATTTTACATCATCATCGCTTAAAACAATATCCAAGCCAGTTTGAGGATCTTTAACTGTTCTCCAAAATTCAGGATCATCAATTTTCTTTAAAAACAAATCTAAATCATTTTGATTAACAGGTTTAGCAATTTTTTTGCCATCCCAATCGTAGCCCACATGTTTATATTCGTCATACCAGTTCATGGGTATTTTTCCTACAGTATTTCGAATGTCTTCCTCGTCAGACGTATCGTGATCTTTATACTCATCAACTTTGTTCTCAATTTCCACTTTTGATTCATCAACTTTCTCCTCCACATCATCCAATTCACCAAAATCTCCTTCACTTTTGCTATTATCGCTATCTTCATCTTCTTCTATTTCACTACTTTCACCACCGTCTTGATCGAAATCACTTCCGTCCTCATCGCTACCAGCTTCCTGTTCTTCGTCATCAACTTCACTGTCATCTTCATCGTCGTCGTCATCGTCCACTTCACTTCCTTCTTCGTCGTCTATTTCACTGTCATCTTCGTCATCATCATCGCTGTTATCGTATAAATCTTCTATAGTGTCGCTTAATTCGTCTTCATCTGAATCGTCTCCGTAAGCATAGACATCTAAAAGTTAAAATTAAAACAAAGAATTGCCAAATAAAAGTTTACAATAGTAAAATTTGAAAGAAATTTTTTACCGTCACGAAATTCTCCGAAAATATCGTCATCTAAAGGTCCGTTAATGAAATTTTGTTCGTTTTCCTACAAAGAATGTTGTTATAAAATAACTTAACAATAATAGAAACAGCAACTAACCCGTGATACTTCATTTTCTTTCAATTCACTGGGAACATCAACTCCAATTTTATGCTTTCGTTTGGGCATTGTGAATTATACCAAATTCGCGTTAAATCAAAAATTTTTAACACACATGTAAATTTCTAGGTTAAATCAGTTCAACTTACAAAATTAATGTAAAAGCAATGTTGCCACCTTGTAATAAAATAATACCGGCAAATTTTTAAAAACAGCGGCAAATTTTTAGATTTGAGTGGATTGAGAAAAAAAATTCGATTCAATCTACAATAAATTAATTTGTATTTGTACGCAGTTTACAGTAATTACCCCTTTTTATTTGTTGTCATTTTTCCTAAATTTTCTCACGCAAAATTTCGGATGACGATTGTTGTTGAATCGCCCTGTATAAAACATGAATTTAAAAAAAAATCCAGTTCCATTTTTATCCACCATCGGTTATCTATCAGAAAAGCCACGCCTGCCTAATATTTACTTACCAATAAATAATTTTACTGTATTTTGTGTTGGCTCAATTTTATTTTATGATTAATTTTACATAAAAGGAATCGCCGAATCGAATAAGGTAAACATTCATTTACCGTTACATTCCACCCCTCCAAAAAAAAACTAAATTCCTCAACTTTTATTATTTAATTTTATGACAGAATTGTAAAATATTTTTTGTTGTAGTTTATTTATAACAAAATACAAGGAAATGTCGAGCGATTCCATAAAAAGCGTAAGTTTGTTTTATTAATTTTTCATACATGCATAGGATTTTTTGTTTACTTGCAAAAACTTCCGATTTCAAGGAACAATCAAATAAAGAGCTTTTTTTTTTAGTTTTCTGGAACAGAAACTCCTGGTTACGTCGGATTTGCAAATTTACCTAATCAGGTGCATCGAAAGTCTGTTAAGAAAGGCTTTGAATTTACTCTGATGGTGGTGGGTGAGAGCGGTTTAGGAAAATCGACTCTAGTTAATTCTTTATTTCTCGCTGATTTGTATCCCGAACGAGTAATTCCCGATGCCATAGGTAGAGTAGAATGTTTCACTTTCTTATTTTTTCTTTTTCATTTCTTACTTTATTTTTAAAGAAAAGAGCAAGCAGACTGTCAAACTTGATGCATCGACAGTCGAAATAGAAGAACGGGGAGTCAAATTGCGCTTAACAGTTGTCGATACTCCTGGTTATGGAGATGCCATAGATAATACTGACTCTTTTAAAGCCATAATAAAATACATAGACGAACAATTTGAGCGTTTTTTACGTGACGAATCGGGGTTAAATAGAAGAAATATCGTAGATAATCGTATTCACTGCTGTTTTTATTTTATTTCTCCGTTTGGGCATGGGTAAGTGGTTATTATTTTTTTATCTTGAGTTTAGTTTAAAAATCACTAAACAAAGCAAACTCAATAGAACAGGAAAATTATGTACCTGTAAAAATTTACTAATTAAAGAAATACAAACCTACGATGCTAATTAAACAAATCGTTCAGTCTAGACTTATTGTGAAAAGGTTAGGAAATTATTATTTTGAGTTTTATTGTGTTTGCTTCAAGTTTTACAAGCAAATAATTTATATTCTTTAAAATTGTTTTAGATTAAAACCTTTAGATATAGAATTTATGAAGCAACTTCACAATAAAGTTAACATTGTTCCAGTTATTGCAAAGGCCGATGTTTTAACCAAAAAAGAAATAAACAGACTTAAAGATAAAGTAAGCACTTAAACTTTTCTTACAGCATTTATTAGAAACACTCATTTTAGATTCTTAAAGAAATTGGCGAGAATGGTATTAAAATTTATCCCTTACCTGAGTGTGATTCCGACGAAGATGAAGATTATAAGGAGCAAGTTCGTCAGTTAAAAGAAGCCATACCATTTGCTGTGTGTGGATCGAACACAACTCTTGAAGTTAGGGGAAGAAAAGTTCGTGGTCGTCTTTATCCTTGGGGCGTCGTAGAAGTAGAAAACCCGGATCACTGTGATTTTATTAAATTACGCACCATGCTAATTACCCACATGCAAGATTTGCAGGAAGTCACTCAAGAAGTACATTATGAAAATTACAGATCTGAACGATTAGCCAAAGGTGTGCCACCGCCTGCACCAAATTCAAAACGCAACACGTAAGTTTAATAATTAATTTATTGTTTTCTATATATTTATTTGTTTATTTATTCATGGCAGATACGAAGAAAAGAGTGGCTTAAACGAGAAGGATCGTATGCTAGCAGAGAAGGAAGCAGAATTGAAAAGAATGCAGGAGATGTTGGTGGCTATGCAAGCTCAAATGCAACAACATTAGAAATAAACAATTATATTAACTATTTAAATGCATTTTGGGTGTTTGCAGTTCCTCCTCCATATATTCAAATCATTCGTTATATTTAACATTGTTTTAAACATATCGAAATGTATATTTTTTGACCGTACTTAAAAAGATCGAAAGTTTTTTTCTTTTAATATTAACAAATCTATTATTCTTATCTGCATGTATTGTATATTTGTTTATTAACAAAAGATATTTTTATAACGTGAATATTGTATGCGTAATAATTTAAATTATAGTTTTATAATTCAGATTTTATTTGCGTTTTTATAATCCATAATTATAGATATTCTCGAAAATGTTTGGATTGAGTACCTGAATAAACTTGGCTCTGAAGACGAGATAAAAAAATGATAAATCCATAATCATGCCGAAAAAACCTGATTATTTAAATTTTGAAAAAAAATTAGAAAAACATCTCAACAATTTACATCTTTTGACTAAAAATCTTGTAAAGAATCAATATAATGCACAATTCCAAATTCCGATTTATTATTTTTTAAGTACTTTATTGTATTCAATGTGAAAAAGTAACATAAACATTATAAGAGTGTAATTTGTGTAATTTACAATATTATTATGTATTGGTTTTTTTTTACTTTTTCAATATTAGTAAAAGAGTACATTATTTTTTTACAAATCTACTTATTTGAATCAATTTAATTTGATGTAAGTAGCTGAGTAGCTGTTTTGTCACCGACCTCTTATCTTACATGATTTCAATTGAACGTAAGTAATGCATAATAGAAGACGCTGGGCCGAGATCTTTGGTTCGATCCCGAGCGGAGTAAAAACTTTATTCTGATTGTCTTCTCTCGGAAAGCAATGTCAAACTACGGAGGTATCTGCTACAAAAACCCTTCTGAAGAAGAAGTGGTCACTACGCTCTTATGTAGGACTAACAACCGAGAAAAGTGCATTATTGTTTAGATTATAATGCATTCCTGGATATGGGACATTTCCATATAGGAAATTTAGTATTTAATTTTTTAACGCCGAAATAAGCACCCGAGCATTAATTTTAAGTGGTTAGAAGTAAACTCAACATTTTTTAATATATGGCACAATATAATACGAAGAATACATATTATGTCTTTATATATGAATATGAAGACGGTCACAGCCTGATGTTTATGTGCGTCGACTGCTAAGCCGAGATTCTTGGTTCAATCTCAAGCGAAGTAGAAATTTTATTGTTTTTCCTTGGCAGTAAATGGCAAACTACCGAGGTATTTGCCAAAAAAACCCTTCTGAAGAAAAAGTGATCACTATGCCCGTACGTAGGGATAAGGACTCCGAGAGACATTAAGAGATTTATTATACAATAAAATATGAAGTTTTTTTATTGTTGCATCCAGAATAAGTTTTTTTTATATTTTACAATCAAGAATTCATTAAAGACTTTTTTAGCTGCTTTATTTATTGTTTTGTATTATATATACCGGCGAACTAGAGCTAACATTTATTTCTTACATTGAATATTTTATCAATAAAAATTTATAACGTTAACTTAGTAATTCAAGATGATTATTATTTTTAATTTTATTTTCGCTAATTAATTATTTACTACTTTTACTTAACATCTATGCTAAAATAATTAATACAAGTTTAAATATTCTGCTTAAATTGTTAGCTTGACATTTAAATGCATAATATTATACTGGCCAATAAAAAACTAATTTGAATTGTATTATTTATTAAATCTGTTAATTTTTAACTTTCAATATATTATTATAACAGTGACTCTTGAGAATACATTTTTATTTAGACCAAGGTCACATTTGCAACCTGAACGTCGCGATAATGATACCAACGAAATGTTAAAGACCTATAAATGATAGATATATATATATATAAAAATAAATCACAAAAAATTAAAATAATAAATTTTGGATTTTTTTGAATTATTTGAATTTTATTGTTAATTTAATATTGTAGTTTATATTAAAAACTGTAGTTTGCTTGTCATCTCTTGAAAAAATCCTAAGGATACTCAGTTAACATTAAAATATTAAATACTAAATTGCAGACGGCGAAATGGCGACGGTAAAATGTCCTACACCTACATCTTCAACTTTTTGTCTTCCAAATTAAGATTTTCGTCTTAAATAGGTAAAGTGAATACAAAATGTTCATATACGACATGTCAAATATTATGGTCACGGTCGATTTGTGGTATAAATATTTAAATTTATAAAATCAGCTAATTTAAAATTTAGATGTTGTAGATCAGTGTTTCCCAAATGTCTCGAAATTGAGGACCCCCAACATTAGATACTAGTATCATCAGGGGTACCCCCAGAAACAGTTTCGTTACAAAAATAAAAAATAAAGCAACTGTTTTATTTTTTATATACAGGGTGTCCCCGTGACCGTGGAGAACCAGAGGTGGTGATAAAGGACCTCCTTTTAAAGAAATTTTTTAAATTTTTGATTTCAAACCTTCATAGCTGCGATATTATTAGTTTTTTAGGTTTAATGGATTAGAACTTTTTTAAAGATAATTCGTTTATCTACAAATTAGGTTAGAACCTTTTATCGTCTAAAATTAACGGATTTCGAGTTATAAATTAAATTAAGAGAAAAAATGTTAACAAAATTCAGGTTTTATTTTTTTTCATTTTCTTGCAAACCCCGTATCTTTTAAACGGTAGGTCTTAGAAAAAAACTGACGGTCTAAATCGGATAGGAAAATTAACGGGCTACAACTTTGGTCAAATTAATTTTTTAGAGAAACCAACCGTTTTCACAGAAATTCTGAAAATAAAGAAGAAGGTGTAGGTAAAAAAAATAAATAACAAACAAATAAATTAACAAAGTAATGGACGATAAACTAATGCGCTTTATAACAAAGTCGCTCGAACGTCAAACGCTTACGTTTTGACATTAAAACAAATGCTATAAATCAAATTGAGATATTTAGCAATTTTGTGAATTTATTTTTTTTTACCTACACCTTGTTCATTATTTTCAGAATTTCTGTGAAAACGGTTGGTTTCCCAAAAAAGATTATTTAACCAAAGTTGTAGCCCGTTAAATTCTCTATCCTGTTTGGACTTGGTATTGTTTACCAGCTGATTGTTATTTTGCAATTTCAGTGCGATGAAAATAATAATAGTGGTAATTTGTTCTTTGTATTTACAAGTTTCTTTGGCGGGTCCGCGGACGACTATTTGGGAAACACTGTTGTAGATTTTAAATTGCAAGTTCTAGTTAATATTATTATTACTAAAGAAGTACTTTTTATCTCGAATGTGGGAATTTTTGTTTTGAGGTTTTCAAAACAAAAAATTAAACTAACGTAATTGGTCGAAGCGCGCATTTGAATTTGGGGACCGGCTACAGCCGAGGACAAAAACCTCTCTAAATTAAACAATAATATAGAAAAAGCGTGCTCTGCAGAAATAAACAATCGCCCACACGGAATTATTGAACAAAATTACAAAAACTATTTCTGTCAATTAAATTAAAAGATAAAATTAAACATAAACTTTTCAACCGTAAAGTCAAGAATACGTACGTAAAAACAAAATGAAAAGAGATTAATTTTACTACATTTGACAGGATCAGGACTAAGAATATTTGAATAACCTAACCTTTCAATTTTAAATAGTAAATTAATGTCTTTTCATTGCATTTTTTAAATAATACTTTTCTAGGTTCTTTACAGTTAAAATTCTATTATTGTAACATTTCCGTTTAATTTTATATTTACTAATTACTACAAGATCTATAACGAAAAAAAAAACAATTGAAAAAATTGGTAAGTCGCAAAATATAAAATAACTTGAAAACTACAATAAATTATAATTTTTTAAATACATTTTCCTTTTATTAAATCATAGATAATTGTACGCATTTTATAATGCAACCGTAATTGCAACCGGTTATAAATTAGCTATAGAAGAAATATATATACAATTATTTTAATAATAATAACAATGATTTATTTATATAAAAAAAATAATATTAATTCGAATATAATTACGTAAAATACTACGTGTTTTTGAAAAGAACATATAAAAACTTTATGTCAATAAATCGTCCAACTTAAAATTCACTTTTTGTGAATGCAATAATTATTGTTTTATAGTGAAAAGATGGCCGGCGGCAGTAAAGTAATGCAAATTCAAGTTTGAAGGTTTTAAGGAAAAAAAGTGTTTTATTCGGAGCAAATAAACAAATATACAATTCGATTTTAGTGTTTTAATATTTTTTAATTATAATATAATATATTATAATATGTACTTACTGTATTATATTAATTTAAAATATTATAATTACCATTAAAGTAAAAAAATGAAACAAAACTTGGTCGATAAGTAACCGGGTTGATTTTTATTCTGACCATCTCTCCTTCAGAAAACAACGGCAAAACACTGAGGGTTGGCAACGCCATACAAAGACCTTTTACTTAAACTGCATATCAATTGATTTGTTGACGCATACAAGGTTTGGAAAGTTTATTTTAGGTTTTTCGCATTACTAAAGTGTCTATAAAAATAGAAAAGAGTAATATAAATTAATTTAAAGTGGAAACTTTTTTATTGGTAAGAAACTTGCAAACAAAATTGTTCTCGCAAGTAATTGAAAAATTCTTCTAAGGAAAGTTTGAAAATTGTGAAGAACGAACGAATGTTATATTTAATTTCAAAATTTCGTAACTAAAAAAAGAAAACAAATTTTACGGTTTTGTTGTGATGCCATGGTCGAGTTATTATTTTTTTAAGAGAAAATAAAAAGGCGATCTCATTAGTTAGTGCTAAGAACAAATAGATATTATATATTAACTGATTGTATAATTTGAAATTTAGTATGTTCTGCTTCAATAAATTATAAAATAAAATAATTTAATGAATTTTCTACTATGTTGTAGAAAGTAAATGCGCGATATTAACACCAGCAACAAGTAGATACCCAATTAAAAGTATATCGATTCATCGTAAGTGCACTTTGTTACCTTGGATTAATTTTCTTTATTGTAATATAATGTAAATAACCATAAGGAAATAGAAAATATCACTTCTTCCACAACCTCTCTTCTTGCAAGGACGACTTTGCTTCGGTAGATACGAACAACGCGCGTTAACCAAATCAATGAGTTCCTGACCGTTGCTTGCCGAGGAAGCGTTTTTCAAAATTTTCTTTTTGTGCATTTCTACTGTTAATTCAAGGTACGTTTTTCCTAAATTATTTTATTTAACCAACCAACAGCAAAGATTTTTATTGTGAAAAAACTAAATTATTTATAATAATTTTCAATTTTTTTTTTTTTTGGGTAACTGTTTTTAAATTAAATTAATATTATTTTAGTGTAATTCAAATATAATTAAAATAACTGTTTCGTTCACTTTTATTTCAAAATTTGAAATAAAAAGTTCATATAAATTTTCCATCTTATTAAGCTTTCAGGTGAATGAATATACCACAATAAAGTTAGTACATGGGGTAATAATAATAATTTATCGTAAAAGTTGTTATTGAAATATTTAACTTTTATTATTACTTAATAAATTTGCATACACTATTAAATTAAGCAATCAAGGTAAAAAAGTAATAACCTTAGATATTGGCATATTTTTATAATTTTTCTAAAATTGTATTCGTAATTGCGACCTAGCTGCATCCTACATTAAGTTTTGGATTTCCATTTTTGTATTTTTACCTTGTTTAACGTAGGTTATTATAAATTTCAGTTTAAAAATGGAATTACTGCAAGGTCCAGATCATGCCCAGATGAAAGCTATCGCGGAAGATTTGGGAGAAGATCTTGATCGCCATCAAAATAATATCAAACTTTTGCAAAATTGGATTTCCTGTCAACCTCATCTTCCTCAGGATTATGGTAATGTCACCGAGCATTAAGTTGTTTTTCTTAAATTTCAGTTGAAAAACCAGAACATTCGTTTATTTATTTTTCTTTATTAATCGAAAGTGACGCTTTGAGGTTTGAACACATTAATTAATTAATTAATTATTTATAATAAAATAATAGCATCACTGCTGCTCTAATGATCGCACTGATGTACGATATATTCTGCATAAATTAATATTAATGTCTAATAACTTAACTAATTTCGCAGTTTAGAAATTTTAGCCTTGCAGAATACAAATATTTAACTGCAAGTTCACAATAATTGAGTCGATTACCTTCGCCTTGATAATTAAAAAATAAAAGTTAAATATATCGAAAGACAAAATATAAATGGGTAAACGAATATCGAAGGTTATCCAAAACTCATCTCCGAGTTTTAACAACCGTTTTGTTTGTGCTATGAAACGATCGTTTTATTGTTTGTCGATTTTTTATGCAAAATTCGAGAATTTACCTATATGTTCAAGGATAAATTATTTATTTTTTAATTACAACCGAGTATTTACAAAAATAGCATTTTATTATCTCAAATTGGGTAGGTATTTTCTATAATAACAATCAATGTATATTATTAATCATCTTTTTATGAGAATTTTTTTGCAAAAATAGTTCTTTGATGATCGATGACGGTCGAAGATAGGATAAAGCATTTTGCACAAAATGAAAACGCCTAGGAAGTTAGGATATTTTCTATTAGAAAAATTCTTTAAATTAAATAAATTCCACAAAGCTATTATTTAGTGTGGTAATTAGAGCTAATTAAAACTTTTTTATTACAACATTTACACGATGTTAAGGAAATCAACAGGAGGAACTAAGAATTTTCTGAGTGCAATTACAAAATGTTATATATACAATTTATTATACGTAATACCATAACATGTTGGTAAATGATAAGCCGGTTCAACTGTTCGTGAAAGCAATTGTTTAACTTTACTGCCGCTGACGGGTGGAACTAAAGTACTTAAATGCCGTCCACGTAATGCCAATTAATCATAATAATTATTTTTACGTTTGCAAAATTGTCCGACTTATTGCACCAAAACAACTTGCAACAACTCCTAAATCAGTTTAGTTAAAACAATGTAATTATAAAAAAATTTAAATTTACCTGACCCTGGCCAATTAGATAAGTTAATTAAAAAAGTGAACATATTATTAAAATTTATTGTTTTTTAGTTTTTAATGGTAACTATTGCAGTTTTATTATCCTGGATGACGCGTTTCGGTCTCATACGATCTTAAATAGGATATATTTGCAATAATATATAAATTACGTACTTTTCGGCTGGAAATTTCATTTATTCATAAAAGTAATTATTATTTAATTTTACTGGAAATTTCCAGCGAAGAAGTACATAATTTATATATCAAAAATTAATTTCGCATAATAAATCTATTTAATTAACATTATGTTGTTATTGTAATTATTAATAAAAGTTCGTTAATTCATAATTGCGTTGTGCTTTACAGTGTATAATTATTTTTTGTTATAAATATACACGCGATCGTGTGAGACCGAAACGCTTCAAAAAATACTTAATAAATCTAGATAAAATACTTAATTAATTAAGTTTTTTAAATTTTTAACTAACAACAACAAATT
The DNA here is from genome assembly GCA_911387805.1 of Cantharis rustica. NCBI lineage: Eukaryota > Metazoa > Arthropoda > Insecta > Coleoptera > Cantharidae > Cantharis > Cantharis rustica. The sequence continues at coordinate 47,660,153 of OU426881.1, read as the reverse complement.
AAATTTAATAGCAGCGACCAGGTCGTAAGGGTTTTACGTATGTTGTACTATTAATTTTTATTGTTTACCCAGAAGCACTAAATTAAATAGTAATTTGTGGGTCGCGGACTATATAAACTTATTAATTAAGCGTAGATACCTATAAAGTTAAAATTCAATTGGTATAAAAGTTTAAAAATTTCAAGTTCTCCTTGAAACTAAAAAAAATTTAATGAATATACATAGTATTAATAAAGTCAAAATAAATTTTTTTTAAATCCTAAAATAGAACTGAACTAAATTTTCGTTTTAATTTGCATAAAATTTATTTTGGCATCAAAGATTATCTACATATAAAAAAAACATAAGAGCGCCCGATTGCCCCCTCGAACTGCAGAAATTCGTAGTGGTAAATAATTTGACAAGGAAGCTAGATTAAAACAGATCAGGTTTCTTTTAAATTTTTTCCAAGTTCAACGATTTCGCGTCAACTCAAAAATCTCGGAAATTTTCCATTCGCATAAATTACTATGTTTAGAAACTCGAATAAAAATTTTGCAAGCCGCAAAATTGCTTATTATAATATCTAAGGTTCAAAATCATAAACAAGTTTTCAGATGCCTGCATAACAAACTGAAACCAATTATTACGGAAAGAATAATTTAAATTTTTCACTTTTTGTTTCTAGCAAGGCATAGCTCGAGGAGCCTACAATTAAGTAGTATTCAATCAAATTTAATAGTTGTTGGTTATTATTTGGAGCGTGGCCGCATTTTGCACCGTAACAAAAATTCTTTTACATTCGCTGTCCTTAAAAAAATGCTAAAGATATTTTTCCTTTCAGAAAATAATATGTTGTCGGTTTTCCTGCGCGGATGTAAACACAACTTGGAGAAAACGAAAGGAAAAATTGAAATGTATTTCATTGCAAGAACCCAAGTACCAGAATTATTTTGTAACCGAAATCCGACTGCGGAATTGTTAACCAAATACAACGACATGATGTAAGTTAAAAATGGTACAAACTGAAAAAAGGGTTTCGATATTTGATTTTTAGTAAACTAGCACCGTTACCTAAACTGACTCTTAAAGGAGAAAGAATAACAATTCTCAAAATCGAATCGACCAGCGGAGACGAATGGAATATAAAAGATGTGTTGAGATATGTATACATGATAGGTGAGGGAAGAACAAGTGCAATATTATTCTTTAGCATTGGTTAACCTGGCCACCTTTCTAATTATAAAAGCGATTAACCTACTAAAAATTTTAAAATTCTTAATTGGCGTTTAAAAGGTTAATTTATCTGAATATTTTTTTAGCCGATATTAGAGTTGCAGAAGAGGCACCCATAGCCGGAGATATTTTTATTTACGATTTGACCAACCTTCAGGCATCGCATATGATGAAGTACGTGTCGCAGATCTTGAGAAAAGCTTTGATTGCCGCAAACGAAGCTTATCCGCACAGATTGAAAGCGATTCATTTTTATAACACTCCGAATGTAGCGGAAAAAGGTATACAGATTACCAAAAATTTTCTAAAAGAAAAAATTCGAAAAAGAGTAAGTGTAGCAATTTATTTCTATTTTATTAAGTAATTTTTGTGACCTCCATTCACCAAAATAAATTATTAATTACATTGACGAAAAAAAATAATTTGAAAACAATTTGCAAGTCACTCGCTCGTAAAATAATGAAGATCATTATGTAATCTATATAATTTTCTAAAGTATTATTTAAAATTGGTTAGGTATTTAACGGGCAGTTAATCTAGACTTTTTTACACCTTGAAATACAACTAATGTAAGGACGTTTACGGTTTGATGCTTAAGTGCTTCGACTACCAAGCGGAGATCCTTAGTTTGAGCCCGAGTGGAACATGAATTTTAAATTTTAACCGTCCCCCCTCGGCGGGTAATGGCAAACCATCGAGGTAATATAACCCTTCATAAAGTGAAGTGGTTAGCCAAACCTCACTGTGGGTTACAGTGCTAGTTGTAATTTCACATTCGATCACAAGTGAATTATTCGAAGAATGGAAAGAAAGCATATACAGGGTGTCCCCGTGACCGTGGAGAACCTTTGAGGTGGTGATAAAGGACACTTTTCTAAGACAAGTTTTCAAATAAAATTTTTGTCCAAGTCCAAACCCTTTAACCCTATTTAAAGCAATATTTTGAATTTCTGATTTCAAACGGCTATAGCTTCGAAATTATTAATTTTTTAGACTTAATGAATTAGACCTTTTTCAAAGATCATTTACTTATCTAAAAAGTAGTTTATATCCCATTATCGTCTAGAACAAACGGTTTTCGAGTTATAAATTAAATTAAGGAAAAAAATGTTAAAAAAATCTTGATTTTATTTTTTTTTACTTTTCTTGCAAACTCCGTATCTCTTAAACAAAACGTCTTAGGAAAAAACTAACGGCGCAAACCGGATAGGAAATTTAACGGGCTACAACATTGTTCAAATACATTTTTTTGAGAAACCAACCGTTTTCACAGAAATTCTGAAAATAATGAACAAAGTGTAAGTAAAAAAAATAAATAACGACCTAATTAACAATAATAATTAATAAAGTAATTAACGATAAACTAATGCGGTTTATAACAATGTTGCTTAAACGTCAAACGCTACAATACGTTTTGACATTAAAATAAATTGTAAAACATGAGATTTTTAGAAATTTTGTAAATTTATTTTTATTTTACCTACACCTTGTTCATTATTTTCAGAATTTCAGTGAAAACGGTTGGTTTCCCAAAAAAAAATATGTAATCAAAGTTGTAGCCCGTTAAATTTCCTATCCGGTTTGGGCCGTTAGTTTTTTTTAAGACGATTCGTTTAAAAGATACAGAGTTTGCAAGAAAAGTAAAAAAGATAAAAGCAGACTTTTTTTTAATTTTTTTCCTTAATTTAATTTATAACTCGAAAACCATTTATTCTAGACGATAAGAGGATATAAACTAATTTGTAGATAAGTAAATGATCTTTAAAAAAGGTTTAATCTATTAAGTCTAAAAAATCAATAATATTGGAGCTATGGCCGTTTGAAATCGGAAATTGAAAATATTGCTTTAAAGAGGAGTACCCCCCAAGGGTTTGAACTTGGACAAAAATTTTATTTGAAAATTTGTCTTAGAAAAGTGTTCTTTATCACCACCTGAAAGGTTCTCCACGGTCACGGGTACACCCTGTATATTGCAAATAGTAAAACACTGACAAAGAAAATGCGGCAATTGTGAAAACCTAACAGCCTCGAATTGTAGATTATTCATTCTTGTTTGGTGAATAAATCTTAATTAATATAGAAAATAAGCTTAAGACACGGGAATTTTCTTAATCTGATGAGAGTAATAGAATTGAGTTTGTTTTTAATTTAAAAAAATATATAATTATTTTAGATTAAATTAAGTAAAAAATTAGAATTTTATTTATAGAATTGTGATCGAATTAATAATTTTTAGTTTATTCTCCACGATTCCGTGGACAGCCTTTTGAACTACTTGCCGAAAAATGTTCTACCGGAGGAATACGGAGGAACATTAGGAAGTTTTAAAGATTTCGTGAATAATTGGTCAAATTCGATTATTAAACGCAACAAGTGGTTCCAGCAACAGGATAATATAAAGGCAATGGGTCCTGTACCAGACACCAGCTTGCAAAATCGTTTCGACGACATCGTAGGTATTCAAGGTAGCTTCCGAAAATTAGACATCGATTGATAACTACCAATATTGTGATATATATAATTTTCATTTTGCTTTTTTATTTTATAAATGCTGCACCCCAAAGCATTCATTATTTATTTAGCATAAAACATAAATTATAAAAAATTGTAGTTTTCATTAAATCATATAAAATTAAATGTGGGTATGTATGTATATAATAAATAATGTATAAACAAACAATGAGGGTGTGTGGGGTTTTTTTTATTTGCTACCTCGATCTCGATATGCTATCCCAATCTACGCATTTTCGATTTGTTTTTTTTGGTGAAATAGTGCAGTCTGCCTCATCGTTTCACTTTTAAAACGAAATTCTTGTTTCTGATCTTCTTGAATTAAAATTTCAAACTTTTTTATTGCGTTTCCAATATTGGCTGCCTTTTCGTAACACGAATCCTTACTAATTCTCGGATACCTATTCTTCAATTTATTACGTCTTCCGTGCTTCAAACAATAACTTTTATGGATAATCGACGTAAAGGGATCGTATAAAATTTGTTGGAGACTTTCAAAATAATAATCGCGTTGTTTGAAAGCCGTCTGAGTAGTTATTTCGTTCGAGCTGAGGTTCGAATCGTCCAGAGAATCGGCGTTTTCCTGGATCGATTCGTCAGTTTCCACAAAATTTCTATTGACGAAGGTAGTCGTGGTATCGTTTACATTTTCTGAATGCAAACTTGAGGTGGGTATAACAAAATGGTATAACTTATGTGCCACACGAACCAACGATGACAAAGCCTGGGCAGTTTTTGAATTTTTGGAAACCGTATTATTGACGTCATCAGCATAATTTAGCTTATTGTCAGTTTCAGACGAATCGAAGTTATCTACATTTTCAACTTTTATTAAATCTTCTCTTTGTGTGAGGGACGAAGAAGAATCACGACTGCCGGAAACTTCTACAACTTCTTTTTCTACGATTTCATCTTGTTTTACTTCCTTTGCTTCTATTTCTTGCGCACCATCGGGATCAGTTTTATATTGTTCGGTTAGATTAGATATTTTAATAAGTTTTTCGACACACTCTTCGTCGTTGTCATCGTTTGTGTCGTTATTTACTCTTTTTTGATGGATATTTTGAGCTGCCGAATAAGTTTTCACAAAATTCTCGATGTCATTATATATTTTTATGTTATGCTTCATTAGTTCCGAAATTAAGAAATCTGATTCCGACATTCTGACATTCTCAGATTACACTATTTTTTTGATTTTTTTATATTACTTAATAATTATGTTGCATTGAAATGATTGATCACTGATTAATAATACACTGTAATTTTATAATTTAAGAGACGTCAGTTAAACGTCATTTTTAATTATCAAAAACTTTAAGACAAAAAATAATTTATATTATGCACATAAATTATTTTTGAGTTAATAGTGTATCATAATTTTATTTTCCGCTGTTTTAATTTTTAAAAGAAATACGAAAAAAAACTAGGGGGCACCCGGGTTTGAACCGGGGACCTCTCGATCTGCAGTCGAATGCTCTACCACTGAGCTATACCCCCTTGTTATTATATAAGTTAATACAGACAGTTTTCCATTATACTACCATAAGTACATCTGCACGAGTGTTTGCCTATATATCAGGTTTGATTTGTTTTTTTTTTAAATAACAATAATTAAATTAATATTACATAATAAAAAGTGTAAACCCAAAGCTATTTGTGATATCTCACGTAATGGATTCTGTCTATCCATACCAGTGGTTCTTAACCTTTTTAGTGGTAAGCACCCCCTTGAAAAATGTGTTAATATTTTTTATTTAGAAAAAGACATTTATTGCATAAACAAATGAATACTTGTTTGTATTTATTTTTGAATTTTTAAAATGTTTCTTGCATCCCCGCTGAATTATCCACCATTGAAGAAACTCATGAGCGAAGATAATGAGGAAAACAAATATAATTAAAATAATCAAACCTAACAAAAAGTTAAAATAATAAAATAAATGTATTATTTACTTAACAGTTAAAATTTTATTATTTTAACATTGTGTTAGGTTCGATTATTTTAACATCCCATACTACTAAATACCACAAAAATACTTAAAAAATTCTAAAACCTTTTTTAAGTTATTTTCTATTTTACAAATATAATTGGTGGTTAGTAGTGGGAAAGTAAAATAAAAGCCCATAAGAATTCAATTAAATAATAAAAATCCTCAAGTTTATTATATATTTTTTCTATGGAATAACGAATTTATTAAGGTGGGCTACTGTCCTTGACCCAAATGAAATAATTGATATATTTGCAAAAGAAAACAATATATTATAATAGTTTTTTAATTTGTTTTTCTTAGTGTTAATTGTTTTAACACTTAAGGCTTAAATTTAATTTTGGGTTTCAAAGACATTTTTTATGTTATAAATAATAAACAAACTAATATTATTATTTTCATAAAAAACTTACAGTTTACTCTTTTGTTTAAGTTTTACAGTTTTATTTAGTTTGTTATGTTTTCTTCAGATGGCTTTGTATGTCGAAAAAAATATTTGCTAAAATATTAACTTTGTATACTTATATTAATTATTGGTATTATAGTTATTTATTTATTATTTAATAATTAAAAATTTACCGGGCGTTTATGTGCGTAAACTGTCAAGCCGAGATTCCTGGGGGTTTCAATCCTGGACGGAGTAAAAATTTTATTTTGAGTGTTTTCCTTCGGCAGATCATTACAAACCACAGATATATCTGCTAAGAAAACCCTTCTAAAAAAATAAATAAAAAAAGTGGTCACTATCCCCTTAAGTAGGACAAAGGACTAATTACCACACAATTTAATTTAAAATGTATTTTTGATGTGTATTTTTCGGTTTTCTAGAATATTAATTTTAATATTTAATTATTTCGATTACCTACGTATATTTATGCTACCGCTATATGAACTCATATACAGGGTGACCCCGTGACCGTAGAGAATTGATAAAGGACACTTTTCGAAGACAAATTTTCAAATAAAATTTTTGTCCAAGTCAAAACCAATATTTTGAATTTCTGATTTCGAACGGCCATAGCTCCGATATTATTGATTTTCTAGACTTCATGGATTAAAACTTTTTTAAAGATTATTTGCTTATCTACAAATTAGATTATATCTCCTTATCGTCTAGAATAAACGCTTTTCGAGTTATAAATTAAATTAAGGGAAAAAATGTTAAAAAAATTCTTATTTTATTTTTTTACTTTTCTTGTGAACCCCGTATCTTATAAACGAAACGTCTTAAGAAAAACTAACAGCCTAAACCGGATAGGGAATTGAACGGGCTACAACTTTGATCAAATACATTTTTTTGGGAAACCAACCGTTTTCACAGAAATTCTGAAAATAATGAACAAGGTGTAGGTAAAAAAAATAAATAAACTAATTAACAATAATAAATAAACAAACTAATGCGCTTTATAACAATGTCGCTCAAACGTCAAACGCTACAATACGTTTTGACATTAAAACAAATTGTAAAACAAATTGAGATTTTTAGAAATTTTGTGAATTTATTCCTTTTTTACATACATCTTGATCATTATTTTCAGAATTTCTGTGAAAACGGTTGGTTTCCCAAAAAAGTTTATTTGGCCAAACTTGTAGCGCGTTAAATTCCTTATTTGGTTTGGCCGTTAGTTTTTTTCTAAGACGTTTTGTTTAAGAGATGCGGGGTTTACAAGAAAACTAAAAAAATAAAATCAGGATTTTTTTAACAGTTTCTCCTTTAATTTAATTCATAACTCAAAAATTCTAGACAATAAGGGGATATAATCTAATTTGTGGATAAGCAAATGATCTTTAAAAAAGATCTAATCTATTAAGTCTAAAAAATCAATAATATTGAAGCTATAGTCGTTTGAAATCAGAAATTTAAAATATTGGTTTAAAGAGAGGTCTTAGAAAAGTTTCTTTTATCACCACCTTAAAGGTGTTCCACGGACACCCTGTATATATTACATATGATTTTCTTTTTTAATCTACGTCAGTTTATTTCTATGTTTATGATTATTTACAATTAATTATATATTTCTTTGGAATAAGATATCATATCATGCTGTGTGGCGGTATAAGTATTTAATTCGTTATGAAAACTTTTAAAGTTGACTTTAAAAACTCGTCGAGCTTTATTTCAGCTTAGCTGCTATTATAACACTGATTTTTACAGACACAAAATGCAGGTGTAAATCTTTTGCTCGATTTGTTAGAAATATTCCTCAGATCTCCGATCTCAACATTACAATATTGAAGAATACGAGAACGTGTAAATAAGATTTAGATAGAAATTTTGTGCAGACTATATGAGCTTCAAGCTTTTTCTTCACTAGATTTGTTGCAGTTTGAAATAAATTTCTTTGATTGTGTTTTAATATAATTTGATTCTCTTGCATGGTTCGTATAAACTCTTGGTATAGGCTGAAATGAAAATAACTAAAGGTAAATCAATTATAGCAATAAATATTAGACAGTGACATATTGGTGTTACATATACTTTTATCTAACAAAATTTCCATATATGATCACGAAGTAATAATCCAACCCGTGGTATCTCTGCATAGAAGTCAAGGTTATTTTGATCCGGTATATGGCATATGGATTAAAATAATTTTTGCATATGAATAAAAGGTCGATGATCACTAGTTTTTAAAGAACGTGTTTTGCAAAATTAAAAAAATCATTATCAATTGATATTTTTTACCTTTACCGTTTTACGTGTAGGTAGTGCATTACAAAGTTTGCCAAAATGATTGCAATTTGTCTAAGTTACCTTCTCGGAATATTTCTATAAATTATCAGTTTAAACGTAAAAAATTTATAATATTAGCTGAAATGTCAATACTTTTAAAACGCCTTCAAAATTTTAGATTAATTATTATTATCAAAACCGTAAAATTTGTTGGTCCAATCTTGACATCGTTAAAAATAATACGGTTCTCCTCGATCAGGATTAAAATGTTCACCTGCTAAATTTCTTGTTCATCTGCACGCTTTGCCTGAAAAAAACCAAAAAGAATGTTTACGAAAACCTCAACAGTCATCGGGTGTAGCAGCCAATAGAATTTGATCGGATGAATCATTATTGTTTTAGCAACAATTAGGAAAATTCGAAAATCTCGTCGTCGTTTCGCTTGTAAGGCCGATCGATTAGTAATAACAAACAATTTTGTGAATAACCGTGGAACATGGAAATCGCCACGATAAAATTTACACATTTTTAAATTCCTGTACTAAAAAGAGGTTAGTAGGTCAAAATCAATGTATACTTGGTATTCCACGTGAAAAGTCACGTGGAACTCGTCTTTCCTTTTTTATTTACCAAACATTAAAAAATTGAAAAATTATTCACTATTGAAATAATTTAAATTTTTGTTATTTATTTGATCATTATTATTATATAATTAGTTTGTGTAATTTGAGGATTCCATAAAAAATAAATATTCATTAAATCATTAATAATTTTGCCAGTCAAATGCTATTTTTTTGCAATTCCGAGGAAACTTTCCAGACATTTGTGACAAACTGATGTTTAATTACGATAAGGATTAAAAAAAAAAATTATTTATTTCCGAAATTTTGAAAATTCAAACTTAAAATGCAAATAAATTACTTGCACGGGTGTAATGCAATTTCTTAAATTGCAGTCAAAGTCAAACAAGATTACAAATCGGAAAGGCCACGAGCTTAGATTTTACGATAATTTAAAAAAATTAAATTTATTGGTACTTAATTTTTATGCAATTACACAATTTTTTTAAGTTATTGGAAACAAAACACAAATAATTTTGCATCCGTAAATTATTTTATTTCAAATTTAAATTTATAGTTTTGAATCTATGACCCACAAACATAATAGATAAATGTTAACACTGCTTTTATAAAATAATTATGACTTCTGTAAGTTTTATGACATTTTTAATTTTATAAATTGTTATTTTATATTTTATATTTAGAAAAGTGATCGGTGGTTGTATGAATAAAAATACTTATATTTAAATATTCTATTGCACACTTTGTGCGTAGAACTTTGATGTTATATTTAAATTTTTCAATAATATTTTATTAATGTTTAGCATAGTGGGTATTTTGTATATTAAAAGGTCATAAATACATTGTTTACTTCTCATAAACTTTTTTTTTAATTTACATAAAATTGTACCTACTATTTTCATTAAAAAAAAAACCGGTCAAGTTAAGAAACACGGCATGCAGACGTGAAATATTTAGTAAAGATTTAATTAAAAAAAAAAAAAAAAATCGTTATTGTTCTGTATTTAGTTAAGTGGTAATATTTTACTATCAATTAAGCTGTCAAAGAGTAAAATTATTATTTTTCTTTGACGATCGAGTATATTATGTAATTTGCATTTTCTCTGCCGGTTCGTCAATAAGAATTGAAATAAATTATTGATATTATTAAAATCGATAGGGATATCTGTTCAAATGCGGATGCGATGAAATAATGTAAGAAGCGCTCTAATATATTTAATATTTATGCTTTGAAAAGCATCAGAAATAAACAAAATCTACAAATTCCTTTGGCTAAAATGTCAAGATCACCGTTTAAATAAAAACTAAACTAAAAATGAGAATGATCTGTAATTTTATTATCGTTTTTATTACGGTTCTTGATGAATTATTTCCTCCAACATAAATTAATTAACATTTCTCATTATTCTTTCTTTCTTCCATATCAACATCTTAATCCTGTTTTTGATTTGATGTTTTGAAAACAAAAACATTCGGTGTAATACATTTGCAAGGTTTCTTAAGGTATATTTTAGCACTTAATAAATATTTAAATAATTAATTTCGCGTAAAAAATTGATACATCTTATGGCTTGTTGTTAAGTTTCTCTAAATTACCCAATAAATTAAATATTTAGGAATTTAACAGAAGAATTAAAGCAAATTGTCTACTTTGCGTCTTCATTTCGTCACTATTTAAATAATTTTGCGACATATTAAAAGCATTCGGGTTTAGAAATTATTTCAAAATTTATTACCCATCCAACGTCATTTTCATCTGATAAAATGGCTAATTGAGATCGTAAAGATGTGTTAAATGGCTTGTATTAATAATTATCGATTACAATTTTTTTAAATTTAAATTAACAACTTTAATTGAACCACACACTAGAACCACATAAAGTTTTTTTGTGATAAAATGTTTCAAAAATTTGCATAAAAATATATCGCCGGTGAATGTAGAATATTTTCTTGCTGCAACTTATACTACTTATCAGTTAATTTGTTAATAAATTTATAAATTTTGTAATAACGTTACTGATAAATGTTCGACTAATTAATTATACATAACTTTTATTATTTTCCTCCTTTGCTATCAATTTAATGTCTTTTAATATTTATAATGTTGTTAGTCAAACTACAGGTTGATGAATGGATTCCGTAGCAAGCTTACCTTGTGAAGGCTGACCACCGAGTCTTCTTTAAATTAACTAAATATATTAACACAAAATTGTCCTAAACGCAGTAGTATTAAGAGTAACAGCAATTAGAAAAATCCTTGATAAAATCATTATTAAAAAGTTTAAACATAAATTAGACGATTGCTAATTTATTTTCATCCGTGGGATGTTATTAGAATAAAATTTATAGAGCAATTTCAAAATTTAAATTCAATAATTAAAAATGTATCGCACGGCATCTTCGCCGCTTTAATCATCGCAATTAATAATTTATTAATTTTGCCACAATCAAGGTTTTTAAAGTCAAAATATTTATACACTTCCGACTTATTACAAATTGGATATTTAGTTAAATTTAAAATTAAATTTAATATAAGCGGCACTTTCCACAAAATTTCCACCATCTCAATATCTTTGCGTGTGATTTGTTCGATATTTATTTTTTATTTTTATGCAAATTTATAACCAAGGCGATTTACACCATTTGTTCATTGCCGCCTAAACGTGAATTTAAATTTTAACTACCACTAGACTTCAGGAAGTGGAAATACAAACCAGAAAGATGATTATCATAATTTTTATGGACACAAAAATTATTAACTTTTCCAAGTTGAAGGATTTTATTTGACACGAAAACGGAAGAAAAACGTCCCGATTGAACGAAAGTGATTATTATTAAATTATTGCACAAATATTAATTAACATTTCATAATTATGATTGCATTGGGAGGCGAAATCCTACAGAGTAGCTATGCGTCAGCATTTCGCCCAATATGAATTACGAAACAAATATGGTAAGAAAAATGTATCATAATTATACATTTCCCACAATTCCTTTAGTAACCTTAGATTTATTCATTGATATTTTCATAAAATTATGTAAGTTGCAATTAAAATAGATTAAATTGTCTTTGGATTTGTCACTGGTAATATACATTATACATAAACAAACTCATTTTTCTTGCATTTACATAAGAGAAATTACATTTTTTTTTATTTTATATGGAAATGCGGTAGGTACCTATAAAATAAACAGGATCTACCTTGATGGATCAATGTAAATGTCATAATTACAATATTATCAGTTCAAGTTTACTAATTAATTACTTACGCATGAATAACGCGAGGGTGCTCCTTGCAATGTCAATTTATATATTAAGTAAATATATTTATAATTTTATATATATTTATTTCTTATATCACAAACCAGCCACACAACATACATTAGCTCCGAATAAAATAATATTTTAACAGTGTAACTGATAAAGCTGTAGAACTGTAATTAAAAAAGGTGTCATCAAATGTTATATTCAATTGCTTACGTTACAACCAAAATTACAGTATATATTTACATAGTATAATTGTAGATATTATTTACTGAGATCATCTACCACTTTTAAAATGTAAATTTGTATTCGGGAGTATAGATTTTCTAAAGTAGTCAATATACCGATATTTTAATTTTAATCTGTAGTTTAGGTTTAGTTTTATCTAGGGGTTTCATACACAGAAGACATTAAAAACTCAAAATAATATAATATAATGTGAAAATTGAAAAAACAAAAATTTATAGCTGTTCACTGGGTTTATTTATAGTTTTTCTAAAATTAATTTTAGCACCAAATAAATCAAAAAATCACGGCCTTCAAGCGGACCGGCCCATGCGGAATAGTCCGCATTCTACACATTACTAGTCCGCCCCTGTGGCTGCTCTACGAATTTCTTCGCTCTTATAATAATATTTGTTTATTTTTAATTAAATACATACCTTGAAGAATATAAATTATTTGTTGCTATTATTTATGATAAAATAAGTAATTATAATTTTTTTCAAAATATGCAGGAGCGATCAAGGATCAGCCTTCATAAACTTCGGAAGACCTACATAATATCTTTCATTTAACGAACGTTTTTCTCCAGTTATTTCAATAAATTTATTAAGAAAGCGTACGAGAAGCATTTTATGTGCCACTTGATATACATTATAAATATTTTCATCGATTTTGAAATAATTTATTGATTTAAATGGTGCTTGTACAACAAAAAAAGTTAAATAAAAAAATCATTTACAACTAATAAATTATTGACAAATTAATAAATTTTCATTTACTTATTTGTGTGGCACATCATGCTTACGTAATCGTCTCTATAAGTAGATGACATTTTAAATTACTTACTTTAATTTCCCGTATCCCAATTATGCCCTTCACCTTTTATTTGCGTGAATTTTTGCTACGACGAAGTTACGTATGTTTAAACGTTTCAAAAATATAGACCACCCTGTAAAATTAATTGTATCTATTTATTTGATAAGGCGCAAAATAGTAAACCCAATACCTATAATTTGCTGTAGTTATGTCGACCATATCAAAAAATCATTTAAATAATAATATGATTATGTGATTTTTTATAAGTAATAGAAATAAATTATCGAGGGAGGAGTACCAAGCACAAATTTTTCAATATAATAATTAAAGTTTTTTCTATTTTGATAGAGCTTTTATGAGCTGTACTATTGTACACCCTAATTATTAATGGCAAAACAATGGAGGTGGATTTTTCACGATTAATTTTCGTGATTTTATCGAAGCTTAAATTTTTTTATAAGTAAGTACTACAAAAAATATAAGAAGCTGGCTGCAATACAATTATTATTTACATCTTTCAGGCGTTAATAAAAATTTTTATTTTGAATTATATTACCAAAAACTTTAATCCTGATATGTATCACACGAAGGAAATAAATTTTTAAAATTAATGTTAGGTCATTTAAATAAATATACGCAGGCTAAAAATAATTTCAGTCGACTGATAAATGTATTTTCTCAAAACCGGTACTACTTAACACAAACTTGAAAATTTGTTCTTTTCTGCTTATCACCTGAAACATCAGACGGATTGCTAGGGCAAATTTACAACTGCCACGATTGAAATAATGGCGAATGAGAAACAATTTTTTGAAATCCTGCAAGTTATGTGGCATGTAACTTAAGATTTAAATAATTACAAACAATTCGACGTAAATTGTAAAATTACAAGTAAAAAGAATACCAAATGCAAATTACAGTAAATAAAAAATCAAAATTATAATTAAGAAATCACAGAAGTTATCATTATTTTTCTAAAAGTATTCGAAAAACGTTTATAAGAGTCAAATTTAGTGTTTTTTGCTCAAATCTGTTTTTTTTCTGGCGTCTTGTTCATAAATATTTCACCAACTTGCACCATGGTAGAACTGAGATTATGAGCTCATTCTTCAGCTATCTTTACGATACTTTTCGTTCAGAGCCCATAAAATTCTAAACCTAATAAAACGAAGTCAGTGTCATCGTAAAATTTACCTTGTTAACACATTTGACCTCAAAATTTTTTTAATACTGCCCGAAGCGCCACGTATGAATATTTAAGTTTCTTAATTTTGTCGTAAAGCAGACTGTAAATTTTTTTACATATTGGCGATGAAAACATTTCAAAAATAGCCTATGGCGCAATTTCAGCTGTTTTATTCCAAGCTGAATTTTAAATAAATTTGTTACGAGTTACTTTTATGTTTGATTCAATTTACCATTGACCTACTGCTCTTGCTTAGGCATTTTATCAGGTAGTTGACAGTTTTCCTTTTGAAAAGACCAGGAAGACACTTTAGATTTTATTAGACATTAGGCTGAGTCAACAATGAAGCTTATTCTTTGCGGAATGCAAGTTAAAAGCTTAGCATTTCACACGAACCAGTCCAACCATAAACGTTTGCAAAAATTGCCTTGTTATTTGTTTTATAAACATTTAATAAAAAAAGTTTACTAATAAATATTGACAATGAATTAAACAATTAACCATATCGGTGCAAACTTAATATTCAGTTAAATATCAGGATTAGTCACGTTTAAATATCAAAAAGAATAACTCTTTTGGATCCACATCAACAAAATATTTCATGTAAAAATGTGCAAATTTTACAGAGAACTAAAAAACTAATTTAAATATTAGATAAGATATGCAATTTAAGACATCAAAAAGTTTAGCTTCTTCATAAGATCAAAAATTTCATTTTTGCGGTAGTTTGTCCGTGTCGAAACCGGTAGCTGTGCAGACATAGAAAATATTTTTGTTGCCATTTAGTATTGCAAAAAGTACCGTAATCGGTATTTTGGAAAATCTTCAAGTTGAGTCAGTTTCGACATAATTTTAAGAGCAAAAATACCTGAAAACTTGTCGCGGATGTAAGATCACCCTTTGATCTTAGCCCGGGTTGGCCACTGGGTAAAGCACTCCCAAAACGACTAGAAACCTTAAAAAATTATGTCAATAATTTCATTATTGTATACTTAATCGATTTTCCACTAAACACTGTAAAATTGAAATTAATGGGTAACTAATTTAATTTATTGAATATTCGCGACCTGTAAACGCTAATCGCCAACACCAAATTATAAATGTGTTTTCTGTTTTGAATAAAACGGTAAACAAAAGTTTTCTTGTCGATTTCAAAAGATAAGCTAGGAAATTTGCATCTATACTTGAGTTTTATGCTACACAATATGGCGCCATACATTTTCGCAATAAAAATTATTGAATACGACCATGATTTTTGAACTTTTCCTTCAAATTTCAAATTTATGTGTCTTGTAAAAGTTGTAAAGTTCTAAATTGTCTTTAGTAATAGCATTTTTATACATTTGTAATGACGTAACGTCGATAAATTCTTTACATTCTTTCTTATAAATAACAACAAAATATTATAAGAAAAGCTAAGCTATTAAAGAGAAAAAATTGACGACCGCTACCATGTATAGTAAACAGGATCCAATAAGTTTTCAAGAAATTCCATAAACTTTAAATCTCGAAAATATTATTGATGAATCACAAATTTAGTTAGATCAAATTCGATCAACATGCAAATTTTTTGTTATACAATGTCATCGTGTCAATAGCCCTTATTTCGCTTTATGACACTGTAAGCCAATAAAATAATCATACATACAAACTATATATTATTATATTACGCTTGTCTGATGATGATAATCGTCATTAAAATTTATTTGTTTACTATAATTATTATTCTGCAGCTTTCGCAGTTACGTCGAGCTCGAAGCAATTTGCATAAGAATTCATTTGAGAGTTTTTTTTTGGTGAAAAACAATTTTAGATGTGGCATCTTCACAAAGCCCATAATAATAAATAACGTAACCCATGAAATTTTTGACCACTACCATAATGCAGGAGATTGAGTTTTTCGAACTTGTAAGGTTAATATTTTATTTTTGAAGTCAGTTACCCCTTATGTCTTTGTTGATAAATGAAGTTTTTTTTATTTCAATAATTCTGCACGATCTTCACAATGGCTCTGAAATTACATAGAAGCTTTTAAGCTTAAAAAATAATAGATTGTTCGATACCATAAACGGTCAATGTTCCTTAGTTTAAAAGTTTACCTCCACATTTATTTCGAGTCAAGTTTTTTACTTTATCGCAGTCGTATCATACAACGTAGGAGTAACTATGATTATAATAAATAATATTTTTTTAATACATTCATAACATTACTGTGAATGGAAAAAAAATCTACACTAATAGACTCTAAATATGATAGCAAGTTGTAATTATAGCTTTCGAAGAACGACTAGTTATATCGGTGCGATTTATAATTTAATTTTTCAAAAATAACTCCAACCGACATAATGAACCGAGAAGAAGAAGAAGAACGAAAGTTTTGAGTTGTAAGTTGGACGTGGAGTATACGGTTATCGATTTCATCTTTGGCGCCACTCGGCTAATTATTTAATTATTGTACGATGTTTCCGATAATGATTTAAATTACGAAATCGTCTTACTAATTATTTAATTTGTAAACAAGTGAGTTGAAATTAAAGATTTGATAGGTCAAGTTTCTTCCAGTTGGAAAAATTATTTACAACATCATCGATCGTACAGTAATTATATAATTCGACTTTCAAAATTTGAACAAAATTTGTAACGTAAGCCACGCGAATAAGTTTAAGGATAAATTGTTTATTAATTAAGGTGATTAGAGTATCATAAATTGATTTAAATAATGAACTTTTAATTAGAATTATAGCTATAAGCTATTGTGAAATTCAATTATTTAAGTGGAATAATTCATCTCCTTGGAACGGTTTAATTTGAAATTAATTTTTTTAAATTTGCTACTGGGTATTAAAAGAAAACCTCTTCAAATAAATCAACCGCTGCGCAGTTTTATTAAACTTAAATTATATTTATATAATTTACTTTTGACAAAAATATGTTTAATTTAGATTTCAAACTGAAGAATATAGTTTTAAAAATAATTGAGTAATTTTAAGAAAAAAAATAATTTAGAAATTATAAAATACAATTTAATTGTATTATAGTAAGAATTTTTAATTTAGAATTAATTCAAGAAATAAATTTGTTTGTTGTGTCATTTATATTTTACATTATAGCATATTTTCAGCCCCGAAGATGAAAATATAAAGTTTTCGAAACGTTGGCATAACAAACATTTTGTTTGATTTACATTGTCTTCTTTACCCAAAATCTCTCAGTAATACTTAATTCAAGAAATGCCAAAATTTTATTTTTTAGCGAGTCAATTTTTCTATTTATTTTCAAAATACATTTAAATAAAAATAATCGGGTTCAATTAACATAAAGAATTGACATCTTCATATTTTTATGCATACCGAATACAAAATTTAACGCAAATGCAAGAAAACACAAAAATTAGATTAAAAATAATCGTGAGAGGATTTTATTAACTTTTAAGTGTTTTCATGTAACTTCATTGAATCTTTTAAACCAGTGGTTCCCAAACTTTTTTGTCTCGTAGACCACTTGCCATGTTTTTCGATTTTGGGTAGACCCCCTATTGATTGATTTATATTTGGATTTGGATAGATTGGTATTGATTTTTGCAAATTAAAGCAAACCAAATTAAAATTTATTATCTGTTACATTTTTTACAGCACAAAATTAATGCTTTTACTCGGAGGGATGAACCTGACACTTTGTTAACAAATTTTCAATATTTGGTATCGATTTCTCGGTTATAAATTATAACCGTAAAATTGCAAACATTTTATTTGAAAATTTGGCTTAGAAAAGTGTCTTTTATCGCCATCTCAAAGGTTCTCCACGGGCACGAGGATACCCGGTATTTTTATATAGTATTTTATTACTCATATCATTTAATTATTGCTGTCCCAAAAAAGATCGTAAATATTTTTTTATTTTTTTAGGGCTGAAAAAGATCAAAATAAAAATTGCCGCCTCAAAAGACTTGCGCCCTGGGGCTGTAGCCCATTTAGCCTTGTAGTTAGGGAGGCCCTGCTACCACTACTAAATGAGATCCACTATCGTTGACTCCCATTTATATTTTATGGACCCCCAATTTTTTTTTGTTGACATATACCTTTTGCAGGTCGTCGTCGACCCCTGAGGGTCGATATAGACCACTTTGGGAACCACTGTTTTAAACTAATTAACTAAAATTCAATGTATTTGCGAAAATGAAAAAAATGATTTCAATATTTCGTGGGCATACAGGTAAAAGTGACCAAGTCAAAAAATAGAATTTCGAGATAAATCAAATTGAATGTTTTGCATTTTGCGAAAAATCAGCTTTATAATATTTTTAATTATTGTTTCCGAATAATGAAACATGTACAATACGTTATTAGAACATTGACGTTTTTTTCAGACCTCTGTCTTACATTTTTACGGTACTTAGTCATTATAACTCATTTCCAAAATTTTTTGACTTAGTCACTTTTACCTGTACGCCCACGATTTATGAAGTCGTTCGCTGTGTTTATTAAAGTTTTAAAAGTAATTTTATTGTACGAAACATTTTTTTCTGTATATAATTCGTTTTTCCGGCGATATAATATTAAATAGAAAATAACTTAAAAAAGTTTTAAGTATTTTTGTGGTATTTAGTAATAATCATACTTAACAAAATGTTAAAATAATAAAAATTTTAACTGCTAAGTAAAGAATACACACTACAAAGAAAACATAATATTTAAAAAACACTAAAATGACAATAATTCAAATTTAACAGGGTTGAACGTAGAATATTAGAATAAACAAGAAAAGGAAATTCTGAAAAAATTACGCTATAGAAATGATAAAAATTACTTAAAAGTAAAAAAACAAAAAACTTTGTAACATAATATAAAGGCCCCTTATTTCACGATACTTAACAAAATGTTAAAATAATAAAAATTTTAACTGCTAAGTAAAGAATACACACTACAAAGAAAACATAATATTTAAAAAACACTAAAATGACAATAATTCAAATTTAACAGGGTTGAACGTAGAATATTAGAATAAACAAGAAAAGGAAATTCTGAAAAAATTACGCTATAGAAATGATAAAAATTACTTAAAAGTAAAAAAACAAAAAACTTTGTAACATAATATAAAGGCCCCTTATTTCACGATACTTAACAAAATGTTAAAATAATAAAAATTTTAACTGCTAAGTAAAGAATACACACTACAAAGAAAACATAATATTTAAAAAACACTAAAATGACAATAATTGAAATTTAACAGGGTTGAACGTAGAATATTAGAATAAACAAGAAAAGGAAATTCTGAAAAAATTACGCTATAGAAATGATAAAAATTACTTAAAAGTAAAAAAACAAAAAACTTTGTAACATAATATAAAGGCCCCTTATTTCACGATTATTATCGATCCTCAGTCATGTATAACAGTAAAAATAACAAGAAGTAAGAGAAAATATACCGAACAAAATTGAAAAAATTTAAAATTCTAAAAAAGCAAGAAATTAACCCAACTTTAAAATATGTTGTGCTTACCAAATAACCAAACTAAATGAATTCAAGTGTCTAAATGAAATTTTAGGTTAAGTAAATGTATATGAATCTTTTTTAACCTAAACTTTAGGAAATATAATATTACATTTTTTTGTAATGGTAATTATTAATAACGTACCTAGCTATTAATTTTTGAAAATAAAAAAAATATAAATAGTTGACGATATAGTTATATGTAGGTACCTTGTTAAATTTAAATAAATTGTTATGTATCTGTTGCTTTGGCATTTTATTAAATACTTTTATTGGTTTTATATTATAAAGATTATACAATAAAATATTTACATTAACTTTTAATTTTTAACACCTTTATATGAAGAAATATTTAGCGCATTTGTAATTAAAAAATTAATATTCGATGATGGTAGTTAAAGTCAAGTTTAATTTTCTGAAATTTATTGTTGTTTGCTTCAATGGAAATTACATTACAAGACGGATACGTTAGTCACATATTAAGGTAACGTGAAAAACCGACGTCAAATTGTTATTATTTATTAAAAATTTGATAAAATTATCTGCGGCCTTGAGACGAAGTATTAATCAAGAATTTTTTAAGAAGTGCTGTTGAAATTTCAATTGGGCAATCGGTTTTTTAGTAGGTATTCGTTACTAATCAAGTGGAATTTACAAGAGTGCTAATGATGCGTTTATTTTGCACTAAAAAATAATATATTATAATAAAAATAATATATTTATAGATTACTATTATATAATTAGGTATAGCAGGTAGGTAACTCTCGAGTAGGTATATCAAATGGCATTTAAAAATAACTACAATCGCTTCAATATTATAATAAGGTGCTGCTATCAATCAATCTTAGTCATGAGCAATTTTTGATAAAATACTACGAGTAGGTATGACATAATTTAAAAATGCAGATTTTAAGAGATACCCAGCGACACACTTGTATTTTATAAATACCACTCGATAATCAAAAATTATAGCGAGCCTCTCGATATGTTCGCCATGCATTTAAATAATTAGAAGACTTAATTAGCGATTGTATAATTTTTATTTGCCATTTATTGAAGAAAAATCCATTTAGATAAATTTTCTTAATACATATATTTTAAATTGTTTAGAAGCGTAAAAAATTCATAAAAAATTAATTAATTCTTAATTTTTTACACACATAACGTGAATTAATGATAATTTAACAATTTATAATATTTGTTCGAAACATTAAATTTTATTATACTATAGTCATCATTTGTACTTACTTACTTTAATTGTTGTTCTCGTTAATTTTCTGATTCAAATCAAAATTATAAAAAAATGATTATTGCATTTAATTAACGTCACTTTTTCTGTCAGTGACGGGCGGAACTAAAAGTTAAACCAAAAAGCACTTTAATATTAAATTCTATGATTATCGTTAAATTTCGTATAATAATATTGCTACTTTTTTTATTCTTTGTGTAGGTTGATTTTTCGGCAGAACAGTTTGTGGTATCAAAAAAGTTTATTCATCAATCATATTTTTCTGTAATTTTTATATGCAATAGTTTTAATATATTTTAGTTATTTTTTACGTTCGAGGTTCGTACATGAGCTCGAAGAAAATAAGAAAAAAAAAAGTTGAATCAAAACTTAAAAGTTCTTGCTTATATAACTCCTGCAGCGTCGAAGATTGAACCATGAGTTGAATAATTCGTACTACAACCAACAATTGAAAAATTTTTTAAATTCAGTTTCCGTGTCAAATTATTCTTTTCGTACATATCAGATGAAATTTTGGAATTTCCTGTCTATTCAGAAAAGTGATTTTAAAAATCAGTTTGAAACGGCTGGACAAGGTTAATTATAAATTCAAAGTCGATAATAATTAATTATAATAAATTCTCATCTTTTGGAAACATCAAATTTAATTTAGTTGAAAAGTTGAAGTTTTTAATTGATCCTGGTATAAGTGCTTCGCCTTGATTTACAAGAAAATCTTGGTTCTGAGATACTAATTTATGCCGAGGGAGGTTCATTTATCTTGAAAAATAAAAAGATAAAAATCAACCCACGAAAAATGTGAAATTAAGTGAATTTCAAATACAAAAGAGCTTTAAAGAGTGCAAAATCAAAATTCGTTTACCAATAATCAGTTGCTGTCGTAATTTCTATAAAAATCGATACAAGAAAACCAAAAAGAGAATTGCGACACTAACATAGCAAAAATTTTTTTTAAATGATTAATGTTGAGCACAAGGAGTATCTTAATCGCGCTTTAAAATTAATGATAGAAGTAACAACAAAAACTGATTATAAGGCCGGAGGCACTACAAGAAGAAGCTACTAAAGAATGAAATGATTACTAGTTTTCATTGACAGAAAAAGATAAAATTTAACTTATTGCGATATAATATTTTAATTTTTTTAGTAATTAATAAGTCGTCTTGTTATTATTTACATTTTAAGCAAACTTGCGTGCTGAACATATTAAAAATATATTAATAACATCGAAGATTCGGACTGTTTCTTATGTAAAGTAAATTGCGCAAAGTTAATGCTATATTTCAGATGTAATATTAGTTTCAACGATCATTTAATTAATTGTCCGAATAAAAAACATGAAAACAAAGACTAGACATCACTATAATTTATTGATATTGTCGCAATAAGTTATAGCGTTTATGTCGTTAGACCATAGACTTAGTTGCATGTTCAGACCGAAGAGGTAACTGTTTTTCGGAATAATTCTTGCCTATGCTTTGTTATACACGTATACCAAAAACTGAAATTGTAGATCGATATTGTTATTTTTGGAAAATTAATGATTCCTCCTCCTTCTCTAGAAAGACTAGTTTAATTTGCAAATAAAATTGCGAATATCCATTGCTTTTAATTCCATTATTTATAGCATTCGAACGTAATTTCAAATAGCGAGATGAGATTTGAATTAATTTTGAAATTTTAAGACAAAAAAGACATGAAATAATTGTATGGACAGGATAAAAATTTGACCAAAAGAGTATTGTACAATAATTTTGCATACCTACGTATAATGTGGGAGGGGGATTTTCTTAGGTATGCGAATACAGAAGATGTACGCTACTATAAAAGTGATGTTAGGAGCCAAGATGCTTTTAGTCTTCAGTGATTCAGTGTAGTTATTTATTATTTATTTTGTGTTGTGAAGATTTTGTAAGTATTTACACAAACTAAAGTACGCGATTAATTACCATTTTATAATTAAAATCTTACCTATAATTATTAAACATCGCACAGCACATCTCACGTTATTGGATTTTTTTAAATTTACGTTTACATAATTTTATGACCTGGCCGAATTTCGAAAAATAGGCCCTGCTTTAAAGTGATGGATTTTACCAAGTGATAATTTGTCAATTATTAAATTGTAATCACAAGGTTGCGCAAATCAAACATCATCGCTTTCCACTTGTAAAATTACATTATTTCGATAGATAAATTTTAAATTTTACTAGACATTGTGAGGTTAGCACCTTTTTAAACGATTGTGAAGTTGTTTGCATTAAGTGGTTTTTTGGTAAACAAATTAGTTACATGTAGTGAGATAGGAATGCAAATTACATCAGTTTTATAATAAAGTAAACACTTTTTATTTTCTCGACAGTTTAAATTTCATTTAGCTACGTTTAGAAATAATGTGCAATTTTTCCAAAGAAGGTAAAAAAATTGCAACGAAAATTCTATATTGGGACAAAATTTATTGCCACATACCAAATGTTACTTATGCTCTTTACAAACCTTTGTTAAAATTTAATATTTATAAAGTCATAATAATTAATCGATTATTAATTAGGCAGAAGCAAATTCAATAGTTATATTTATTACATTACGTGTTTAATTTAAATATGATGGTATGGAAAATATTTATTTGACACTAATTAGCAAAATAAAATTAATAAGTCGATGAATAAACATTAAACTTGATATTTAAATAAAAATCTAATAAGGAATAAAACTTCTTCTTTTAAGGTTCTAATTTAAAAATTCACGAGCTAGTAACACGGCGTCGTTTTTACGACTTTTATATCGATAATTTTTCAATTTTCATTAACTTGCGATTAAATAACAAAATAGTTTCTCAGCGAAACAAGGTTCAACTAATTTCGTTTCTCGATATGGAAAAACAATGACACAAATCTACTAAATCAGTTGGAGACTCGAATGCTACGTCAGACTACAAACTCGACATTAACGGAGACCTTAGTAATATAATTTTGTCGATATTAAAATATCGATAGATGTACTTCAAAAGTATGCACTTTTAAAATTTGTTATTTGTACAAGGACGACAGCGATGATGCAATTAAAAATTATTTATGTAAATATTGGCTAAGAAACTGGAGCATCTCGAAAAGTTTTCGTCCTTGTAATAAGTAATATCCTCCATAATAGGGCGAAAATAATCGATACATAAACTTTTTTTTTTCATTAATCTATTCAATACATTTTGACCGATGTTTGCTTAACGATTGACCTTTTTATATATTATAGTATAAGATTTTATTAATTTGATTTTGTGTTTAATTACTTCTTAAGAACACATCGATATTATGTGAAGCAGTAGATAAATAAATAGTTGCACAATTCACAACCGACTCATTATTTCGTAACATCGTTGAACTCATTTTAAATTCAAAAATTTTTATTTCAGAATTTTAATTGAATATAACCATGTCACCACTTTGGATAGTGGGGCTACTAATAGTAACACTTCTAAGTCCCATTCATGCTGACGTAAAGCACGTTTTGGATGGAACAGCCCATCCACCCCAATGTAAATGTAGTCAAACTCAATACCATCAGCAGCAGGTACCAAATTTTGTTCCCGCACCATCGAACAACGTCGTTCCAGGATCTCCGGCATTTTGGTGGACGGACACCAACAATTCGCCATTTAAACATGCCTACGAGTACTTTAAAAAATGCTCGATAACCGGAGGGTGTGTCACGCCGGTAGCCGGAAATCCTCAAGTCGTACCCCAAACGCAAAACCACATCTCGCAGGAAACCCGATTCGGGGTTGAAAGCATAAAGAAGAATCCGTTCCTTACAGGACAAATACCAGCAAGCACTTACGAAAACACCAACAGCGTTTTCGCCAATACAAATAATAACGAGAACAACAACAAAATCGATATCAGTAAAAATCCTTTCTTCAACAAGGACCAGACAACTTTTTCCGCTAACGGTCAAAGTGTAACGAACTCCAATGGATTTTTAGGAGTACAACCAAACGTACCCTTCAACAATCAGAACAAAGCACAAACAAATTTCCAATTTGGAAGCAATTATCAGCAACAGAAGAAATTCGAAAATTGCCAAAATAAGGAATACGTCTGCGTAGCCCACGATCAATGTTTAAACGGAGTAGTTCAAGTTTATGGCGAACAATTGCTGAATTTAAAAACTTCGGTAAGTGTTAATTTATTTTATTGCCCACCCGGTTGTGGGATATAACCATAATTATTATTAATATTACAAAATATGTATTTAAATTTTAATTACCTACTTACTTAATTATTTAGTCATCGTCTTTTAAATTTAACTTTTTTCAAAAAAAGTATTCGAAATGCGTGGGGGGTTAACCTTGAACCTCGAAAGTAACCAAGTCGAAAATTTTTATTTTCCATTATAAAGTGAAATTAGATTATTATCGATGTCCACATATAAAGTCAAGGTCGGTCGGTTAAACTTTTTAACTACATATTCTCCAAAGCTTTATTCGTTATGCAATGTTAAAGATTCTCTACCACATAATTAATCTGTATTAGAAAATTTCAATAAAAACGAGAAACGGTACTAAAGGTCAAAAACATCTTCTGTAATATATTATTAGTCACCATTAAGAATTTAATGCAAAATTGTTCAGTATACATTTTATTACTTTTCAATTACTTTACTAAATTAATATTTTTCAATAAATTAATTATTATATAAATTGAACACTTTATGTACTAACAAGATATTGCTTAACGCTCTTAATACAAAACGTGCCCCAACTAATTAAATAATTCTATATCGTTAAAATGGATATGAGAACCTTTTATAATATCACCATTAAATCCAAGGATCTGATAAAATTAGAGCAAGAGACGGGTTAATAAATTTTAAAGCTGGTCTCCTTTCGGAAGGCTATTTGCCGGGGAAAACCCCTTCCCAGATTTTCTAGATCCTACAAAGTGGATAAGCTAACATTGCAAAATTCCTATTTTTAACTTTTTGTAAAAAACTGTTTGTTAAGTACCAGATGAAAGAAATTCGCGTAATAAAGATAAGTGTTTTAAAATTTACTTTATCGTTTTTCGTTATTTGAATAATTTGTAAATTTATTTTAGTCATTAGATAACATCTTAAAACTTTACTTCTCGAAGAAGCTTTATTGATATTTTTATAATATGTAATTTACATTCTGTCTGAATTTGTATGGTTTTTCACTATCACTGTGACTCTTGCTTACCGGCAGATGTTATTATTATGTAGCAGCTAACTTTGTCTATTTAGATAACAGTTCTGAAAGCTTCGTTGGTGGTTTTTCTAAAAAAAATTGAAAGAATTGCTTTAACATACTAACAAAAATAGTTCAAAGTTGAGGTGACAGTATTTAATAAATTAAAATTGAATAACACAGTAGACCCGGCTGCTTAAAAAGATAAGTAAAAAAAATATACGTATAATGTATAAATCAAAATTTAAAATAATTTATATTAGTTAAAAAAATTACAAATGTCGAAATAAAATAATTTATGTCATATAAATAATTCTGAAGTCTCAAAAATATGTTATTCAAATCAGATCTACCAAGGTCACGTCAATATAAATTTAATAAAATTGTAACAAACAATAAATTGTACCGTTTCAACTATATACTCGAAGGCGTTGCCAATAGACTATAAAAACAATAATAACGTAGGTATTTCTCGGTAAAATTAAAAAAAAATGAACTGCCAAAATTGCAAAAAGTGCTTTTGTTTTTTTTATGTTAGTCAGAAAATCCACAAAAAAAACAAAAATTAACCATTGTTTTTTTTGTGATTCCAGATATCTTAACAAAGGTTAATAATAATGACTATTATTTGCGGATAAACTACAAGTAACAAAGCAAATACAATGAGATGTAATTATATTTTATAATAGCATTGCGTACCTGAACATTTATATATTCCACGTATATACAAGTACATTTAAATTCAATACGAGAAATACGATGGCATATTTTGTACCTTAGTAATGTCAGATTTCAATTATTTCAAGATTAAACTAAAATTAAAATATCTTCAAAACTAAAAGTTATAGAGTATAATTTATAAGAATGCAACAATTGTTCAAATTTACAATAACAAAATTTTTTAATCCAATAAAATCGTGATGAAAATTTAAACTTGTCTGCCTTGGTATACAAATAACTATTTATGCAGGTATTTAAACTTAAATTAGTAAATACAGCTAATAATGCATTTTAATTAATTGTTGTTGTAAAATTTATTACAGGATTATTCAATTAGTATTTTTGGCACGTGAACTATAATAGTATAGATATTTTGTATTTTATTTTAATATTTACTGTGCATTATTTTTAGATTAAAATGATAACAACAGCTGATGAGTATAGGATCGACCGTATAGTTTTTGAATAAAAACTATAAATTAAATTAAATGAATTAAATATTACAACTGATATTATTACATTGGGTGTTGGTAGAGATTCAATTAATTTTATTAAAATTTAATTTAATATGAATTATCCGTCATGTATGTAGGAACCTACCTACGTGCATATAAAAAATAACATTAATGCATAAAAAAAGTCTGGTTACTTAATACCGTACGTAGGAATTACTATCGATGCCTTTTTTTAACGCTTTTTGTCTAAAGAGATGAGTAGGTAATTATTTTTAAATGTAAGATAATTTGAATTAACATAAACAAGTTTTAATTAAAAAAATCTAACAGATATTGATTTTGAAATTTATTTCAATATTTATAATATATTTAAAATAGCTAATGTAACGGCGATTATCGAACATCAATATCTACTTAATTTTTTATTGATTTGTTAAATTATTGAAACATCCAAATCTTTTATGTAAGTTTAAATCGATTGTGACATTTTAATAATTTAGTGCTCGACTCTGGTCCCTCACTTCTTAATAATTCAAGGTAAACTTATATCAGGAATGTAAAAACTACGTTCGGTTATGATTATTTGATAATTGTTTGCCCTTGCTCGTCCCGGATACAATCTTTCCGGAAAGGATCATTTTAGGAAACACATCATAATTATGCAGTATCCATCGATGCTCGTTCAATTTAAACTGGACTCTCCAAAATCCTACTAATCGCAATTAACATAAATTAATGACTCACGTGGTTGTTTTTACCCACGTCTTTTAACCCGGATCCTCCTTATATTCAAAAATACTTTAAAAGGTTATAACGAGGTACAAATTTATAACAGTGGCCACCGCTACCATAGACAATATTTATATCAATAATAATAATTATAACACGTCACATTTTATGTAAATTCATTACACTTCGAGCGTAAAGAATACAATTACCCACCAAGTGCCAGGATTAAGTAACAATATTACAAGTGTTTGGTTAACACTACAACTTTAAATAATAATAATAAATATTTATTAGCATTTCACCTTCTCCATACATTTAAAAAAAATTTTTTCTAGAAAATTACGAATCCAGAAATAAAGAATTTTATCAAACTAATGCCAAAAGATAATTAGATGTTTAATACGGCAACTTTACAATAATTTAAATATTATAGTTTTGTTGTTGACTTTTAGAGTTATTTTAAACATAATTTTATTAGGTAGCAAATATTAAACTCGATAGGATAGTTGTTAATGTGAAAACCCAGGCAAGGTTCCGTCTTTGAATATTGTCGAAAAGGAACAACCGAGCGAATTCCTATTTTTAGGAATTAATTTGGATAAATAAATATAATTTATACCCCGTGGGGTGGTCAATGGTTTTTCAAGTTAATTTGTTACTTTTTTTGTTTGTAAAAGTCACATTTCGGTAGCGTGCGGTGTGATTAAAATTAATTTATTTATGCTGTAAAAGCTTTTATCAACTTTTACATAATATTTTAAGTTTGATAAGTTTGTGTTACAACACATTTAACATTTTACTTAACTATTAAATATTGCTAATAACAAGGAAAATTATAAACTGCAGGTGTAATTTGTTTCTTTAAACTTGTGCATATTTTATTGCTTATTTATGTTGTATAATTAACTTCTTTATACTCGAAAGTGAATTAATGGCGTATAAATAAAATGTAAAATTTAAACGAAACATGTTCTATCGACTGATTTATTAACAAATTAATTTTCATTTGTTATATAATATTTAATGTCGCTTCATTTGACATTATCGGAGAAATTTCTTTATAAATTCCAAATAATAAAAAATATTATTTTTTCTTCCCCTGCACCCGGATTTGAACTGTCCAGTATTTCTTCGCCTTTTTTCCTCTAAATATCATTTTCCTGTGTAGCTCCCCTCCTCTCATAAACATCGCTAATTGGTATAAAAAAACCGCATAGTGATTTATAATAATAATAATTCTTTATTTATATTTATAACATAATTTATACATCAACATACAGGATGTGGCCAATATACAAAAAACACAACATGTTATATAAAATGTAACTATGATGTATTTTTATAGTTTTCCTCCTTTGTTTTTTTGTAATATTACAGAACATTTTTAAATCCACCCATTTAAAAAGAAGAATATTTCCTTGGGATTTGCAGTTTTCAATAAATCTAAATAATATATAAATAACACCCGACATCTTACACAATAAATAAAGATAATCTTTCGTACTTAATTGAAACCTTTTCACATTTTAACAACAATAAATAAGAATTTGTACATTAAGAACTTGAAAAATGAATTCACGAACCTATGCATCTTCCTTCGCCTTCTTTAAATTAATATACATCGTGACTCAAAAAATTTGAAATTTTTGAGTGAGGCCAAGGTTATTTATTAGGCTAACGAACCCGTTTAGGTTAAACCTTATCACGAAGGGGGGGGGGGGTTTAAATGAAAGATAATTTCTCTCTTAGGATATTACTTTTTCTTGCTATTTAAAACTGTGCTTCTAATTATGTAAGTAAATGAATCAAGCAAATGGAATAAAAATGCCTGCACAACTATCCGATTAGTGTTAAGTAAAAGTTTATAGAATTTAATTTACAAACGATCGCGATCGTCTCGATAATGTATTGCAATAACTTTTAGCACTTGGTAATAAAGAAACAATGACATAGTAAACCTTCACGTTTTTCTTAAGGTCGCCAAGTAACATCTTTGGGGTCATTGTTTATTTGATAAAATTATTATAGGTTTTAAACGACAATGCGAAGACCTTTAAATTTTTAAAAATCTGCGGTTTTGACAAGTCTACCGATCGAAGAGCTGAAAAAATAAGAATGTTATAATAAACACGTTATTTTTCTTATGTTCAAGTCGTGACAAGATCATTATTTAATGTATGTTTTACGGCACCACAATTTGTTGCACTTTTTTGAATAATTACAATCATTAGAAGGTATTATTTAAACTTAAAATTAAATTAATCAATTTGGATAAATGAAGACGTAAAAATGATGGGCATTACGTATTTGTACGATTTAAATTTTAAAGTTTTCGCATACTCGCAAGGAGTTCGTCCAATATTATCCTAATAAATCGGTCATCGTAGATCATTAGCCTCGATAAGGTGTTCAAGATAATCAATCATATTGTTATGTATTATGTGTAAAGTCAACGAATTAGAATAAAAATAAAACGACACCGTAGGAGGTATACGTAACAATTATATTAAAAATATACAAAAAAATACTTTCGATTTTTAACTTTCACATTTGGTGAATCCTTTACCTATATTTTGACTTTTGTACATATTTTATTTATGTAACTCGAAAAGTTTTATGTTACCAGTTCGGAGGCACCCGAGTAAATCGGCATTGCTCATCAATTTATAGACGCACGATCGAACTCGAAATTTGGTTGCACAACAAAATTTATCGATCGGGATTAAAAAAAAATCGGAAAAAATTTAATTTTTACTAAAGTCATCTCGAAATACAAAAGCTTCTTACATAAGCTCACAGTTATGCACATTTTTACAACAGCCTCTTGGAATTAATTTCTAAACCGAGTTGTATAATGCACAAATCGGATTAGGTTAAAAAATGTATTATTTTGCAATAAATTATATTCCGATCGTATTTCACAAATTTATACCATCTTAAAATCATAAACAATATTCACACATTTTTCTAAAATAAAAATCGAAATAATGCTACCGTTGGTTGCTCAATTAATAAATAATATTAATTTATTAACTGCAAACTAACTCGTCTTCGTTACATAAAGCCAAAATGGTATTAAAATATTGTTTGCTTAATAATTATTACCATAATTTTTAAACCATAAATATAAAATATTACCTCCACTTGATGTAATATGACACCGTTTTTTTAATGTGTAATCCAAAAAATTATGCGGGTGTTTAAAATTTAAATATTTTTTAAATAAATTTTTTTATGTTATGTTAATAACAATCATAAATTATTTAAAATTATTTACCGATTCCAACGATGTTTACATGTGTCGTAAACTACCACGATACATTTATTTGTTTACAAAAAATCGATTAATCATATAAAATTTCTAAATTTAATAACTTTTTTGTTTCGATTTTTGCGCTACCATGCAAGATAAGAAGCTTTGTTAACATCGCTTACCATAATTTTAATGGACAGCTATTGTTTAAATACATTTTTAATTAAACCTTGATTGATTTATATAATTTTAATAAATATGTATAACTTTATCGCGACAAGACCGTGAGAATTTAAATAAAACTCTTGTTTATAAGCTACAAGGCGGACATACATAATTTATCGAATTTTCCTTCAATCTATTTTCAAACGTAAAAATTGAGAAGAGCTTTCTATATTATCTACTTTTTTTAAAAACATTTCGATGAATAAATTATGAAAATAAAATCCGGGAAGGTGCAAAATTGAATTGATCAGGTTTAAGAATTTTTATAAAAAGGAATGACGTAGGCATCACTAAAAAGCAAAATTTTGCATTTCACGTGGTTCCTCACAGAATTACATGATGTAACATAAATAATATAGTAATGTTCCCTGGGTAAAAAAAAGTTACATTTATTATTATCGACACGAACGTTATTATTTGTTAATTTTATTAATTTAATAATTTTTAGAAAAACATACATACGTTACGTTAATTATGAGTTAGGTGTGACATAAATGAAGATATTTTGACCTTTCAGCTAAGGAATGCGGACGCCGCCTTTCGCCACTGCCATCATAAGAATTTTATCTGAAACATCCCAAGTTTTGCATTCTGTATTTTTTCACTCAAGTCTTAATTATTTAATTTATTTTAAATAATTCAATAAGAAGACCCTGACGATTCATTGTTTTTCAGTGCGGGATCGTCTCCTTCGTTTTAAAAGAATTATTAAGGGCAAATGAAATAGATTATTGCAAAACAAACATTAATTTACTATTATTGTTATTAAATTGCATTCGAATAAAAAATGTTATTGTAATTTATTTACAAACGTTCATTGTCACTGTTATTCTTATTGAGTACTAAATAAATGTATACTGATCGAGCCTACTATTACGTCAAATTACATGTTCTACCTTTCAATAGATTATGAATTGCATATTTTAAGTAGGATTGAGAGTGATTAATTTACAACTGAAGTATTCAATATTAAAATATATTTAAATTTAGCCAATTGTTAAAAGGTTCTTAAAATCAGTTAGGAAATTTTAACTATGTTTGTTTTGGTATTTTTAAATACCTGTGCATTTATTAAATTCAATTATTATTTTTCAAATGCTGGAAAAACTTAACGAATACTTCAGTACTGAAAACTAGAAAACCGGGTATTCCCAAATTTTTAACCAATTAAAAGGACGTTTTTTCAAAACCCCCATTTAAGATTTAGTGAAACACTTAAATAATTAAAATTACAAAATCGAAAGACAATGTGAGATTATGCAAATATTATTTTGATGTTTTAATACAATTGCAAAAGAGGACGTAATAAGATTTTTGAATAAGAATTAAAAAACATAAAATTTAGATTACCATCGAAAATATTATGTATGTCAGATTCGACGCGGTGGAATTGAAGAAGTAGCATTTTCCAGCAACAATAAATTAAAAAAAATTAAATTAAATGTCAACCGTGTTAATTACATCGTGATAAATTTTTTGCAGCCGATTTAAAAATAATTATTCTTTCGAATTTGCAATAACGGCGCCTCGATATTAACTATAATTAATTGTTGTGCAAAAAATGTATGTTAAATTTACAAAAGGCTCTTCTCGTAACAATTGCGAATAATAAAGGTGTTTTCGTTTCAACTCTTATTGCAAAAGGTATTTTATGTGTCGCCACTTTATTAAGGCTGACACCTAAGTTCGTAAGGTCAAATATTTGATTTTGAA
Source organism: Cantharis rustica (assembly GCA_911387805.1). Taxonomy (NCBI): domain Eukaryota; kingdom Metazoa; phylum Arthropoda; class Insecta; order Coleoptera; family Cantharidae; genus Cantharis; species Cantharis rustica. Next base: position 47,626,655 of record OU426881.1, on the reverse strand, counting down.
ATTGGCAAAACAAGGAATATTTTTTGTTTCTCTATTATAATAATCGAGTAGAATTAAATAAATATTAGGTACAAATGGTAATTTAGGTACTAATCCTGTCTGAAAATGTTACCACATCATCTCGATCTTGTAGATGCGCTAGAAAGTTTACGCAGTGATTGAATATTACATTTACATAATTTTATGTAAGCATCAAATAAATATATATCTCTTAGTGACAGTTTGCTTTAATAAAATTGGATGTCAATCTCGAGTGGGTACTTTCAAGTCGTTTACAATAATTACAAAATATCATTTTAAAAGTGCAATTGAAATTTACATTAACATTTAAAAAATATTGTTAATTTATTTCGCAATACCTAACAAATCAATGACAAATTAGTCGAAGCTGCCTGAAAATTTACATACAATGTAATCCGTGCGCGGTACGCCTTATCCGTGATGCAATTTTGGAATTAAAAAATATGCACGAACTCCATGGGAGACTTCGGGATTCGGACAAAATAAAATTGATTAATAATTAGAGTAATTAACGGCCGTCGTCGCATATAAGGTAACCGCAACCGTCACGAGCCCACGCTTTTCATAATAAATATCAAACGCGCGCAAAAAGGATTGGACGATATAATTATTTTTCGTTGTCACTTTAACCCAAATGAATAAATTAATGCTTCATGAATAAACAAATGGATAGTATAACGAAAGAGCAAACGAGTTACATAATAGCTTTGAGCTTTTCACGAGACTCCCGACAAAGTCAAGGACGTCTAGAATAATTTCTCTCGCGTTTTCCTTTCGTTGCAGGCCACTTGGAGTGGTGGGCGTAAACCGTATTTGGAGAAATTTTGTTACCCAACAATAATCATCGTGCAGAACTTAATTTTTAATCTGAATGCAAAATAAAGATCACGAATCAAGGTAAAATGGCATCTAGGCGCCACGAATAACAAAGCAGCTTACTCATTGAGGTTTCATTTTTTGTGTGCCCAAGTGGGTGAATCGCCTTGAATAGGAAATGTTCTTATTCATAATAAACCATTTAATAATAAATGTGTCACGAAAAGCAAGAGTATGCGATTTTTTAAACCAATTTGAATATTAACCTCTTCGATTAACAATCGACGCCCACCTCCAACTACACACCTCGGACGTTCTTTGTGACAATGACACACTTCTTTGATGGTACATTAGAATACCACAAGCAATTCACTTTTATTATATGTATAACCGATAAGTAATAACATTTATGCTAATTAATAATAATCGTTAATTATTTTCAGACCGATTATTGCGAAGTTGGAAAAGAAGTGTGCTGTCAACTTCCAAACTTATCCACCTCTCGACAGACCACAAACGTCGACAGTTACGTCGCTTCCAAAAGCACCACGAATAGCATCAACTTTGGCTTTGCAAATCTCTCGGAATTTACTTCCGGAAAAAGTTCAATTCCAGGAGCAAAAATTAATTTCGGTGGCAGTGCCGGACTAAGTCCGGGATTCATTCAAGTTTTACCCATCGAAGACAACGCAAATAAAGGTGCCCTTGGACAAAACGATGCGCTCGCAGCTGCGGGATCCTCGTACAATAACAAGGTTGTAAGAAATACCTCTCCGAGCCCAAATCTGATCTTCGGAAGTACACGAGATTACACCAACGAGAAATTCGACAAATTCGATAGTCAATCTCAATTCGCCGGTCCCCAATACTTACCGCCAGTTGTTGAAACCCGAAGACCCGTGATTAGCACTTATCAACCCTCATATTCTACCACCTCGCGTCCTACTGTAACTTATCAACCTCACGTTCCATCGGAATCCATCATATCGTTTCAGACAAAACCACCATTCTTACCGTCCACTCCTAAACCGTTCACTTATCCCCAAACAACCAGACAACCTATTACTTTCTATCAGCCAAAATTCACGACATCTCCTAACAAGTATTTACCACCCTCGACTCCCAAACCATTTGTTACCACAAAAGCTCCAGTTTATACTTTCCCTTCAACTACACAAAAACCGTTCACCTTTAAACCGTATTCTCCCCCCAGCACAACTTCGGCCCCAATTCCACAACCGACTCAAACCGTCAGTCGAGTAACCGGTGGTTATAGTTATCCAACACCCACTCCTGCATTCGAATATCCCAAAACCACAAAACAACCGTACGTTCCCGTCCAAACTGTCACCGTAAACAAATATGTACCCCCTCAATACATTCCACCAAAAGTTTCGACCGTAGTCTATCCGGACGAAAAACCGTTCAAAGGCGAATCTTCCTTCCAAATAAACAATCAGTATATAACTCCATCAACTCCTCGCCCAATCTCTACAAACGGATACGTTTACACCAAACCTACTCCGGCGTTCACATACCCAACTCCCGATTCTTCCAAAATCGTAACCAATCGTTACGTACCACCAGTGACTTCATCCACAAGCGGTTACAGTTATTACACCCCTAGCTCGACATTCACTTACCCTACGGTAAAAGTTACACCACCCACTACAGCTTTCACACCAGGTCAATATTTACCACCCGATATTCCATTCACACCAGACGAATCGCAACAACCTGGAAGCTTTGTAAGTGCCAGTTGTGCTGCAGCATTAAGATGCGTTCCTCTGGAATACTGTACCGCTCAAGGAACCATCTCTCAAACTCCGGTAGTCCTCACCAAAGAACAAGCAGATTTTAGAGTGCCAACAACGGTAAGTCGTCAAATCTTGCTACTTAATTGCAATAATTTAATTTGGTCAATATTTTAGCAATGCTTCGACAAAGAAGCCAGAGTATCGGGCTACTGTTGCCGAGATCCCGACTACGTGGATCCATGGCCATCAGCGAACTTACTTAATGGAGAAGACGATGGAAAATATCGCGAAGATCCAAATTTAGGACAGTATTTTCCTCAACAACAGCGGGTAATCCGATCGAAAGTGGAAAGAAGTAGTAACGATTTAGTATCCAATTCGAACAACCAACAATCTTCCAAACAAGTTACAAACGAAGGAAAGGAAGAATATACTTGCGGAATCAGACATAGGGTAAGACGGTTTTGAATTCTTCGCATCTGTAAATTTAAATGTTGATCATTTTTAGGACACGATTCCTTATGGAAAAGGACCAATCGACGTAAACTTTGCTGAAATTCCATGGCAGGCGATGGTTTTGCGTAACTCAAACCGTAGTTTATTGTGCGGAGGTGTAATAGTCAAACGAAACGTGGTTCTTACCGCTGCTCATTGCGTGGAAGGGTAAGTTTGCAATTTAAAATAACGTCGCTGTGCTAATAGGCATCTCTTCAAATTTAGAATAGCAACAAGTGATGTATTAATTAAAGGAGGAGAATGGAAATTAGGAATCGATGAAGAACCTTTACCTTTCCAAATAGTGAAAGTTTCTGCCATCGTCCGTCATCCTAAATACAAAGCTGGAATTTTGCAAAACGATTTGGCGTTATTAATTCTGGAAGAACGATTAAACATTGCAAATAATATTGCACCAATTTGTTTGCCGACCGCAAATCAAGCTCCACCTACGAAATGTATAGCGACCGGATGGGGTAAACGCATTTTACAAGGTAATATTTGTACATAAATTTAAACCGATTTGCATGTTTTAATGCTATTTTATTTTAGCGCATTTAAGAAACGCCATAATGAGATCGATAGAAGTGAACATTCTCGATAATAAACAATGCGGCGATATAATCAGCAACAAATATCAAGATGTTCTTCAAAATTACTCGCCAAGTACTATCTGTGGTTATTCGAGCAACGATCAATGCGATGTAAGTACATTTATTCTGCATACGAATGCATCGAACATAAATTTATATTAAATTTTAGGTTGATTACGGTAGCGCATTGGCTTGTACGAACGACGATAATCAATACACTTTGTCTGGTATCTTCAGTTGGGATACCGGATGTAAGGATTCATCGCAAATAGGCGGATATATTGCTCCAGATTACGAATGGATAGAATCGATTAGTTCGAAACCATTTACCCACCTAAAAGATCTCGACAGACAATATCGAAGACAGTGAGTTATTAAATAAGTTTAATTTGGCAAAAATCAATGGCCTATCATGCGCCACTCGTTCAATTTTTAAACATTGTTTAAATCAAAATGTTATTTTTTAATAAACAAAAAATTATCGTTTGAAACGTATCCAAAGACTTTCGAGTTCTTGCCAAATTGAAATTTAACATGTCATACTAAAACAATGTGTTAAAATTAAAAAAAAAAATAATAATGTATCTTTAGCATTGTACAAAATTTTTTCAACTAATTTCGTTCGTGATTTTTTATTTCTAACCAAACCTACTGAAATATTTATTTTTGTAAATCGTACCTCAAAAAGAATGAATTACTTTTGATATTATTATTTGTGTGCAAGTTTAATATTAATCGATAGGTATCCAAAAGTTGTCAGAATTTTACTTTTATTGTAATTAAGTATTTAATAATTACAAAACGATATACTGTAAGATAATACTCATTATTGTATAAGAACTTCAAGATGTGACTATTTTAAGATAAGTTTATATTATAAACAAAATTTTAACTTTTTTAGTGTAAAGAAAAATATTTTTAAATAAAATTTTTAAATAAATTTATTATTTTAATGTGTGTACCTAATACTACAAAAAGTTGTTAGTTGTGATAATATACTGGTATATATTACCAGAGATGTGCACTTACGTAAGTGGCATTTGCAAAAATTATAATATTGAACTGTTTTATAACTAAAAAACATTCCATAAGAACTAATGAACGTTACATTTTGAGTCGAAATTGGATTATGTCAGCTTTACGTGAAATTTATATAATATGTAATTTGTTCTAATTTTGCGACAAACCCAAGTTATAATAACATCTACTAAATACTGTCGAATGACGTTGGTGTAGTAGTAGTTTTAAATGTATCGAAGATAACTTTTGCAATTTTTTCATAAATATATAGGAATAACAGTTAATAAGACATTTGAAGTACCTATTCCCATGTTCAAAGCTATAAATTCAGAATTACGTAAAGGGTTCGTAAATCGTCAAAAACCTCCGATTAAAAAATTAATTATATCAGGAATAATTATAAATTTCTTAAATAATAATTAATTTAGATTTACATGTCATTTTCAAAAATATTAGACTAATCCTTTCTTTCCAAATCTAAAAACATCAAAGTTTGACGTACAATATGCTGCAAACTGGCCTAATAGTGTCCTACATTAAAAAGTTAGTTTAACGCCTTCTAAATAATTTTATTCGTATTCTAATACAACGATAGCTACATGTGTTTTACTTTAAATTGTCTAACGATATAAGTGATCTGCATGAATATTACTTGCAATTTCCGATTCCCACTTATCACCATTATTTAACAACTTTTCCTTATTATACAATAATTCTTCGTGAGTTTCGGTAGAAAACTCAAAATTGGGTCCTTCGACGATGGCGTCAACCGGACAAGCTTCTTGACAAAAACCACAATAAATGCATTTAGTCATATCTATATCATATCGTGTCGTTCTTCTGGAACCATCCGCTCTTTCTTCTGCTTCAATAGTAATTGCCTAAAGTAAAAACAAAAATTATTAAAGTGTTCAAGGTAATTTCTTCTAATGATGATTCTGTGCTGCTTCAGAGTGACATTAATAGGTTTCACGGCTGGTGCAACAGCAATGATCTGAAAATAAACACCAACAAATGCAAAGCCATGAAATCTACTAGAAAGAGAGATAACACATTCTTCTCTTACAAAATCAGTGACCAACTCCTAGACAATGTGTCAGTTTTCTAGATTCATCCTTGTCCTACACCCTTCATCTAGACTCGATAATCTCTAGAGCCAACAGGATGTTGGGCTTTGTGACCAGATCCACACATGAATTTTCTGATGTGAGGCACTGATATTGATATATTCGGCTTTCGTAAGATCTATTCTGGAATACTGCTTGTCTGTATGGTGTCCTTCGTACATTACTCATATCAATAGAATTGAGGGGGTTCAGCGGAGATTTGTCAGAATGTTATGTTTTAAACAACAAATTGATTAGTTCCGAAAGTTATGGTGACTAATTGGACTACTTTGGTATGAAACCATTGTCTGCTAGGAGATCTATCTCTGATTTAATGTTACTTTTTCAAATACTGAACAACCTTGTAAACTGTCTGAGTTTGTTGTCTCTGTTTGGAATCAGAGCCCCCGTAAGAAACTTGCGGGAAAAAACAATTTTTATAGAAAAAATTCACAGGTCCGCCTTTGGACAACATTCTGCAATAGCCAGAATGTGCCATTTGGCGAACTCAGTCAACCGAGAACGCAATAATTTGGACTTGTTTGCAGACAGTATCATGAAATTTAAGACTTAAATAGTGTATGTTTTCATGTTATTGGCATTTGCCGTTAATAAAATTATTATTATTATTACATTCGTTATATTGTCGACATACCTGAGCTGGACATATTGCTTCACATAATTTGCATGCAATGCACCTCTCTTCCCCAGATGGATACCGCCTCAAAGCATGTTCACCTCTAAAGCGTGGACTTAACGGCCCCTTTTCAAATGGATAATTAATAGTAGCAGGCTCTTTGAAAATGTGAGCTAATGTCACGGCAAACCCTCGAACCATTTCGGTCCAAAACATAGTCTGCGCCGCACGATCTATATTAAAATAAAGTTAATTCGATGACTTAATTTGACTACCGAGATATCACCTGTAATGTCCTTCATATCCATGCTAGGCTCGGGTTCATTAACTACAAAGTATTTTCCTTTCGATCCATCTTTACTTTCGAATCTTTTTGCAGACAAAGCTACACTAGGTCGCAAATACCGTGAACCTGTAAAAAAATATTTTACTCGTAAATAGGTTATGGAACAATTATTTTTTGAGAGGATACGAGAATAATTATTTAATAAAATTAAGGAAACTAATTAAGTAAAACTATGGTAAGATATTTTATTACTTACCGGTTTTTGCGATTGAAAAAAGCACACAATTAACTGACATTTAATTATGTAAGTAAAACAATAATGTCATAATTTTTCGACAGGAAATACCTGACAGTATGCCTGACAGTCACAGTAAACTTCTTATTTTCAGTGTTGGCGCCACCTAGCGTTGAAACTGAGAATTTGTTACTTTTATTATAAATCAAAAAATAAATTATACATACACAGGAATAAAGATAAATCCTGACAGTAACCTATTACAGATTACTTCTGATTGGTCAAAATTTGAAATAAAGTTCTAGTCGGAGGATTATAGGAATAAAAACGATATTTTTGTAAGTTTTATTTAAATTTTATAAATTCATTTAATATTATAAAATAAAATGAAATTAATTTCATTAAATTAAATTAATATTATATTTTTGCTAATCAGATTTTTTAAATTCTTCTTGATGTCTTGGTGGATCACAGTGCGATTCTAGCCTTTGCTTACTGAAAGTTAAAGATTACATTTTAGCAATTTAAATTTTAAATGAAACAAATGACAAATTTATATTATACATATTATAATATTGTAATAAATTAAACTTTTATTTTATGATAAGTAGAATATATACGTCATTGCCAAAGATGTAGTAATATAATATTCTGTGTACAAAATATGTATATAAATAATAATATCTTATAATATTCAAAACTTCGTAGTTTTAGTAATATTATAAAATCTTGAAGATATAATTCAATTGAATTCAAAACGCTGGTTTTCGTTTAAAAAAAACTATGTAGCTATAAAATTAACAGCATTTGCAAATTGGTTGAAATAAATTCTTATTGGTCGAAAAATTATACTCGCATCAAATATTAATGGTTTGAGTGAAACTTTGTAAAAATAAAGCATGAGACCTACCTGTGTGAATGTGCTGATTGCTCGTGTAGATTTCCTTACATTTGTAGGAATATGAAGAACTTTGAGATGACCAGGAATTTTGATTATTCGATTCGGGTTTGTTTTGGTCCACCGTCGTAGTATTAACACAATCCACAATTGTATCATTTACTACGTTTACTGTTTTGATTGTCGTATGCAAATCATCCGAACTTTTTGGGGTTGTATATGCTATCTGATTGAAAATTGGATTTTGTATCGGATTAGCAATTGTACTGAAATTATTATTTTCATTCGAAGGGGTTTCTAGATGCAGTATGTCGATAATCGGTGGATAACTATTGACCACTTCCGTATTAGGTTTCGGTTTTTCTTCTACTGCGACAGGATAATACGGGTTATATTCGGGCTTATAGTGTGAGACGCTGCTGCGGGTACTAATATGAGTAGTAGCCCAAAAATATGTAATTCCGACTCCCGGTACATCTAAAATAAACTATAGATTAAAAAACAATTACAAAGTTTAAGAATCTCGTCCTTGCCTTGTTCGGTAGGTCCGGTGCAGTAAACTCTACCATTAAATTCTATTCTGGTTGGCTTAGGTAAATGTGCTTGGCTTGGAAAATAAATATAATAAACTAACGGATTACCTTTTATTATATCATTTACCGACGTACGCAACTCTAATTTGATGTTCTGAAAATATTTTTGTGGTATATTGAATATTATGAACTAATGATACCTCAAAATAATTCAAATTTTGACATTATTGTTAAATATAAATTACATACCCCAGTTTGATCTAAGTATGTAGCTGACATGTTAACAGTCAGTCTATAAGAACCAGTAAGGTCATTATTAAATTCTGTTTTTCCAATGTTAACCCCATTATAGGAAGCATATTGAAAAATCGGACAGGCCTGATTCGGATATGCATGCAAATTTGCGCAAATGGCAAGAAATGTAAGAATAATAGCTTTTTTAAGCATTTTCTAACTTGATGTTGGCTGTGGTAAATTTTATTTTCGACTATTATATTCATATAAACTGGTTTAAAATCAAGTCGATAGATAAAGTGAACTTACGAATGTTGGCGAAGTTTTATGTCTGAAAATCGCATATCCTTTAATGTTTTTTAATAAACAAGAATGCAAATAATTTTGCATATTTTATCTATATTTATCTGAAATTTCCAAAACAATTAAATTTACAGCTAATAGAAAAATTTACCCGTTCCAACCATCCAGTTTTTAATGCGTTAAAATACTTCGGTTTAAAATTATTTTTTATATAAATAAAAATAGTAAGCACAAGGATTTGCGATGAAAACTTGAACAAATTTTAAAAGGCGAAGAATGGGCAGAATTATCAACAAACTATATAATTAAAAAAAAATTTAATAATGTTCTTAAAGGGGAGAGGGTTAATTTATATAGATATTTCTACAACATACAATCCAAAAAGTTACCTGTCGTACAGGGAAGCAATTAAAATCATTATCGAATGAGAAACTAGCAAATACAAATTATTAATTTCAAATTTTCGTCCACAATTTTATCTGATTTTCGAATAGAAAACTTAAAAACGATCCTTAACAGCCGAATGGCCGATGGTTGTGTGGGTGTAGAAATATACAAAAATAAAAATTTATAAAACAAATTTAATTTTAAGATTTTTAATTTTTCTATAAATTTACATTCAAAAATTATTTTAAATTAAGGAAAAACCAAATTATATATTATAACAAACGAGAGAACCTGTTTGCTGTTTATGCAGTCTGTTCTTGAATCTCTCTTATTTTCCATCGTCATCATAAGTAGTTGGTTCTTTCATTTTTTTTTTAGTACAGTACAGTCTCGGTAATCCGAACACACGCTAATCCGACCAACCAGTAATCCGAACAAAAGAAAAACTCGGTGGTTTTTTAAAGAGATTGAGTCTAAAATTAACAGCGTTTGAGTTATAAATTAAAGTAAAAATATGTTGAAAAATTCGAATTTTTTTTATTTTGGTTTTATCAAAACTCTGTGTCTTTTAAACAAAACATTTTATATTACAAAAAAAATTGTCGTCTCCAAAAGGCTTGGCGCCCCGGGATAGATTTTGGTAACCCCCCCCCCCTCCTCACCTTACGTAAGAATTTTTTTTAAATTAATTTTGACCAGCATTGCGCTGGCTAATTTTTGGCAACTTATCTAAAAATTTTTTATGTCGGTTATTATTAAATTTTATAATAGAATTGAATTAAATCGTATATTATCAACATACTAGCAACTTTCTGCTATATAATACACCCGAGTCCGGTCTGGGTAATGAATATGTCTGAGTGGTTTCCCGGTTTGTGTACAAAATTAAAAAAAATGGTTGTAAACTGCAAACTGACTCAATTTTCAGTGAAAGAAAAATACTTGATAACATAAACTGAATTTTTAATTATAATCAGGGCCGTATTTAGACTAGATTTGGGGGGGGGGGGGGAGATTTTAAAAATATTAAAATATAAATAGCTAATTTATTAAAATACAAATTTTTGCAATTTAGTAGTAGGTGTATTCAATCCAGGGTCGCCAATCGCCGAATATTAATACGAATTTCCGATTTTTTAATTTGGGATTTAGTTTTAATATTTCAAGTTTAATGTTTTTGTTATTAGTTGTAAAGATTGTTTTTGTTTTTTCTAATTTTTTTACGATTGCAAGCGGACTTCCAGTACTTGATAAATAATTTCGGGGGGGGGGGGGGGGATTACCTCCCCGTAAATACGGCCCTGATTATAATAAACGATGTTTTTCGCGTGTAGTCATATTCGTTCGCCCGTAAATGATAATAATCCCTCCCCATCCCGTAAGAATCCGTAACATTTCTAATAGCCCCCCTTCCCCCCGTCACCAACCCTTACGTAATTAATGGACGGCCCCTTATTACTAATATTACTAGTATTATTATTAGAATTTTATTATTATACCTTCTATTACTATAAATTTCTAGTAATTTCGTTTTTAACTAAAACATCTAATGAATTAGCAACACAATTTTTAAAATATTAAATCTTAAGAAAATTGGATTTAGATAATTGGTTTACGATTTTAAAATTATATTTAAAATGGGATTTGGATGATAATTAAAAATAAAGAGTCTCGTGCTAATAAAATAGACGAATTAAGTTTTACGATGATGAATGGTCCTAGAATCGATTTTAATACAGTTCTTTTAATCATTCGATGCATTTTCGTATTTAAAACAAAATTGCTGTAACAGTTAATCTTAATCTCACCGATTCTGGAATCTCGATTATTTAGGTCGACGGACGTGGGCAAATAAATGTCAGTAATGGATTTCTTTAATAAAATCTCACTTGGTTTTATCAATAAAAATTATTTATAATTTAGTGATACAATTAATAATAATATTAAGTGTTGACAAGTTTGAAAACCATCTTGTTATATTAACACAGTGTTTAGCCAATCTCTAGATTTTGCAATATCGGCAAATATAAAATAATTGTTAAGATCACATAGGTTCAAATCATCGCTTAACGAGCTAGATACGACTCCTCTAAGAGTCCATCTGCCATTTCTGTTCATCATGAAGGGTCCACCGCTATCTCCATTACAAGGTCCAGATCCGTCACGATTACCTAATCATGTAAATCATTACAAATCATATTTAATTTTTAACTAAGTAATTTATTACCAGCACAAAATGTTCTTATAGATGTTCGTTTTCTATATTTTGGATTCGAACGAAGACAAGTAACTTGCGAAACCACCGGCATATCTACGTATGCTGCAATTGGCTTCATTGCATTTTCAACTCTGTCGCTACCCCATCCTGCTACTGTACCACGTTGTCCTTCGATAAGTCGTAAATCCTCATCTTCATTCCATATGCAAATTGGTCTTACATAATCTGTAATCCTAATTCTTTCGTTTAAGGTAAACACTGCAACATCGGAATCGCCATTGGTCGAATTATACTCTGGATGCACCAAAATATCACTTACTGTTGCAGTAGTTAAATCGGAACTCGAAACCCAATCGCTAATATCGGTAATTCCAAAAATAATTAATATGTCTTCTTTTTTAACAAGCAGTGCTTTTTTGTCTTTTATGCAGTGGCCGGCTGAAACCAGATATTAAACGTTTAATAATAAGTTACTACTATTATTGCTAAAGAATAGTACAAACATAAAAGATATGAACGTCGATATATGAAGATATCAGCGCGCAGTCACTTCCGCTGGTAGATACATTAGATTAATCAATAGAATTTCAAAAACCACCTCATCTTAGCTAATAAGGTTACATTACAATACTTTAAGTAGTAATATACTAGAAACTATCGTAAGGGTTTAAAAAATTCTGTTTTACCTGTTATAATGTGTTTGGGGGATACCAAACTGCATGTGCAATGGTATACGTGTTGTTGTGATGGGCTACCTTCAATTTTATACATTATAGCACCCATCCATGGATATTGTTTATCTATAACGTCTGTTCCATTTGCAATTAATGGTATAGAAGCTGGAGTATTGGTAACTAATCCGCATTCTCTAGACGAAGGTATTATACTTGGTGTGGTTTGCGTTACGATAGGCCTCCTTTGCGTTACCGTAGGCCTCCTTTGGGTTACCGTAGGCCTCCTTTGGGTTACCGTAGGCCTTGTAATTGTTTGCGTAAAAATTGGTGTGGCTACAAATGGCGTTTCGGTGATAAACGAAATTGGTGGATTTCTTTCGGTAGTTGGTGGTTGTATATTAAAGATTGGAGGAGGTTGTACCGGTGGTCTCGGTACTACGCCACCCGTTCCCAAATAATCGGTAGCCCAAAAATTTGTGACGCCTTGTCCCGGTCTAGCTAAAACGCAAATGCATTTCTAAAATCTGAATAATTTTTTTATGAGACTTACGTTGTTCCTGGGGTCCGGTACAATATATTTGTCCATTAAATTCAATTCTAGTCGGTTTTAGTCGTACGTTTTGAATTGGAAAAATTATAAAATAAACTAATGGAAAACCATTCCTAATATCACTTGCTTCAGTTTGGCGTTGAATTTGGATATTCTAAAATGTAAATATTTTGATATGTCAAATAATTTTATTAATTCTTAGGACAAGAAGCCGAGTGGTATTATGCACATAATAAAACTATTAATTATTATTATTATTAATCAATTGGTACTTACCTCGTTTTGTGTTAGGTATGCCGCAACGGTCATGTTAATAGAAATCCTGTAGTCGCCACTAAAATCATTTGGAACTTCCACTCTTCCAACAGTAAAACCATTTTGTGTATCGTATCGAAAAACTGGACAGTTTGTATTTGGATATGTTTGCGAGTTAACGCAAAAAAATAAAAGAGCAACTAGTAGTATTATCGCTTCTTTAAACATTTTTTCGACTCAACGTTGGTTATTGCTCGATACTAAACGGCACCACATTTATTATCTGCAAGTATTAACACAAACTGGTTTAAAATCAAGTTGTTAATATAAATAAACATATACGGATATTAGCGAAGCCCGATGTTTGCAAAATCAGATACTATCGCTTAATTTTAAATTATATTATTTTATACTTCTTGGATATAACATTAATTAATATTTGGGTTTTCCGTTAACAATCGTGATACTACCAAAGATGGGAAATCTACTTTTTTAAAACAAGTCTTCACAGAACCAAGTGTTTCCATATGTTAATTACAAATTTGAAAAATTTGTACAGAATTACAAATCTCACCTCGATATTAATTATTCGCACCGAATCTTTCGTCGATGCGCATCTCAATAATTAAAAACTTCGTTTTTTTTTATTGATTAGATAAAGTAAACGCTGACCTTACAACTTTGCTGTGTATTTAATTATTAACACTTATTCAAATTTCAATGTTGGATTTTCCAAGCAGAAATACGAGAATTTTATAAGTATTACGGGAATTTACATAAAAATAATTATTATATCCTTCAAAATTTTTGGATTACAATAAAACCAATATCTTTACACGTTTTATTTAAACTTTATAAATTTATTTAATACAATAAAATTATAGAAATTCCATTAAATTAAGATTTTTTTATTTCTTCTGGTATCGTGAATATCACGATGCTGTTCTAGCCTTTGATTACTGAAACTTAAACATTAAAATTTAGTTATTTAAATTATTATTATTATTTATTTAATGTATAGCTATTATTATAATTAATTTAGGATTTATGTCATTGCCAAAGACGTACCAATATTATTTTATGTATGTAAATAATATTTTACGAGGTTGCAAGTTTTCGATTTGACTTTCTTCTGACAAAGATAAATATAATTTTACTTTGAAGATAATTTAACATTTAAGTTAAAGACCTACCCGTATGAATACTCTGATTAATCGTGTGAACTTCCTTGCATTTGTAGGAATATGAAGAACTTTGAGATGACCAGGAATTTTGATTATTCGAATCGGGTTTATTTTGGTTCACCGTGGTAGTATTAACACAATCCACGGTTGAATTATTTACCACTTTTACAGTTTTGATTGTCGTGTGTAAATCATCCGTACTTTTTTGAGTTGTATATTCTATCGGATTAAAGATTGGATTAACAATGGTATTTAAATTGTTATTTTCATTCGAAGATGTTTCTGGATGTAGTAAGTCGATAATCGGTGGATAACTATCGACCACTTCCGTATTAGGTTTCGGTTTTTCTTCTACTGCGACAGGATAATATGGGTTATATTCGGGTTTATAATGTGAGACGCTGCCGCCGCCAGTACCAATAAAAGTAGTAGCCCAAAAGTTTGTAATTCCCACTCCCGATCCAGGTTTAACTAAAATAAGTCATAAATTAAAACACAATTACAAAGTTTAAGAACCTCGTTCTTACCTTGTTCTGTGGGTCCGGTGCAGTAAACTCTTCCATTAAGTTCAATTCTGGTTGGCTTAGGTAAATGTGCTTGGCTTGGAAAATAAATATAATAAACTAACGGATTACCTTTTATTATATCATTTACCGACGTACGCAACTCTAATTTGATGTTCTAAAAATATTTTTGTTCTATTGAATAATATTAAATATTCCATTATTCCGATCGAGGATTCTGAAGGAATGACGCCCTCAATTGAATTGTATTCGAAACAAACCAGATTTATTAAAAAAATAATAATGTTAAGTTTAAATTACATACCCCAATTTGATCTAAATATGATGCAGCTGACATGTTAACACTCAGCCTATATGAGCCACTCCGGTCGTTATTGACTTCTACTTTTCCAATATTAACCCCATTATAGGAAGCGTACTGAAAAATCGGGCAGGCCTGATTTGGATATGCATGCAAATTTGCGCAAATGGCAAAAAATGTAATAATAATAGCCTGTTTAAGCATTTTCTAGCTTGATGTTGGCTGTGGTAAACTTTATTTTCGACTATTATATTCACATAAAACTGGTTTAAAATCAAGTCGATAGATGAAGTGAACTTACGAATGTTGGCGAAGTTTTATGTCTGAAAATCGCATATCCTTTAATATTTTATTAATAAGAATGTTAATAATTTGCATATTTTATATTTATCTGGAATTTCCACAATAATTAAGTTTACGAGTAATAGAAAAATTTAACCGTTCCAACTATCCAGTTTCAGATGTCACGAACAGCTTTTTAATAATAAATAAAAACAATTTTTTTTTATACGTTAAAATTTAGACTTTTCTTATATGCATTTATTCAAGAAGAAGTAAGGACAAGGACAATATCCTACAGATAATTATTTTAATATATTTGCGATGAAAACTTGAACATTGTTAAAAGGCGAAGGTTAAAAAGAGGACGAGAAAAAGATTAGCAGAGTTATCAACAAACTAAAAATTTTAATTTTCATTAGCATGATTAAAAAGATTGAGAAAAGGCAAATCAAAAAATATAAAGACGAAGAATCTCTAAAAATAATGTTAGTCGTCAAAGACAAAAAAGTGTTACACAAAGGTAGGTGGAAGAAAACTATGAGAAAGAAAAATTATAAATATTTAAAATTTGCAGAAGCAGAATCAAATTTCACTAAAAAAAAAAAAATTAAAAATAAATTAGTTTAGAATAAATAACTAACAAAGACGACAAGGATGCCAGTTTAAAATGGCACAATAAAAATGTTGCCAAGAAGATACATCTCGTCGGAGCAGATCAACAAAAATTAAAGTAATAGAAATTTGATTAATTTATAATTTTGTCAACAATTTTTCAAATTCAAAAATTTATTTACAGTTTAACAAAGTACGATATGAAATTCATGGTTTTATGAAGTATCAGGCTTGGCTTGGAAATGTTAACCACTACATCACTTACAATTAATTCAGAAGAGATAAACCCCTGAAGTAAAGAAATAATGCAACCTTCATAAACTTATATTAACGAAGTTGCCTATATAAATGTTTATTCTTTGTTAATAATTTTCTTAACGATAGAGTAAAAAAGTAAATCTTCAAAAGAACTTCCTGAGGAATACCAAGTTCAACCTGTGGTAGATCTTCAAAATTAAAGCCACAAAAATCATCAAAATCGTATTTTTTATAAAAAAATTAGTTTAACACAATAGATATTTTTTATTTTATATTATACGCAATACCCCCCCCCCAGGTATATTTTTTTTGTAAACATTTTTAAAATACAAATAATCAAAATTTTATTATTTTTTCGGGTTTCGGGTGAACTTGCAAATAATTGTGAGCATGAGACTCTTTTATTTTTAATGTTTAAAAATTTTATGAGGTTAAATAAATATGGTATCGTTTAAACTATGCTATGCCTGGGCCACAGCTGACCGCCTTATCATACAAAACTATGTTACAAATTTTAACTTATAATTTTATAATTCCAAATTTAAATTTAATTTACTTCCAATTTAATTAATTTTATTATTTTTGTATTGTTCAGCATTCCAGTTTTCAATTCATAAATTTTCAGCATTCCGCATTCGAAAAACAATTTTAATCTTCCACAAATCTTCAAAATTCTTATCTAATAGTACACTTCAGAAATTAATCAAAACAACTTCCAATAATTTAAATAAAACCACTGTAATTATCAAAAATTCAAATTAATTTGCAACTGACATAATTTTTTGCGACTGGCTGCGTCGCCATACCGGCACGAAGGCTTTCTATCTACAGCACTGTTACCAACACCCAAACGAATAAATTAATAATACAAATTAATACAGTGAAATTTTTGTCTTATAAAAATTGTAAACAAAATTTTATAATGTAAACAGGTTTTAATGCTACGTACCTTTTTTTAATATTTATTTTGAGTAAATTTTATAATTATGTACTTCCACCTACGATATAACACTAATTAATTATTGTATACCAGGTGTGTAAGTATGAAACCGGAATTTTTGTACAGAATATACACGTTTATTGTAATGATATGATACAAAGTAACTTATTCAAAGTATTGTTCGTCGCTATCTATACATTTTTTCCATCTTTCTGGCAATTTGTGGATTCTGAGCCAAAAGAACTGTTGCTCTTTTGAGGCAAACCAGTCATCGAGCCATTTTTGTACATCTTCATAAGAAGTAAAGCGCTGCTCAGCAAGTGCGTGTCCAATCGATCCAAACAAGTAGTAATCGGATAGGGCAAGGTCCGGTGAGTAAGGCGCGTGCTGAAGAATCTCCCAACGGAACGACCCTATCGTTTCCTAGACCTGTTTTGCTTTGTGTGCTGGTGCATTGTCATGCAGCAAAATCACCTTGTGTTGTCTTTGTTGGTATTCTGGTCGTTTTTCACGCAAAACTCGATCCAAATCGGTCATTTGTTGTCGGTAGCGTTGAGTATTGACAGTTTCCCCAGGTTTCAGCAGCTCGTAGTAGATTACGCCCTTCTGATCCCACCAAACACACAGCATTGTCTTTCGTCCCTAGCGGTTTGGTCTTGCCGTCGATGTTGATGGTTCACCCGGAGTAACCCATGACTTTTTGCGCTTAGGATTCTCGAAATATATCCACTTTTCATCGCCACTCAAAATTCGATGTAAAAATGACTTTCTTTTGAACCTGGCGAGCAGCATTTCGCATGATGTTTTGCGGTTTTCCTGCTGTCTTTCGTTGAGTTCATGTGGAACCCATTTCCCCACCTTTTGTATCTTTCCCATGGCTTTCAACCGAAGGGAGATGGCTTCTCGGGTCACCTTTAACTGATCCGCCAGTTGTTGTTGTGTTTGAGCGTCGTCTTCGTCCAACAAGGCTTGCAGGTCAGTGTCTTCAAACTTTTTCGGTGGTCTTCCACGTTCTTCGTTCCTCACGTCAAAATCGCCACTTTTGAACCGTTTGAACCACTCGAAACACTGTGTTTTACCGAGAGCATGCTCACCGAACGCCTCCACAAGCATTCGATGCGATTCGGCTGCGGTTTTCTTCAGATGAAAACAGAAAAATAGTGCTGTCCGCAAATCGTAATTTGTTGGCACAAAACTCGACATGTTTATCTCTAATAAACTAATGCTACTGAATGAAACTCGTGTTATTGTGAGTTGGAAATCTTTGTCAGATATCAAAACAATAACAAGACACCGCTGACGTAATGTGTCGGTAACTGCATCGACATCTAGCACCACCTATAGGCAAATTCCGGTTTCATACTTACACACCTGGTAAATTATTATGTATAAAAGTAACTTTTTTGTAAGCAAAAAAAGATTTTAAATAAATAACAGAATTATTATAAATTGATATACTTTTTGGTAAAAATTTTCAATGCGCCTGTATTTGGATTACAAAATTTTACTATGTATAAACCTCATCATTCCTTCTAATATTCCTTATCATCAGGATAACTATTGTTGATTAATAAATTAATTTTTGTAATAATTTATAATCTTAAAATATGTAGTATTTTATTTATTGTCTTGTTCCTTTTATGTACGGAGGGGGGGGGAGTAGATTGTCTGAATTTGTGTTTATTTAATTTGAAGTAAAAATTCCCGCCAGTTGATTTACCGACTGAAGAAAAGGCTTTTTGACTAACACGACAGTTACAGTTGAGAGTATTTTGAAAGAAATGAAGAATTTGATTTGGAAGATTATAGAAGATAGATGAGAAATAAAATTATAATTGATTGCCGGATTAAAGAAGGGTTGATTTGTTTACAATGCTGTTTTATGGAATATTTGTTAAAAGAACTATACGAAATTTATCAATAGTCTGATTTTTTGCGATTTTGTTTAAATGAATTTTAAATTAATAAGAAAAAATATAACAATATATAATATTATATTTATACCTAAGATTATATCTATAAATAAATTCTGATGCTATATTTTATTACCGAACTATTCAAACTGTGATAGTTTTTTGCTACTTCTTCAGGAAGTAATAATACTTCTGCAGATTGATTGGTTTACTTTTAATTAATTTTTTTTTTCAATTTAAATAGCAATGAAGCTATTATATATTTAAATTTGTATACAGAACTATTTTTTTACAAAAACCCCTGTATCCAATTAGAATGTTTGGCTAAATCTACATATACACTGTATTTTGAGAGATCACATCTTCCACTTGAACTCCATAGAGAACGAGAAACAATTCCTCTAATGGTCCATCTATCGTTGATATAAAAGTAGAATCCACTTCCACTGTCTCCATTGCAAGGTCCAGAGTTACCATCAGTTCCTAAAATTTAAACGTATGAGGAACATTTTCATAATTTTATATTACCTCTTTAATGTACCAGCACAAAACGTGCGATCTGAAGTAATGTTTATGAATCTTTCGGAAGAACGAAGGCATTCTTCTTCACTAACAGCACGAAGATATATTTCTTGTAAAAAATCTGTGTATTCATCTTTTTCATTTTTTCCCCATCCAACAACTACTCCTGTTTGGCTAGTTATGTTTTGTAAAGGACTATTTATATCCCATAAACAAATCGGCTTCACCGTTGCCGTGAAAACTAATTCGTTAACAAAATATAAAATTGCTATATCTGCGTCCGAAGTATCTTCCTTATAATCCGGATGAAGTACAGTCTTGTCAACTTTTGCATTTTGAGCATTTTCATCTAACCAATCTCTAATGCCAGTTCTGCCAAATGTTATATATAATTCAGAAACCGAATATGTTGTAACACAATGTCCCGCTAAAATTAGACAAATGTTAAGTATTATATTTAATATTTTGAAAATGTAAGTAATACCTGTTATTGCAAGCTTTTTTGTTAACAACGAAGCACCACACAAAAACTTTGGATTGGATAAGCTTTCTCTATAAAACAAAGCACCTATCCACGGATGTGCACCCTTCTGAGCAGTGTCTCCATTAGCTATTAATTGGTTTGAAGACGTCATAGGTAACCCACAACTATCGAAATTATTATTTGGGTTTATACGTTTCGTTGGTTTGCTTGTCGTCGGAGGAACAAAATTGGAATCTGTACTTTGATAGGTGGGACGAAAAGTATATGTTGGCCGATTTGTCCAAGTACGGCGAAAAGGACTTTGATTGCTTGGCCAAAAATTTGAAATTTCATCTTGATTATTTGGACGGAAAAAATTTGGTGATTGAAATCTTTGCCTATGATATTCACCGTCGAATAGGTTATTTGGGTTATAAGAATTCGAGTAATCCATATTTTCTTCCATCGAGAATCCGTTATTACCAGAATTGCGAGAATTAGTTAATGTTATCGTGGAAACCAACTTCACCGTTGATGCCTCGCGAGTTCCTATAAGATTTTAAAACAGACATTTTAGTGTTTATAAAATTATTCGATTGGCTTACCTTTTACAGGTTCTCCAACGCATAACAGTCGATCGTTTACCGATATATAAGTTATTTGTGGTGGAATATTGTTCCAGGGAGGAAAGTCCAACGAAAAAACTAACGGACGTCTATGGACAACATCTTCAGCGTTGCCAGTAAAGATTACGTTTTTTATATCCTAGAATTAAATTATTTATTACGGCAAAATAAATAGAAAAAATACTACCACAATGAGAAGATTTTAAATGAAATCAATTTCAAACTCTGTCTAACAAATTAAAAATAAAAAAAAAATTGTAGTTGAAGACGTAAAGTTATAGACTGGAAATTCTAAAACATTCGCTCTAAATGACAGATGTAAGAAAATAAAAAAAGTTTAGCAAATTAGTCTCTGGACCCACTCTGCTGAAAGCTGAAAATTCGATTGTAATTAACATAATCTAATTTAAAGAAGAATCTTTGGTTCGAGCCTGAGTGGAGCAAAAACTTTATTCTAACCATCCTCCCTCGGTGGGCAATGGCAAACCACCGAGGTAATCTGTCTTGAAAAACCCTTCATAAAATAAAGTGGTTAGCCAAAACTGATTCTGGTTTGTTGTGCTACTGTAGCAATTTCTTTTAATTTTAACTCGATTTATTAAAAATTAATTATTGGCGTAACCGAATAGTATTTTTTTAATGGGCTTTAATTAATCGCAATGGTGCTAACCGTTGGAAATTTTGTTACAAAGTTTGAGGTTTAAAAAAAGTTGGATTTGTCTAAAATTATAATTTCAGTTAGTTGGTTTACCTAATATTAGTAATAAAATCGTAGATAAGACTTTTCTTTTCCGTTACATAATCGAGCACTTGTTCGAGATAATCTTATTTCCGCATTATCATAAATAAATAAATTGTATGGCATTGAAAGCCGTTTTAAATGTTTTCAAGGCAAAATCAGCGAATGAAAATTTTTGTTTGTTTGAAGAAAACCGAGAAATTGGCTTAGAAAATCATTGTAAGCAAGAAATAACTGTTGGAAACAAAAGTTACAAATAAACAAAAATATTTAGGATTCATATAATTTTTGGTAAATTTTCCGGTTTTTCCGATTAATTACCATCGACGATTACCAAATTAATCAAATTTTATTATTCTTATTTTATTAACTTCTTTGATATTATAATAATATATTTTAATTAATTTTTAACCATCCCTTTTTTGTTCTTATTATTTTTCCATTCTTAATTTTTTAGAATGTGCAGATACAATTTAATTTATTTTAATACTAAATTGAATTTTTAATAAGACTTTTCTTAAGAGATTGATATTCCAATATTGGCTTGGTTATTAATTTGGTAATTTACCGATGCATTGAAAAAAATAATACTGCATTATGAATTTATTCATATACCAGATTTAATTAGTATAGCTAGAAAAACTTTTCAAAAAACTTAATTATAAATTTAACCGGTTTGAAGTTTTATCTCACTCCAAAAATTATTGTTTGTTCCACAAACGTAACAACGATGATTACTTCAAAAGAGAGAAGAAGAAAAATATGCTACGTCGGAATAATAATTATAAAATTATATTATATTTTTATTGAGGATTTACGGTTCGCAAAAGATTACCCACCATTTATTTATATTGTGATAGGTGATATTTACATCAATCTTTATGTTAATTGAAAGTAATTAGGTGGTAAATAATTTAGAAAATTGATTACATGCTTCCATGCAGGGCCGGCTTAAATTTGTCTGACAATTCGTTGTCGACGCCTAAATTGAGTTTGCAACGAGGCTCCCTAAAGCCGGCTCTGTCCACATGTTTTTGTATAAATTGTAAAGAAATGAATCATTGGTGATTTACCAATAAAGCTATTTATTTAAAATTTTAAGTACCTATTGAATTTAAAGATGAGCTTATCTTCTCAAGTTCATCGCCATCGAACATAAAGTTTGATGACCAAAACTGCTTGATTTCAGTGTTAAATCTATTTCATTACTATATATAATAATGATATTAGTATGGATTATTTCACATAAATATGTACATATATTACGTACATACTTATGTAGAATCACTATTAGTTTTTTACCGACACAAAACTGAGTAAATCAAGGTTAAAACTGGTTAATTTTTGAAAAGTTTTAAAAATATGGCTTTTAAAAATTAAAAAATTAATTAATTACAATACCTCTCTGTTTATGGTATTCCCAACGGAAAGTTCAACGTTTAGCCGAATTTCATTATCGTAAAATTTTGGGGTCGGCACTGTTATAACGCCGTATAAATAATTTGTACCATACCGAAAAAAGTTCTGGCAAGAATTTTCCTGACAATTGGATATTTTCATCGTCGCCAAAAGCAGAAGCAGACTGCACTTTTTAAACGAGTAGTTACGGGCATTATCCATTTTTCATTTGATTTAAAAGTTCTATTCCGCACTAACACCAAATTTAAACTTTCAAATTATTTATTAGTTTATGGGACGTCCAATGATAATAAAATTTACACATCCACTGTTACTCACATTATTTGTATTTATCTGCTTGTGTGTTTGCGTCTAACCGCAACCATGAGCTAAGCTCAATTCGTTCTAACAATACCTTTATTTCAAAAACACCACCAATAAAATCTTTTTTCGCATCGACATTTTCTAGACTCTTTAATTTAAAGCATACCATAAACTTTAATTGGTAGGTATGGTAAATACTAATTGAGTGAGATTAATTTATGTACGCTTAAATTTGTGGTTTTCCAGCAGTAAATCCGTGCATATGATATTAATTTTTTTTGTTGCGTACACGTAATATTCATTGATTACAAAAATTTTATTTCAAAGCTCAAAACATATTATAAAAATTTGTTTAGAAAATTAGAGAAAAGTATTCATTTATAAAATGCGGTAAAGCTTTAACCGAACCAAAAATTTAGTGCTATCTCATTGCCACAAATGCGGTTTTACCTATATTATTAATTTATTAAAACTGAGTAAAAATTTTAATTTTTAGGATTTCCGTTTTAAATATTAGGAAATTCCGCCTTAGTGTACAAGAAGAACCTGTTGTCACATAATAAAAGTGACTAAAACAATATTCTACCAATATAATTAAATTATTGTTGACTGCAGTCAGGTCCGCATCTAAGAATTTGAACGATCGCGTGCAGATCGGCGACCTTTACTCCGCGGATAATAAATTGGCGGAGTAAAATTTTTATTAGAATTTTAAATATAAAATATTAAATTGAATTTTTAATTATTATTTTAAGATTTTAGGTTTCCCTGTATCCTTTAAGGCAAGTCGCCATTAATAATTTTTTGTTGTACATAATAATGTACATATAATTATTTGATTCGCTGATTCTGATTTAAAGCTGGAAAAGTGTAAAATGACATAATACATGTGGGTAAGGGTGTTAAAGTCAACCTCAATATTTTTCACTGCGTAGTCGTTTACCTCATTAACTCATTACCTCGTTAAATAAAACATACATACAAAAAAAGTACAAAAATACATGTAATTTCTTTCAGTCATAAAAAAATAAATATTATTTTATCGTAAACGTACTATATATTAATATGTCACTTTAGTCGTTATCCATTGTACATGTTGAGCAATATCTGTAAATACTAAATAATTACTGAGATCACACGTCCTGTTTTCAGTACTTAAAGAATGAGAAACAATTCCTCTTATATACCACACTTGGTTCATTTCCACATAAAATCCTCCTCCACTATCGCCATTACAAGGTCCGGAATTGTCTCTCGAACCTAAAAAAAATTATATAAAATTTTATAATCTCATTTTTTGTACACAATAATCATACCTGCACAAAAAGTTCTATCCGACGTGACGTCTAAAAATCCAGCAGCAGATCTTAAGCAAATTTCTTCGCTTACAATCGGCATTGTAATTTGTTTTGGTTTTGCTGCTACACTACCAGATTCGTCTATTCCCCAACCTGCTACAAGACCTCTTGTCCCAACCGTGTCTTGAAAATTATTGACGTCATTGTTCCAAAGACATGCCGGTGCAATCGTTGAACTAAATTGTACTTCTTCTGACATAACGAGAACTGCTACATCTGCATCTCCGCTGTGTATGACGTAATCGGGATGAATATGAACTTGCGATAGAGACCTTTTCGTAAATTCCGCCCAATTATAAATGTCGTTTGTGCCCAAAGCCAAATAAAATCTTTTTATGTTATTGACACCACTAACGCAATGCCCAGCTAAAAAATTGTAAATTTTGATATAAAAAATATTCCAATTATTGAAAATAAACTTAGTTTACCTGTTACGACGTGCTTGGTTGAAATGATAGTGGCACCGCAAATAAAAACAGGTCTTCCATCTTTCAGTTTGAATAAGGCTGCCAACCATGGATTGGCTCCTTCCGGAGAATCTTCGCCTCCTAAAATTAATGGGATTACCGCAGACAGTTCGACTGTCGTTGTTGTTCGACGACCGCAAACGCTGGATATGGAATTAAAACTTGAGGATGCGATAACAGATGTGGGTCTTGGAATGGGCAGAGTGGGCCTTTGAACAGGCACACGATTAGTTGCTGGTTGGGTAAAATAGTTATTGAGATCATTAGAGCCAGCAAAATCAGAAGGATTTTTATTTGGTATTTGAGATGATATGGTGTTTCCTTGTTCAATGTTTGGTTGGTTGAAAGATGTATCTTGAGGGCGAGGACGAACAGCAGGGCTTATTTGTACAGAAGCGTAATTCATGATTTGTAATCTAAATTTCAGAGTTACCGTCGTTAATTTCCCCGTTGTGTTTCTTACGAGATCTTCTGCAAGTAAATACATATACAGTTCGTGTAGAACTTATTCTTTAAATTTTTGAATTTACCGTAAATTGGTTCTCCTATGCAAATTAAATTTCCGTTTACCGAAATTTTGGTTATTTTCGGTACAATGTTAATCCAATAAGGCAAATTAACTTTAAATAATAATGGTCTATTTTGTTGAATGGTTTCTTGAACTTGTGAATTTGGAGTTATTAGTTCTATATTTCCTCGCATTTCCTGAAAATAATTAAAATCTATTATTTTATTATTTTTTTATTATCCTTTCGGCTATTTTTTTGGTCTACTTACTTTATTAGTTTGTTATAATAAGTAAGACTAACCGAACCTTCCTGAATCCTGATGGATATGATTAATTATTATTATTTAATTGAAAATATTAATTTTATCTGTTATCTAATACACAGTCATTCTAACAAAAAATTAGCCTTGGCTGATACGAAAAACTATTTACGATACATTTTAATTCAATAATTAATTATCGATTAATAGAATAACAAAAATATTTAAAAATACTAAATTGTAAATTTTGAATATGGCATTATCGACAATTTACTTCCTAATTGATGCTAAAAGGAAATACTTTTAACATTTAAGAAACTCTGTTTGACGTAGTCTTAACTTGATGTCACCTTGGAAACACGTTTTGCCAATTAATGAATTCTTATTTCAAAAAAAAAAGATTTTATTAAAATATTTCGTTTTCAAACAGGGTAGATTATAATATACCTCTACTTTTACCACAGCGAATTCTCAATAATTATTTGTTTTAGTCAAAAATAGTACGAGAAGAGAAAGTTAAATTTAGGTTGATAAAATAAAATGTGTGCTAAAAAAAATTAAGATATCTTACCCCTATTAAGTTTCCTACGCTTAATTGAATTTCCAGATTCATGAGCCCTTGAAAATTTGTGGGGGCATTTGTGGTAATAATTCCGTATATAGGACCTACACCATCTGTCCTGTAGATAAAATGATGCGGACACGGGCTATCACTTTGGGCCGTTATAATATTAAATAAATAAAAAACACTTATAGCCACTAACTTCATTTTTAATAAACGTAATTTCATTTTGATTAATACTAGCTTCAACTTGCGTATGTTGAATGTTGTAAACTGGACGCGAGAATTTTTAAAATAAGCGATCCGCTCGTCGTGGTTTTATCTTCTTTATAATTGCAATAACTCTCTGCGTAGAGAAACATTTCTTGAGATGTTTGCTATCCTGCAGAGAACCGACACAAAAAGATTAGCATAACTACTTAACGATCGTCCATCGTTGGGAAAACCTTTCGTATACTTACACTTCTGCTTTCGTGTGATGCCTTTGATCGTTCTAGAAAAGATCTTCAAGATCGGCATTTTTTGTCGGCAGAATTTCCGAATCATGCGTATACCAAATTACACAAAAAATATGAAGAAGGTTGTCACAAATTTTTGAGTTGAGAATAAGATCGAAATAACTGTAATGTATTTTATTTTATTAAAATCTTGGCCCTGAGTCCTGCTTGATTGTACTATTTTGATTCTTAAATTTTCTGTAATAAAATTAAATTAGACTTTCACAAAGAATTAAAGAAAACCCACTATTTAGCTTCTGTTCTGTCCAAAATAACTGTTATACAAATAATTTATTATTATAATTACAGAAACCGCAAATACTAATTTATTAGGGTTATTCTCTAATTTATTGCTTTAATTCCAACACATATTGCACTAACTGAAAATAATTTTTATTATTATAATAATTAAAATAATTTTTCAGTGTGATTTTAACTTTTCCAACGCCAATGAATACATTTTTTAGATGCTGGATTTCGGTAACCGGTTAGGTTTCTGTTTATCGAGAATTAATTATGCAAAAACGTTTTGAATTTTAAGACAACACACAAATTTTATCGAGCTGCCAAAAAACAGCGAAAAATACCTTAAAATAAGTATTAAAAGAAACTGGCTATAAAATACATTATTTCTTTCAACCGAAACTGCAGCTAAAAATTCTTTTGTGTAATTTACCTTGAAAACTTTGCTTAAAAATTAAAAAATGGTTCCGCAATATTATCATATATCTCAAATTAATCAGGATATATTTAAATTCAAGTCACAGCATCTTATACGGTTTCGTGCACTTTAATTACTTCCTATATACATAAATCATTGTTTCATCATAACCAAATATGCAAATCAAAATAATTGTAAATATCACCGAAGTCTCCTATATTTTTCGAAATTATCCATCATTTTAAATATTAATCAAACTATAAAACAAAATTGCCTACATAAAAACTAAAGTTATTAACGCCAGATGTTTAATAATCATTAATAATAAAAATCTTGGTTCGATTAAATGCAATAATTATACAAAAAAAAATTCTCCAAAGAATTACAAGTTACATCTCAAAAAAAACGTGTACAGTTAAATAATATAAAAAACTGGAAGTCGTATTTAAGAGGGGGGGGGTTAACCCCCCCCCCCAAATTATATTTATCAATTAATAAATTGTTTTTTAATTTATTTTCATTTCAATTTCAATTCAAATTATTTTCAATCATTACATAAAGGTCACATAAATCTAAATTTTCTCTGAATATCGCACTCAAATAAAGGAAAATCGCTCAAAAAAATAATCACATTAATTCAGTAAAAACAAATCTTCCCACCAAATTTTAACTTTTTTGCGGTCATTTTCGACCAAAATACTTTCAAATAAAATTTTCCGATAGCAATACTCAAAAATAAAATCTTAATTGTAAAAATACTTATACAAAATTATACTCAAAAAATCAGCGGAGCAAAATGTAGGCCTCCGCCGTTTCCGCCATCTTTGCCAAAAAGTCTTTCCCTAACCTACTTTTAAAAATTAATATAACAAAATTTAAATTAAAAAAAATTACTAAAGATTTCAAATCAATTCAAAAATTGCCAGTGACAACAGCCACCCCGGAAATAAGTTTCTTTTTCTCAAAAGAGTGAAAAGCTATTTAAGAAATTATAGAATATAATATAAAACATAGAATTATTCCAATCCCCAATGACCTGGTTTTTGGATTAAATTTTCACATAGTGCAAGACGATTTCAGTTGGGACTTAAATTTTTTTATTTAATTATTTATTTATCGAGTTTCTTCTATTTTTAATTTTATATTTTATGTTTGTTTTTATTGTAGTTATTTTTATTTTTTAAATATGTTGTACTTTATACTTTCATTTTTTGTTCTGAATTTTAGTTTCCTTTGTATTTTAATAAATTAGCTATTTATTTTTTAATTTTTTATCTACTTCCGGTAAATAAATGCGTACTTATCTCCATCAAATGGCGTGGATATGACGGCGGTTACATTACATTATTTGTAAAATTTCCAAGGGAGGTAATATTATCTGACGTTTATATATTGAAATATATGTAATACCGGCACTAACTACAATAACTACACGACAAGCACATAAACATGAATAAAATAAAATACTGTATTTCATATTTTTTTTATGATTTCGTCGGCAATAGTTGTCCTACAAGCTTTGCCGCGGCTTCATCAACATCGAAAGTATCACCCATGTTAATGAAATTACACAATTTTTTTTGACAAATTACTCCTTTGTTTTATTTTTCAATCACTAGATTTCTTATAACTTTTATTACTTTATTTGTTTTAATCGAATTTTTATCCATATTTCTTGGAGTTAGTGCGCACTAATTAGTGCATCTGGTAGCAGGAACTCTACCCTCGGTGGGGGGGGACATTTTTGCGTTATTTTTTCGATATCTTGTCTCATTTTTGAGATAATCAGCTTTTTAAGTTTCCATTTGTAAAGTGCACATTATTTTAATTATTAAATGCTATTTAAGCAAGGAAGTAGATAAAATAGTATATCAAACTTGTGAGATAACAATGCATTACCGGCGGAGAATTCAAAAGCCCTCGGGCCTATGGCACTCTGGCTTTCAAATCCTTCGCCGGTAATTTATCTTATATCTCCCGCGTAGATAATATACTATTAACCCCCCCCCCCCTTTCCCTCGAAAATCTAGTCTAAATACGACCCTGCATAATACCGACTGATATTATTAATTAACATCATACAATAATTTATTATCACAATATAATATATTATTTAATAATATTTATGTTCGAATAACAAGATAATTAAATTATATATCAGTAAACTTTCATCATCGCGTAAAATATATTTTTTTTTAATTATTTTTAAAAATATCTGTTTCTTTTATTTAGCTACGTAAATGAGTTTATCAATTTCAATTTAATTTGGTTCAGAAAGTAATTATTGGAAAAGATACAATAACATAATATTATTGTAAATTTAAAAATAATAAAAACATAATTTGAAGCAATAAAAATTATTGCATTGCAATTATTGAGCAGAAGTCAGAAAAATATCCGGTAAAAAGCCATTAAATGGTTTTTAACCTGTTATTGGTGACATCCATAACTAGATTATTTGTCAAGGTTTATTATAATTTTGGAAACTTTGTTTGTTTGTTTATAACTTAATTTAAAAACAGTTTTTTATCGTAGAATTGAAATGTTAGGGAATTTTCAACAATACTTGATTAAAAATTATAATAGTTATTATTTTTAGTTGCAAAGTGGCTTTTATTAAAAATAATCTTTTATAATTTTTATTTTACCCCCTGATCTGTATTAATAATATTACAATATATCTTTTTTTTTGTAAATTATGAAATAATTTTATACATTTTCGGGAGTACTCCATTTCCGATGGTATTTAATTCTGAAGCGTATAAAATAGTATATTTTGCTCTTTTGATGTCTAATCTACTGTAAAGAATGAAATATGACTTCATACTCGAGAACTACAGAATCTTCATTTTATATAATTTATTTAGCTACAATCTCAACACTTGGGCCTCTAGACCCATTCATTTTTTACACAAAAAACTTCCTATATTATGTTAAAGTACCTATACATCAAGTAAACTGGGGTGACTTAATCTTTGAGGTCAAATCTCTAATAAAATCAATTGACACGTGATTATGGAGTGAGACTTGACACTAACCATATTATCTTCTGTGTTTTGTGCATATTATTAACCTAGGTATATTTACAAATAATCTTTTTATAAACAAACTTACCGAGTAATTAATAAAATATATTCCTCCAGAGAAATATTGACTTTTAAAAATGATAGGACAAAGTCACCCCAGTTTACTATATCTATTAATCTAATGTTCGTAAAACCAAAATAATAAAAAATAAATAACTCGTTCATTCAAATCATTCGTCTACACATCATATTATTCTCTTGTATAACAAAATTTTCATTACTCGATTAAAAATTAAAAAAAAAATCACATTTTGCTTTGAAAAATCAGACGTTCAATTCCACGTCGTGTAGTTCTTCTTTTCTATAAGATTTGTTATTCGAGGTTCGTCTTGCTCGTGGTGGAGGTGCGGGTGCATGATTAAAAATTTCCGTTCTACTTGGAGATCGTTTTTCTTTAATCCATTTCTTAAGTTTTTTACCAACTTGGTAATAACGAAAGTATAACAGGAAGAAAATTAAAAATGCTACTAAAAAAGAAACCAGAGAAATAAGAATAGCAGAAATTGGACTGTAGGTAGATTCTGGTTCTGGCAATACTGTAGTTGGAGGTTCTTCCGGTTCTTCCGGGACCGACGTGGTTTCTGACGCAATTCCTTTTCCAATTTGTATATCTGCACAAGCTCTAAATTCTTCCTGCGGTCCGCAACCAACTTGCTCCGTTCCGTTAGTACATTTACCCCAATTGTTGCCTAAAATAAATTCAATCATATCTCTCAGAATTGTTGCACGTTAAATTGCTTACCTGCAATGTATCGCCATTGAAGCACGCAATGAGGACACGCCAATTTTGGTAATCTATATTTTATTTCGTAAACTTTGTTACCTTCTTTTGGATAATATCTTATGTTGTTGAAATCTAACGATTCCTGTGGACGTGCTACTTTTAAAATATTTTTATCTAAACATCCTTGCGTTGTGTTTTTATAGTTTTCGCAAAGAGAAAATACAAAGTAACCGTTATGATTTGCCGTCAATTCGACTCTTATGTTTATTGTACTTCCTACGTTGTATTTTCGGACTATTATCCCTTTTCCGTACGTTCCTCCGTATTCGTGTGCACGTGGAAGCCTGAAAAGGTAAGAAATTGCAAATGTTTTTCTTCGGTCATTTGTTTGGAATACTTACTTGGAATCCCATGCATCCCCGCAAACACCGCATTTTCCTTCGTTTTTGACCCATTGTCTAGTAAAACCTCCGCAATAAAGCTCGTGATCGTTGTAATTATGGGGTGTATCGAAACCGTACCTCCATGCCGAAGCCCTGCTTGGTGGTTCTATAAGCCGCCCGTGACTATTCGTCGACGGCAGAAGAGAACATACAATTATAGCTGCATATATTACGATTATCATGCTGAAATAAAATAAAAACCATTACAGTTTCTCATGCCTAAACTGGGTCAACATATACTTTAAAATTTAAAGTACTATTATATTATTAAGAGAAATTCTTTATTATTTAAATCTTAATGGTGTTAATTGCATCAATTCTCACACGAAGTTAAATTGTATAAAAAAAATATTATTTCATTATTTTGTTTTTCTGTTACTTATTTCTATAATAGATAATATACAATCACTTCAAACGAAATGTACACTTTTGTATTGTAGGCACATTTTCAAATCCAATATACTTAAAAATAATTACAAAAATTATTTTCATAGCCATTATATCGACATTCTTTGTGTGGGTTTATTTAAAAATTATTGATAGTGTACCACATGTATGTAACATAACATGGTAAGTATGTCAAACCAATACAGTTATGAAGAAGAGATTGTTTTTATTATTATTATTAGTTACAAACAACCTAATTTTAAAACGTTATAAATTTTAGCGACGAACCTGAACATTTTTAGATTCTTTCGGGTCGGGGTGGAGGGGAGAGAGGGGGGGGGGAGGGATTAAAAATAATTTTCTCTTTTTGTATGTATAGCTACCTTCTTTTTTTTTAGTAAAAAAGTAAATAATTTCTCGTTTATCGTTGCAGTACCAAAAAAAAAAACACAATTAAAACATTAGGAAACGACAGACAGTGATCGTGAATTTCTAAATAAAAAGAACTGGTTTATAGAACATAATATATGATATAATTATTGCATAGGAAAATACATAATTTTAATAAATTAACATTAAGTCAATAAACCTGGTGTAACGAATCAATCATAACACAATCGATCAGTGGCAACTGGCATGGCGAGGGACACCCCCTCAAAACAAAACAATAAATTTTTTACTCTACCCGACGTTTCTCTAGCCCCCCCCCCCCCCCACAAGATAAATACTTTAATAAAAATCGATCAAAATTACGAAATTTCGCAATCCTAAAACTTCGAATTTCTCATAATATATTTGAAATATATTTAAGATTTTTAAATACTAAAATCTATTTGATACAGCTCCAGACACACAAATACAAGAGTCAACAATCAAATTGTTTTTGATGTTTAAATTTGCATGCTATTATTTTTAGATAGGTATTAAAATACAACGTAATTATTATAATACAAATAAAGATTATATTAAATAAATTTTTATCTAAAATTTAAAAATTAAAAATCCGGATTTTCTCAAAATTCCTAAAAGATCAATTTTCGTATTTAAAACATAACCATAGAAAATATATGGAAATAGTTATTTGTGCGATTAAGTAGAAAAGTTTTCATTTTCACAAAAATTCAAAAAGTTAATTATTTGTATAATATTTCAATTTCCTTTAATTATTTAGTATTGTTTTCGACATTATGAATTAATTTACTATAAATCGTAGCTATAATAATAGATAATATTTACTATTTTTTAAAGATACTAAATCAGTTATTGTTGTATTTATTCACCTTGCCAGCCTTGAATGGATATTGACCTGCTTTTCAACGGTTTATAAATTTAGAACAATTTAAAATAACCAATCTGTTCGTAACTTCCTATACAAATACTTTCTCAATTGTTCAATTTTTAAATGTACTACTAAAAACACTTAATTTCACAATATTTCATGTAAAACTAAACGTTCCTTTTACATACCTACACTGTGTGCATTGCACCGAAAAACCACCTGCTTTAAAAAATTATACATATGAGGTATTGTATTAATTTATTATAATATATAATAAATTATATTATGATTACGTGGTAGTTAATAAATTTAATACTATATTTTTATACCTATACAATATTAATTATATTAAACAATATAGATTGTTTTTAACATTTATTAATACTTGATTTAATATTTTATATTTTAATAATTTTCTATATAACATTTATTAATATCATAAGGTGCCCGGTTTCAGGGCATCTTTCAGGTTCAGTATAAAATTTTCAATATACCAGATCCTATTTAAAGACAATATAAGTGTCTTTCGTCTGTTATATAACAAAGATTGGATATTATAGCAGTTTTAATTACTTACAAAATAAAAAGGTAATTTCCTATTAAATAATCTATTTTCTTTTAAATTAAAAACTGATCTTGTTAATTTGATCTAGTTTTTCGAAAAGTAACATGCAAATTATGTAAAAATTATCGATCAACAAAAAAGTAATGCATTATTTATGCAATTAAGTGTTTGAGCAACAGAATTGACAAATTTTTTACGAAACCTTAATTATATAAATTAAATCACACAAACCTTATAGGTAATTAACACGATTGTAGAATATTAATAATTCGGCCTTTTCGTGCGTGAGAGTAATTTTATAATTTGACTTCATTTGAGGGTCGACTAATAGATAATGCACAATGTTTTTGTTGTTACGTATGAGGCTTAGATTATAATCTTTTTCACGCTTGTAATTTGCATTAAAAATAATAAAAAACAATGACATTATTAATTTTGCATAAAATAAATTAAAAACATTAACTGAAAACCTGAAAAACAAATGACAGTATATTTACTTATTTTGACGAGAATTTTTTTTAAAATTATATTTAAAAACTAATTGAAAATATTCAACTGTAATACCCACGATCATTCGAAGATCTTCCTGTAACAATGGTATAATATTAAGTTGGTTGTTTTTAGTTTCACGGTATGATTTTAGTAAAACTATTAAATTATATTTGATTACAATAATAACTTTATTCGTAGTACAAAAGTGAATGTATAACTTGTTGACATTTATTGTTACTATCAGGAAGAAAAACTTTCTGGTATACTAAGTCAACTTTTTCTTTCCCATATTATATCAAAGTCAAATTATTTTGTATGTACCTACAGAATTTTATTTTAGTGGGCCCCCTTATTATAATAGTATTACATAAGAGTAATTAATTCTATCGTTATTTTTATGCACTTTAATGTAAAATTTAAGTCGCTTTAACATAAATTATTGTTCCATTGTGTGGGTACAACTTCTCAATATAATTTAGCTGAAAATTAAACAATGCAAACCACTTTTAATTGTTAATTTTAACCCAAAATGAAAATTAAAAATAGTTAATTAAATTAATACCAAAAACGAATGATGTAGCATCAGAGATCCTTGCCGGCACCGGACACGAAGGAAGTGGATGTTTCATGCATCATTCAATTCTGATTATAAAATTTAAAATAATTTGAAAAAATATGAGTCACTCGCAAAAAATTAAATTAAAGATGGGAAAAGTTTAAAATGAGAATATTTAAATTGTTCAAATTAATGAAAAACGGGACTGTTAAATTTTCTATTGGAATATTTATAAACAATTAACTCGTATTATGTTGTTGGTATAAAAACACGGAGGAACCTACACGTATCATTACCTATTACTTTCGCTAACCTACATTGACCTTAAGGAAACTCATTTTAATTCAAAGTATCGCGATTTTGAAAGTTATAAATATATGCAAGTAGATTTATGCACTTGCATTAATAATATTTATTACCAGACTAGGCTAGTAATTAAGGGTTAGTCAAAAATTTTATTAAGAAGAAGACTTGCGAGAAAATGTTAAAAAAATATTCTAAGTATTATAAATGTCTTATTACAGAATCATAAAAATAGATGAGTTGCATTTAAGGTGAGTCTATCAGAAAATCTCATCTCAATCCGAATTCGTTGATTGATGAACAGTAATATGTCTAAGTGGGTGCAAAACACTGGAATAAATACAGAGACAAGTGAAAAAATAAAAGTTTGATCACACACAAGTTTACAATGAAATTTCTAATTAGACATTTCAATTGGAAAAAACAGGCGAGACCAAAGAAAGTCTTTTTTATTGTTTTCGTTGAAACGAAGAATATTTAATTTTACCGGAAATAATTTAAACAGCATCGGAAAGTGTTTTTTATTCGATCTTTAACATATCACAAAAAAAGAAGACGATAAAACTCTTTTCACAACTTAGTTTTTCCAAAATAAATATAAATATAAATATTTTTATCAAATTATAAAAAAATAAAACTGATATACCCAAATACGTAAACTGGAATCGATAAGGCAAACGTTTAACAATTTTCTTCCGGGGTTTCCCTTACGCGATTGTTTTATACATTTTTTGAATTTATTTTGTAGATTTTCGTAAACCTTGTTTTTGATAATTTTAATTACGTAATTACCGTTTCTTTAATTTATACAACAAAAATCATAAATAATTTATTTCGGAGCCAAAGAAGCTTGGGAAAATTAAAGACTTTTTATTTATTTTGATGTTCCGATTTAAATTTTCAAAAATAATTTATTCTGATAAACTGGTATTCTGGTTTTCAAAACTTTATAATATTTAAAATTAATTAATCTTTAGTGTTTCTATTAGATAAAAGTAACAGTACTTTAGAAACACCGGCCACTAAAACCAGTTAAAATATTTTCAAAAACAAAAGACTAACGAAATTGGCATTTCAGCTGTTAATCCTGTAAATATAAATTTTTCGAAATCTAACTTCCTGTTTAATTCTGAATGAAAAAAATTATTACCTGAAGAAAAAAAAAAGTAAATCCAAAACGATCCACTTAAATTTGGAGTTGGACACTTCACTATTTAGAAAATTAATAATCGAACTTAATTTCTATGAGACGAACAAGTTTAACGTACCCGACTTCAAACTTGTACTGTTCTCAATTCAAGGGTTTACTTGAGTCGAATAACCTACATGTACTTTCAATGGTTGCCCACTAACACACAAGAATGAACACGGCAGAGTATTGTTACTTTTACGTATTCGTTTAAATTTCCGTTACCTGCTACACTCCACAGGTGCTTAAATTATACTAAAATTTGAAGCTATTTAATTCATAGATATATAAGTAATGACGTGAATCATTTTCGTGGTCCGTGATTCACAATTTTTGTTACCAAAATTTTTCATTTCCGGAGATACGTGAGTAAAATTTCAAAGTCATTGCATATTAATATAAATAAAACAAATGAAAATTGTTCAGCGACTGGAAGTAAACCCCGGCGCGGATGAAATATTTTTACTCATTTCAGCTTTTCAACATACTTACAAAGATAACCCCTAGCAACATTTCAGCTTTCTAAATGAACTAGAAGTTCAAAATACATTAATGACAGCTTCGGAAAATTTTCGATTTTAAATTTAAAAATTTTGATGATAATAATATTATATATATTAAAATTGATTTTTACATGTTAGATGAAATTGAAAAATAATTAAAATCCATAACTTACATAAAATTGTGCAAAAACTATTTAAATGAATTAGTCTGCGACACCCTGTTATAACTTGGTGTTTCGATTTTCGGAATCTCATCAGGCAAACCTGGAAAAATGTAGAAATTATCGAAAAGTTATGCTTTTGAATTAAAATTCAAATCTGATTAAGTGTCAAATTTATTTGACATTTATAAAAATAAAAATTATACCTACTTTTAATATAAATATTATCACATGTTAATAACTTTTACCATTTAATAATATTATAATAAAATATAAAAAAAAAAAAAAATTATTTATCCATATAATTTGGTTGCCTAACCCAATCTCTATCGGCCGCTATAAAAATTTAAAAAATCACCGAGTAGGTTAATCAGCTTTTAAATATCAATCATAGATGTCCTTATAAAAAAATTGGAAAAGTCGATTCCTACTTTGTTCCTTTGTGTAACACGGTTATGATAAATAAATTTTTTACAAACAACGAATATTTCCTGCTTTTCTTCAAAAATAATAATATTTACGTAACTCGAACGAAGAAAACTATTATATAATGTTACTTTTTGGATAATTACCATTATAGTTACATTTGTATTTTAAGAATGGCCTCCAAAATGCACGTGCACGATAATTCAGTCTCTGAAAGAAGATTGCGAACCATTTATGGTGAGAACATTAATTTTGTTATTTCATCTTCGAGATAGAAACTACGGTACCGAAATGGGGCCGGTGGTTTTTTTAGTTTTGTAGGTTATGTTATATGTCATTCTATCTTAATATAACCGAATTGAGCGTAACTTAATTTATAGAATGGCTCGACAGTGGAAACAACAAGAAGGCGTTACACGAATGTGATAAAGTATTAAAGAAAACACCAAATTTACAATGTGCGAAAGCACTTCGTGCTCTTTCCATTCTACGCATGGGCAAAGAGGAGGACTGTTCTAGTATTTTACACACATTAGTTGCCGAAAATCCTGCAGAAGATGCCACATTGCAAGCCATAACAACGTGTTACCGAGAATTACAACAACGTAAGTAATCACAAGATATCACAAACTTACAAGGACTTATTTTTCAAAAGCTTAATGGTAAAATGGA
The DNA here is from genome assembly GCA_911387805.1 of Cantharis rustica. Lineage (NCBI taxonomy): Eukaryota > Metazoa > Arthropoda > Insecta > Coleoptera > Cantharidae > Cantharis > Cantharis rustica. Next base: position 47,588,452 of record OU426881.1, on the reverse strand, counting down.
CATGTCAAATTAGTAGTTTTAAAACGCTAATTATGTACTATTTTTTCTTTTTATATTTTATTCCTAATTTGATACCAACGTTGCAGAGGAAAAGATATGTGCTTTATACGAAAATGCCATCAAGCTAGATCCAACCAACGAAGAATTTCACACTCACTTGTTTATGTCTTACGTTCGAGTGGGAGATTTTCCATCGCAACAAAGAACCGCTTTAAATTTATACAAACTAAAACCAAAAAATCCGTATTATTGCTGGGCAGTCATGAGCGTCATTCAACAAGCAACCAGGGGGCAAGGAAAAACCGATTTGGCTAAGGCGACCATTTTATTAAGCCTGGCCGAGAGGATGGTATTAAAACTTTTGTCGGAAAATAAAATCGAGGCAGAACAGGAAGTGCAACTTTATTTGATGATTTTAGAACATAAACAGAAATTTGACGAAGCTTTTAAAGTTTTTAATGGGCCTTTAGGCGAAAAATTACTTTGTACCACGCCCGGAGTGTACAAGTTAAATTATTTGATTAAGCTGGAGCGATGGAGCGAAGTCAATTTATTATGCAAGGATATTTTAAGTGAAAAGTATGTCTCGTAAGATTTTTTCGACGATTTATAATTTAAATAAATTAAACTTCATTTTTTTTGTATTGCAGCATGGATCATTGGAACGTATGGAAGGATTACGTTAATTCCGTATTTAAATTAATATCTACCAAATCTCAATTAAATAATCACGTTACGAATAACCACGTCGAAAGTGATAACCAAAATGTAGATGATACTCCCGAAAAAGCACACGAGTTTATATGTGGATTAGTTGAAAGTGGCATCGATAATGGTAAACCTTGTTTTTAATTGTGTTGTATTAAACACTAAGGCTTTTCTAATTTTATACTTTACTGGGGTTATTTTTAATTATTCTTGATTTAATTTCTTCTGAAGCTACGGATGCCAATGATGTGACTTGTGAGCTTTAAGATATAATTAAAGAATTAAATCATATTATCAAGTGGAGTGTTTTTGCACTGCTGCGAGTGATTAATAAATTATGGTCAGCATCTTTAAAATTTTTCCTAGCCTGGTTAGCACCTTGCCGTATTGAATTGCTATGTTATTGTTAATAATTAAGAAATAATTTTGAAAAAGACAAAATACAAAAACATTTAAGGCCTTACATACGTCTAGCAGCGCTAAAAGAAAAAATTTTTTTAGTAGGGATATCAATAGAAATTAATAATGATGAAAAGTATACATTGTTTATTGGTATTTAAACTTTATAGAAAAATTTATTCCACTTTATTTTTACAAAAATTACTATGTAAAAAATCACGTGATCCAGAATACTAAGAAAAAAAGTTGCTCTACGGTCGGCATGATATCTGCAGTAAATGTTGATCAATATGCAAAATTAAAAAAAATTGTAGTTTTAAACTGTCGAGCCGGAATTTTGAATTTCGAAAAATTTAGCAATTTACGACAGTTTAAAGAAAAAGTATTAGTTTTACGTCATAAATTTAACATTTTAATTATTTTTATAATACTTTTTAATCAAAATATCAAAAATCTGGCTTGACATACTATAGAGAAAGCTATTACAAATATTTAAAAAAAATATTGAAAATTATATGAGTTATCATGCCGACCGTGGCGAAAAATGTAGTTTCGAGAAAAACGCCTTCAAACGATCCAACTAAGGTTCAATTTCAGAAACCTTAGCAGTCAACCCTAAATATATTCTAATTATGCTTTACAAACGTCCCCAGGTTTATTTTCGAATAACAAAAAACTGACAGGCTGGAGCCGCGCCGAAAATAATGGTCAGCCTTTTCAAACAAGGACAGCTACTTGCGTGTACCAAGCTCGTCGGACGGTCACATTTTCTACCATTACTGTTGATCTATGGGGAATTTTTGAAATCGATTTCACAGAAATAAGCCTAAAACTATAGAGAACAACAATCTGTTAAAAAATAAAATCAATTTTTTGAAAATTCTGGACGTATGTAAGGCCTTAAGCTTAAAAATTCTCCATTGGTATATTTTGTTTATATAAAATTATGTATGTAGTTATGCGTTTTTCATACTTTTATGGAATTAATAAATAACTAAACTTGAGGATATTCCAGGATTCCAACTGAGAGGTCCGTACCTGGCAAGATTTGAATTGTGCTCAAAGTTAATTCAAGATGGAATAGATAGTGTCGAATTGCTGGGCGAAACGATCGAACTGTTTATAGAATATTTTCGTAAGTTTGGTCACAAATCGTGTTGCATTTCGGATTTGCGAGGTTATTTAAATTTGTTGGATAATGAGAAGAAGTCTGAACTTTCTAGTAGACTAATTAAGGATGTGGGAATTAGTTCCACCAGTGTTCCACAATCTCAGCAACAAATGCAGAAACATTTGTGTTCTTTACAATTGTCACGGTTGTGTGGGAGTCATAGAAATTTGTCCAACGATCATTTGGCAGCTTTGGTTACAGCTTTCTCTTTGCACTACCAGCACGGATATCAAACTTATGGACTAAATTTGTTATCCACCGATCAGGGACCATCCGATGCTTATGCTATTTTGGCGACGCATATTTTATATGATTTGGCTCAATTGACGAAAAATTCTAAGCCTATAATTACTGCCTTAGTTCTCTTAGAGAGCCTACTTAAGAATAGCCCACATAATTTTAATGCCAAACTTTTATGTGTTCGTTTGTATCACTTTATAGGTAAGCAATCGAAAGCAAACTTTGTCTGTTGCTCTTTAATAAAATTTAATTTTACAAGGTGCTGGAATTGGAGCAAACACGATGTACGAAAGTCTCGATATAAAGCATCTGCAACTAGATTCGTTAGGATACATTCACTGTGCTCGGCTACCCACCACCGGATTGTTGACAATCACTGGCAACTTATTGGATATTACATTAAAATTCTTTTTATCAAATTACAAGGATGTAAGTCCTCGTGTAAGTTTATAAACAATTTTCAATTTGTTTTTAAATTTGTAGAGTGCCGATCATTTAACTTTTTGTTACAAATTTGGTTCCTTTATCAAATTGGACGATTTTATGGATTTTAGGGAAAAATTAAACAACAGTTTCCATTATACCATGTCCGCAGTAGATCGAATAATTTTAAATACTGTTCAATGTACGTCCGTTGAAACTTTTTATAACACAAATATACTTCCCAAGGATAATAAAATTGATTGGGAAAGTATTTGGTAAGATTGGTGGCTTTGATTGCTATTTTATTGGCGCTAATAAATTTCTGCTTTAGTGATAATCAAGATTTGAGTGTTTACATGTCTTGGGATCCCGAAAGAATAGAAGGTCCACCTGAACAGTACAAAGAAACTGTCCAATTTTTTAATCACAACGTCCAATTTTTGAAACTTCGGGTTCAAATATTAAATGCATTATCAACAACTGTAGATATCATAAAATCACAAGATGCAGACAAAATCAACTTAGTACAAATTCTTACAACAAATTTGCAAGAATGGGAAGCATTATTTATTGAAATCAGCTCTTCTACGAAAGGTGTTCCTGTTAAACAGGTAAAGTTTATTTTTTATTAAACAAAGAATTTTGTTGAGTTTATTGATGTTTTTTTATAGGATATAATTAGTTTGCCTTTACCGTCGAGACTTTATTCCTATTTGAAATTGCCCTATTTTGATGTTATTGGGCAATTGTTTAGAATATTTATTTGTGCAGTTAAAGATGACTGTGATAAATTAACTGCCATTACGACAAACGTTAAAAATAAATTGAACGATATTACCAATTGTGTTGAACAAATTGTTGGCGAGCAAAATACTTCGGAAGATTGTTACTGGAGCAGAAGAGTCGCAATTGAAGAAATATCAAACGCAGTAGAGATAATTTCAATTTCTTCTTTGTTGGTTTTAATGTGTTACGATTTAATCAAACGTATGCAATCACCAAAAAAGAAGAACAAGAAAAAATTAGATTCAGGGTTAAAAATCATACTCAATGACTTTAATATCTCCTTAAAAGATTCGATAAATAAAATTGATACTTATTTAGACGAATGGAAAACTTTACAAGAATATGACTTGGCCGATCAACTTGCATTGTTAAATTTAAGTGCAGACGGACAAAATAGTGTATTAGAAAATATTAAAAATAGTCATATCAGCGCCGTTAAAGAATTTAAAGGTGTTTTAAAAAATAAAATAAAATCCCTGAATACAGTAGGCAGTTAAATTTGTTGTGCCATTATTTTTCTGTAATAAATATGATTTGTAATATACGACATTGATTATTATAAGGATTTTTGTATTTTGTTTTACTTCCTTTTTATAGGTACATGGGAGCAACCGGAACTAGATTAGTTTCGATGGATGAGTTATTACAGTTTGTCGACTTCAGCAAAACCTGCAATTTAACTCTTGGTTCTTATCTAAATATTGATATAGAATACAAAATAAACTTTTCTTTATGATGTACGGAAGTTGAAATGCCTGATTTGAGGGTTCATCAAATATTTAAAAAGCAGTGAAATCTGGGAAAATTTCTACTTTCTCTACTGGTAACATAAATAACTATTGTGCAAACAAGTTTTTGGGAATCATCCTGTATAAAAAAAATGTTTGAGCAGTCTACTGCTTTATCGATATTTGTTCGGTGGTGCGCAAACGCAAAATAGAATTTTGTTATGGCGGTTGTCGGCGCCAACTATGGCCGTCAATTTACTATAAATAATTACTTATAAATTAATTGTAACCAACAATTTTTTAAATATTTATTGTGTCGAATGTGTTACCTTGTTTCTACACTAATTTTTATACAATTTTAATTTAAACCGACCTTTTACTTGTGAGAAACTATCATGGATTGTTTAGAACTTTTATAGATCATTTTATTAATACAAACTTTTTTGTTAATTTCTCTTTTGAATTATTAATATATGATATAATTTAAGAAAATGTCGAAAGTTGAGTACGATTTAGACACTAGTGGGGGATTGATGGATGTGAGTGTCTTGTTCAAATGTTATTTTTCCACTTGTAAACGCGATCACTTTGATCTAACCTTTCGTTCTCGTTGTAGAAAATTCAGGCTCTCATAGCGCCTCCGGGTAGCGAGGACAAGAAAGATAAAGGCAAACAGGATCATCCTTATTTTCGCAAGCCGGGCAAGGGACACAATCGAGATTGTTGTGATGCTTGTGGCGAAGGAGGCGATCTTATATGTTGTGACAAATGCCCCTCCAGCTTTCATCTTTTGTGCTAGTAATATTTTACTCGAGTGTTTGTAGTTTGCAAGCAAAATATTATATTTTTAGTGATCCTCCTCTGGAACAAAAGGACATTCCTGTTGGTGAGTGGATGTGTCACACCTGTCAATACAATGCCGATCAAATTAAACCATCAACGTCGTCTGGCGATAATACTAAACCACCTCAAACTCGTAGCAAAAGAATTCTATCTACGCCGGAAATGTCGACGACAAAACCAAACAAAAAGTCAAAGTCTAATCCTTTGGAGGTCTTAATCGAAGCAGCCCGTTCTCTGAATCCCAAGCAATTTGAGCTTCCACGTAGTTTGAGTGTACCGTGTATTTTTCCAGGCACAGATAAAGGTATGATAATAACAAGTAACAATTTATTTAATTTGAAAGTTGGACGACAATGTCTTAAAGAATTACTTATTAACATGCAATAATCCATACTAATTGATTATTAATTTTTAGCCTCAAAATCATCTTCGAGCACAAGTCGCCGAAACCTGAAACTTTTTCGCAAACAATCTATATCATCTCAAGGAAGCAATAATACTTTGCCTTTAGGAAAATGTTTTGAATGTAGAAAGTCTTGTCGCGTAGCACCTTTACTTGCCTGTGATTTTTGTTTATTGATGTTTCATTTGGATTGTCTGGATCCACCTTTAGCTTCTCCTCCTCAAGGTCGTTGGATGTGTCCGAATCATGTGGAACATGCTCTGGTAGGTAGTCAATTTTCTAACGGTAAGCGTCATATTTTAATTATAAATTTTAGGATTCTAAACTGTTGACTTCGATTTCGGCCACAGAAAGAGTAACCCTATGGGATAAGTTTACAGGTCCCGTTGATCAAGATTCAATTAAATTGGAGTTTTTTAGAACAGTTAATCGCCATAATCCTCCTTTTCGAACAAAAGTAAAATTGGGGCCAAGAAATAGAGTGACTGTTCCTCCCATGGTTTATTATCATTACCAAAATCGAGTTGAACTTTTACCGAGCTTAAGAGATGTCTTAAGACACCAAAAAGTGGTGCAAAAAGAATTAGAAAATTTAAGTTGTAATGCCGACATTGAAGAAATGGAAGAATCAAATATGGAAGTATTGTCTTGTAAATCGGACAGTGCTTTAGATGATTTTGTAGTTAATAAATCGGAAAGTTCCTACGAAGACGCCAATGCAGATGAATGCATGGACGTCGATGTTAAACCAAACGGTATATTTGAATTTAGTATGAAAAGGAAAGGCAGCAAAGACGAAGATATTGATTTCAAAACTTGTGATAACTTAATAAGCGGTGCACTCTCGGACGATGGCGGTTGTAAAATTATAAAAGGGAAAAGTAGAAAGACAAAGAAATCCAAAAAGATGTCCTTTAATTCATCCATTAAAGATATTTCGAATGTACAGAAGACTGAAAAATTAGTGTGTAATTTTGATAATAGTAGTTTAGCTAATGGACTAATAACAACCGAGTTGGATAGAAACTCTTATATACAAAATGGTGTTCACAATAATACAGATTTTATAAAGAGGGAAGATCATTATTTATCCATGTCATCAAACGTTAGTGAAGAAGGTAGGTACCATTAGGAAATTTGTTTTCGGTAGTGGGGACTGTTTTCGTAGCTCCTTTACCATTCAAAATATCAAAATAAATATAAGTTGAAATTGTATCTCACGTGAATTGTTTAAAATTATTTTTAACAATATTGAGTGTTCTTCTTTTTGAGAAGAACAATATTTTATAACTCAATTTTTTTAAATGGAAGCGTCCATATTTTTGTAGGCTTTTCACACATTTTAGTAGTAGTTGTTTTTGTACAATGAACGTTGTTTCCTCGGATCTATATGATGTGAAATCAAAGTGTGTTCATATTGTAAAATTGAATACCATTTCATTTTCAAAATCATTACCATTTTGAGAAGAGTTCTCGTGCAAGCTCCTCAGTGGTTTTGCTTCCTGAGGAGAGAGGGTAAGAGTCAAGTTCTTACTTCACCCAGGTTTTAACTACTAATTATATGATGCACAAATTACTGTCACCGTTTCTCTAACAATAGAAATCCATAACTGTTTAGGTTTATAATAATTAGGAACTAACTGAATAATTTTTATTATACTCCTATAAAGTTTGTGTATCTGATACCACAGATTAAATATACTACAGATAGCTCGCGCTTATGGGAGAACGGGTGTCCGTTATTCATGTATTTGGAAGCCATTCACTATATATCGTAGAGGCGCTGGCTATTCTTGTTTGTTCGTGGTTAATACATTTCATTTCTCTTCTAGCCACGGTTGAGGTATAATCGTGCTGCCAGCCATTCATTATCACACATAGACATTTTCTATAAGGCGTCTTACAGAAAGAGCGTGGGGTGAACGGGTACTTACGGAGTTGTCCTTCTAGTACCCCACCAACAATATATTATAAAGATAGGCAGCCTTCTAGAAATGAATAAAATACATTACGCGAGCTATCTGTAGTATATTTAATCTGTGCTAACACCATCGCTTCTTATTCAGAAAATGCAAGAAATGATAAGTTTAAACTAAAATATATTTCGTATATTGTTCATCAATTTCTGTAAATTTTCAGTGACAATAAAGCTTATTATTTTGAATGTTATGTGAGCTATCGAAGAAGGGCCACCATGTATATAATGTAATTATGTGTTATGATTTTACAGTGGATAATCAACTAAATCAATTGGACGAAAGATTACTCAAATTATTAGCATATCAAAGGATTCAAGAACTTTTGACACAATCGGATTTGGCTAACTCACATTTCACAGCTTTTTTTTCAAATTCAGCACAAAATAAATTTTTTAATGTGCCACTACCTAGTGAACTTTTAACTCCTGAAGATATCGAACGAATATCCCGGATCTTTGGAAACAATGCCAAAAGAATAATGCAAAAGCCTAAATCAAATTTTCGTGTTAGAGCTATGTTCTGTCCAGTGGTGTCGAAGAATTTTTACAACATAAGGACAACCGAAGTAAACGCCTCCCAAGTTAGGCACGACGGTAGTTTTATGGGGTACAGACCCACAGTATCGGCGCGATTTCCCGAAGCAGTTGCCATGAGATATCGCATAATGTCGATAGGAATAGGGCCTGCAAATGATCTCCAATTGGAAAGATTTGGACATTGCAATTTCATTTCTCCTAAACATGCTGTTATTTTTCACGATGAGGTAATTTGTGATAAAATTCTAATTGTTTTGTGTACTTATTTAAAATTTTGTTTTCAGACTACACAGCAATTTGAGATGCTCAATTATTCCTGTTACGGAACGTATGTAAATAATGTATTATATTCTAATAACGAAACAATTAAACATATAAAGAAAGATGACAAAAAAGGTGGTAATTTAGAATCGCAAGTTAGAGAAATAATTGATAAACGGCGACAAATTAATAAAAAGAACGCTAATAATGAGAAAGTGACTCTTGTCGATTCTCTAGATAAAATGGAGTGTTCGTGTACATCAAATAATAACGAAACACTATCCTCCGGATGGGAGGGTTCGGCTATTATCAACCACGGTTCGTTGTTACGCTTTGGATGTATATGTTTTGTTTTTTCATATGTCGATTGTGCAACAACTTAAACTGTATTTTTTATAAAAAGTTATTCAAATTTCAACTGAACTTTTAATGTTTTTTTAAAAACATAAGTTGACTTTGAAAACTATCTGTATATATATATTAAGTACGAGGTATTACAGAGGCAATACTAATTGTCGGCACATGATTTTATATTTTAGATTATTTACTCTCCGTCGCTGGTTAATTTTTGCTAATATGTAGTTACGAAAGTTGCTTGCAGATGAATATTTAATATTTTTCTGCAATACCTCGTATCATTTGTATAATTTTAATATTATTTGTACAGGAATAATTAAATGTCTTATCATTCATTGTATAGTAATGTACATAGCTACCAAATTTTATTATGTGTCAATAATAATTGTATTCATAAATTAAGATTGAATAAATTTTGTAATAGCTTTTTGACTGGTGAACGTTATTTTTGAATAAATATTTACGGAGGCAATTGAGCTGCACTAGGTGCGTCCAGGTAATACAACTTTCATACTAGGATAAAATAATGAATGAAAAATGTACTAGTCATTTAAATTAAAAAATTAGAACTTCTGCAAAATTCACGCAATGGAACATTTATTCTACTTCAAGAGAAAATCATTAAATAATATTTTTCAAGGATACGTTTATTTAGCAGATACGTAATTCGAAAACCTTCATGATTCACAGATAAATAGGTCACTGCTTATCAATCTGGAATACAAGATGTTGGTATACTTATCATAATATGAACGTGTGAAAAGGATTCAAAACTTTAACGCTGTTAAAAACATAACTGTGAAATTTTTATTAAAAATTTTGAACCTATTATAACAATAATCGAGCTAAAATTCCTCACGCAAAATTGTCTACTTACAAAATATAACATTCGCTACTGCTTCTGGTCACATTTGAATTTGAAATAATTTAACAAATTTGATTATCGTACAAAAGTTATTGACTGATGATATTTTACTTAATTTAATAAAGAATGTTGTGTGAAAATTTTAATACACTATACACAGTTACACGTAATACAACATACAATACAGTACAAAATTCAATGAGCATCTTTAAAATTGAAAAATCATTATTATACAATATTTTATTATGTAATACTTTAAATGCAGCATAAAAATTTTATAGATAGGTACTAGCTTGCAACACATTACATTGGTTTTATATCTCTTTTGGCAAGACACACTTATGCAAACAAATAACAATAAATTAAATTAGCAAAAGTATGTAAACTATAAAGAAGGGAATGTAAAAATTTTTCTTAACAATACTGAGAAAACTTACAAACTTTTACACACATCTTTTTTTTACGTAGTAGATCTTCCATATGGAAAGAAGAATATTGAAAGAGAGATAACGGAATTTGTAATTGATACGTCGTGGTGTTAGTTAATTTGTGTATCCATTGATTATTGTAATATATAAAACTGTCTCTGATTTTAAAATGGTTATAAAAATATAAACCCCATATTATACTATTTTTATCAAAAGTTTCAAGGCAAAGTATTCTAAAAGAAAAATTGATATGATCTTAATTTACTGGTTTAAAAAAAGGTTTCAACTTTCAATTTATCGTTATTTGCAACGAAAAGCCTTTTAAAATTCAGAATAAAAATCTACAAAATATTCTTAAAATTTACATTTAAATATATAAAAAAAGAGAGTAAATGTTTGCCTTCTGCCTAAAAATTACTAACAATAAAAATAAAACTTTACAGCAATTTTAGAAATACCTAACAATTTTTTTGCGATCGCGATAAACAAGTAATAAAAATTAGCGGTAATATCAACAGAAAGCAAACATAATTATTGATAATTAATATTAAACTAACAGCACTTTCTTTTGTGTTGTTTGTTGCTCTTACGCAAATTAACGACGTCATTTTGTGTCACATTTTGCCTTTCTTTCATTTCTAATTTTGCACGAAGTACTAAACGGGTTACACTAACAAACATTTCTTCTACATTTATGTTGTCTTTTGCAGAAGTTTCAAACAACTGAATACCCATCGTGTCGGCCAGTCGTTTAGCATCTTCAGTTAGCACCACTTTTTTATCTGGACAATCGTTTTTGTTTCCAACTAATAACAATGAACATGAAAAGGTTTGATTTTGATTTGTAAACTTGTCATAACTTACCTAACACGCGGTTAACCACGTCACAATTTTGTTCGATTTCGTGTAACCAACGTTTGACATTCGCAAAAGAATCTCCATTTGTGACGTCGTAAACAACTATTACACCATGCGTTCCACGGTAATAACTAGAAAATTATGTAAGTATGATAAATTTGTAGCGCGTTTTTACAGAAAAGTGTAAATCAAATGGTAGTGTGTGGAGTTTTATAATAATCTGATATTATAATTGCTACAATACTATCGTATATTTACTTCATGTGACTGCAATAATTATGCATATCATGATATAGTTGCATCGACAACGTTTTTATTGATCGTGAAGTAAATTAATCAAAAGATTACAGTCTTATCTACTCTTGAAAATAAAATAAAAACAAACAAACTTTTTAATTAAAGCACCTAAACAGAATGGGGGAACAACACATCAAAAGTAAAATGGAGCTTATTCTGTCAACTATTTTAAATGTTAATCGAAAACTTTGAATTTTATCCACTTTATTTAGTATTTAATAATTTTGATTAGCTTTAATTACACGAAAAATTCAATATTTCACCCACCCAATTCCTAACACAAGGTCTACGGTTCCCATTATAAAAACATGCAATATCGTAAAATAACTGAGAGATGTCAAGAAATTACCGTATTTATATTTACCTTAACAAAGAATTTAAAATTGCAATTGGTTTAAAGCCCCACAGTTTCGCCCAGTACTCTGATGCAGTTATCTCTTCTTGAGGCTTAGAATATTTTAGTTTTATTTAATATTGTAATTTGCCTCTTTACTTTTGAAAATGTTGTTTGTATTTGCTTGATTAAGACAATAAATAATGATAAAAATACAGCCATTTGGACGATATTAAATAAATTAAAAAAAACTAATCAAGTCAAAGCAATAAAGCTTTCCTGTAAAACTAAATTTCTCAACTTATCTCCCTTTTCCTGGTCACCAGATATAGTTTTAAACGGGCTAACCTAATTAATTTATTTATCATGCACTAATTAGTTTGCAGAGAAATTATGATAATTAATAAAAAAAAATGTCGATAATAAAAGACTGGACAATTATTAAAAATGGATAACATTGGATATTCAGCATTGGGAGATTTAAGAAAAAAGTAAATACATACGTGCTAGTAATTGTTCTAAATCTTTCTTGTCCTGCCGTATCCCATATTTGTAATTTTATTCGTTGACCATCTATAGTAACGGTACGAATTTTAAAATCAACTCCTATAGTTGTAATATAACTACCAGAAAAGGTATTATCGGCAAACCTAAGTAGTAAAGAACTTTTGCCAACTCCTAAAATTTGACAACAAATTATTACCAAAATTACAAATGGTATTGTACCCACACCTACCACTGTCTCCAATAATGAGCAATTTGAAAAGATGATCGTAATCACGAGCCATTTTACCTCAATACGCCCCCCGAAATTTTCGTTAAACTAAACCAAACCATTAACCACACTTTTCTTCACACTTATCTTGGGAGTAATCAAATCTCGTTAACTTGAATCATTTAATTGCTGATAACGAAAAGTGACATTAGAAATGGGAGCAATTGCCGAGAACGGAAGTCACGTTAGATGATGTACTTAATTCTGAAGATTCTGACACCTGATGCAAAAGTATCCACCCGTATAATGTTATTTTAAAATAAGTCCATTTAATTACAATTCCTATTAATCACTTAACAACACACTTTATTTCTACTTAAAGCCTACAAACTATAAATGATCAATTTAAATAGTTAATAAAAAATTTTCATTAGCTAAATTCCTACTTTACTTGTCATCCTATTTATTTATAACGCACCATCTATTGGACAGTTAATATATTAACTATAAAGAGAGGAAATTTTTTATTATTTGATCAATTATTGAAAAAGATTGACATCGATAGACTGCTTTACGCATCTTTTAGGTTCAAGTTTATTGTTAAATATTAATTGGTAGAAGATACCCAAGTTGAATTATTAAAATTTATTCATTTGAATACTTCATTGCCAACCATTAACAGACGTTTCAGTGCGGCCAACACTAAAGGTAACCAAATCTATTGAAGGTTATATGATTATTAACCTAAAATTTACAAAACCATACAATTCGATATGAATAAGGGTAAAAATCGAAAGAGCAACTTACACTTAGTGTTTGACGAAGTTAAACGAAGGTAAATGTTTTAAAAATTATGAAATGAATGTATAAAGTATAGCAACTATTTTTTAGAGAATTTTTAACTGGTTTCCGAAAGCGAAAATTACAACGAAAGCAAGCGGCTAAAGATCAATTGGAGAAGGAATTGAAAACTGAAAGGAAGAGATTAAAATTGGAAGCAAAGGAATCGTATAAAAAGTTAGTTAAATCGTTCGCAACAATTCCAGAAGTAGAGGATTTATTAGAAGAAGAATACGAAGATGACGATGTTAACGTAAAAGTGGTCGAGCTTTCGACATGTGATATTGCAAAAGAAAATAATTGGATAGGGGTTAATCAGCCGAAATATGAAGAAGAATCTATTAAATCAGAAAGTGAAAGTGAAGCGGAAGATGTTCCTGGAATGGAAATACATAAAGTTAAAGCGGAAAAGAAAGAACCCACAAAAAATGAACCAAAACCTATTGGCAATATTAAGAAAATATTGAAAAAACAAGCTACAAAAAATGTTCAAAAAAGTAAAGTTTTTCAACAGAAACAGAAAATTGAGCGTCTGAAACAAAAAAAGAAGTCCATGAGAAAAAAAATGTTGGATGCTAAATCGCAACAAAAACGCTTGAAAAATAGAAAAAAGTAATTTAATGATTTTTAAATTGAATACATTTTTTTTCTATTTCTTTTGTTTCATTTCTTTAATACCGAACGGACACAATTTGTTATTTAAACATTCGACACAATGGGGTTTCACTTTTTTACATATTGTTTGACCAAATCCAACTAATAAGTGATTTATTTCTTTCCACAGTTCTTGCGGTAACAATTTTTCGAGAGCCAAGCGTGTGCTTTCAGGAGTTTTTGTTTTAACCCATCCTAAGCGATTGCTGATGCGATGTACGTGAGTGTCGACCCCTTTAATCAAGTTAAAATAATTAAACTGTACTAAAATTGTAAGCTTCGATTTACCTATTCCAGTTATTTGACCCCAGGCAGTATTCATACACAAATGCGCCATTTTTGGGCCCACGCCTGGCAATTTACATAAATCTTCAACGGTGTTAGGAATGTCTCCGTTATAAGTATCTCGAATTATTTCAGACGATTTTTTTATATTTTTTGCTTTGGTCTTGAAAAAATATCAAACAAAAATATTTTATTGAGCAAGTTGAGTGCCAAGTATTTTCATTTTATAATTTAAATAAACCAAATACTAACCTTCCAAAATGAAACCGGATAAATGAGTTGTCCTAAGGTTTCATCTGATGTGTTTATGATGTTATTTAACGAGCATCCGTGTTCCTTTAGCTTAGTCATTGCCACATGATTCACTTGATCTTTCGTTTGACTACTCAGCATTAAAGAAATCAACTTTTGATATCGCTGATCCTTATAAATTATTAATCCGTATTAGAACTAATCTGTTAGGATGGCTCAAATTAAAACGATCCAATCAAATTAAGTTTTTTATAACAGTCATAATTTTTAAATTTACTTTCAAGAACAAAACAATATCAGTTAGTATTATATATGATCAAAGTATATAAAAAATATCATTTTGTATAACTTGGGGGGGGGGGGGGGTAAAGTTACCTTTTTTAAATATTTGCTTAGAACATTCAATGCACCAACTTCTAAGCTAATTGATGATGGCGTTGATTTGTAATGAATAAGACGCCATAAACTTTCAATCTATGAGGTACATGTAAATTTCACTGTTCTCAGTTATATTTGATTGAATTGTTTCAGTACAAACAACCATAAATTAAAACTGACTTACCTCTGGTGTGGCGTTCTCGTCGTGACAGTTATCACACCCCATCGAATCTACTGGAGCATCGTCGCCTTTTCTCATTTCTCTCAAATTTTTTATAATTTCTTCCCAATTATTCGTTTCAGATTTTAAATCTGTAATGTTTTTCTTTTCGATAGAACTGTTCATGGATAAGTCTGTGGAAATATTATCGTATTGTACTTCTACATGCTCTCTCTTACGCTTTGAAACAGGTTGCAATTTCTTTTCCGATTTAATATCTAACTTAAATTTAGATAAATCAACACTTGGTTTTGATTCATCGTCTGCACCCTCTTGATTTGACTCCTGCTTAATGCTGCGAAGGCGGATTCTTTTTGCAGATTTTGATTCCATAATGTGCACACGATAAGTTATCCTTAAACTTTTGAAAAAAAAATTTTTCATTAAGTTAAAAATCTCTTTTTTCGCTGTCTTTGAAATACGAAATAAACTAGGTTACGTTAATGTTGATTGGAGCTTTGACCTACTAGCTGCACAAGGTAGTTGAACTACTTAATGCAAATGTACGCAGATCCGTATTCCGAAAATATTTAAAAAGCAAATTTTATGTCATTCAAAATTTTAAGTGTTCAATCGGTAAAAATGAATATTTTCCGTACAAATTTGATCAAATCTATAAAAGGCAATTCAAATATTAGTTTTAACTATTCTACTAACGTGTCACGAAGTTCGGTGCTGACACCAATTAAAATGTCGTATGCTTCATACGAAAGTACGCACAGCAGCACGGGCGACGAAGAACCTGCTCCTTTGGTAATAATGCACGGATTATTTGGTTCAAAAGCTAATTGGTATGGTTTATGTAAAAGATATCACGAGAGCACATTGCCGAAGCGTAAAATAATAGCGGTCGATTCGAGAAATCACGGAGATAGTCCGCATTCAAGAAATCACAGTTACCCTCACTTGGCGGAAGATATTAAATTTTTATTAGACTATTTGAAAATCAAAAAGGTAGCACTATTAGGACATTCGGTTGGTGGACGAGCAGTTATGTATTTTGCTTTGAAATATGTACGGCAATTTTGACAATTATTCATATTATAACCTTGCGTGATCGTTATCCTTTACCATTTTAGCCAGAATTGGTGGATAAATTAATTATAGGGGACATGTCGCCGCATAGAAACAGTTCCAGCTTTAGGTCTATAGTTAAAATATTTGTCGCACTTCAAAAAGTCACTTTGCCGAATAATGTTGGAATGTCGGCCGCAAAAATTTGTGCCGACATTCAGTTAGCCAGAAGTATCAATGGAAAAGGTTTACGCACGTTTCTTTTACAAAATCTAGTTCAGAAATCTAATGGAAGCTATACGTGGCGAATAAACATTCCCGCTCTTATAGGGAATTTTTCGCAAAATGTTTTAAAATTTCCAAATATGTCAAGCTTTGAATTTAATGGACCAGTTCTTTTTCTATCTGGAGGAGCTTCCGATTTTATTCAGTACGACCTAATAATTTAATATCTTAAAGTGTTGCGCAGAAATCCAATAGTTATACAAAAACAATTGCAGGCTTCATTGGGCGAAAAGATGACTTTTTGCGATTTGCCCGTCGAATTGCCACGAATAATCCCACGTTTTTTTCACATAAATATAGATTCTATTATATTTAAATATTTGCCAACATTTTGGAAACAATTGGGTTTCTTCTGCAGTATCTTACGAAATAAAAATCACTTAGAAAAAGCTAATCGCTACTATTTTGTTTTGCAGAAAAAGTGAACACATTCATATTTTAAAACTGTTTCCAAAAGCAGAATTTAAAGTTATCGAAGGAGCGGGGCACTGGATATACACCGACAAACCTAAAGAATTTTTACAAATAACAACAGATTTTTTAAATAACACAAAATCAAACTCTAACCTAATAAAAAAGTAGCAAACTTTATATTTCAAATCAAGAATTTCAGTAAGTAACTGTCAAATTTAAAAGTAATTATTTAATAGTTAAGTACGGAGCTAAACTTAGTTTTACAGTCTAAATTTAACACTCGTCTAATAAAATATTCACCTGCAGTATGTTGTGCAACCTTGTTGGTTAAATGAGTGTCATTAAAATACATCTAAATAAATCGTTTGGTAAAGTATCGGCCGTCGCTGGATTTCATAGAAATTATGCCAGTTTGGATACCGTGGATATGGCATACACCGCATACGGCCAAGATTCTGATGCTTCGTATAACAAATCGCCACCCTTAATTGTCATGCATTGCCTGTTCGGTTCCAAAAGAACTTGGCACACGGTATGTAAAACTTTACACGAGAACACGTCTCCTCAACTAAAAGTCATAGCGGTAGATGCAAGAAATCACGGCGACAGTCCACATGCAAATAATCATTCATATCCTCACTTATCCGAAGATGTGATGGCTTTCATCAAGAAGCATGGCATCAAAAAACCGTCGTTGCTGGGACATTCGATGGGTGGACGCACAGCTATGTATTTTGCTTTAAAATATGTAATTTGTATTTCAATTTATTCGTTTATTTGTATACCACGGACGCGCAAGAATGGATTAACTAAATATATTTTAATAAAAAAAATTACTAGGTTACTAGCGGGGGAAATCTTGTTAATCCATTCGTCTGCGTAGGTGGTAAACATAATTATAACGAATAAGATCTCTATAATTCCTTAATCTGTAAACACTTTTTAGCCCGACTTCATTGATAAATTAATTGTCGGCGATATATCACCGATTGCACGTCCTGAAAAAATGGAACCTCTTATAGAAGTAGTGGAAGCAATAAAGAGCGTAGAATTACCTCAAGATATGTCACTTTTGCAAGCAAGAGAAATTTGTTAATTCACAATTGGCCGAAATAATTAAAAGTAAAAGTGAACGAGAGTTTATTCTTACTAATCTCAGGGAAACTGTCAATAACAGGTAAATGCTTATGACTTTAATTATAAATTATATACCTAACCGAAAATTATATTTCAGCTTCAAATGGCTAATAAATGTATCAACTTTAGCTATCAATATGAATCATGTAATTGGTTTTCCCGACGTTTCAAACTTAAAATTTGATGGACCTGTCTTATTTCTTCTTGGAGAAAAATCCGATTTTGTAGAGTAAATATACCGTGAATCGTTTTTCGTCTTGAAAAAAAATTAAAATATGAATTATTTCAGAAAAGACGATCATTCACTAATATTAAAACTGTTTCCAAAGGCAGAGTTTTATGAAATCACAAGAGCTGGCCATTGGTTATACAATGACAACCCCCAAGATTTTACACAAAAATGTATTTCGTTTTTAAATAAAAAATAATGCCCATGTCTTAAATTAATAATTCAAAATTTGTTGTATCACTGTAACAAAATTAAAAAATCGTATTACATAATTTTTATTTTAAATTTTTTATCATTTCAATAATAACGTAATTTTTCAGAATTCATTTTTCTTGTTTATTCAAATATTCTAAGTTCTATCCTATTAAAGATGTATTATTTTTATATATTATATTTGTTTTTTTAATTTTCCTATTATTGGGGTTACCTGTTGGAAATAAAGTACTATTATTTATTATTATTATTATTATTGTAATTTTTAGTGTTTTTTCAACATTATGTTTCTATGTAAGTATGTATTCTTTACTGAACAACTAAAATTTATTATTTTAACACCTGTTTAGTTTAATTATTTATACCTTGCATACTACTAAAATATACCAAAATAAATAATTAAAAATTCAATTTTTTAAGTTATTTTTGCTATTTATTGTAATTACCCTTTTGATTTATACCCGTACCTATTAGTCAATGCTTGGCTAGAGCAAATCATGAGCACGGCTTAAGTATGAATTTGTTCATCGTGATTGGTTGATTTCGTACTTAAGCCGTGCTCAACTTTTGCTCCAGCCAAGCATTGGTTATAGGTACGGGCATTAGGCACTCCTAATACTTTCACAGCAAAAATTGACAGAAAATTTAAGATTATTTAACTTTTTAAAGCAGGAAAACATAAAGCACAGGAGAAATTGTAACTACTCTTGATTTATGCGCTCCTAATACTTTTACAGCAAAAATTAACAGAAAATTAAAGATTTTTTTACTTTTTAAAGCTGGAAAACATAAAGCGCGAAAGAATTTGTAATTACTCTTTTGATTTATGCGCTCCTAATACTTTGACAGCAAAAATTGACAGTAAATTTAAGATTTTTTTACTTTATAAAGCAGGAAAACATAAAGCGCGGGAGAAATTGTAACTACTCTTTTGATTTATGCGCTCCTAATACCTCGACAGCAAAAATTGACAGAAAATTCAAGATATTTTTACTTTATCAAGCAGGAAAACATAAAGCGCGGGAGAAACTGTAACTACTCTTTTGATTTATGCGCTCCTAATACTTTTAAAGCAAAAATTGAGAGAGTATTAAAGATTTGTTAAGTTTTTATAGCAGGAAAACATAAACCGCGGGTAAAATTATAACTACTCTTTTGATTTATGCGCTCCTAATACCTCGACAGCAAAAATTGACAGAAAATTCAAGATATTTTTACTTTATTAAGCAGGAAAACATAAAGCGCGGGAGAAATTGTAACTACTCTTTTGATTTATGCGCTCCTAATACCTCGACAGCAAAAATTGACAGAAAATTCAAGATATTTTTACTTTATTAAGCAGGAAAACATAAAGCGCGGGAGAAATTGTAACTACTCTTTTGATTTATGCGCTCCTAATACCTCGACAGCAAAAATTGACAGAAAATTCAAGATATTTTTACTTTATTAAGCAGGAAAACATAAAGCGCGGGAGAAAACATAACTACTCTTTTGATTTATGCGCTCCTAATACTTTTAAAGCAAAAATTGAGAAAATATTAAAGATTTTTTAAGTTTTTATAGCAGGAAAACATAAAGCGCGGGAGAAATTGTAACTACTCTTTTGATTTATGCGCTCCTAATACCTCGACAGCAAAAATTGACAGAAAATTCAAGATATTTTTACTTTATTAAGCAGGAAAACATAAAGCGCGGGAGTAATTGTAACTACTCTTTTGATTTATGCGCTCCTAATACTTTTAAAGCAAAAATTGAGAGAATATTAAAGATTTTTTAAGTTTTTATAGCAGGAAAACATAAACCGCGGGAGAAATTGTAACTACTCTTTTGATTTATGCGCTCCTAATACCTCGACAGCAAAAATTGACAGAAAATTCAAGATATTTTTACTTTATTAAGCAGGAAAACATAAAGCGCGGGAGTAATTGTAACTACTCTTTTGATTTATGCGCTCCTAATACTTTTAAAGCAAAAATTGAGAGAATATTAAAGATTTTTTAAGTTTTTATAGCAGGAAAACATAAACCGCGGGAGAAATTGTAACTACTCTTTTGATTTATGCGCTCCTAATACCTCGACAGCAAAAATTGACAGAAAATTCAAGATATTTTTACTTTATTAAGCAGGAAAACATAAAGCGCGGGAGAAATTGTAACTACTCTTTTGATTTATGCGCTTCTAATACCTCGACAGCAAAAATTGACAGAAAATTCAAGATATTTTTACTTTATTAAGCAGGAAAACATAAAGCGCGGGAGAAAACATAACTACTCTTTTGATTTATGCGCTCCTAATACTTTTAAAGCAAAAATTGAGAGAATATTAAAGATTTTTTAAGTTTTTATAGCAGGAAAACCTAAAGCGTGGAAGAAATTGTAACTACTCTTTTGATTTATGCGTTCCTAATACTTTTAAAGCAAAAATTGAGAGAATATTAAAGATTTTTTAAGTTTTTATAGCAGGAAAACATAAAGCGCGGGAGAAATTGTAACTACTCTTTTGATTTATGCGGTCCTAATACCTCGACAGCAAAAATTGACAGAAAATTCAAGATATTTTTACTTTATTAAGCTGGAAAACATAAAGCGTGGGAGAAATTGTAACTACTCTTTTGATTTATGCGCTCCTAATACCTCGACAGCAAAAATTGACAGAAAATTCAAGATATTTTTACTTTTTAAAGTAGGAAAACATAAAGCGCGGGAGAAATTGTAACTACTCTTTTGATTTATGCGCTCCTAATACCTCGACAGCAAAAATTGACAGAAAATTCAAGATATTTTTACTTTATTAAGCAGGAAAACATAAAGCGCGGGAGAAATTGTAACTACTCTTTTGATTTATGCGCTCCTAATACCTCGACAGCAAAAATTGACAGAAAATTCAAGATATTTTTACTTTTTAAAGTAGGAAAACATAAAGCGCGGGAGAAATTGTAACTACTCTTTTGATTTATGCGCTCCTAATACCTCGACAGCAAAAATTGACAGAAAATTCAAGATATTTTTACTTTATTAAGCAGGAAAACATAAAGCGCGGGAGAAAACATAACTACTCTTTTGATTTATGCGCTCCTAATACTTTTACTGCAAAAATTGCCAGAAGATTTAAGATTTTTAACTTTTAGAGCAGGACAACATAAAGCGTGGTAGAAATAGTAACTACTCTTTTGATTTGTGAGCTCCTAATACTTTTACAGCAAAAATTGAGAGTATATTAAAGATTTTTTAAGTTTTCAAAGTAGCAAAACATAAACCGCGGGAGAAATTGTAACTACTCTTTTGATTTATGCACTCCTAATACCTCGACAGCAAAAATTGACAGAAAATTCAAGATATTTTTACTTTATTAAGCAGGAAAACATAAAGCGCGGGAGAAATTGTAACTACTCTTTTGATTTATGCGCTCCTAATACTTTTAAAGCAAAAATTGAGTAAATATTAAAGATTTTTTAAGTTTTTATAGCAGGAAAACATAAACCGCGGGAGAAATTGTAACTACTCTTTTGATTTTGCGCTCCTAATACTTTTAAAGCAAAAATTGAGTGAATATTAAAGATTTTTTAAGTTTTTATAGCAGGAAAACATAAACCGCGGGAGAAATTGTAACTACTCTTTTGATTTATGCGCTCCTAATACCTCGACAGCAAAAATTGATAGAAAATTCAAGATATTTTTACTTTATTACCCAGGAAAACATAAAGCGCGGGAGAAATTGTAACTACTCTTTTGATTTATGCGCTCCTAATACCTCGACAGCAAAAATTGACAGAAAATTCAAGATATTTTTACTTTATTAAGCAGGAAAACATAAAGCGCGGGAGAAATTGTAACTACTCTTTTGATTTATGCGCTCCTAATACCTCGACAGCAAAAATTGACAGAAAATTCTAGATATTTTTACTTTATTAAGCAGGAAAATATAAAGCGCGGGAGAAATTGTAACTACTCTTTTGATTTATGCGCTCCTAATACCTCGACAGCAAAAATTGACAGAAAATTCAAGATATTTTTACTTTATTAAGCAGGAAAACATAAAGCGCGGGAGAAATTGTAACTACTCTTTTGATTTATGCGCTCCTAATACCTCGACAGCAAAAATTGACAGAAAATTCTAGATATTTTTACTTTATTAAGCAGGAAAATATAAAGCGCGGGAGAAATTGTAACTACTCTTTTGATTTATGCGCTCCTAATACCTCGACAGCAAAAATTGACAGAAAATTCAAGATATTTTTACTTTATTAAGCAGGAAAACATAAAGCGCGGGAGAAAACATAACTACTCTTTTGATTTATGCGCTCCTAATACTTTTAAAGCAAAAATTGAGAAAATATTAAAGATTTTTTAAGTTTTTATAGCAGGAAAACATAAAGCGCGGGAGAAATTGTAACTACTCTTTTGATTTATGCGCTCCTAATACCTCGACAGCAAAAATTGACAGAAAATGCAAGATATTTTTACTTTATTAAGCAGGAAAACATAAAGCGCGGGAGGAAACTCAACTACTCTTTTGATTTATGCGCTCCTAATACTTTTAAAGCAAAAATTGAGAGAATATTAAAGATTTTTTAAGATTTTATAGTAGGAAAACATAAACCGTGGAAGAAATTGTAACTACTCTTTTGATTTATGCGCTCCTAATACCTCGACAGCAAAAATTGACAGAAAATTCAAGATATTTTTACTTTCTTAAGCAGGAAAACATAAAGCGCGGGAGAAATTGTAACTACTCTTTTGATTTATGCGCTCCTAATACCTCGACAGCAAAAATTGACAGAAAATTCTAGATATTTTTACTTTATTAAGCAGGAAAACATAAAGCGCGGGAGAAATTGTAACTACTTTTTTGATTTTGCGCTCCTAATACTTTTAAAGCAAAAATTGAGTGAATATTAAAGATTTTTTAAGTTTTTATAGCAGGAAAACATAAACCGCGGGAGAAATTGTAACTACTCTTTTGATTTATGCGCTCCTAATACCTCGACAGCAAAAATTTGCAGAAAATTCAAGATATTTTTAATTTATTATGCAGGAAAACATAAAGCGCGGAAGAAATTGTAACTACTCTTTTGATTTATGCGCTCCTAATACTTTTACAGCAAAAATTGACAGAAAATTCAAAATTTTTTTACTTTATAAAGCAGGAAAACATAAAGCGCGGGAGAAATTGTAACTACTCTTTTGATTTATGCGCTCCTAATACTTTTAAAGCAAAAATTGAGTGAATATTAAAGATTTTTTAAGTTTTTATAGCAGGAAAACATAAACCGCGGAAGAAATTGTAAATACTCTTTTGATTTATGCGCTCCTAATACCCCGACAGCAAAAATTGACAGAAAATTCAAGATATTTTTACTTTATTAAGCAGGAAAACATAAAGCGCGGGAGAAATTGTAACTACTCTTTTGATTTATGCGTTCCTAATAACTCGACAGCAAAAATTGACAGAAAATTCAAGATATGTTTACTTTATTACCCAGGAAAACATAAAGCGCGGGAGAAATTGTAACTACTCTTTTGATTTTGCGCTCCTAATACTTTTAAAGCAAAAATTGAGTGAATATTAAAGATTTTTTAAGTTTTTATAGCAGGAAAACATAAAGCGCGGGAGAAATTGTAACTACTCTTTTGATTTATGCGTTCCTAATACCTCGACAGCAAAAATTGACAGAAAATTCAAGATATTTTTACTTTATTAAGCTGGAAAACATAAAGCGTGGGAGAAATTGTAACTACTCTTTTGATTTATGCGCTCCTAATACCTCGACAGCAAAAATTGACAGAAAATTCAAGATATTTTTACTTTTTAAAGTAGGAAAACATAAAGCGCGGGAGAAATTGTAACTACTCTTTTGATTTATGCGCTCCTAATACCTCGACAGCAAAAATTGACAGAAAATTCAAGATATTTTTACTTTATTAAGCAGGAAAACATAAAGCGCGGGAGAAATTGTAACTACTCTTTTGATTTATGCGCTCCTAATACCTCGACAGCAAAAATTGACAGAAAATTCAAGATATTTTTACTTTATTAAGCAGGAAAACATAAAGCGCGGGAGAAATTGTAACTACTCTTTTGATTTATGCGGTCCTAATACCTCGACAGCAAAAATTGACAGAAAATTCAAGATATTTTTACTTTTTAAAGTAGGAAAACATAAAGCGCGGGAGAAATTGTAACTACTCTTTTGATTTATGCGCTCCTAATACCTCGACAGCAAAAATTGACAGAAAATTCAAGATATTTTTACTTTATTAAGCAGGAAAACATAAAGCGCGGGAGAAAACATAACTACTCTTTTGATTTATGCGCTCCTAATACTTTTACTGCAAAAATTGCCAGAAGATTTAAGATTTTTAACTTTTAGAGCAGGACAACATAAAGCGTGGTAGAAATAGTAACTACTCTTTTGATTTGTGCGCTCCTAATACTTTTACAGCAAAAATTGAGAGTATATTAAAGATTTTTTAAGTTTTCAAAGTAGCAAAACATAAACCGCGGGAGAAATTGTAACTACTCTTTTGATTTATGCACTCCTAATACCTCGACAGCAAAAATTGACAGAAAATTCAAGATATTTTTACTTTATTAAGCAGGAAAACATAAAGCGCGGGAGAAATTGTAACTACTCTTTTGATTTATGCGCTCCTAATACTTTTAAAGCAAAAATTGAGTAAATATTAAAGATTTTTTAAGTTTTTATAGCAGGAAAACATAAACCGCGGGAGAAATTGTAACTACTCTTTTGATTTTGCGCTCCTAATACTTTTAAAGCAAAAATTGAGTGAATATAATAATAATAATAATAATAATAATAATACTTATTTATTAAGAACTAAATATACAAATTCTTATACAAATTCTTAATGGGATGGCTTCTAACAAAGTTAGTTTTTCAAGCCACCCGTTTCAGATCAATAAACAAAAATCAACAAATATTAAAAAAAGATTATGCAGACATTTCTGCATAAATAGCAGCATCCAAATCACGGCGGAAGGACCTTACGCTAGTGGAGTCGTCAAAAAGGCTACGGTGTCTCTCCACAAATCTGGGCGCCAAACACGCAAAACACTGCTCGAAACCTGCCATGGAATGGGAGGGCACATCGAAATTTCCCAAATCCCGCAGAACACGTGCATGGCAAGCTGAACGGGGCCTAATCATTTGTCGAAGATAACTCGGCTCTCCGCTCTTCAAAATTTTGAAGATTATAACTCCAAAAAGTACCGCAAAACGATGTTCTATCCTGGGTATGCCATGTTCCCGATAGAAAGGAGTAACGTGGTCGTATCTACGCAGATCAAAGCAAAAACGCAGACACGAATTCTGCATGAGCTGGAGCCTGCGCCTATATTCCTGCGTGAGAAAACCGTAATATACCGCTGCACAGTATTCTATCTTAGATAAGATCGTAGTACTAACAATTGACCACTTCACATGAGAAGGTAATAAGGTTTTAAACTGATACAGCGATCTAAGCTTGTAATAGCACACCCTAAGCTTACGGTCCACATGCAGACGAAAATTGAGCTCACTGTCCAAGACCAGACCCAAACTCCGAGCACAGTCCACAACCCTGACGGTTTCACCATCAATCGTAACAGACGATGTTGCAACGCTTAAAGCCCTACGCACCAGCCCAGGACTACCCAGGAACAGAAGCTCCGACTTCGCAGGGTTCAGAGTCAGACCATTCAATAACGACCAAACACGTATCGATTCGAGATTACGATTCAACATATCTATCGCAGTATCAATGTTCGAGGGCTGACATGATACATGTATTCGAGAATCATCGGCATAAAGATCGAGAGAGCAATCCGGATCAACTACTCTCTCCAAATCGGTCGTGTATAATATAAACAACAGTGGGGCAAGAATGCTTCCTTGCGGGACACCACGAAAAATAGTCAACGGCCGAGACACCTTTCCCGCTAACTCAACTACCTGGGATCTATCACGCAAATAACCCGCCAACCACCTACAGAGTAACTCGTCACAGCCATAATGGTGTAGTTTGGCTAAAAGACGATCATGTACAACCGAGTCAAAGGCCTTAGAATAGTCAAGAAGCACTAATAAGGTGACTTCAGAACGATCGATTGATGAAGCAATATCCGAGGTGAGCCGCAACAAAGAGGTCACAGTACTGTGGTGTGGTCTAAAACCTGATTGGGCAGGCGACAAAATATGGTGGAGTGCCAAATGATCACGTAAAGCATTCCTAATAAAAGACTCAGCTATCTTTGCAAAAGGCGATAAAATGCTAATAGGACGGAGATGAGAAAGCTCTACGGCCATTGGAACCTTAGAAAGTGGTCTGACACGTGAAGCCCTCCAGATAGATGGCACCTCTCCGGTTCTAAAAGAAAAATTTAACAAGTTGCAGATCACCTCGCTGCAAAACGGCAGTACAAGCCTCAACATACGAAGACTGATACCATCAGGACCAAGAGCGTTGGAGCGCAGAGCCCCAGCAACATCAATCAACGCCCCAGGTGTGACCTCACAAATAGAGAGCTCTTCCGCCCCCGAAAAAGACGAACCATTCAACCCCAAATCAATCCCCGCAGAAACTTCCGGAACAGATCCGAGAAAGTATGCGTTAATAAAATCTGGATCCTCACACAACCGTGCAGATATCTGACTAGATGGACGAGAATGAACGCCCCAAGAAGACAGGCACCGCCAAAGCTTTTTCGGATCTGAGCGATGAAGCACAAGCTGGCGGTTTATATAACTCGCCTTCTCCCTTCTGACAGCGCCCGATAGATAACTTCTGAGATCACGATAACATTCAAAATCAACACTTGAACGTGTGCGCCTATACTTGTTGTAGGCTCGCCTCTTCAACTTGGCCATCTCTCTGATTGTCCACGTAATCCACGGCTTACTCCTTTCTCTGCAAACTACTGTACGAATAGGAGCATGTACATTGAAAAGCGACAGAATGAGATCATTCAAGAACTCGACCTTAGAATCACATAGGGGTAACTCGTCAACGACACCCCACGGTAAGCTTGCCGCATCAGTTGAAAAATTAACCTGATCAAATTCACTAAAATCACGATAGGTGATCTTACGCGGTTCATGTGGCAACGCAGCCAAATTCAAGCAGCAATGCACCAAGTAGTGATCAGTAGAAGCCAAAAGATCGATAACGCCCTTGTGACGAGGGATTCGATGCTTGTCAATGCAGATGACATCCAATAAAGTGCTCGATGTTGAGGTAACACGCGTGGGATCCGTTATGATCTGATGAAGATCAAAAACATCAAGAATTCTCTGCAAGCGCGTCCGAGAAGGCGATGGAACAAGGTAATTAATGTTTATATCACCCATAACGATCAACTCACAGCACTCACCGCCAAGTAAAGAAAGAAATTCTTCCAACTCATTCAAACAGGAAAGAGCAATAGTAGGCGCCCTGTAAACTACCCCGATTCCGAATACGATACCATGAACTCTAATGCGAATCCACAGATGCTCCAAGCCACTAGCAAAGCGATGCCCCTCATGCAAAATTTTAAATGAAAATGCGTTACGAATGTACAACGCGACTCCCCCACCTCGGGTTGCCCTATCCGATCTAATGATTGTGTAATTTGGCAGATCAACAAGGTGAGAAGGAAAGTCGGGAGCAAGCCACGACTCAGATATTGCAATAATACTAAAATGGTTTCCGGTTACGAAATCGGAGAACATGTGAAAATCAGACAACAACGATCGCACATTTATGTGTGCCACAGAAAAACATGAAGTAGTAACTGCCGAGCAAAGTTTGCAATTATCATGAATAGATGGTGCAGAAGAATCACGCACTACCCTGTTCCGGTCTCCCGCAGTGGACGACCCTCTAAAAAATTTTCACGGCTACCAGTGGCACTGCGGCTAACAACAGCCGGCCTGCGGTAGTAAAAATCGCGAATTGTAACCTCTCTAGGCCAAACCTCACCATTCAACAATCTGGGTGTATCACACTCCGGCACGCATATCTTAAAAGAACAATATTTCGTGTTTGAAGTCAAACTCTCACATGCTACATCCGAGATACCCACAACATTCCTGACATGCTCCGCAACTGTCTCAACAGCGGTGCCCGGCGCTAGATTATTCAAATGAAACCACCTTCGGCGAGCAGTTCCCGAAATGGAAAAATCGCTACCAGAACCACGCACACGTGGGCGACGGCGGGCATTCCGTCTCGTGCGATCAAGATTGGGACTCGTCTGCGGTGCCTGACTATTTAAGCCAGGTGCCACCATCTGAGACATGACACCACCTGCCCCACCAGCGTCACGACTGTCCCCAAGCTGCCCCCCGAATGAGTCAAGGGGAGAACCGAAAGACGACCCCCCGAAGCCGACCCCAACGCAGAAGCGTAAGATATCACCGAATCCTCGACAGATCCAGATGCCCCTCCCCCCGCTGCAACAAACACCGGAGCGTCGGCATCAAGACCTCCCACAGCTCCCAACTGACAACCAACATCTGCAACCCCAGAAGTGGCAGACAAAGCAAGTCGATCAATTTCCTCTTTAAGCGATTTATTCTCAATTTTAAGACATTTATTCTCCTCCCTCAGGGCAGCCACCTCATCCGCCGCCACCCGCCCAGAATCAGATCCTAGCAGCAACATCAACCCATCACGGAGCTTATCAAGATGCACATTAAGCAATCGGGAAATGATTCCCTCGAGGGCCACCAGATCAAACGGTGCAAAAATCGGCGACCCCGGTGCCGAAGGCGCAGGAGAGCAGTCAGGGATCGTAAGCGAAACACCCTGGTCGTCATGGCCACTACAGAGCACAACACTCCAGTCGCTTTCAATCGGCGACACACCCTTTGTCAACCGGGCGCAACTTCTATGATAAACGTTATTGCAGCTGTTACACTTAGATGTGGCCAAGATGTCAACACATTTCTTCTTGCATTTCCTACAAACCCCGTTCATCTCTTACAATAAGGGAAAGGAAAAACACTGGGACACACGCTTCACACCAGCAGGGCCCGTTGCGGTGACTTACTAATTAAGACAAACAAGACAGGGCCAACGGATGGGAGACAAATAAAGGTGCAACAAGAGGAAAGGAAAATCATCAACCGCAATATTTTAGGTTAAAATTTTAGGTTAGAAATTTACAACCTCTACCAAAACGAACAAAAACAATATATGATGCAATACGACTCACCAACAATCGAATCATCTGTTGGTTATAATATGCCTCACAAATAAATCGGCAAAAATCACTTCAAAAAAATGAATCACTTCAAAAAAATGATTTTATTATATTATAGATTATATTATATATTATTATAGATTATATATTATATTAAAGATTTTTTAAGTTTTTATAGCAGGAAAACATAAACCGCGGGAGAAATTGTAACTACTCTTTTGATTTATGCGCTCCTAATACCTCGACAGCAAAAATTGATAGAAAATTCAAGATATTTTTACTTTATTACCCAGGAAAACATAAAGCGCGGGAGAAATTGTAACTACTCTTTTGATTTATGCGCTCCTAATACCTCGACAGCAAAAATTGACAGAAAATTCAAGATATTTTTACTTTATTAAGCAGGAAAACATAAAGCGCGGGAGAAATTGTAACTACTCTTTTGATTTATGCGCTCCTAATACCTCGACAGCAAAAATTGACAGAAAATTCTAGATATTTTTACTTTATTAAGCAGGAAAATATAAAGCGCGGGAGAAATTGTAACTACTCTTTTGATTTATGCGCTCCTAATACCTCGACAGCAAAAATTGACAGAAAATTCAAGATATTTTTACTTTATTAAGCAGGAAAACATAAAGCGCGGGAGAAAACATAACTACTCTTTTGATTTATGCGCTCCTAATACTTTTAAAGCAAAAATTGAGAAAATATTAAAGATTTTTTAAGTTTTTATAGCAGGAAAACATAAAGCGCGGGAGAAATTGTAACTACTCTTTTGATTTATGCGCTCCTAATACCTCGACAGCAAAAATTGACAGAAAATGCAAGATATTTTTACTTTATTAAGCAGGAAAACATAAAGCGCGGGAGGAAACTCAACTACTCTTTTGATTTATGCGCTCCTAATACTTTTAAAGCAAAAATTGAGAGAATATTAAAGATTTTTTAAGATTTTATAGTAGGAAAACATAAACCGTGGAAGAAATTGTAACTACTCTTTTGATTTATGCGCTCCTAATACCTCGACAGCAAAAATTGACAGAAAATTCAAGATATTTTTACTTTCTTAAGCAGGAAAACATAAAGCGCGGGAGAAATTGTAACTACTTTTTTGATTTTGCGCTCCTAATACTTTTAAAGCAAAAATTGAGTGAATATTAAAGATTTTTTAAGTTTTTATAGCAGGAAAACATAAACCGCGGAAGAAATTGTAAATACTCTTTTGATTTATGCGCTCCTAATACCCCGACAGCAAAAATTGACAGAAAATTCAAGATATTTTTACTTTATTAAGCAGGAAAACATAAAGCGCGGGAGAAATTGTAACTACTCTTTTGATTTATGCGTTCCTAATAACTCGACAGCAAAAATTGACAGAAAATTCAAGATATGTTTACTTTATTACCCAGGAAAACATAAAGCGCGGGAGAAATTGTAACTACTCTTTTGATTTTGCGCTCCTAATACTTTTAAAGCAAAAATTGAGTGAATATTAAAGATTTTTTAAGTTTTTATAGCAGGAAAACATAAAGCGCGGGAGAAATTGTAACTACTCTTTTGATTTATGCGTTCCTAATACTTTTAAAGCAAAAATTGAGAGAATATTAAAAATTTTTTAAGTTTTTATAGCAGGAAAACATAAAGCGCGGGAGAAATTGTAACTACTCTTTTGATTTATGCGCTCCTAATACCTCGACAGCAAAAATTTGCAGAAAATTCAAGATATTTTTATTTTATTAAGCAGGAAAACATAAAGCGCGGAAGAAATTGTAACAACTCTTTTGATTTATGCGCTCCTAATACCTCGACAGCAAAAATTGACAGAAAATTCAAGATATTTTTACTTTATTAAGCAGGAAAACATAAAGCGCGGGAGAAAACATAACTACTCTTTTGATTTATGCGCTCCTAATACCTCCACAGCAAAAATTGACAGAAAATTCAAGATATTTTTACTTTATTACGCAGGAAAACATAAAGCGCGGGAGAAATTGTAACTACTCTTTTGATTTATGCGCTGCTAATACTTCGACAGCAAAACTAGACAGAAAATTCAAGATATTTTCACTTTATTAAGCAGGAAAACATAAAGCGCGGGAGAAATTGTAACTACTCTTTTGATTTATGCGCTCCTAATACCTCGACAGCAAAAATTGACAGAAAATTCAAGATATTTTTACTTTATTAAGCAGGAAAACATAAAGCGCGGGAGAAATTGTAACTACTCTTTTGATTTATGCGCTCCTAATACTTTTAAAGCAAAAATTGAGTGTATATTAAAGATTTTTTAAGTTTTTATAGCAGGAAAACATAAACCGCGGAAGAAATTGTAAATACTCTTTTGATTTATGCGCTCCTAATACCCCGACAGCAAAAATTGACAGAAAAATCAAGATATTTTTACTTTATTACGCAGGAAAACATAAAGCGCGGGAGAAATTGTAACTACTCTTTTGATTTATGCGCTCCTAATACTTTTAAAGCAAAAATTGAGAAAATATTAAAGATTTTTTAAGTTTTTATAGCAGGAAAACATAAACCGCGCTAGAAATTGTAACTACTCTTTGGATTTATGCGCTCCTAATACTTTTAAAGCAAAATTGACAGAAAATTCAAGATATTTTCACTTTATTAAGCAGGAAAACATAAAGCGCGGGAAAAATTGTAACTACTCTTTGGATTTATGCGCTCTTAATACTTTTAAAGCAAAAATTGAGTGAATATTAAAGATTTTTTAAGTTTTTATAGCAGGAAAACAGAAACCGCGGGAGAAATTGTAACTACTCTTTTGATTTATGCGCTCCTAATACCTCGACAGCAAAAATTGACAGAAAATTCAAGATATTTTTACTTTATTAAGCAGGAAAACATAAAGCGCGGGAGAAATTGTAACTATTCCTTTGATTTATGCGCTCCTAATACTTTTAAAGCAAAAATTGACAGAAAATTCAAGATAATTTCACTTTATTAAGCAGGAAAACATAAAGCGCGGGAGAAATTGTAACTACTCTTTTGATTTATGCGCTCCTAATACCTCGACAGCAAAAATTGACAGAAAATTCAAGATATTTTCACATTATTAAGCAGGAAAACATAAAGCGCGAGAGAAATTGTAACTACTCTTTTGATTTATGCGCTCCTAATACCACGACAGCAAAAATTGACAGAAAATTCAAGATATTTTTATTTTATTAAGCAGGAAAACATAAAGCGCGGGAGAAATTGTAACTACTCTTTTGATTTATGCGCTCCTAATACCTCGACAGCAAAAATTGACAGAAAAATCAAGATATTTTTACTTTATTACGCAGGAAAACATAAAGCGCGGGAGAAATTGTAACTACTCTTTGGATTTATGCGCTCCTAATACTTTTAAAGCAAAAATTGAGGGAATATTAAAGATTTTTTAAGTTTTTATAGCAGGAAAACATAAACCGCGGGAGAAATTCTAACTACTCTTTTGATTTATGCGCTCCTAATACCTCGACAGCAAAAATTGACAGAAAATTCAAGATATTTTCACTTTATTAATCCGGAAAACATAAAGCGTGGGAGAAATTGTAACTACTCTTTGGATTTATGCGCTCCTAATACTTTTAAAGCAAAAATTGAGAGAATATTAAAGATTTTTTAAGTTTTTATAGCAGGAAAACATAAACCGCGGTAGAAATTGTAACTACTCTTTTGATTTATGCGCTCCTAATACTTTTAAAGCAAAAATTGAGAGAATATTAAAGATTTTTTAAGTTTTTATAGCAGGAAAACATAAACCGCGGGAAAAATTGTAACTACTTTTTTGATTTATGCGCTCCTAATACTTTTAAAGCAAAAATTGAGAGAATATTAAAGATTTTTTAAGTTTTTATAGCAGGAAAACATAAACCGCGCTAGAAATTGTAACTACTCTTTTGATTTATGCGCTCCTAATACCTCGACAGCAAAAATTGACAGAAAATTCAAGATATTTTTACTTTATTAAGCAGGAAAACACAAAGCGCGGGAGAAATTGTAACTACTCTTTTGATTTATGCGCTCCTAATACTTTCAAAGCAAAAATTGAGAGAATATTAAAGATTTTTTAAGTTTTTATAGCAGGAAAACATAAACCGCGGGAGAAATTGTAACTACTCTTTTGATTTATGCGCTCCTAATACTTTTAAAGCAAAAATTGAGAGAATATTAAAGATTTTTTAAGTTTTTATAGCAGGAAAACATAAACCGCGCTAGAAATTGTAACTACTCTTTTGATTTATGCGCTCCTAATACCTCGACAGCAAAAATTGACAGAAAATTCAAGATATTTTCACATTATTAAGCAGGAAAACATAAAGCGCGAGAGAAATTGTAACTACTCTTTTGATTTATGCGCTCCTAATACCACGACAGCAAAAATTGACAGAAAATTCAAGATATTTTTATTTTATTAAGCAGGAAAACATAAAGCGCGGGAGAAATTGTAACTACTCTTTTGATTTATGCGCTCCTAATACCTCGACAGCAAAAATTGACAGAAAAATCAAGATATTTTTACTTTATTACGCAGGAAAACATAAAGCGCGGGAGAAATTGTAACTACTCTTTGGATTTATGCGCTCCTAATACTTTTAAAGCAAAAATTAAGTGAATATTAAAGATTTTTTAAGTTTTTATAGCAGGAAAACATAAACCGCGGAAGAAATTGTAAATACTCTTTTGATTTATGCGCTCCTAATACCCCGACAGTAAAAATTGACAGAAAAATCAAGATATTTTTACTTTATTACGCAGGAAAACATAAAGCGCGGGAGAAATTGTAACTACTCTTTTGATTTATGCGCTCCTAATACTTTTAAAGCAAAAATTGAGAAAATATTAAAGATTTTTTAAGTTTTTATAGCAGGAAAACATAAACCGCGCTAGAAATTGTAACTACTCTTTTGATTTATGCGCTCCTAATACTTCGACAGCAAAAATTGACAGAAAATTCAAGATATTTTTACTTTATTAAGCAGGAAAACATAAAGCGCGGGAAAAATTGTAACTACTCTTTTGATTTATGCGCTCCTAATACCTCGACAGCAAAAATTGACAGAAAATTCAAGATATTTTCACTTTATTAAGCAGGAAAACATAAAGCGCGGGAGAAATTGTAACTACTCTTTTGATTCATGCGCTTCTAATACCTCGACAGCAAAAATTGACAGAAAATTCAAGATATTTTTACTTTATTAAGCAGGAAAACATAAAGCGCGGGAGAAATTGTAACTACTCTTTGGATTTATGCGCTCCTAATACTTTTAAAGCAAAAATTGACAGAAAATTCAAGATAATTTCACTTTATTAAGCAGGAAAACATAAAGCGCGGGAGAAATTGTAACTGCTCTTTGGATTTATGCGCTCTTAATACTTTTAAAGCAAAAATTGAGTGAACATTAAAGATTTTTTAAGTTTTTATAGCAGGAAAACATAAACCGCGGAAAAAATTGTAACTACTCTTTTGATTTATGCGCTCCTAATACCTCGACAGCAAAAATTGACAGAAAATTCAAGATATTTTCACATTATTAAGCAGGAAAACATAAAGCGCGAGAGAAATTGTAACTACTCTTTTGATTTATGCGCTCCTAATACCACGACAGCAAAAATTGACAGAAAATTCAAGATATTTTTATTTTATTAAGCAGGAAAACATAAAGCGCGGGAGAAATTGTAACTACTCTTTTGATTTATGCGCTCCTAATACCTCGACAGCAAAAATTGACAGAAAAATCAAGATATTTTTACTTTATTAAGCAGGAAAACATAAAGCGCGGGAGAAATTGTAACTACTCTTTGGATTTATGCGCTCCTAATACTTTAAAAGCAAAAATTGAGGGAATATTAAAGATTTTTTAAGTTTTTATAGCAGGAAAACATAAACCGCGGGAGAAATTCTAACTACTCTTTTGATTTATGCGCTCCTAATACCTCGACAGCAAAAATTGACAGAAAATTCAAGATATTTTCACTTTATTAATCCGGAAAACATAAAGCGTGGGAGAAATTGTAACTACTCTTTGGATTTATGCGCTCCTAATACTTTTAAAGCAAAAATTGAGAGAATATTAAAGATTTTTTAAGTTTTTATAGCAGGAAAACATAAACCGCGGTAGAAATTGTAACTACTCTTTTGATTTATGCGCTCCTAATACTTTTAAAGCAAAAATTGAGAGAATATTAAAGATTTTTTAAGTTTTTATAGCAGGAAAACATAAACCGCGGGAGAAATTGTAACTACTCTTTTGATTTATGCGCTCCTAATACCTCGACAGCAAAAATTGACAGAAAATTCAAGATATTTTTACTTTATTAAGCAGGAAAACATAAAGCGCGGGAGAAATTGTAACTATTCTTTTGATTTATGCGCTCCTAATACTTTTAAAGCAAAAATTGAGTGTATATTAAAGATTTTTTAAGTTTTTATAGCAGGAAAACATAAACGGCGGGAGAAATTGTAACTACTCTTTTGATTTATGCGCTCCTAATACCTCGACAGCGAAAATTGACAGAAAATTCAAGATATTTTTACTTTATTAAGCAGGAAAACATAAAGCGCGGGAGAAATTGTAACTACTCTTTTGATTTATGCGCTCCTAATACCTCGACAGCAAAAATTGACAGAAAATTCAAGATATTTTCACTTTATTAAGCAGGAAAACATAAAGCGCGGGAGAAATTGTAACTACTCTTTTGATTTATGCGCTTCTAATACCTCGACAGCAAAAATTGACAGAAAATTCAAGATATTTTTACTTTATTAAGCAGGAAAACATAAAGCGCGGGAGAAATTGTAACTGCTCTTTGGATTTATGCGCTCTTAATACTTTTAAAGCAAAAATTGAGTGAACATTAAAAATTTTTTAAGTTTTTATAGCAGGAAAACATAAACCGCGGGAAAAATTGTAACTACTCTTTTGATTTATGCGCTCCTAATACCTCGACAGCAAAAATTGACAGAAAATTCAAGATATTTTCACATTATTAAGCAGGAAAACATAAAGCGCGAGAGAAATTGTAACTACTCTTTTGATTTATGCGCTCCTAATACCACGACAGCAAAAATTGACAGAAAATTCAAGATATTTTTATTTTATTAAGCAGGAAAACATAAAGCGCGGGAGAAATTGTAACTACTCTTTTGATTTATGCGCTCCTAATACCTCGACAGCAAAAATTGACAGAAAAATCAAGATATTTTTACTTTATTACGCAGGAAAACATAAAGCGCGGGAGAAATTGTAACTACTCTTTGGATTTATGCGCTCCTAATACTTTAAAAGCAAAAATTGAGGGAATATTAAAGATTTTTTAAGTTTTTATAGCAGGAAAACATAAACCGCGGGAGAAATTGTAACTACTCTTTTGATTTATGCGCTCCTAATACCTCGACAGCAAAAATTGACAGAAAATTCAAGATATTTTCACTTTATTAATCCGGAAAACATAAAGCGTGGGAGAAATTGTAACTACTCTTTGGATTTATGCGCTCCTAATACTTTTAAAGCAAAAATTGAGAGAATATTAAAGATTTTTTAAGTTTTTATAGCAGGAAAACATAAACCGCGGTAGAAATTGTAACTACTCTTTTGATTTATGCGCTCCTAATACCTCGACAGCAAAAATTGACAGAAAATTCAAGATAATTTTACTTTATTAAGCAGGAAAACATAAAGCGCGGGAAAAATTGTAACTACTCTTTGGATTTATGCGCTCTTAATACTTTTAAAGCAAAAATTGAGTGAATATTAAAGATTTTTTAAGTTTTTATAGCAGGAAAACAGAAACCGCGGGAGAAATTGTAACTACTCTTTTGATTTATGCGCTCCTAATACCTCGACAGCAAAAATTGACAGAAAATTCAAGATATTTTTACTTTATTAAGCAGGAAAACATAAAGCGCGGGAGAAATTGTAACTATTCTTTTGATTTATGCGCTCCTAATACTTTTAAAGCAAAAATTGAGTGTATATTAAAGATTTTTTAAGTTTTTATAGCAGGAAAACATAAACGGCGGGAGAAATTGTAACTACTCTTTTGATTTATGCGCTCCTAATACCTCGACAGCGAAAATTGACAGAAAATTCAAGATATTTTTACTTTATTAAGCAGGAAAACATAAAGCGCGGGAGAAATTGTAACTACTCTTTTGATTTATGCGCTCCTAATACCTCGACAGCAAAAATTGACAGAAAATTCAAGATATTTTCACTTTATTAAGCAGGAAAACATAAAGCGCGGGAGAAATTGTAACTACTCTTTTGATTTATGCGCTTCTAATACCTCGACAGCAAAAATTGACAGAAAATTCAAGATATTTTTACTTTATTAAGCAGGAAAACATAAAGCGCGGGAGAAATTGTAACTACTCTTTGGATTTATGCGCTCCTAATACTTTTAAAGCAAAAATTGACAGAAAATTCAAGATAATTTCACTTTATTAAGCAGGAAAACATAAAGCGCGAGAGAAATTGTAACTGCTCTTTGGATTTATGCGCTCTTAATACTTTTAAAGCAAAAATTGAGTGAACATTAAAGATTTTTTAAGTTTTTATAGCAGGAAAACATAAACCGCGGTAAAAATTGTAACTACTCTTTTGATTTATGCGCTCCTAATACCTCGACAGCAAAAATTGACAGAAAATTCAAGATATTTTCACATTATTAAGCAGGAAAACATAAAGCGCGAGAGAAATTGTAACTACTCTTTTGATTTATGCGCTCCTAATACCACGACAGCAAAAATTGACAGAAAATTCAAGATATTTTTATTTTATTAAGCAGGAAAACATAAAGCGCGGGAGAAATTGTAACTACTCTTTTGATTTATGCGCTCCTAATACCTCGACAGCAAAAATTGACAGAAAAATCAAGATATTTTTACTTTATTACGCAGGAAAACATAAAGCGCGGGAGAAATTGTAACTACTCTTTGGATTTATGCGCTCCTAATACCTCGACAGCAAAAATTGACAGAAAAATCAAGATATTTTTACTTTATTACGCAGGAAAACATAAAGCGCGGGAGAAATTGTAACTACTCTTTGGATTTATGCGCTCCTAATACTTTAAAAGCAAAAATTGAGGGAATATTAAAGATTTTTTAAGTTTTTATAGCAGGAAAACATAAACCGCGGGAGAAATTCTAACTACTCTTTTGATTTATGCGCTCCTAATACCTCGACAGCAAAAATTGACAGAAAAATCAAGATATTTTTACTTTATTACGCAGGAAAACATAAAGCGCGGGAGAAATTGTAACTACTCTTTTGATTTATGCGCTCCTAATACCCCGACAGCAAAAATTGACAGAAAAATCAAGATATTCTTACTTTATTACGCAGGAAAACATAAAGCGCGGGAGAAATTGTAACTACTCTTTTGATTTATGCGCTCCTAATACTTTTAAAGCAAAAATTGAGAAAATATTAAAGATTTTTTAAGTTTTTATAGCAGGAAAACATAAACCGCGCTAGAAATTGTAACTACTCTTTTGATTTATGCGCTCCTAATACTTCGACAGTAAAAATTGACAGAAAATTCAAGATATTTTTACTTTATTAAGCAGGAAAACATAAAGCGCGAAAAAAATTGTAACTACTCTTTTGATTTATGCGCTCCTAATACCTCGACAGCAAAATTGACAGAAAATTCAAGATATTTTTACTTTATTAAGCAGGCAAACATAAAGCGCGGGAGAAATTGTAACTACTCTTTGGATTTATGCAATCCTAATACTTTTAAAGCAAAAATTGAGAGAATATTAAAGATTTTTTAAGTTTTTATAGCAGGAAAACATAAAACGCGGGAGAAATTGTAACTACTCTTTTGATTTATGCGCTCCTAATACCTCGACAGCAAAAATTGACAGAAAATTCAAGATATTTTTACTTTATTAAGCAGGAAAACATAAAGCGCGGGAGAAATTGTAACTACTCTTTTGATTTATGCGCTCCTAATACCTCGACAGCAAAAATTGACAGAAAATTCAAGATATTTTCACTTTATTAAGCAGGAAAACATAAAGCGCAGGAGAAATTGTAACTACTCTTTTGATTTATGCGCTCCTAATACCTCGACAGCAAAAATTGACAGAAAATTCAAGATATTTTTACTTTATTAAGCAGGAAAACATAAAGCGCGGGAAAAATTGTAACTACTCCTTGGATTTATGCGCTCTTAATACTTTTAAAGCAAAAATTGAGTGAATATTAAAGATTTTTTAAGTTTTTATAGCAGGAAAACAGAAACCGCGGGAGAAATTGTAACTACTCTTTTGATTTATGCGCTCCTAATACCTCGACAGCAAAAATTGACAGAAAATTCAAGATATTTTTACTTTATTAAGCAGGAAAACATAAAGCGCGGGAGAAATTGTAACTATTCTTTTGATTTATGCGCTCCTAATACTTTTAAAGCAAAAATTGAGTGTATATTAAAGATTTTTTAAGTTTTTATAGCAGGAAAACATAAACGGCGGGAGAAATTGTAACTACTCTTTTGATTTATGCGCTCCTAATACCTCGACAGCAAAAATTGACAGAAAATTCAAGATATTTTTATTTTATTACGCAGGAAAACATAAAGCGCGGGAGAAATTGTAACTACTCTTTTGATTTATGCGCTCCTAATACCTCGACAGCAAAAATTGACAGAAAATTCAAGATATTTTCACTTTATTAAGCAGGAAAACATAAAGCGCGGGAGAAATTGTAACTACTCTTTGGATTTATGCGCTCCTAATACCTCGACAGCAAAAATTGACAGAAAAATCAAGATATTTTTACTTTATTACGCAGGAAAACATAAAGCGCGGGAGAAATTGTAACTACTCTTTGGATTTATGCGCTCCTAATACTTTAAAAGCAAAAATTGAGGGAATATTAAAGATTTTTTAAGTTTTTATAGCAGGAAAACATAAACCGCGGGAGAAATTCTAACTACTCTTTTGATTTATGCGCTCCTAATACCTCGACAGCAAAAATTGACAGAAAATTCAAGATATTTTCACTTTATTAATCCGGAAAACATAAAGCGCGGGAGAAATTGTAACTACTCTTTGGATTTATGCGCTCCTAATACTTTTAAAGCAAAAATTGAGAGAGTATTAAAGATTTTTTAAGTTTTTATAGCAGGAAAACATAAACCGCGGGAGAAATTGTAACTACTCTTTTGATTTATGCGCTCCTAATACTTTTAAAGCAAAAATTGAGAGAATATTAAAGAT
The DNA here is from genome assembly GCA_911387805.1 of Cantharis rustica. Taxonomy (NCBI): domain Eukaryota; kingdom Metazoa; phylum Arthropoda; class Insecta; order Coleoptera; family Cantharidae; genus Cantharis; species Cantharis rustica. The sequence goes on along the minus strand of OU426881.1, from coordinate 47,547,771 downwards.
TTTTTAAGTTTTTATAGCAGGAAAACATAAACCGCGGGAGAAATTGTAACTACTCTTTTGATTTATGCGCTCCTAATACCTCGACAGCAAAAATTGACAGAAAATTCAAGATATTTTTACTTTATTAAGCAGGAAAACATAAAGCGCGGGAGAAATTGTAACTACTCTTTTGATTTATGCGCTCCTAATACTTTCAAAGCAAAAATTGAGAGAATATTAAAGATTTTTTAAGTTTTTATAGCAGGAAAACATAAACCGCGGGAGAAATTGTAACTACTCTTTTGATTTATGCGCTCCTAATACCTCGACAGCAAAAATTGACAGAAAATTCAAGATATTTTTACTTTATTAAGCAGGAAAACATAAAGCGCGGGAGAAATTGTAACTACTCTTTTGATTTATGCGCTCCTAATACTTTCAAAGCAAAAATTGAGAGAATATTAAAGATTTTTTAAGTTTTTATAGCAGGAAAACATAAAACGCGGGAGAAATTGTAACTACTCTTTTGATTTATGCGCTCCTAATACCTCGACAGCAAAAATTGACAGAAAATTCAAGATATTTTTACTTTATTAAGTAGGAAAACATAAAGCGCGGGAGAAATTGTGACTACTCTTTGGATTTATGCGCTCCTAATACTTTTAAAGCAAAAATTGAGAAAATATTAAAGATTTTTTAAGTTTTTATAGCAGGAAAACATAAACCGCGGGAGAAATTGTAACTACTCTTTGGATTTATGCGCTCCTAATACTTTTAAAGCAAAAATTGAGAGAATATTAAAGATTTTTTAAGTTTTTATAGCAGAAAAACATAAACCGCGGGAGAAATTGTAACTACTCTTTTGATTTATGCGCTCCTAATACTTTTAAAGCAAAAATTGAGAGAATATTAAAGATTTTTTAAGTTTTTATAGCAGGAAAACATAAAACGCGGGAGAAATTGTAACTACTCTTTTGATTTATGCGCTCCTAATACCTCGACAGCAAAAATTGACAGAAAATTCAAGATAATTTTACTTTATTAAGCAGGAAAACATAAAGCGCGGGAAAAATTGTAACTACTCTTTGGATTTATGCGCTCTTAATACTTTTAAAGCAAAAATTGAGTGAATATTAAAGATTTTTTAAGTTTTTATAGCAGGAAAACAGAAACCGCGGGAGAAATTGTAACTACTCTTTTGATTTATGCGCTCCTAATACCTCGACAGCAAAAATTGACAGAAAATTCAAGATATTTTTACTTTATTACGCAGGAAAACATAAAGCGCGGGAGAAATTGTAACTACTCTTTTGATTTATGCGCTCCTAATACCCCGACAGCAAAAATTGACAGAAAAATCAAGATATTCTTACTTTATTACGCAGGAAAACATAAAGCGCGGGAGAAATTGTAACTACTCTTTTGATTTATGCGCTCCTAATACTTTTAAAGCAAAAATTGAGAAAATATTAAAGATTTTTTAAGTTTTTATAGCAGGAAAACATAAACCGCGCTAGAAATTGTAACTACTCTTTTGATTTATGCGCTCCTAATACTTCGACAGTAAAAATTGACAGAAAATTCAAGATATTTTTACTTTATTAAGCAGGAAAACATAAAGCGCGAAAAAAATTGTAACTACTCTTTTGATTTATGCGCTCCTAATACCTCGACAGCAAAAATTGACAGAAAATTCAAGATATTTTTACTTTATTAAGCAGGCAAACATAAAGCGCGGGAGAAATTGTAACTACTCTTTGGATTTATGCAATCCTAATACTTTTAAAGCAAAAATTGAGAGAATATTAAAGATTTTTTAAGTTTTTATAGCAGGAAAACATAAAACGCGGGAGAAATTGTAACTACTCTTTTGATTTATGCGCTCCTAATACCTCGACAGCAAAAATTGACAGAAAATTCAAGATATTTTTACTTTATTAAGCAGGAAAACATAAAGCGCGGGAGAAATTGTAACTACTCTTTTGATTTATGCGCTCCTAATACCTCGACAGCAAAAATTGACAGAAAATTCAAGATATTTTCACTTTATTAAGCAGGAAAACATAAAGCGCAGGAGAAATTGTAACTACTCTTTTGATTTATGCGCTCCTAATACCTCGACAGCAAAAATTGACAGAAAATTCAAGATATTTTTACTTTATTAAGCAGGAAAACATAAAGCGCGGGAAAAATTGTAACTACTCCTTGGATTTATGCGCTCTTAATACTTTTAAAGCAAAAATTGAGTGAATATTAAAGATTTTTTAAGTTTTTATAGCAGGAAAACAGAAACCGCGGGAGAAATTGTAACTACTCTTTTGATTTATGCGCTCCTAATACCTCGACAGCAAAAATTGACAGAAAATTCAAGATATTTTTACTTTATTAAGCAGGAAAACATAAAGCGCGGGAGAAATTGTAACTATTCTTTTGATTTATGCGCTCCTAATACTTTTAAAGCAAAAATTGAGTGTATATTAAAGATTTTTTAAGTTTTTATAGCAGGAAAACATAAACGGCGGGAGAAATTGTAACTACTCTTTTGATTTATGCGCTCCTAATACCTCGACAGCAAAAATTGACAGAAAATTCAAGATATTTTTATTTTATTACGCAGGAAAACATAAAGCGCGGGAGAAATTGTAACTACTCTTTTGATTTATGCGCTCCTAATACCTCGACAGCAAAAATTGACAGAAAATTCAAGATATTTTCACTTTATTAAGCAGGAAAACATAAAGCGCGGGAGAAATTGTAACTACTCTTTGGATTTATGCGCTCCTAATACCTCGACAGCAAAAATTGACAGAAAAATCAAGATATTTTTACTTTATTACGCAGGAAAACATAAAGCGCGGGAGAAATTGTAACTACTCTTTGGATTTATGCGCTCCTAATACTTTAAAAGCAAAAATTGAGGGAATATTAAAGATTTTTTAAGTTTTTATAGCAGGAAAACATAAACCGCGGGAGAAATTCTAACTACTCTTTTGATTTATGCGCTCCTAATACCTCGACAGCAAAAATTGACAGAAAATTCAAGATATTTTCACTTTATTAATCCGGAAAACATAAAGCGCGGGAGAAATTGTAACTACTCTTTGGATTTATGCGCTCCTAATACTTTTAAAGCAAAAATTGAGAGAGTATTAAAGATTTTTTAAGTTTTTATAGCAGGAAAACATAAACCGCGGGAGAAATTGTAACTACTCTTTTGATTTATGCGCTCCTAATACTTTTAAAGCAAAAATTGAGAGAATATTAAAGATTTTTTAAGTTTTTATAGCAGGAAAACATAAACCGCGGGAGAAATTGTAACTACTCTTTTGATTTATGCGCTCCTAATACCTCGACAGCAAAAATTGACAGAAAATTCAAGATATTTTTACTTTATTAAGCAGGAAAACATAAAGCGCGGGAGAAATTGTAACTACTCTTTTGATTTATGCGCTCCTAATACTTTCAAAGCAAAAATTGAGAGAATATTAAAGATTTTTTAAGTTTTTATAGCAGGAAAACATAAACCGCGGGAGAAATTGTAACTACTCTTTTGATTTATGCGCTCCTAATACCTCGACAGCAAAAATTGACAGAAAATTCAAGATATTTTTACTTTATTAAGCAGGAAAACATAAAGCGCGGGAGAAATTGTAACTACTCTTTTGATTTATGCGCTCCTAATACTTTCAAAGCAAAAATTGAGAGAATATTAAAGATTTTTTAAGTTTTTATAGCAGGAAAACATAAAACGCGGGAGAAATTGTAACTACTCTTTTGATTTATGCGCTCCTAATACCTCGACAGCAAAAATTGACAGAAAATTCAAGATATTTTTACTTTATTAAGTAGGAAAACATAAAGCGCGGGAGAAATTGTGACTACTCTTTGGATTTATGCGCTCCTAATACTTTTAAAGCAAAAATTGAGAAAATATTAAAGATTTTTTAAGTTTTTATAGCAGGAAAACATAAACCGCGGGAGAAATTGTAACTACTCTTTGGATTTATGCGCTCCTAATACTTTTAAAGCAAAAATTGAGAGAATATTAAAGATTTTTTAAGTTTTTATAGCAGAAAAACATAAACCGCGGGAGAAATTGTAACTACTCTTTTGATTTATGCGCTCCTAATACTTTTAAAGCAAAAATTGAGAGAATATTAAAGATTTTTTAAGTTTTTATAGCAGGAAAACATAAAACGCGGGAGAAATTGTAACTACTCTTTTGATTTATGCGCTCCTAATACCTCGACAGCAAAAATTGACAGAAAATTCAAGATAATTTTACTTTATTAAGCAGGAAAACATAAAGCGCGGGAAAAATTGTAACTACTCTTTGGATTTATGCGCTCTTAATACTTTTAAAGCAAAAATTGAGTGAATATTAAAGATTTTTTAAGTTTTTATAGCAGGAAAACAGAAACCGCGGGAGAAATTGTAACTACTCTTTTGATTTATGCGCTCCTAATACCTCGACAGCAAAAATTGACAGAAAATTCAAGATATTTTTACTTTATTAAGCAGGAAAACATAAAGCGCGGGAGAAATTGTAACTATTCTTTTGATTTATGCGCTCCTAATACTTTTAAAGCAAAAATTGAGTGTATATTAAAGATTTTTTAAGTTTTTATAGCAGGAAAACATAAACGGCGGGAGAAATTGTAACTACTCTTTTGATTTATGCGCTCCTAATACCTCGACAGCGAAAATTGACAGAAAATTCAAGATATTTTTACTTTATTAAGCAGGAAAACATAAAGCGCGGGAGAAATTGTAACTACTCTTTTGATTTATGCGCTCCTAATACCTCGACAGCAAAAATTGACAGAAAATTCAAGATATTTTCACTTTATTAAGCAGGAAAACATAAAGCGCGGGAGAAATTGTAACTACTCTTTTGATTTATGCGCTTCTAATACCTCGACAGCAAAAATTGACAGAAAATTCAAGATATTTTTACTTTATTAAGCAGGAAAACATAAAGCGCGGGAGAAATTGTAACTACTCTTTGGATTTATGCGCTCCTAATACTTTTAAAGCAAAAATTGACAGAAAATTCAAGATAATTTCACTTTATTAAGCAGGAAAACATAAAGCGCGAGAGAAATTGTAACTACTCTTTTGATTTATGCGCTCCTAATACCACGACAGCAAAAATTGACAGAAAATTCAAGATATTTTTACTTTATTACGCAGGAAAACATAAAGCGCGGGAGAAATTGTAACTACTCTTTGGATTTATGCGCTCCTAATACCTCGACAGCAAAAATTGACAGAAAAATCAAGATATTTTTACTTTATTACGCAGGAAAACATAAAGCGCGGGAGAAATTGTAACTACTCTTTGGATTTATGCGCTCCTAATACTTTAAAAGCAAAAATTGAGGGAATATTAAAGATTTTTTAAGTTTTTATAGCAGGAAAACATAAACCGCGGGAGAAATTCTAACTACTCTTTTGATTTATGCGCTCCTAATACCTCGACAGCAAAAATTGACAGAAAATTCAAGATATTTTCACTTTATTAATCCGGAAAACATAAAGCGCGGGAGAAATTGTAACTACTCTTTGGATTTATGCGCTCCTAATACTTTTAAAGCAAAAATTGAGAGAGTATTAAAGATTTTTTAAGTTTTTATAGCAGGAAAACATAAACCGCGGGAGAAATTGTAACTACTCTTTTGATTTATGCGCTCCTAATACTTTTAAAGCAAAAATTGAGAGAATATTAAAGATTTTTTAAGTTTTTATAGCAGGAAAACATAAACCGCGGGAGAAATTGTAACTACTCTTTTGATTTATGCGCTCCTAATACCTCGACAGCAAAAATTGACAGAAAATTCAAGATATTTTTATTTTATTAAGCAGGAAAACATAAAGCGCGGGAGAAATTGTAACTACTCTTTTGTATTATGCGCTCCTAATACCTCGACAGCAAAAATTGACAGAAAAATCAAGATATTTTTATTTTATTACGCAGGAAAACATAAAGCGCGGGAGAAATTGTAACTACTCTTTTGATTTATGCGCTCCTAATACCCCGACAGCAAAAATTGACAGAAAAATCAAGATATTCTTACTTTATTACGCAGGAAAACATAAAGCGCGGGAGAAATTGTAACTACTCTTTTGATTTATGCGCTCCTAATACTTTTAAAGCAAAAATTGAGAAAATATTAAAGATTTTTTAAGTTTTTATAGCAGGAAAACATAAACCGCGCTAGAAATTGTAACTACTCTTTTGATTTATGCGCTCCTAATACTTCGACAGCAAAAATTGACAGAAAATTCAAGATATTTTTACTTTATTAAGCAGGAAAACATAAAGCGCGAAAAAAATTGTAACTACTCTTTTGATTTATGCGCTCCTAATACCTCGACAGCAAAAATTGACAGAAAATTCAAGATATTTTTACTTTATTAAGCAGGCAAACATAAAGCGCGGGAGAAATTGTAACTACTCTTTGGATTTATGCAATCCTAATACTTTTAAAGCAAAAATTGAGAGAATATTAAAGATTTTTTAAGTTTTTATAGCAGGAAAACATAAAACGCGGGAGAAATTGTAACTACTCTTTTGATTTATGCGCTCCTAATACCTCGACAGCAAAAATTGACAGAAAATTCAAGATATTTTTACTTTATTAAGCAGGAAAACATAAAGCGCGGGAGAAATTGTAACTACTCTTTTGATTTATGCGCTCCTAATACCTCGACAGCAAAAATTGACAGAAAATTCAAGATATTTTCACTTTATTAAGCAGGAAAACATAAAGCGCAGGAGAAATTGTAACTACTCTTTTGATTTATGCGCTCCTAATACCTCGACAGCAAAAATTGACAGAAAATTCAAGATATTTTTACTTTATTAAGCAGGAAAACATAAAGCGCGGGAAAAATTGTAACTACTCCTTGGATTTATGCGCTCTTAATACTTTTAAAGCAAAAATTGAGTGAATATTAAAGATTTTTTAAGTTTTTATAGCAGGAAAACAGAAACCGCGGGAGAAATTGTAACTACTCTTTTGATTTATGCGCTCCTAATACCTCGACAGCAAAAATTGACAGAAAATTCAAGATATTTTTACTTTATTAAGCAGGAAAACATAAAGCGCGGGAGAAATTGTAACTATTCTTTTGATTTATGCGCTCCTAATACTTTTAAAGCAAAAATTGAGTGTATATTAAAGATTTTTTAAGTTTTTATAGCAGGAAAACATAAACGGCGGGAGAAATTGTAACTACTCTTTTGATTTATGCGCTCCTAATACCTCGACAGCAAAAATTGACAGAAAACTCAAGATATTTTTATTTTATTACGCAGGAAAACATAAAGCGCGGGAGAAATTGTAACTACTCTTTTGATTTATGCGCTCCTAATACCTCGACAGCAAAAATTGACAGAAAATTCAAGATATTTTCACTTTATTAAGCAGGAAAACATAAAGCGCGGGAGAAATTGTAACTACTCTTTGGATTTATGCGCTCCTAATACCTCGACAGCAAAAATTGACAGAAAAATCAAGATATTTTTACTTTATTACGCAGGAAAACATAAAGCGCGGGAGAAATTGTAACTACTCTTTGGATTTATGCGCTCCTAATACTTTAAAAGCAAAAATTGAGGGAATATTAAAGATTTTTTAAGTTTTTATAGCAGGAAAACATAAACCGCGGGAGAAATTCTAACTACTCTTTTGATTTATGCGCTCCTAATACCTCGACAGCAAAAATTGACAGAAAATTCAAGATATTTTCACTTTATTAATCCGGAAAACATAAAGCGCGGGAGAAATTGTAACTACTCTTTGGATTTATGCGCTCCTAATACTTTTAAAGCAAAAATTGAGAGAGTATTAAAGATTTTTTAAGTTTTTATAGCAGGAAAACATAAACCGCGGGAGAAATTGTAACTACTCTTTTGATTTATGCGCTCCTAATACTTTTAAAGCAAAAATTGAGAGAATATTAAAGATTTTTTAAGTTTTTATAGCAGGAAAACATAAACCGCGGGAGAAATTGTAACTACTCTTTTGATTTATGCGCTCCTAATACCTCGACAGCAAAAATTGACAGAAAATTCAAGATATTTTTACTTTATTAAGCAGGAAAACATAAAGCGCGGGAGAAATTGTAACTACTCTTTTGATTTATGCGCTCCTAATACTTTCAAAGCAAAAATTGAGAGAATATTAAAGATTTTTTAAGTTTTTATAGCAGGAAAACATAAACCGCGGGAGAAATTGTAACTACTCTTTTGATTTATGCGCTCCTAATACCTCGACAGCAAAAATTGACAGAAAATTCAAGATATTTTCACTTTATTAAGCAGGAAAACATAAAGCGCGGGAGAAATTGTAACTACTCTTTTGATTTATGCGCTCCTAATACTTTCAAAGCAAAAATTGAGAGAATATTAAAGATTTTTTAAGTTTTTATAGCAGGAAAACATAAAACGCGGGAGAAATTGTAACTACTCTTTTGATTTATGCGCTCCTAATACCTCGACAGCAAAAATTGACAGAAAATTCAAGATATTTTTACTTTATTAAGTAGGAAAACATAAAGCGCGGGAGAAATTGTGACTACTCTTTGGATTTATGCGCTCCTAATACTTTTAAAGCAAAAATTGAGAAAATATTAAAGATTTTTTAAGTTTTTATAGCAGGAAAACATAAACCGCGGGAGAAATTGTAACTACTCTTTGGATTTATGCGCTCCTAATACTTTTAAAGCAAAAATTGAGAGAATATTAAAGATTTTTTAAGTTTTTATAGCAGGAAAACATAAACCGCGGGAGAAATTGTAACTACTCTTTTGATTTATGCGCTCCTAATACCTCGACAGCAAAAATTGAGAGAATATTAAAGATTTTTTAAGTTTTTATAGCAGGAAAACATAAAACGCGGGAGAAATTGTAACTACTCTTTTGATTTATGCGCTCCTAATACCTCGACAGCAAAAATTGACAGAAAATTCAAGATATTTTTACTTTATTAAGCAGGAAAACATAAAGCGCGGGAGAAATTGTAACTACTCTTTTGATTTATGCGCTCCTAATACCTCGACAGCAAAAATTGACAGAAAATTCAAGATATTTTTATTTTATTAAGCAAAAAAAACATAAAGCGCGGGAGAAATTGTAACTGCTCTTTGGATTTATGCGCTCTTAATACTTTTAAAGCAAAAATTGAGTGAACATTAAAGATTTTTTAAGTTTTTATAGCAGGAAAACATAAACCGCGGGAGAAATTTTAACTACTCTTTTGATTTATGCGCTCCTAATACCTCGACAGCAAAAATTGACAGAAAATTCAAGATATTTTTACTTTATTAAGCAGGAAAACATAAACCGCGTGAGAAATTGTAACTACTTTTTTGATTTATGCGCTCCTAATACCTCGACAGCAAAACTTGACAGAAAATTCAAGATATTTTTACTTTATTAAGCAGGAAAACATAAAGCGCGGGAGAAATTGTAACTACTCTTTTGATTTATGCGCTCCTAATACCTCGACAGCAAAAATTGACAGAAAATTCAAGATATTTTTATTTTATTAAGCAGGAAAACATAAAGCGCGGGAGAAATTGTAACTGCTCTTTGGATTTATGCGCTCTTAATACTTTTAAAGCAAAAATTGAGTGAATATTAAAGATTTTTTAAGTTTTTATAGCAGGAAAACATAAACCGCGGAAGAAATTGTAAATACTCTTATGATTTATGCGCTCCTAATACTTTTAAAGCAAAAATTGAGAGAATATTAAAGATTTCTTAAGTTTTTATAGCAGGAAAACATAAACCGCGGGAGAAATTGTAACTACTCTTTTGATTTATGCGCTCCTAATACTTCGACAGCAAAAATTGACAGAAAATTCAAGATATTTTTACTTTATTAAGCAGGAAAACATAAAGCGCGAAAAAAATTGTAACTACTCTTTTGATTTATGCGCTCCTAATACCTCGACAGCAAAAATTGACAGAAAATTCAAGATATTTTTACTTTATTAAGCAGGCAAACATAAAGCGCGGGAGAAATTGTAACTACTCTTTGGATTTATGCAATCCTAATACTTTTAAAGCAAAAATTGAGAGAATATTAAAGATTTTTTAAGTTTTTATAGCAGGAAAACATAAAACGCGGGAGAAATTGTAACTACTCTTTTGATTTATGCGCTCCTAATACCTCGACAGCAAAAATTGACAGAAAATTCAAGATATTTTTACTTTATTAAGCAGGAAAACATAAAGCGCGGGAGAAATTGTAACTACTCTTTTGATTTATGCGCTCCTAATACCTCGACAGCAAAAATTGACAGAAAATTCAAGATATTTTCACTTTATTAAGCAGGAAAACATAAAGCGCAGGAGAAATTGTAACTACTCTTTTGATTTATGCGCTCCTAATACCTCGACAGCAAAAATTGACAGAAAATTCAAGATATTTTTACTTTATTAAGCAGGAAAACATAAAGCGCGGGAAAAATTGTAACTACTCCTTGGATTTATGCGCTCTTAATACTTTTAAAGCAAAAATTGAGTGAATATTAAAGATTTTTTAAGTTTTTATAGCAGGAAAACAGAAACCGCGGGAGAAATTGTAACTACTCTTTTGATTTATGCGCTCCTAATACCTCGACAGCAAAAATTGACAGAAAATTCAAGATATTTTTACTTTATTAAGCAGGAAAACATAAAGCGCGGGAGAAATTGTAACTATTCTTTTGATTTATGCGCTCCTAATACTTTTAAAGCAAAAATTGAGTGTATATTAAAGATTTTTTAAGTTTTTATAGCAGGAAAACATAAACGGCGGGAGAAATTGTAACTACTCTTTTGATTTATGCGCTCCTAATACCTCGACAGCAAAAATTGACAGAAAACTCAAGATATTTTTATTTTATTACGCAGGAAAACATAAAGCGCGGGAGAAATTGTAACTACTCTTTTGATTTATGCGCTCCTAATACCTCGACAGCAAAAATTGACAGAAAATTCAAGATATTTTCACTTTATTAAGCAGGAAAACATAAAGCGCGGGAGAAATTGTAACTACTCTTTGGATTTATGCGCTCCTAATACCTCGACAGCAAAAATTGACAGAAAAATCAAGATATTTTTACTTTATTACGCAGGAAAACATAAAGCGCGGGAGAAATTGTAACTACTCTTTGGATTTATGCGCTCCTAATACTTTAAAAGCAAAAATTGAGGGAATATTAAAGATTTTTTAAGTTTTTATAGCAGGAAAACATAAACCGCGGGAGAAATTCTAACTACTCTTTTGATTTATGCGCTCCTAATACCTCGACAGCAAAAATTGACAGAAAATTCAAGATATTTTCACTTTATTAATCCGGAAAACATAAAGCGCGGGAGAAATTGTAACTACTCTTTGGATTTATGCGCTCCTAATACTTTTAAAGCAAAAATTGAGAGAGTATTAAAAATTTTTTAAGTTTTTATAGCAGGAAAACATAAACCGCGGGAGAAATTGTAACTACTCTTTTGATTTATGCGCTCCTAATACTTTTAAAGCAAAAATTGAGAGAATATTAAAGATTTTTTAAGTTTTTATAGCAGGAAAACATAAACCGCGGGAGAAATTGTAACTACTCTTTTGATTTATGCGCTCCTAATACCTCGACAGCAAAAATTGACAGAAAATTCAAGATATTTTTACTTTATTAAGCAGGAAAACATAAAGCGCGGGAGAAATTGTAACTACTCTTTTGATTTATGCGCTCCTAATACTTTCAAAGCAAAAATTGAGAGAATATTAAAGATTTTTTAAGTTTTTATAGCAGGAAAACATAAACCGCGGGAGAAATTGTAACTACTCTTTTGATTTATGCGCTCCTAATACCTCGACAGCAAAAATTGACAGAAAATTCAAGATATTTTCACTTTATTAAGCAGGAAAACATAAAGCGCGGGAGAAATTGTAACTACTCTTTTGATTTATGCGCTCCTAATACTTTCAAAGCAAAAATTGAGAGAATATTAAAGATTTTTTAAGTTTTTATAGCAGGAAAACATAAAACGCGGGAGAAATTGTAACTACTCTTTTGATTTATGCGCTCCTAATACCTCGACAGCAAAAATTGACAGAAAATTCAAGATATTTTTACTTTATTAAGTAGGAAAACATAAAGCGCGGGAGAAATTGTGACTACTCTTTGGATTTATGCGCTCCTAATACTTTTAAAGCAAAAATTGAGAAAATATTAAAGATTTTTTAAGTTTTTATAGCAGGAAAACATAAACCGCGGGAGAAATTGTAACTACTCTTTGGATTTATGCGCTCCTAATACTTTTAAAGCAAAAATTGAGAGAATATTAAAGATTTTTTAAGTTTTTATAGCAGAAAAACATAAACCGCGGGAGAAATTGTAACTACTCTTTTGATTTATGCGCTCCTAATACTTTTAAAGCAAAAATTGAGAGAATATTAAAGATTTTTTAAGTTTTTATAGCAGGAAAACATAAAACGCGGGAGAAATTGTAACTACTCTTTTGATTTATGCGCTCCTAATACCTCGACAGCAAAAATTGACAGAAAATTCAAGATATTTTTACTTTATTAAGCAGGAAAACATAAACCGCGTGAGTAATTGTAACTACTTTTTTGATTTATGCGCTCCTAATACCTCGACAGCAAAACTTGACAGAAAATTCAAGATATTTTTACTTTATTAAGCAGGAAAACATAAAGCGCGGGAGAAATTGTAACTACTCTTTGGATTTATGCGCTCCTAATACTTTTAAAGCAAAAATTGAGAGAATATTTAAGATTTTTTAAGTTTTTATAGCAGGAAAACATAAACCGCGGGAGAAATTGTAACTACTCTTTTGATTTATGCGCTCCTAATACCTCGACAGCAAAAATTGACAGAAAATTCAAGATATTTTTACTTTATTAAGCAGGAAAACATAAAGCGCGGGAGAAATTGTAACTACTCTTTTGATTTATGCGCTCCTAATACCTCGACAGCAAAAATTGACAGAAAATTCAAGATATTTTTATTTTATTAAGCAAAAAAACATAAAGCGCGGGAGAAATTGTAACTGCTCTTTGGATTTATGCGCTCTTAATACTTTTAAAGCAAAAATTGAGTGAACATTAAAGATTTTTTAAGTTTTTATAGCAGGAAAACATAAACCGCGGGAGAAATTTTAACTACTCTTTTGATTTATGCGCTCCTAATACCTCGACAGCAAAAATTGACAGAAAATTCAAGATATTTTTACTTTATTAAGCAGGAAAACATAAACCGCGTGAGAAATTGTAACTACTTTTTTGATTTATGCGCTCCTAATACCTCGACAGCAAAACTTGACAGAAAATTCAAGATATTTTTACTTTATTAAGCAGGAAAACATAAAGCGCGGGAGAAATTGTAACTACTCTTTTGATTTATGCGCTCCTAATACCTCGACAGCAAAAATTGACAGAAAATTCAAGATATTTTTATTTTATTAAGCAGGAAAACATAAAGCGCGGGAGAAATTGTAACTGCTCTTTGGATTTATGCGCTCTTAATACTTTTAAAGCAAAAATTGAGTGAATATTAAAGATTTTTTAAGTTTTTATAGCAGGAAAACATAAACCGCGGAAGAAATTGTAAATACTCTTATGATTTATGCGCTCCTAATACTTTTAAAGCAAAAATTGAGAGAATATTAAAGATTTCTTAAGTTTTTATAGCAGGAAAACATAAACCGCGGGAGAAATTGTAACTACTCTTTTGATTTATGCGCTCCTAATACCTCGACAGCAAAAATTGACAGAAAATTCAAGATATTTTTACTTTATTAAGCAGGAAAACATAAAGCGCGGGAGAAATTGTAACTACTCTTTTGATTTATGCGCTCCTAATACTTTTAAAGCAAAAATTGAGAGAATATTAAAGATTTCTTAAGTTTTTATAGCAGGAAAACATAAACCGCGGGAGAAATTGTAACTACTCTTTTGATTTATGCGCTCCTAATACCTCGACAGCAAAAATTGACAGAAAATTCAAGATATTTTTACTTTATTAAGCAGGAAAACATAAAGCGCGGGAGAAATTGTAACTACTCTTTTGATTTATGCGCTCCTAATACCTCGACAGCAAAAATTGACAGAAAATTCAAGATATTTTTATTTTATTAAGCAGGAAAACATAAAGCGCGGGAGAAATTGTAACTGCTCTTTGGATTTATGCGCTCTTAATACTTTTAAAGCAAAAATTGAGTGAATATTAAAGATTTTTTAAGTTTTTATAGCAGGAAAACATAAACCGCGGAAGAAATTGTAAATACTCTTTTGATTTATGCGCTCCTAATACTTTTAAAGCAAAAATTGAGAGAATATTAAAGATTTCTTAAGTTTTTATAGCAGGAAAACATAAACCGCGCTAGAAATTGTAACTACTCTTTTGATTTATGCGCTCCTAATACCTCGACAGCAAAAATTGACAGAAAATTCAAGATATTTTTACTTTATTAAGCAGGAAAACATAAAGCGCGGGAGAAATTGTAACTACTCTTTTGATTTATGCGCTCCTAATACCTCGACAGCAAAAATTGACAGAAAATTCAAGATATTTTCACTTTATTAAGCAGGAAAACATAAAGCGCGAGAGAAATTGTAACTACTCTTTTGATTTATGCGCTCCTAATACCTCGACAGCAAAAATTGACAGAAAATTCAAGATATTTTTATTTTATTAAGCAGGAAAACATAAAGCGCGGGAGAAATTGTAACTGCTCTTTGGATTTATGCGCTCTTAATACTTTTAAAGCAAAAATTGAGTGAACATTAAAGATTTTTTAAGTTTTTATAGCAGGAAAACATAAACCGCGGGAGAAATTTTAACTACTCTTTTGATTTATGCGCTCCTAATACCTCGACAGCAAAAATTGACAGAAAATTCAAGATATTTTTACTTTATTAAGCAGGAAAACATAAAGCGCGGAAGAAATTGTAACTACTCTTTTGATTTATGCGCTCCTAATACTTTTAAAGCAAAAATTGAGTGAATATTAAAGATTTTTTAAGTTTTTATAGCAGGAAAACATAAAACGCGGGAGAAATTGTAACTACTCTTTTGATTTATGCGCTCCTAATACCTCGACAGCAAAAATTGACAGAAAATTCAAGATATTTTTACTTTATTAAGTAGGAAAACATAAAGCGCGGGAGAAATTGTGACTACTCTTTGGATTTATGCGCTCCTAATACTTTTAAAGCAAAAATTGAGAAAATATTAAAGATTTTTTAAGTTTTTATAGCAGGAAAACATAAACCGCGGGAGAAATTGTAACTACTCTTTGGATTTATGCGCTCCTAATACTTTTAAAGCAAAAATTGAGAGAATATTAAAGATTTTTTAAGTTTTTATAGCAGGAAAACATAAACCGCGGGAGAAATTGTAACTACTCTTTTGATTTATGCGCTCCTAATACTTTTAAAGCAAAAATTGAGAGAATATTAAAGATTTTTTAAGTTTTTATAGCAGGAAAACATAAAACGCGGGAGAAATTGTAACTACTCTTTTGATTTATGCGCTCCTAATACCTCGACAGCAAAAATTGACAGAAAATTCAAGATATTTTTACTTTATTAAGCAGGAAAACATAAACCGCGTGAGTAATTGTAACTACTTTTTTGATTTATGCGCTCCTAATACCTCGACAGCAAAACTTGACAGAAAATTCAAGATATTTTTACTTTATTAAGCAGGAAAACATAAAGCGCGGGAGAAATTGTAACTACTCTTTGGATTTATGCGCTCCTAATACTTTTAAAGCAAAAATTGAGAGAATATTTAAGATTTTTTAAGTTTTTATAGCAGGAAAACATAAACCGCGGGAGAAATTGTAACTACTCTTTTGATTTATGCGCTCCTAATACCTCGACAGCAAAAATTGACAGAAAATTCAAGATATTTTTACTTTATTAAGCAGGAAAACATAAAGCGCGGGAGAAATTGTAACTACTCTTTTGATTTATGCGCTCCTAATACCTCGACAGCAAAAATTGACAGAAAATTCAAGATATTTTTATTTTATTAAGCAAAAAAACATAAAGCGCGGGAGAAATTGTAACTGCTCTTTGGATTTATGCGCTCTTAATACTTTTAAAGCAAAAATTGAGTGAACATTAAAGATTTTTTAAGTTTTTATAGCAGGAAAACATAAACCGCGGGAGAAATTTTAACTACTCTTTTGATTTATGCGCTCCTAATACCTCGACAGCAAAAATTGACAGAAAATTCAAGATATTTTTACTTTATTAAGCAGGAAAACATAAAGCGCGGAAGAAATTGTAACTACTCTTTTGATTTATGCGCTCCTAATACTTTTAAAGCAAAAATTGAGAGAATATTAAAGATTTTTTAAGTTTTTATAGCAGGAAAACATAAACCGCGCTAGAAATTGTAACTACTCTTTTGATTTATGCGCTCCTAATACCTCGACAGCAAAAATTGACAGAAAATTCAAGATATTTTTACTTTATTAAGCAGGAAAACATAAAGCGCGGAAGAAATTGTAAATACTCTTTTGATTTATGCGCTCCTAATACTTTTAAAGCAAAAATTGAGAGGATATTAAAGATTTTTAAGTTTTTATAGCAGGAAAACATAAACCGCGCTAGAAATTGTAACTACTCTTTTGATTTATGCGCTCCTAATACCTCGACAGCAAAAATTGACAGAAAATTCAAGATATTTTTACTTAATTAAGCAGGAAAACATAAAGCGCTAAAGAAATTGTAACTACTCTTTTGATTTATGCGCTCCTAATACTTTTAAAGCAAAAATTGAGTGAATATTAAAGATTTTTTAAGTTTTTATAGCAGGAAAACATAAACCGCGGAAGAAATTGTAAATACTCTTTTGATTTATGCGCTCCTAATACTTTTAAAGCAAAAATTGAGAGAATATTAAAGATTTTTTAAGTTTTTATAGCAGGAAAACATAAACCGCGCTAGAAATTGTAATTACTCTTTTGATTTATGCGCTCCTAATACCTCGACAGCAAAAATTGACAAAAAATTCAAGATATTTTTACTTTATTAAGCAGGAAAACATAAAGCGCGGGAGAAATTGTAACTACTCTTTTGATTTATGCGCTCCTAATACCTCGACAGCAAAAATTGACAGAAAATTCAAGATATTTTTACTTTATTAAGCAGGAAAACATAAACCGCGTGAGAAATTGTAACTACTTTTTTGATTTATGCGCTCCTAATACCTCGACAGCAAAACTTGACAGAAAATTCAAGATATTTTTACTTTATTAAGCAGGAAAACATAAAGCGCGGGAGAAATTGTAACTACTCTTTTGATTTATGCGCTCCTAATACCTCGACAGCAAAAATTGACAGAAAATTCAAGATATTTTTATTTTATTAAGCAGGAAAACATAAAGCGCGGGAGAAATTGTAACTGCTCTTTGGATTTATGCGCTCTTAATACTTTTAAAGCAAAAATTGAGTGAATATTAAAGATTTTTTAAGTTTTTATAGCAGGAAAACATAAACCGCGGAAGAAATTGTAAATACTCTTATGATTTATGCGCTCCTAATACTTTTAAAGCAAAAATTGACAGAATATTAAAGATTTCTTAAGTTTTTATAGCAGGAAAACATAAACCGCGGGAGAAATTGTAACTACTCTTTTGATTTATGCGCTCCTAATACCTCGACAGCAAAAATTGACAGAAAATTCAAGATATTTTTACTTTATTAAGCAGGAAAACATAAAGCGCGGGAGAAATTGTAACTACTCTTTTGATTTATGCGCTCCTAATACCTCGACAGCAAAAATTGACAGAAAATTCAAGATATTTTTATTTTATTAAGCAGGAAAACATAAAGCGCGGGAGAAATTGTAACTGCTCTTTGGATTTATGCGCTCTTAATACTTTTAAAGCAAAAATTGAGTGAATATTAAAGATTTTTTAAGTTTTTATAGCAGGAAAACATAAACCGCGGAAGAAATTGTAAATACTCTTTTGATTTATGCGCTCCTAATACTTTTAAAGCAAAAATTGAGAGAATATTAAAGATTTCTTAAGTTTTTATAGCAGGAAAACATAAACCGCGCTAGAAATTGTAACTACTCTTTTGATTTATGCGCTCCTAATACCTCGACAGCAAAAATTGACAGAAAATTCAAGATATTTTTACTTTATTAAGCAGGAAAACATAAAGCGCGGGAGAAATTGTAACTACTCTTTTGATTTATGCGCTCCTAATACCTCGACAGCAAAAATTGACAGAAAATTCAAGATATTTTCACTTTATTAAGCAGGAAAACATAAAGCGCGAGAGAAATTGTAACTACTCTTTTGATTTATGCGCTCCTAATACCTCGACAGCAAAAATTGACAGAAAATTCAAGATATTTTTATTTTATTAAGCAGGAAAACATAAAGCGCGGGAGAAATTGTAACTGCTCTTTGGATTTATGCGCTCTTAATACTTTTAAAGCAAAAATTGAGTGAACATTAAAGATTTTTTAAGTTTTTATAGCAGGAAAACATAAACCGCGGGAGAAATTGTAACTACTCTTTTGATTTATGCGCTCCTAATACCTCGACAGCAAAAATTGACAGAAAATTCAAGATATTTTTACTTTATTAAGCAGGAAAACATAAAGCGCGGAAGAAATTGTAACTACTCTTTTGATTTATGCGCTCCTAATACTTTTAAAGCAAAAATTGAGTGAATATTAAAGATTTTTTAAGTTTTTATAGCAGGAAAACATAAACCGCGGAAGAAATTGTAAATACTCTTTTAATTTATGCGCTCCTAATACTTTTAAAGCAAAAATTGAGAGAATATTAAAGATTTTTTAAGTTTTTATAGCAGGAAAACATAAACCGCGGGAGAAATTTTAAATACTCTTTTGATTTATGCGCTCCTAATACCTCGACAGCAAAAATTGACAGAAAATTCAAGATATTTTTACTTTATTAAGCAGGAAAGCATAAAGCGCGAGAGAAATTGTAACTACTCTTTTGATTTATGCGCTCCTAATACTTTCAAAGCAAAAATTGAGAGAATCTTAAAGATTTTTTAAGTTTTTATAGCAGGAAAACATAAACCGCGGGAGAAATTGTAACTACTCTTTTGATTTATGCGCTCCTAATACCTCGACAGCAAAAATTGACAGAGAATTCAAGATATTTTTATTTTATTAAGCAGGAAAACATAAAGCGCGGGAGAAATTGTAACTGCTCTTTGGATTGATGCGCTCTTAATACTTTTAAAGCAAAAATTGAGTGAACATTAAAGATTTTTTAAGTTTTTATAGCAGGAAAACATAAACCGCGGGAGAAATTTTAATTACTCTTTTGATTTATGCGCTCCTAATACCTCGACAGCAAAAATTGACAGAAAATTCAAGATATTTTTACTTTATTAAGCAGGAAAACATGAAGCGCTAAAGAAATTGTAACTACTCTTTTGATTTATGCGCTCCTAATACTTTTAAAGCAAGAATTGAGTGAATATTAAAGATTTTTTATAGCAGGAAAACATAAACCGCGGAAGAAATTGTAAATACTCTTTTGATTTATGCGCTCCTAATACCTCGACAGCAAAAATTGACAAAAAATTCAAGATATTTTTACTTTATTAAGCAGGAAAACATAAAGCGCGGGAGAAATTGTAACTACTGTTTTGATTTATGCGCTCCTAATACCTCGACAGCAAAAATTGACAGAAAATTCAAGATATTTTCACTTTATTAAGCAGGAAAACATAAAGCGCGAGAGAAATTGTAACTACTCTTTTGATTTATGCGCTCCTAATACCTCGACAGCAAAAATTGACAGAAAATTCAAGATATTTTTATTTTATTAAGCAGGAAAACATAAACCGCGGGAGAAATTGTAACTACTCTTTTGATTTATGCGCTCCTAATACCTCGACAGCAAAAATTGACAGAAAATTCAAGATATTTTTATTTTATTAAGCAGGAAAACATAAAGCGCGGGAGAAATTGTAACTGCTCTTTGGATTTATGCGCTCTTAATACTTTTAAAGCAAAAATTGAGTGAACATTAAAGATTTTTTAAGTTTCTATAGCAGGAAAACATAAACCGCGGGAGAATATTTAACTACTCTTTTGATTTATGCGCTCCTAATACCTCGACAGCAAAAATTGACAGAAAATTCAAGATATTTTTACTTTATTAAGCAGGAAAACATAAAGCGCGGAAGAAATTGTAACTACTCTTTTGATTTATGCGCTCCTAATACTTTTAAAGCAAAAATTGAGTGAATATTAAAGATTTTTTAAGTTTTTATAGCAGGAAAACATAAACCGCGGAAGAAATTGTAAATACTCTTTTGATTTATGCGCTCCTAATACCTCGACAGCAAAAATTGACAGAAAATTCAAGATATTTTCACATTATTAAGCAGGAAAACATAAAGCGCGAGAGAAATTGTAACTACTCTTTTGATTTATGCGCTCCTAATACCTCGACAGCAAAAATTGACAGAAAATTCAAGATATTTTCACTTTATTAAGCAGGAAAACATAAAGCGCGGGAGAAATTGTAACTACTCTTTGGATTTATGCGCTCCTAATACTTTTAAAGCAAAAATTGAGAGAATTTTAAAGATTTTTTAAGTTTTTATAGCAGGAAAACATAAACCGCGGGAGAAATTGTAACTACTCTTTTGATTTATGCGCTCCTAATACTTTTAAAGCAAAAATTGAGAGAATATTAAAGATTTTTTAAGTTTTTATAACAGGAAAACATAAACCGCGGGAGAAATTGTAACTACCCTTTTGATTTATGCGCTCCTAATACCTCGACAGCAAAAATTGACAGAAAATTCAAGATATTTTTATTTTATTAAGCAGGAAAACATAAACCGCGGGAGAAATTGTAACTACTCTTTTGATTTATGCGCTCCTAATACCTCGACAGCAAAAATTGACAGAAAATTCAAAATATTTTCACTTTATTAAGCAGGAAAACATAAAGCGCGAGAGAAATTGTAACTACTCTTTTGATTTATGCGCTCCTAATACCTCGACAGCAAAAATTGACAGAAAATTCAAGATATTTTTATTTTATTAAGCAGGAAAACATAAAGCGCGGGAGAAATTGTAACTGCTCTTTGGATTTATGCGCTCTTAATACTTTTAAAGCAAAAATTGAGTGAACATTAAAGATTTTTTAAGTTTCTATAGCAGGAAAACATAAACCGCGGGAGAAATTTTAACTACTCTTTTGATTTATGCGCTCCTAATACCTCGACAGCAAAAATTGACAGAAAATTCAAGATATTTTTACTTTATTAAGCAGGAAAACATAAAGCGCGGAAGAAATTGTAACTACTCTTTTGATTTATGCGCTCCTAATACTTTTAAAGCAAAAATTGAGTGAATATTAAAGATTTTTTAAGTTTTTATAGCAGGAAAACATAAACCGCGGAAGAAATTGTAAATACTCTTTTGATTTATGCGCTCCTAATACTTTTAAAGCAAAAATTGAGGGAATATTAAAGATTTTTTAAGTTTTTATAGCAGGAAAACATAAACCGCGCTAGAAATTGTAACTACTCTTTTGATTTATGCGCTCCTAATACCTCGACAGCAAAAATTGACAAAAAATTCAAGATATTTTTACTTTATTAAGCAGGAAAACATAAAGCGCGAGAGAAATTGTAACTACTCTTTTGATTTATGCGCTCCTAATACCTCGACAGCAAAAATTGACAGAAAATTCAAGATATTTTTATTTTATTAAGCATGAAAACATAAAGCGCGGGAGAAATTGTAACTGCTCTTTGGATTTATGCGCTCTTAATACTTTTAAAGCAAAAATTGAGTGAACATTAAAGATTTTTTAAGTTTTTATAGCAGGAAAACATAAACCGCGGGAGAAATTTTAACTACTCTTTTGATTTATGCGCTCCTAATACCTCGACAGCAAAAATTGACAGAAAATTCAAGATATTTTTACTTTATTAAGCAGGAAAACATAAAGCGCCGAAGAAATTGTAACTACTCTTTTGATTTATGCGCTCCTAATACCTCGACAGCAAAAATTGACAGAAAATTCAAGATATTTTTACTTTATTAAGCAGGAAAACATAAACCGCGTGAGAAATTGTAACTACTTTTTTGATTTATGCGCTCCTAATACCTCGACAGCAAAACTTGACAGAAAATTCAAGATATTTTTACTTTATTAAGCAGGAAAACATAAAGCGCGGGAGAAATTGTAACTGCTCTTTGTATTTATGGGCTCTTAATACTTTTAAAGCAAAAATTGAGTGAATATTAAAGATTTTTTAAGTTTTTATAGCAGGAAAACATAAACCGCGGAAGAAATTGTAAATACTCTTTTGATTTATGCGCTCCTAATACTTTTAAAGCAAAAATTGAGAGAATATTAAAGATTTCTTAAGTTTTTATAGCAGGAAAACATAAACCGCGCTAGAAATTGTAACTACTCTTTTGATTTATGCGCTCCTAATACCTCGACAGCAAAAATTGACAGAAAATTCAAGATATTTTACTTTATTAAGCAGGAAAACATAAACCGCGTGAGAAATTGTAACTACTTTTTTGATTTATGCGCTCCTAATACCTCGACAGCAAAACTTGACAGAAATTCAAGATATTTTTACTTTATTAAGCAGGAAAACATAAAGCGCGGGAGAAATTGTAACTGCTCTTTGGATTTATGGGCTCTTAATACTTTTAAAGCAAAAATTGAGTGAATATTAAAGATTTTTTAAGTTTTTATAGCAGGAAAACATAAACGCGGAAGAAATTGTAAATACTCTTTAATTAATGCGCTCCTAATACTTTTAAAGCAAAAATTGAGAGAATATTAAAGATTTTTTAAGTTTTTATAGCAGGAAAACATAAACCGCGCTAGAAATTGTAACTACTCTTTTTGATTTTTGCGCTCCTAATACCTCGACAGCAAAAATTGACAGAAAATTCAAGATATTTTTACTTTATTAAGCAGGAAAACATAAAGCGCTAAAGAAATTGTAACTACTCTTTTGATTTATGCGCTCCTAATACTTTTAAAGCAAAAATTGAGTGAATATTAAAGATTTTTTAAGTTTTTATAGCAGGAAAACATAAACCGCGGAAGAAATTGTAAATACTCTTTTGATTTATGCGCTCCTAATACTTTTAAAGCAAAAATTGAGAGAATATTAAAGATTTTTAAGTTTTTATAGCAGGAAAACATAAACCGCGCTAGAAATTGTAAACTACTCTTTTGATTTATGCGCTCCTAATACCTCGACAGCAAAAATTGACAAAAAATTCAAGATATTTTTACTTTATTAAGCAGGAAAACATAAAGCGCGGGAGAAATTGTAACTACTCTTTTGATTTATGCGCTCCTAATACCTCGACAGCAAAAATTGTCAGAAAATTCAAGATATTTTCACTTTATTAAGCAGGAAAACATAAAGCGCGAGAGAAATTGTAACTACTCTTTTGATTTATGCGCTCCTAATACCTCGACAGCAAAAATTGACAGAAAATTCAAGATATTTTTATTTTATTAAGCATGAAAACATAAAGCGCGGGAGAAATTGTAACTGCTCTTTGGATTTATGCGCTCTTAATACTTTTAAAGCAAAAATTGAGTGAACATTAAAGATTTTTTAAGTTTTTATAGCAGGAAAACATAAACCGCGGGAGAAATTTTAACTACTCTTTTGATTTATGCGCTCCTAATACCTCGACAGCAAAAATTGACAGAAAATTCAAGATATTTTTACTTTATTAAGCAGGAAAACATAAAGCGCGGAAGAAATTGTAACTACTCTTTTGATTTATGCGCTCCTAATACTTTTAAAGCAAAAATTGAGTGAATATTAAAGATTTTTTAAGTTTTTATAGCAGGAAAACATAAACCGCGGAAGAAATTGTAAATACTCTTTTGATTTATGTGCTCCTAATACTTTTAAAGCAAAAATTGAGAGAATATTAAAGATTTTTTAAGTTTTTATAGCAGGAAAACATAAACCGCGCTAGAAATTGTAACTACTCTTTTGATTTATGCGCTCCTAATACCTCGACAGCAAAAATTGACAGAAAATTCAAGATATTTTTACTTTATTAAGCAAGAAAACATAAAGCGCGGGAGAAATTGTAACTACTCTTTTGATTTATGCGCTCCTAATACCTCGACAGCAAAAATTGACAGAAAATTCAAGATATTTTTATTTTATTAAGCAGGAAAACATAAAGCGCGGGAGAAATTGTAACTGCTCTTTGGATTTATGCGCTCTTAATACTTTTAAAGCAAAAATTGAGTGAACATTAAAGATTTTTTAAGTTTTTATAGCAGGAAAACATAAACCGCGGGAGAAATTGTAACTACTCTTTTGATTTATGCGCTCCTAATACCTCGACAGCAAAAATTGACAGAAAATTCAAGATATTTTCACATTATTAAGCAGGAAAACATAAAGCGCGAGAGAAATTGTAACTACTCTTTTGATTTATGCGCTCCTAATACCTCGACAGCAAAAATTGACAGAAAATTCAAGATATTTTCACTTTATTAAGCAGGAAAACATAAAGCGCGGGAGAAATTGTAACTACTCTTTGGATTTATGCGCTCCTAATACTTTTTAAAGCAAAAATTGAGAGAATTTTAAAGATTTTTTAAGTTTTTATAGCAGGGAAAACATAAACCGCGGAGAAATTGTAACTACTCTTTTGATTTATGCGCTCCTAATACTTTTAAAGCAAAAATTGAGAGAATATTAAAGATTTTTTAAGTTTTTATAGCAGGAAAACATAAACCGCGGGAGAAATTGTAACTACCCTTTTGATTTATGCGCTCCTAATACCTCGACAGCAAAAATTGACAGAAAATTCAAGATATTTTTACTTTATTAAGCAGGAAAACATAAAGGCGCTAAAGAAATTGTAACTACTCTTTTTGATTTATGCGCTCCTAATACTTTTAAAGCTAAAATTGAGTGAATATTAAAGATTTTTTAAGTTTTTATAGCAGGAAAACATAACCGCGGAAGAAATTGTAAATACTCTTTTGATTTATGCGCTCCTAATACCTCGACAGCAAAAATTGACAGAAAATTCAAGATATTTTCACATTATAAGCAGGAAAACATAAAGCGCGAGAGAAATTGTAACTACTCTTTTGATTTATGCGCTCCTAATAC